>JAVJIF010000601.1:0-638912 GCA_038442645.1 Agave tequilana
GGATAGATTTGAGATAAACCTTCGGATGTACGCCAATCATCCTTGCAATCCCCTGAGCTCCTTGAGGTTTCTCGGAGGTTGCATCTCCTTGGATAGCGCGAACCTTTTCTGGGTCCAAATGAATCCCCGTAGAGGTTACTATAAACCCTAGGAATTTTCCACTGGCCACCCCAGGAAGGACTTGGTGGGGTTCATCTTCAATTGATGGGCCCGCATGATGTCAAAGACGACCTTTAGATCAGTTATATGATCACCCTTAGCGCGGCTTTTCACCGCGATGTCGTCCACATAGCATTCCACCGTTTTGCGCATGTGCTCGTGAAAAATGGCATTCATGGCCCTTTGATATGTCGTCCCGCATTCTTAGTCGAGGGCATGACGGTGTAGCAGTATACCCAGTGGTGTCTGAAAGAGTATGTTTCTCGTCGTCAGGATACATTTAATTTGATTATATCCTGAGAATCCATCCATGAAGGACATTCGCTCGAATCCACATGTGTTGTCAATCATAACATCTGTGATTGGCAGTGGGAATTCGTGTCTTGAGACAAGCCTCATTTAGATCATGAAAATCAAATGCAGATCCAGATCTTCCATTCTTTTAGCAACGGGGACGATGTTGGCTACCCAGTCGGGATGTTGTTCTTTCCTAATGAAGCCAGAGTCTATAAGCTTTCTGACTTCTGATTGAATTACCTCCATTACTTTGGACGGAACCGGCGCTGTTGTTGTTGACAGGCTTTACGGTCCGTATTAATGTTGAGGCGATGCATAGCCACTCGAGGATCAAGTCCAGGCATATCCTCGTAATTCCAGGCAAAGACGTCTATATTCTTGTACAAGAGATATTAGATGCTTTTTCTCAGAAGGTGACAGGCCATCACTTATGAAGATGGTTTTAGGATTAGCCTCATCTCCTAGATTGATCTGGACAACCTTATCTTCTGTGGGTGGCTCCCGCTGTTCAAAGCGGGTATCCCAAAGATTGTTTAAGTGTTTGATCCAAGGATCTGTATAGATTGGATCATTTCTTCATCTCGTCTTCCAGGTGACTTGTTGAAAACCATATTCACTGAAAGTTCTCTGAAGATGTTGCCGACACTAGCATCTGATTCCCACGAGGACGTGCCCGATGAGCAATCATGGCTCAATGTCTCTCAGAGTCAGAGGCTGATGGGATCGGAGTTGACACATAGCCAACCCCTGCGAGTCCGATGATAATAATCGGGGGTTTTCCCTTTCGGTACAAAGATCGAAGTAGCGTTCTCTTCCTTTGTCAAAATTCAACCCTGGTCCGCTTGTCAGATCATACCCATGCTTCCCATTCATTCTGAGTGTCTTTGGCTCATAATGACCGAATTGAGGGGATTCCTCTTCGTCTTCAAGCAAACTGTGCAAGCATCTGCTTGAGAGAGTCGATAGATTCTTGTGGGCTGCGAATCATCTCGAATTTCCTTTTGGACCTGGGCTTGCTGCTCCAAGCGCCTGGCGGTCTCAGGAGTGCTAGTCATATATATGTAGGCCTCTTTCTCCATGGAGGAATTTGAGGCCTGCGACTCTGCAATAGCGGAATGCGAGTCATTCACCTCAATGCCCCAGACTAGAGCATTGTAGTCAATCGGGGGAATTGTCCCGGTTCGGGTGCGAGTGTATCGGTACACTCCTTCTGGTTCTGTGTCAGATTCATCAGAGCTGACTGCAGGTTATTTTCCCCTGCTCCTGCTCACCATGTTTGCAGTGAGCTCTGGATATTCAGTGTCAGAGAAAATCCTCTTCCTGTGGGAGTGACTTCTCTTAGCTGATCGGGGAATCAGGGTCAGCTGTTAACTAGAGACTACTGTTTGCACCTGAATTGCAACGGCACTTAGAAAGCATTGTGATAAGCCGTTGGTAGCAACATGATGAAGTGATCTGATTAGCACTTCTTTTATTTGTCAAATAATCTCTCAGATCTGTGGGAGGAGGGTCAAAGAGATTAGCCTCGCAATGTCGAGGGCAGGAGGCATCCTTGCTCCGTACAGCTAGGACGCGGGGTTCAGCGACGTGGGATGCATGAACGCAGCTCTCGCGTCGCGTCTTCAGGACGCACGTCTGGCATCTCTGCTGAGAAGAGACGCGACTATCGCGTGGCTGATTATTGCACGGGTCAGAGACGCTGAGAGATATAGCGGCGCGGCCCGAGGCCCCATGCCTAGAGGCGCATGCTTCCTGCACATTGGTAAGGTGCGCGAGTTTCGCCTTGGCGTATGGGGAGTGGGGCTTCAGAGGAGCTTGATTGGTAGTGAAAAGTGCATTTTTATCATGACATTTACCATCAATTTTCATATTTATTCATAGAATTCTGCACATTTACTAATATTTTATGATTTATTGTGTGCAGGCCTTGAGTTCTTATTTTAATAAGAATAAAGCCTAAAAGAGCCCAAAAGCCATATTCAAGGCCAAGTGCAAAAGTGCAAATATCAATTGTCAAAAGTGCAAATACACAAGTGCTAAAGTTGCAAATAATAAAGAAGAGGAGGATAGACTTCTATTCAACCCTAAACACTTGCAGGATGAGAATAAAGCCAAGAAGGATCATAAATTGTGAATAAAAGATTGGGATCTAGGTAACTTGCTTCCCAAGTTATATCAAATCCAAGATGAAGAGCCGAGATTCAACTTCCAGAAGGAAACGCCAGATGGACGGACCAGGGGAGGCCACGCGCCAAAGCGCGTGGCCAGCCGCCACACCAGGCGCGGAAACGCGGCCAAGCCGCGTTTCCGCGGCAATTCAGTCTTATCTGACTACGGGTTTCGTGGGAGAGTTGTGTTGGGACTCTACTACCTTCTGCGCCTATAAATAGCCCTGCAGAGAAACCGTAAAGGGCGTCCAGAGGCAGAGCCAGAGGGCCAAATCTAGGGTTTTAGGCTTTCTTCTTCTACTTTAGATTTCTTTTCTCTTTGTAATTATTTGTTTTCTTTTGTAAACTGAGAGGAGATGTTGTTCTATGGAGGAAGGAGATCTACTTGTACTGAGGGTGACAATCGGTGTAAGTTTTGCTTTTTCCGCATTGTTAAATAAATCGAATCGAGGTTCGTTCTTTTTTATTATGTTATGTTCTTTTATTCTGTTGATTCTTGTGTATCTCAGTTTTTATTTTCTTCTATTGTTGTTTCTCTAATGTCTTGCTCACCATGAGAACCAATTGCTTCGAGACTGCCTAGCCGAAGAAGAGCCCTTGATGGCCTATGGCGATGAACAAGTCTTCATAGTTTGTCTTTTATTTTCATAGTGTAGATCAAGAAGGCGGACGATCCTATACGCATACTTGTACGCCTCCAAGAAAAGGTAAATCGTCGCAACGGTTCAAAGGTAAGCAGACTGAAGAGGTATGTATGTGTAGTTTGCTTTCTTTTATTTCTTAGTTTAGATCTCACACTACCACATTCTCAATTCTTTTCCATTGTAATTGTAAATATCATTTCGTCTTCTCTATCTTCTTTCTTCCTAACTTAACATTAAAATAATAAAAATTTCTTAGAGATAACTTACAAACGCTTCCATCGCTAGTCCCTCCCTGAGGATCACGAACCGCATAGCTACTGCTACCGCGGATTCAAATTGAGCACTTGCACATTTTGTTCTAAATCTAAAATACTTTATTTTGTGTGCAGGAAATCTCAATCAAAATTTTGGCGCGTTGCCGGGGAGGGACGGTAAGTTATTCTCTATAATTAAAAAAAATTATTAACTAATTCTTTATTCTTTTCTGTTTGCAGGTTTGGAGAACAGAAAAAACAACAGCAGAAGTGGACATATAGCAACTTTGTGCCTCTGCCTCGAAGGAGAGCAGCAGAGCTTTGACTTGTGCCGCGCTGGGCGAACGCGGCAATAGCCGTGGATCTGCGGCAGTAGCAGAGGACTACTGACTGAAATTTTTGCAGGTTTCTGAAACTGGCAATATCTGTGTACTGCTCTATTAAATTTGTTCTGTGATAACCCTGCTTACTGCTAATAATTCAACAGTAAATATTTGTTGTTAATGATAAAAATTGATTAGACGTTTGCATATTAGGCACGTGTCTTTTCAATTACTTTATTTTACTGTTGAAGAGTGCTGGAGCAAGGTACGTTCGTATTGCATGTAGAATAGGACTCATCTCTTGGATGATGCTTTGGTGATTCTTATTACATATTTTGTACACATGCACAAATTTATTCTAAGGGCATAACCCATTAACAAGATAAGGTGGGGATTTCATCACCCTTCCTTAGCCCAAAAATTAGATTCCAAGCACTCACTAACCCAAGCCTAACTAAAAATTACTAGACGTTAGCCCTAGGGATCTCGGAGACTCAATTAGGAGATTAGCCTAAGGGGAACGGTGCTGGAAGTTGACTCTTGCCAAATCAGTGTCTAGGAAGGGGATTGAGGGCTGAAAGCCCGAAAATTGGTGGTATTTAATTAAGGAACGTCTTTGACGGAAAACCTCCCACCATTCTTGCCCTGACCTGGCTGATTAACTTGTGGTCAAGTCTGCACCCTACCTCCGTGGACAGTCTAACCAGTTAGGAGTCGTCTAGGTCATAGGTCTACCCTAACTTAGGTTAGGAAATTTTCTTTTTCGTTTATTTATTTGTTTGTTTCTTTTTCTTTTGTTTATTTTGTGTGATATGGCATATAATAATAATTTTTCAATTTTAATCCATATTACACACCTAATATTTTTCGGATATTACCAACCCGGCATATCACAACTTTGACCAACTAGTGTGTCGAATGGTCTTATCCGAATGAATATAACCCATACCCCCATCTTATGACCATAATTTTCATACTTTCAACTCTTCATAGAGTTCATGGGGTTTCGAGTCCCCGAGTCCAATTTTAAACAGACTTGTCCTCCGTCTCCACCTTGTCCACAATATTCCCAAGAGTCATACTCTGATCCACCCATTCAAAATAGAATACCATCTATCGGGGAAATGATAAGTATGATGAGTCCAAGCAATAATTACTATCAATCGCAGACATGATTATGCGTGAGTCCACTGACTCACAACTTCATCACGATTACACTTCATCCTTTCAAGTCCAATCACAACATGATGCACCTATCAACTATGAAAGGATGCTTGCAGCCATGACTCAGGCTAGATTAGCCCGTGATCATGATATAGATATGATGGTTCAATCTTTGCGTTCTCACCGTCCGGCCAATTCTAATATCGCTGACCATTCTCTTAGAGCCGACGAACCAAGTTGCTTTGGACAACAAGATTCTAATTCAGTGCCATCATGTGAACTTGCCGAAAACTCCAAATTTGATAGTTTGGCAAGTTTTTCCTTTCCTGAAATAGATCTTGAGCATGAATATGATCATGAACCCCAACTTGATGATTCAATTTTGCTTCCTGATTCAATAATGACTCTGGTGTCTCCACCTGATTCACTTTTTCCGAGTCAACATTGGATCCTGTTCCAATTTATCATGAAATTGAATCACCCATTTTTTATGATCATATTGAACTTACAACCAATTGTGCAATTTTGAAAGTCCTATAGATAAAATTGGCAAGTTCTGATTTTTATATCATTGAACCAATGAGATATGTGACCTAGATTCTCAATCTATGATCAAGTTAAAATTCCTGAATCATTATTGACTCCTATTTTGTTACCCGACTTAGGTAATATTTTAGAGTCAGTTTGGATTCCCACACATATAATTCCTGAACTTGAATCACCAACGTTGAGTCACATTTCATTGTGGGAGGATTATTGTGGACTTGAGCTTCAACTTATTGATTTGGACCCACTTCCTGAGCCTAGCCCGACTCCTGAACCTTTACTTGATTTGAGTTCTTTCTGAGTCGGTATTCGTTCCGTACCTATGATGTCCAATTCAATAATTTCATCTTTTCATACTCCATTTTGGGACAAGGAGGTTGACACAATTGACTCTGAAATTTATTATGAAATTTAAAAATTTGATGGGGTGAAATTATTAAAAAATGATTATACATACATTAGAGTGGGTTATATAAGAAAAAATTTCTGGTGGGTCACCAAATCTTATGTTATCTTGATTGGGTAGCAACGCTTGGTCCAATTAGACCACCACCGGAACCACTACCTTAAGGTAACTTATGCCTTCCCTTGTTCTTTTCATGCATATATGCATTCATTCATACATTGAGGACAATGCATGAGATAAGTGTGGGGGTGGGCTTTACTAACATACTAACATAGCTAGAAAACTAACATACATTTGCTAATAAAAAAAATCTAAAAAAAAAAATTATTATAAAAAGGTCTAAAAAAATTATAAAAAGGACTATATTTTGACTTATCTTTTGAAAGAAATCTAAGTTAATCTTAAGAATTAGGAAAATCATGATTAGGATTTCGAAAAAACTTGGTCAAAATAAAGAATTGTTGAAATTTTAGTATATAGAGGAGAAATTGAATAAGTAGTTAGTCTTAATTTTTACCTTAATGAAATATGCATACCTAATGCATATCTAGGATTCTAAGACAAAGACCCTTGTGCCTCATAAAAAAATTATTAAAAAAAGAGAAAAAAATTTCACCAATTAAGCTGGATACATGTGCCTCAAGAAGCATAAGTATTCACGCCTAAAGGTGAGTAATAAATAAAATAAAGCCCTTAGTTTTGTGGCCTAGTTCACTCGAATTTGAGTCCGCGGGGTGTTTTCTCACCCGGTGCCCTGAAACCAACCAGTTTGGGAGTCACCGACTTTAAGTTCGCTACATGGGTGGATTAGAAAGCCTAAGAAAACTAAGAAATATAATATATGTATTAACACGTCTAATAGTCAATTGTTAGGTATGAGGGCCTCAAGAAGCCTTGATACTTATACGAAGAAAATTAGATGAGTTATACATGCTAAAAAAAAAAATTTTTTATTAACACATCTAATAGTCAATTAGTTAGGTATGAGGGCCTCAAGAAGCCTTGATACTTACACGAAAGAAAATTAAATAAAGTTATAAAATAATAAAGAGGCATGAGAGTCCAAGTCAAGGAATTCCTAGTAAAAATCCATAAGGATGCATATGATTTTTGGTAACGAAAAAGACTATACAAAAATTCAATTTTGACCCTTACTTAAAAATGAAAACAATTTACTTTATATAGACTAAGTTTAAGAATGAATAAAAATGATAATCCTAAAACTTATAGACTACTTAGTCTCTTCAAATATATTTCAAATATTTTCCTTTTTATGGATTTTGTGGGTGTAATCCGCTGAAAACCCTCACGAGACAACACTCATCCTCTAGGGTAACCTAGGGGTTTAACGGCTTGTTGCACATGCTAAGTGCAATCGTGATTCCTATGAAAGTGAGTTAGGTTAGATTAATTTTTCTTTTCTTTTTCTTTTTCTTTGATTTTTACTCGAGGACGAGCAAAAAGATAAGTGTGGGGGTGTGATTGGTAGTGAAAAGTGCATTTTTATCATGACATTTACCATCACATTTTCATATTTATTCATATAATTCTGCACATTTACTAATATTTTATGATTTATTGTGTGCAGGCCTTGAGTTCTTATTTTAATAAGAATAAAGCCTAAAAAGAGCCCAAAAGCCCATATTCAAGCCCAAGTGCAAAAGTGCAAATTTAATTGTCAAAAGTGCAAATACACAAGGGCTAAAGTTGCAAATAATAAAGAAGAGGGAAGGATAGACTTCTATTCAACCCTAAACACTTGCAGGATGAGAATAAAAGTCAAAGAAGGATCACAAATTCGTGGATAAAAGATTTGGGATCTAGGTAACTTGCTTCCTAAGTTATATCCAAATCCAAAGATGAAAAGCCGAGATTCAACTTCCAGAAGGAAACGCCCAGATGGACGTACCAGGGGAGGCCACGCGCCAAAGCGCGTGGCCAGCCGCCACTACCAGGCCGCGGAAACGCGGCCCAAGCCGCGTTTTCGCGGCAATTCAGTCTTATCTGACTACGGGTTTTCGTGGGAGAGTTGTGTGGGACTCTACTACCTTCTGCACCTATAAATACCCCTGCAGAGCAACCGTAAAGGGCATCCAGGGCAGAGCCAGAGGGCCAAATCTAGGGTTTTAGGCTTTCTTCTTCTAGTTTAGATTTTCTTTTCTCTTTTATAATTTCTATTTTTCCTTTTTGTAAATTGAGAGGAGATGATGTTCTCATGGAGGAAGGAGATCTACTTGTACTGAGGGTGACAATCGGTGTAAGTTTTGCTTTTCCACCATTGTTAAATAAATGGAATCGAGGTTCGTTCTTTTTTATTATGTTATGTTCTTTTATTCTTGTTGATTCTTGTGTATCTCAGTTTTTATTTTCTTCTATTGTTGTTTCTCTAATGTCTTGCTCACCATGAGAACCAATTGCTTCGAGACTGCCTAGCCGAAGAAGAGCCCTTGATGGCCTATGGCGATGAACAAGTCTTCATAGTTTGTCTTTTATTTTCATAGTGTAGATCAAGAAGGCGGACGATCCTATACGCCATACTTGTACGCCTTCCAAGAAAAGGTAAATCGTCGCGACGGTTCAAAGGTAAGCAGACTGAAGAGGTATGTATGTGTAGTTTGCTTTCTTTTATTTCTTTAGTTTAGATCTCACACTACCACATTCTCAATTTCTTTTCTTCCATTGTAAATATCATTTCTTCTTCTCTATCTTCTTTCTTCCTAACTTAACATTAAAATAATAAAAATTTCTTAGAGATAACTTACAAACGCTTCCATCGCTAGTCCCTCCCTGAGGATCACGACCCGCATAGCCACTGCTACCGCGGATTCGAATTGAGCACTTGCACATTTTGTTCTAAATCTAAAATACTTTATTTTGTGTGCAGGAAAATCTCAATCAGAGCTAACTTAGGGAGTCTCGTGTTTGGGCCGCCAAACGCGGACTTCGCGTGCTGGATACGGCGCAACTGAGACGCCAGTTTAAACCTTGCGACCTGCCTCAATTGGATGATCAGAAGTTCCACCTGCAGCTGACGCGCACGCCTCCTCTGTCGGCGCTCAACGTTTCGGTTGCGTCGTGGAGGTGGAGAGAAACCTACGACGACCTGGTGCTGAGGAAGAGGGAGGACTGATTGGACACAGGAAGGCTGACCACGCGGGTCTCTTGAGAGACGTTGGCGTGTGTGTCTCGTATGGCGCAATTGGCCGCGACATCCTTTACAGCAGCTGCGCCTGAGGCCACGCGGGTCTCCTGAGAGACGTTGGCGCGTGTGTCACGCTTGGCGCAGTTGGCCGCGACACCCTTCATGGCAGCCGTGCCTGAGAGAGTCTCAGAGCGGGTTTCGGGGCAAGTCCCCGTAGAGACCCTGCGGCAGACGCGGGTCTTTGGGCTCTTGGAGCCGGAAGAGAGAAATTCTTCATACTTTGCCTGGTCGAACTCGATGACAAGCGATTCGACCATCTTTCCCTTATAGAGGATGTCACCTTGCGCCACGATTTGTTCGTTAGTAACAAATGAGGTCCCAGCGGAGTCGCCATCTCTTGTTTGGTACGGAGAGGAGGCGTTCGGGTAAGATTTCCTTGAATCAATTGAAAGATTACCACAAAGTTATACTCCGACTACAAGGGAGGGGAGATGCTGAGTCTTGGATCCCCCCTTTGTTTAGTGCTGGGTTCTTCAAGTGGCGATGGAAAGTGAATCTTATTTTCCGTTGACGGCGTGAACGTCGAAAACTTTTGGGGATCTTCTCTTCGAATGGCGGACGGAGTAACGCAGCTCTGTCGGACAGAAATCTCAAAGAGATTGTAGGCAAAGACTAACTTGTACGCAGCAAGTTGTTTGAAGGGTTGGACTCTCTTTCCTCCTCTCTGGAAGCTCTAAAGTCAAGCTCTTTTTCTCTCAGAGTTCTTCTCTCCGAAAATCCAACCCCTTCTTCATAGCAACGGGGCTATTTATAGAGGTTTCAGGGCGTACGTGCCTCCTAAAAATACTCCATAATGGGGGCTAACTTTTCCCGTTATGTGGGCCGTGATTGGCCCCATAACCGGGACGGTTACAACTGAGGCGCAGGTTTCGACCCACGCGCTTTGGTGCGGCTGAGACCCGGGTTTCGACCCTCGCGCCTTGGTGCGGCTGAGACGGGTTTCGACCGTCGCGCCTTGGTGCGGCTGAGACGCTGGTTTCGACCCTCGCGCCTTGGTGCGGCTGAGACGCAGGTTTCGACCCTCGCGCCTTGGTGCGGCAGTGACGCGGGTTTCGACCCTCGCGCCTTGGCGCTGCTGAGACGCGGGTTTCGACCCTCGTGCCTTGGCGGCTGAGCTGGTTGAGACTAGCCCTGCGTCTGGAGTTTGGGACTCTGCTTTTGACGACTTGTCTTTAATGATTTTTAGATAGCCTACAAAGTGTAGTGTGAGACACATAATCATGAAATTTGACAGTCAAGCTCAATATTTCTCAAACATGAAAATCATCAAAACTCGATTTCTTCAAGGCATATGTATGTCAAGTATAAACTAAAGTATATATACATATTCAAAACACAATTAGTCCACAAAATATATGCATGAAGGCACGTGGCTCAAAAAATGTATATGTATAATCAATAGTTTGGACAAAATAGACATATATATGAAGTCAAACATATGATCATAAAAACATATCCAAAATGGGAATACAAGTTTAAAATGCATGAATCATCAAAACTAGACTATACTAGCATATGTAATGGGTACAAATAGTCATTCAAGCACAAACATATAGAGATTTATTTGTGGCCCACTATATATACAAGTATAAATCCTAATTTTAATGAAAACTAACACCTAAGCATGTAATCAAGTCAAGAAGCTTAAAATAAGACATAAAACAACATGATAATCATAAAAACGATCATAATGTAAATCCACATGCTATTAGAACTATGATATACATAATAGCTAAACAATGGTGAGAACACAATAAAATGATCCATATAAACATGGGTGATCTCAAGTGCTATACATGCATGTCAATGATCTAATAATCATGGCATTTACACTAATAATCTATAAACATGAAGCATCTAAGCAAAAATCATAAACATCCATATGATCATTATGTATATGCATATGCATTAGATCTAGGACATACATATTAGTTAAAAACAAAGTGAGAACACATAGATATAGATCCATATAAAACATGGGTGTCTCAAATAACTAAACATGTATATCACTAATCTAATGAACATGGCATAAGCAAAATGAACAATAAAACATGACATGCTATAAATCAATGATGTGAAAGCATGTAAATAAAAACAGGAGTTAGAGATCGATACCAAAACCGATGAAGGCACCTCTCTAGTTCTCCAAACCAAGGTAGTCTTCCCACCAAACCTTCCCTTGAAAGTGATGCATCCAAATGGTCATCATGAAGCTCGGAACGCATCCACTCCAAGGTACCGCTACTCTCACGTCATGTGAGAGCCCACACCTACATCAAATACAATAGGGACGGTCTTTGGTACCCACACTCTTTTGGGTCCACGGGGGTTAGTCCCTTTCCTAACCCAAACAAAATTATTTGCTAAATTTCATCATGCATTCTATCATAGCAAAATCTAGCAAGGTGGCCCTTACGTCCACAATGTGTATAAGTGTACACATGAGCATACATAGTGTGAAAATTGTGACCGTGAGTAGCATGTGCATGCCGTGGAGGGTGTGCATGCAAAGATGGAACTTGTTTCTTTCAAACCAAGGATTCCAAGCGTGTATGATTCAAAGCACATTGGCTCAAAGTGGAGCCCAAACAATCAACACTTTTCTTCAAAACATTTATATCATTTTCAATACAAGAAGAAAAAGTGGAGCATGCAATAGATGTGCTTGGTGAAGCTACACTAGCATGGCAAACATGTGAGTCTATATCAATTTTTAAAGATTCATTTTTCTTTAAAACTAAATCTAATTCTTTTGTGATGAAATCAATTTCATTTTTCAAAGAATGATTATCTTTTAAAGTAAAATCTAATTTTGAAGATAAAACTTCATTGTTTTTCAAAATATCATTACAATCATTTTTACTTTTCAAAAATTCATTTTCCTTTAGGGCAAGGTCTAGTTGAGATTTAAGTGAGTCACGTTCACTAGCAATCTCTTCCTTCTCTTGCAAAATCAATTCAAAACTTGAACACAAATCCTTATATTCTTCTTTTAGTTCAAAATTTTTCTTTTCAAAAGGTCATGTTTTTCCAAAAATTTTTAAGCTTCGTAGCAAGTTCTATATTTAAGGTTGTACTTCTAAACACCCATAGCAATAGGAACTAGAGCTATCATCTAGTTGAGATTCCGATTGTACCTCAAGGGAGTCATTCCCTTGGACCATGAGGCAACGCTCTTCGGACTTGTCTCTCCTAGATCTCCTCATCTTATCGATAATCTTTGGTAGCTCGGGAGAAGTCAAAATGCTCCAAACTACAAAAGCCGAATCATAGTGAGCAAACACATATAAAAGATCTTTATCAAGAGATGCTTTAAGTGTCTTAAGGGCTAATGCATTGGCCTTTTTATGTTTGCTATCATTAGGGTAGGATTCCTTGGTAATGGCTTGATAAACTTTATATCCTAATGCTTTTAAATGACAACTCATCTTGGCCTTCCAAATATCAAGTCTAGAATATCAAACATAGGAGGGCTATCCATGAGTGCAGACTATATGTGTGCAAATGCAAATGAAGATTAACAAACCAAGATCTCACTCCTAGGTGGTTAACCTAAATATCAGGAGCGTAGGCTCTGATACCAATTGAAATCACCTAGAGGGGGGTGAATAGGTGATAATGCTAATCTAATGAACAAAATGCTGAATTTAAAAACTAACTGCAACAACACACAAGCAAGTATATGATATAGCAATATGAATCAATGCACAAAGTAAAGAGAGAAAGTAAGAGTCAATGGATCAAGCGCAAATAATAAGATTTGTTTCGAGGTTCGAGCACCCAGCTCTACATCCCCGCCTTCACCCAGAAGGATTTCGAATCCACTAGCTTGTCCACAAAGGACTCCCACACAGGGAACCTCCACCGAGGATTTGGGGCAATACAATAACTAGGAGTACCCAACTCCTCTCTTTACGAACACAATCTCTCACTAGAGGCAAAGCACCAAGCCAACCAAAACAATCACCTCACAACTTGAGGGATAAGCACAAAGCTACACAAGGATCACCTCACAACTAGAGGGATGCAACCCACTTGCACAACCTCCTCAACACTATGAGGGAAAGGCACAAAGCCAAGCAAGAATAAGGTTTACAACTTGGTGATCAAAAGATCACAAACCAATCTCTTTTTCCTACAAACACAAAGACCTTATAGATAGGATAGAATGAAGTTTAAGTGTGTGAAAAACCAAAGGAATGGAAAACAAATACTCAAAGAAAATCCTTGGGAAAAACTGAAATCAAGATAAAGAAGTTGAATCACAAACTCTTTTTCCAAAAACACTTTTCTTTGATTTTCCAAACCCTAGAAAAACACCAAATAGATTGTAAAGATTTGAGCCCAAAAACTCCTTTTTGATTGCTGTAAAAATACTGGTAGGATCAGAAATTTAGCTCTCTAAAAACTTGTTAAAAACTATTAAGAGAAAACCCTTTTTATAGCTTCTTCAAATAACTAGCCGTTGCAGCCATTTTTGGTCAGATTTGACCATCCGATCGACCGGTCGGTCGATCGTCCAACGGTCAATTTTGACCGTTAGCAGCTATCGGTCGACCGCCCGATCGACTGTGCCCTGAACCAGAGAGCAACGGCTCTCTGGCCGGTCGACCGCTCGGTCGACCGGAGCAAACCCGAGAGTGGGTTGCTCACAGTCGGTCGACCGCTCGGTCGACTGGTTCAATGGGCTGGCTGCGTGCACGTATCCGTGCACGTCCGGTCGACTGCTACAGTCAACCAGATCCTGGTCCGGTCGACCGCCAGGGCCTGGCAGTTCAGATATAAAGATTGAAAACTGGATTTTTAAAGTCTTAAAAATTCTCATAAAATCTCTAAAAATTTCACAAAAATAGTTTTATCATTATACCTTGAAATACAAACTTGTATTAAAAATTTCAACACAAATTTCAAATATTTTGAACCATTTTTGTGCTATGAAAATATTGCCGAAAACCAAAACCCGTATTTTTCCAAACTTAGATTTTTCAAATGAACATCCGATTTTTTAAAACTCATTCAAATACAAAAACATGATATTTAAATACTTTGAAGCATTATGCATATGGATAGTAAAATTCTACTAATAAAAACCTTACTTCCTTGATCCTAGGTCCATGGTGGGCAAATGAAGAAGAAGATCTTAATCACTATTTATTTTGTGATTAAAAGGCCTAAAAGATAGTCATTGACTTAAGAGGCTGGTTTCATCAAAACCAAAGATACAAAACCAGAAACCGGGAATCTAGCCGACAGGGGGACAACCAGGCGGCGCGCAGCAGGCGGCGCTGCGCGCGCCGCAAAAGTACTGCCACAAAAACGCGGCATATGCCACGTTTCCGCGGCCATGTGGGCGCGCGGCGCACCACGTTTTGGGCCAGGGTTTGTCCCCTGGCCCCCTCATCCCTGATGCCTATAAAAGCCCTCCTGGGTTCTTCAGTTGGAGAGGATCCAGAGAGAAAAGTTGTGTAGTTGATTTTCTTTGTAGTTGTTGTGTTGTTCTTCTAGTTCTAGTTTTAGGTCTTAGCCATTAAAGTGAAAGAGAGAGAGTGTGTAAAGAGTTGTATTTGAAGGGTGACAAGATAATACAAGTACTACTTCTCTTCCTTCTTTCCATTTACTTGTCTTTGCATTTGCTTTTACTTCATTGTTGTAGTGTAAACTTGTTGCTCTTTACTTCTTCCCTTTATTTGTTTCTTTTTGTAGTGTAACTCTCTTCTTTTCCACTTCTTTTCCTTTGTTTTCTTTTCGTTTTATGACTAACTAACTTTCCCATTAGCATGGCTAACTAACTACTAACCCACTAGTTTCTAACACTTGTTTGATAACCCGCATAAGTCAATAGTGCCAAACAAGCCTTGTGCAAATGAGAGCTATGGCATCTTAAGACGAGGGTTCTAACTCTAATTTACCTACAAGTATCTACTTTCTTATACTTCATGCTTAATGAGTTTTGATGATCTATAAGTTGCGTACTTTACTGTTATCATAAGTTAGAGACAATTCCTTTTAACTTCGCCGATACCAATAGTGCACTCGAGTCTTCCTTATTCTCGCCTTCTATCGGATCTTGATAAGGGAATGTCCGAGTTTTTGCCGTGTAAGGCTAAGTTTTAGGATGAACTTTCACTCGATTTCCACGTGATTAGTTCCAATGCACAAGGGTTGTGTTTGCCTATGATCCATCATGAGGCTATCTTCAAAAAGTTAGAAATTAGTGGGAGTACTTAGTAGAAAAGTTAGCCATGCATTTTTACAACTAAAGAACCCATTTTACAAACCACCAAAAAATTTTCCTACAATTCTTGAAAAACTTGTGTTCACTTTTCAATCTTTATTTGGAAACAAAGAACATTCTCTTTTCTTAAACATAAAAGCTGCATCAAGCTTCCATCGCTCTCCCTCCTTGTGGATACGACCCGTATAGCCACTTCGCTACTACGGAAGAATCACAAAAGCAGTAACTTCGACCCACTCCCTTTCTTCTTTTCTTGTGCTTGCTTTTGCCGATCAAATTTTGGCGTCGTTGCCGGGGAGGGAACGACTTTATCGTTCACTACTAAAGATTGTTCTTTGTTTTTGTGTGTAGGAGAAGAACCAAGGAGCTTACTATCACGGGAAGTAAAAAAGGTGGCCAAGGACATTGCGCGAGGATTCATTTGCCTCGGAAAAAATTCGTGTAAAAGCGAGTTTTTCTGATTGAAGTACTAACAAACTCGTTTGCAGGGTTGCCGAGCGCTGCTAAAAAAAAAAATTTTTGCTTTCTAATTTTTTAGTTTCCTTAGATGCTTCACCTATATGCATGTGTAATAAATTCAACAGAAATTCACTTGTTGCTTAATTAAAATTTGGACTACACTTTTGCATTTAGGGCACGTGTCTATTTCAATTCATTTCAATTTCTGTTGAAGAGTGCTGGAGAAAAGGTACGTGTGCATTCATATAGAATAGTACCAACATTTTGAAGTGATTTACCGCTTTGAATGTTACCTTGTTGTGAATAAACTGTACACTTGCACAATTGACTTTAAGGGCAAAACCCAAATAAACAAGATAAGGTGGGAATTACATCACCCTTCCTTAGCCCAAAACCATCTCCAAGAGCACTCACACTTTCCCAAGCCTTAACTAAAAATCAATAGACGTTGGCCCTAGGGACATCTCGGACTCACTAAGAGATTAACCGAGGTTGGAAATTGTAAGAACTATACTCCTGCAAAATCGGTGTCTAAGAAAGTGGATTGAGAGGTAAAGCCTCGAATGCTCCGTGGTTTGGCATAATTAGGCCCGTGGCTATGCCCGGATACCTCGCCCGAGCTTTGCCCTTTCCTGACCGATTAGCTTGTAGTCGAGTTCCTGCTGTTGGCCCAAAGGCCATTAGCCCGATATTTTGATGATAACAAACCATATTTAGTTATGTGTTTAATAATCTTGTTTAAAAGAATTTTAAGTTTAAAACATGTTGATTTGACGGCTCCACAATCAAGACTCACAATTTGGACGCCGCTAAAGATTTGCATTCCCAAGCCTAGCACGGTAGAAAAGCTTCGGGATCAAAACATTGAAGAAAAGAATTCAAGATTTGTAATTTACTTTTATTTTTAGATATTTTGTCAAAACCTAGATGATAGAGGTAGAATATTTGGGATTGTCACTCACACACACTTAGTATTGCTTCATGGCTTCAAAAGAATTTTTATATCAGAATTTCTAACTTAGTTTTTAGAAATACCATGTTTTGGAAAAACCGTTTCTAGAAAATCATTTTATCAAAAAGGATTTTTACCAAAAATGATCTAACATGCTTGGGTGTTGATCTATGATCACACTCTTAGTTTTATTAGGTCTAGAACCTTATTTTTAAATCCTTAAACCAAAAATGTTTGAATCAAAATTTTCCTTTTCTTTCTTTCCAGACTCTGTTTAAACAGATCTGACAGAGTCCGGTCGACCGACCCAGTCGACCGACGTGCACGGCTGTGCATGTGTGCAAGTCGGCCGACCGCACGGGTCGACCGGGCACTTGTCAGTGCTCTCTGTTTATTTCGGTCGACCGAGTTGGCCGACCGTTTTCCCCAACGGTTAGAAATATGACCGTTGGCGGTCGACCGGCCCGGTCGACCGGTAGTTATCAGAAAGTGTGACACACTCCAACAGCTCTATTTTCTGACAGATTTTTTGTTGGGATCTCACCCCAACAAATCCTTTAAGATGGGTAGTTGGTTTTTCATCCACTATAAATAGTGGGTCATTTCAACATGATAAGACACAAGATTTATATGATTTGACAAGAGTTTTTAAGCAAGAAAATATTTCCAAGCTAAATCCTTAATTTTCTTTTAGAAAAGATTTTCTCTCCAAAGCCAAAAATTCCCTACACTTTTTGAAGCAATCCTCTACTTCTCTCTAGTCTTTTGCACTACACAATCCCAAGTATTCATCTTCTTCATATTGGTTATAGGATTGTGCGAGTGAGTTTTTTGATCAAGTGTGATCAAGTTTTTCTTCAATTGAGAAGTTGTAGAGGCATCGGCCTCAAGCGAGCGTGTGTGCTCCAAGTGGTGTTGCGGCATCACAAGAGATAGGACAAGTGTGTCCTTGTATTGACAATCCAGTGGGATCACCAATAGTGAAAATCCTTCAAGTGTGAAGGCGGGGACGTAGAGCGTGGCTCGAACCTCGGAAACATATCCTCGTGTTTGCGTTTGCTCAAATTTCTCTAAACTCAATCTCTCTTCATTACTTACTTTACTTATTGCTTTTTATCTTGCAAGTATTTTAATTTGAGCTTATGTTTTAAGTAGATTTTAATTCCGCATTATTGTCATATTTCATATAGCCATCACCTATTCACCCCCCCTCTAGGTGATTTCAATTGGTATCAGAGCGAAACTCTTACACTTGGTTTAACCACCTTAGGGAGATCCTTATAGTTGGCTATATCTATTTGTTGCATTTTCATTTGTTGTGCATTCTATATTTGTATTCATGGCATCAGTTGATTTTTCTAGCATCAAGTCCACACCCAAGTTTGATGGCTTGAACTTCCCCATTTGGAAGGTCAAGATGAACCTTTTTCTTAAATCCCTAGGAGTAAGAGTAGCTAGGGCCATTACCAAAGAATTTATTGAACCCCTCACCGATGAGAAATCATGGTCCGAAGATACCACTAAGGACTATGAGGCAAATGCTAGAGCCTAATATGCATTAACACAAGCCTTAAATGAAGATGACCTATCACGCATCATAAATTGTAAATCAACATTTGAGGTTTGGAATGTTTTGATTGTGACTCATGAGGAAACGTCCCAAGTCAAAAGATCCAAGATTGACTTGCTTCGTTCTCAATATGAGAACTTTTATATGCTTGAGAATGAATGCATTGATGACATGCTCACTCGTTTCACCAAAATAACAAATGCTTATCTTCTTTAGGTGACACGATCGACAATGACCAAAAGATTTGGAAGGTCATTCGAGCTCTTCCCAAAGCTTGGGAAGTCAAGGAAACAACCCTCAAGGAGCTCAACGATCGGGAGGAGATGGACTTCTCTGGCTTCATCGGAAATCTCAAAACGCATGAGATGGAGATGAAAGTAAGAGAAGAAAGGGAGGCGCCAAAGAAGAAAGCCCTCGCTTTCAAAGCCACTCCATCCACCCATGACGAGGACTCATCGGAAGACTACGATGAGGACTTTGCCATGCTCATCCGGAAGGTGGGCAAAATATTTTACAAGAAGGGGAGGCAAAGCAACTTCCGAAGAGGGAAACCTCAAGAAGGTTTGAAAGAAAAAGAGAGGAGCCGGGTCCTTGCTTCCATTGCAAGAAGATCGGACATCTCATCGCCGATTGCCCCGCTCTCCAAGCCACAACCTCCAAGAATGGGCCAAAGAAGAAGAAAGCTATGGTGGCCACATGGGATGATTCGGAGTCGGAATCCGAAGAGGAGATCGATACCGCCAACATGTGCTTCATGGCACATGGGGAAGATGCATCAAAGGTATATCTTGAAAACTCCATAGATGATGATGAATTAACTATGGATGAACTTGCACAATTTTTTAAAGAGTTACAACATAGATATGAGATTTCACAATCTCAAAATAAGAAATGAAAAAGAAAAATGATTCCTTGAAAAATAAATTTGAACATGTTTTAAAAGAGAAAAATGATTTAGAAAATTCTTTTGAAAAGATGAAAAAGGACTTTGAAAATTATAAAATATCTACTAAAGGAAAAAGCCCCATTTCATCTTGTAACAAAAATGAATTTTTGAAAATTCAAAAATGAGTTGATGTTTTGGATTCAACTCTTAAAAAGTGTGCTTTTGATTTAAACAAATTTGCATTTAGGTTTCCCAAAGGAATAACCCAAGGGAAACACACTCACCATCAACATACACGGAAACATGCACACACATAAACATGCATTCATGTATGGTAGTGGTAGAATTTATGTTTGCACTCATTGTAGCCGCAAAGGCCATTTAGAAAAATTTTGTTTTGCTAAGCTTAACATGACAAATAAACATGTTTGGGTTCGCCCCGGTACTAACCCTAAAGGACCCAAAAAGATATGGGTACCAAAAGACACACCCAATTTAGTTGATACAGGTGGGTCTTCTTCCTCCAAGACTTAGGGGGAGACGGTGCCCGGGTGGTGGATGCAACAATGCCTAACGAACATATCGTCGCTTGCATCGCTATCTTGGAGGCACCTATTTTGGAGAATACCCTCGGTTTGGTAATTTCTCCATTTAAAAAGTTTTATTTTATATATAAATATGCATAGGATTGTTAGTGCTACATTAATATGTGTTAGTGTAAACTTACATTTCCATCATGCTTGTGTATATGCTTTGTTCTAATTCATGTTATCTTGTTTTGAATCATATTTTTTTTGTATGTCCACATGTCTAGTTTTGATCATATATTTATATACACATTTTGTCAAAACTAAAATAAATATTTAAAACATTTTTAAAGCAAATACTTAGAGATGGCAATTGCGCACCTCAACTCATATCTAGAGGAATCTCGAGGAGAAGTACAGAACCCTTCACCGGGTATTCGGCTTCAACATCTCTAAACCTTTGTGTTATATGGAAAATAAAAAAATTAAAAATATTTGTGTTGATAACTATAACTAATAAAGTTTAAATCATGTTTTAAAACTTTGTTTGTTGAAAATATTCTCTTTTATTATTTTCAAACTATTTTAGATATTTTTTTTGTCTTTGCTGCTGACAGTTTTTGGGCAAGACCGGCCGACCGGAGCTGATATCCAGCCAACCGACCTTGTCTGGAAGAATTTTTTATTCTTCCTCTGTATCTGGCCGACCGGAACGGCCGACCGTTTCGTCTGTCAGTGCTCTCGGGTATTTTCGGTCGACCGGACCGGTCGACCAGGCAATGGGAATCTTTCATTTACCCACCATATTTTAAGCCCTAACTCTCTCTTTTCTCTCATTTCTCACTGGCGGCTCTTCACTCTCTCCTCTCTAAAAACCCTAATCACCTCTTCCCACCTCAATCCAACCTAAATCCTAGCTTTGATCACTCAAATCTTTTCTGGATCGTCCCTTTCAGGCCCGATCTACGTTCAATCTCAAGGATTTTCGGTTGTGGGTTCTTGATCTCTCATCCCTCAAGGTAAAAATCTCTTTTTTCTTAGATCTTGCTTTCCATCTTGTTGTTCATCCTAGTTTTGTCAAGATCTATCCTTCACCTAGTCTAGATCAAGCCCTAATATTGTTTTTGACCTAGATCTTTCATTTTAACCTTAAAAAAAAATTATGCCTAAAAGATCTAGAACCGAGAAGGGAAAATCAGTAGTCCCTTCTTCTTCATCCACTAGGACTAAACCTCCATTTGTCTCCGATCTAGCAGAAAATCGGTTTATCCTCCTTTCGAGGAGAACTATTATTTCTGGGAGATGTGTTGTCCTTCAAGATTTTGAGCACCTTAATATCCCACAAATATTGAGGAACAATTCTTTAGATCAGTTCATGGCTATTAGAGAACCGGTGTACACCTCACTCATACCCTACTTTGTCACTAATCTTGCTTATGAGGGAAACCGGGTTAGGTCTAGGGTTCTTGGTAGAGACATAGATATCTCTCTCCAAGATTTTGCTGAGCTTCTGCATCTCTCCTGTGAGGGAGTTGATGCTTACTCCTACGACCTGCATGATTTTGTCTATCCGGCCGGTGAGTCTGTACTCACCGCGTCAACTTTACTCCACGGGGATGACAACCCCGGCTTAGTAAGGAATGAGGAGGTGAATAAATTCACACTCACCACTCATGCCCAAATCTGGTGAATACAGTCATGCCAGGGGTCCTGTTCCTTTGATTGTCTATTGCCTTCTGAAAGGCATTAAGATAAACATTCCCCGATTCATAATTTCTCACATGACCTCCTATCATGTCCTTGTCCCCACAAGGCACTTTCCTTATGGGATGTTATCTCCTATCTTCTCAAACAACTTGATTTTGACCTATCCTCTGTGAGACCCACAGAACCCTCCGTGAACCTGAACAGCACTCTCTCGAAGAGGATGCAAGTTAGGGTGCGTCATGATGCACCCCAACAGCCTACAGTTCCTCCTTCTTCTTCTGTTCCAGGGTCTTCATCTATTCCAGGGTCTTCTTCTGCTCCAGGGTCATCTATTCCATCAGACCTTCAGTCCTTCATTTATTCTGAGCTTCGTACTCAGTTTCAGGAGCATCAGTCTTGGGTGTCCGCTGAGATCCAGCAGCGACTGACCCAGATTTCTGCGGAGCATGCGGCACATCGCGAGGAGATGGACTCTCGCTATCAGAGACTTCGCAATGATATGTCCTATTTTGCTGATTCCATGCGATACATGGATTCGCAATTTAGTGTACTCTTTGTGAAGTACAACATGCTTGGTCCAGACCCCACGCCATTTGCCCGACCGCTTCCATCCTCCAGCCCTCCATTTCAAGTTAGGGCCCTTCTGCTTCTTTAGCACCACAGCCAGGTGTTGCAGCTATTGATCCAGAGGAGGAGGCTTCTGATGAGGATGATGATGAGGATGAGGACGTGGAGATGGCTGCAGGTGATGATGAGGACGACGATGATGAGGACGACGATGAGGAGTGACTTCCCCTTTTGATGATGTCAAAAAAGGGGAGAGATATTCATGAGAGACTTCCTTGGGCTTATATTTTGTAGCTTGTATTTTGTATTTTGTGGGTTGGACACATTTTGGTATTTTGTTTAGTATTTTGGACATGTATTTGATGGTTGTGTGGACATGTGTTTTCTATATGTTTTTATGTCTTGTATGAACATGTGTTTATTTATGGCATGAGTTATCTTTTCTGGCATAGACATGTGTATGGTTGTTTATTATTTGTGCTATTTACCTATGCCTGAGTATCTTTTTATTATATGCATGTGTTGAGGGGGAGCTTTACTTGAAGTCTCCACTCAAAATATTTGTAATAACTATGTATGTTTTGTTATCATCAAAAAGGGGGAGATTGTTGGCCCAAAGGCCATTAGCCCGATATTTTGATGATAACAAACCATATTTAGTTATGTGTTTAACAATCTTGTTTAAAAGAATTTCAGGTTTAAAACAAGTTGATTTGACGGCTCCACAATCAAGACTCACAATTTGGACGCCGCTAAAGATTTGCATTCCCAAACCTAGCACGGTAGAAAAGCTTCGGGATCAAAACATTGAAGAAAAGAATTCAAGATTTGTAATTTACTTTTATTTTTAGATATTTTATCGAAACCTAGATGATAGAGGTAGAATATTTGGGATTGTCACTCACACACACTTAGTATTGCTTCATGGCTTCAAAAGAATTTTTATATTAGAATTTCTAACTTAGTTTTTAGAAATACCATGTTTTGAAAAAAAACCATTTTAGAAAATCATTTTATCAAAAAGGATTTTTACCAAAAATGATCTAACATGTTTGGGTGTTGATCTATGATCACTCTTAGTTTTATTAGGTCTAGAACCTTATTTTCAAATCCTTAAACCAAAAATGTTTGAATCAAAATTTTCCTTTTCTTTCTTTCCAGACTCTGTTTAAATAGATCTGACAGAGTCCGGTCGACCGACCCAGTCGACCGACGTGCACGACTGTGCATGTGTGCACGTCGGCCGACCGCCCGGGTCGACCGGGCACTTGTTAGTGCTCTCTGTTTATTTCGGTCGACCGAGTCGGCCGACCGTTTTCCCCCAACGGTCAGAAATATGACTGTTGGCGGTCGACCGGCCCGGTCGACCGGTAGTTGTCAGAAAGTCTGACAGACTCCAACAGCTCTATTTTCTGACAGATTTTTTGTTGGGATCTCACCCCAATGAATCCTTTAAGCTGTGTAGTTGGTTTTTCATCCACTATAAATAGTGGGTCATTTCAACATGATAAGACACAAGATTTATATGATTTGACAAGAGTTTTTAAGCAAGAAAATATTTCCAAGCTAAATCCTTAGTTTTCTTTTAGAAAAGATTTTCTCTCCAAAGCCAAAAATTCCCTACACCTTTTGAAGCAATCCTCTACTTCTCTCTAGTCTTTTGCACTACACAATCCCAAGTATTCATCTTCTTCATATTGGTTATAGGATTATGCAAGTGAGCTTTTTGATCAAGTGTGATCAAGTTTTTCTTCAATTGAGAAGTTGTAGAGGCATCGGCCTCAAGCGAGCGCGTGTGCTCCAAGTGGTGTTGCGGCATCACAAGAGATAGGACAAGTGTGTCCTTGTATTGACGATCCAGTGGGATCACCAATAGTGGAAATCCTTCAAGTGTGAAGGCGGGGACGTAGAGCGTGGCTCGAACCTCGGAAACATATCCTCGTGTTTGCATTTGGTCAAATTTCTCTAAACTCAATCTCTCTTCATTACTTGCTTTACTTATTGCTTTTTATCTTGCAAGCATTTTAATTTGAGCTTATTGTTTTAAGTAGATTTTAATTCCGCATTATTGTCATATTTCATATAGCCATCACCTATTCACCCCCTCTAGGTGTTTACCTACAACAACCTTCCCCGGAGAATCGACCAGTTAGGAGTCGTCTAGGTCCAGGTACCTTAGACTAAGGCTTGTGGTTGTTTTTCTTTCTTTTGTTTGTTTTTCACTCTTTTTGATTGTTTGTTGTTTTTGTGTTGGTTGTAGTGTGCTGCATGCAAGAGTGGGTGAGAGATCCGTCAACTTCCAGATTAACAAGAAACACTTCTCTACCCTTGCATCCAGAACCGGTGATGGCATCGCTTCAGGATAGATTTTACCCGATCAGAACTTCACTTCCATCTTGCATAAAACTTCCTGAAGCAAACGGCAATAATTTCGAGTTAAAGCCCCAATTCATTAACACTCTTCCCAAATTTCATGGTTTAGAATCAGAGGACGCATACTTCTTTGTTAGGGAATTTGAAGAAGTATGCCTCATGATGCGTATACCTCAGCTAGGAGACGATGTCGTTAGGTTACGTTTCATCCCTTTTTCCTAAAAGACCTAGCTAAGAAGTGGTTGTACAGCTTGGCAGCAGATTCAGTCACGACCTGGGATGATTTCGTCAAGGCCTTCTTGAAGAAATTCTATCTAATTCACAAAACTGCCCTCATTAGGAAGAACATTATGCAGTTTAGGCAGGAACCGAGTGAACCATTTTGGAGATACTTTGAGCGATTCAAAGATCTCCTAGCTCAGTGCCCTCACCATGGTGTGGAGAAATGGCGTCAGTGCCAGATTCTCTACGATGGATTAGATTATCAGACAAAAACCCTTTTGGAAACCATGTGTCAGGGAGGGTTCTTGCTGAAGGATGAGAATCAGGGTTGGGATTTATTTGAGGATTTAGCGGAGAAAACCCTGCAATGGGAACCAGCCTCGGAAAAACCTAGGAATTCACAATCTATAGCTTCAAGAGGAGGGCTCCTATCTCTAGAATCATCCATAGCTGCCGAGGCTAAGATTGCTACCCTAATGAGAAGGATAGAGGCTCTGGAAACGAAAGAGCCTGCCAGTGTCAACCAGATCAACCCACCACCAATTCACAATCCGGGTTGTTCATATTGTCAGGCACCAAACCATGTTTTTGAAGAGTGCCCTGTTTTCCATGCCCAGCAAGTGCCACCGGAACACATGAACGCGGCTTACTCACGGCCGCCTCACAACCCCTACTCACAGACATACAATCCCGGCTGGAAGAATCACCCAAATTTCTCCTGGGCCCCAAACAATCCTCCCAGGCCTAATTTTTCAACAACTTTCACCATCCTACTCCTCCACCAACTTATCTCAGTCAAGCCCCAGTTTCCTCCTCCCAAGGCTCACCAATGGAAAAGAAAATCAGTAAATTGGAGGAGAGCATAGAGGCTTTCATAAAGTCGCAAGCTGCTTTCATGCAGAACCAGGGGCAAAATCTGAACAATCATTCACAGGCCATATCAAGGTTGGAAATGCAGATGAGCCAGTTAGCTAGCTCCCTAAGTGAAAGACCTAAGGGTACTTTACCTAGTCAGCCGCTAGTTAACCCAAAAACCTCCAACCAAGCATATGAAATTCAGGATCCATCGATTAACCAGTGTAATGCTGTCCACACACTGCGATCTGGAAAGAAGGTAGACAATCAGGTCTACCAACAAAAAAGTCTAGTCCATCCCGATCCCACTCCTGCCTCCACCTCTGCTAGTTCCTCCCAATCCGCTCCACAAACATCTGATGAGGACAAGGCTGTTGAACAAGTTCATAAGCTTGTAGCACCCTTTCCTAATAGGCTTAGGAACAATAATAAAAATATGCACATGGAGAAAATGCTAGAGATGTTCAACCAGGTCAAATTGAATGTGCCACTTCTTGACGCTATCCAACAAGTCCCGGCTTATGCCAAATTTCTTAAGGATATGTGTACGAAGAAGAGAAAGATCAATGTGCCCAAGAAAGTGTTCTTGGCCATTAATATAAGCGAAATTCTGTCTGGTCCCATCCGGTGAAATATAAGGATCCCGGATGTCCCACCATTTCCTACACCATAGGACAGACCGAAATCAGTAGAGCGCTTCTTGACCTGGGAGCAAGTATCAACTTGCTACCTCTCTCAGTATACCAGCAACTTGTTGGCCCAAAGGAGTTTGTCCAGAGCCCTTCACGGAGAATTCGGCAACACTCTTGTGTTATACGTGGTGTTTAATTTAAATAGTTTGTTAAGGTCATAATTGCTTTTAGATTCCGCATTATTTGGCATTTAGTGACCATTAGATTAGCCATCACCTATTCACCCCCTCTAGGTGAACCTTCACAACTTGGGTTGGGCGAGCTAAGCCCAACTCGAGTCACCATTCAGCTAGCTGACCGATCTGTGAAGATCCTGAAGGGGGAAATCACAGACGTCCTCATCTGGGTCGGGGATTTCATTTACCCCGTTGACTTCATTGTGCTTGAGACCCAACCCGTGTCCAATCTTAGGTCTCAAACTCCCGTCATCTTAGGGAGCCCATTCCTTGCTACAGCCAATGCCATAATCAACTATAGGAACGAGTCCATGTGATTGACTTTTGGAGACATGTCGAAGGAAGTCAATGTCTTCAATCTTGGAAGACAACCTAGGGATATCAATGATCAGACGTTTGAGGTCAATTCTATTGAAAACTTGACCAGTGAGCATGAGGACAGCATGGAGACAGAAATTGAGGCAGAGTTTGATCTGGAGGCTGAGGATTTTAATTTAAACCAGATCATAGATTCAACAGTGGATTGGGCATCAAGCCCCAGTGTACCCCATCCTAGGATTGAAAGCCTAGAGATTGCCTCCAATGAAGCAACACCTTCCCTAGAGCTAAAAGCCCTGCCTGAACACCTCAAGTACGCCTATCTGGGCGGAAAGGACACCTTTCCAGTCATCATAGCATCCCACCTGACTGAGCAACAAGAGGACAGCTTAATGTCTATTCTGGAAAGACATAGGGAAGCCATTGGATGGACGATGAAGGACATCAAGGGAATAAGTCCAGCCATAGTGCAACATAGAATCCATTTAGTTGATGAAGCAACCCCTAGGAGGGACCCACAACGCAGACTTAACCCTCTCATGCAAGAGGCAGTGAAGGCTGAAATTCTGAAACTATTAGATAATGGGATCATTATCCCATTTCTGATAGCCAATGGGTTAGCCCTGTTCATGCGGTCCCAAAGAAGGCTGGCTTTACGGTGGTAGAAAATGAGGAAAAAGAGTTGGTACAAATAAGACTGCCTACCAAGGTTCGTGTTTGTATCGACTATAGGAAGTTGAATGCTGCTACCCGTAAAGACCACTTCCCGTACCCTTCATCGATCAAATGCTTGAGCGTTTGGCTGGACATGAGCACTACTGCTTTCTAGATGGGTACTCGGGATACAATCAGATCCCCATTGCTGCAGAAGACCAGGAAAAGACGACGTTCACCTGCCCGTTCGGAACCTTTGCTTATCGGCGCATGCCTTTTGGATTGTGCAATGCTCCCGCAACGTTCCAACGGTGCATGCTTAGTTTGTTCTCTGACATGGTGGAACGTTTTCTTGAGATTTTCATGGATGACTTCTCCATCTACGGAGATTCATTTGATCAGTGTCTTCATCACTTAGAGTTAGTGCTACAAAGATGCATTGAGAAGAACCTAACTCTAAACTGGGAAAAATGTCACTTTATGGTGAGACAGGGAATTGTCTTGGGCCATGAGATTTCGAGGAGAGGCATAGAAGTGGATAAGGGTAAGGTAGAAGTGATTGCTAAGCTTTCACCACCCAAAAGCATCAAGGATATTAGATCCTTTTTAGGGCATGCTGGGTTCTACCGACGGTTCATTAAGGACTTTAGCAAAATCGCGAGGCCCTTAACCAACCTGCTCGCTAAGGACGTGCCCTTTGATTTCAACAATGAGTGTTTTAAATCATGGGGGAAGCTTAAGCAAGAACTTATCTCTGCGCCTATCATTTCTGCTCCTAATTGGACCCAGCCATTTGAAATCATGTGTGATGCATCTGATTTTGCTATTGGCGTTGTTCTAGGACAGCGCATAGATAATAGGCAGCACGTGATTAATTACTCGAGTAGGACTTTGAATGACGCCCAACAGAACTATACAACGACTGAGAAGGAATTCTTGGCCGTTGTCTTTGCGTTAGAAAATTTCGGCCTTACTTGTTAGGTTCAAAAACGGTGATTTTTACGTATCACTCGGCTCTGAAATACCTCATGACCAAAAAGGAAGCAAAAGCCAGACTGATTCGGTGGATCCTTTTGCTTCAAGAATTTGACTTAGAAATCCGGGATAAACGAGGTATAGAAAATGTGGTTGCTGATCATCTCTCACGAATTCCGAATGCACCAACCATCCAAGCTCCGATCAAGGAGGATTTCCCAGACGAGCACATCCTAGCCATTCTTAAGGAACCCTGGCATGCTGACATCGTTAATTACCTGGCCACTGGACAATTACCCGCTGACTAGACAAAGCAAGACCAAGACCGCTTCTTTGCCCAAGTACGGTACTTCTTCTGGGAAGAACCGTATCTTTTTAAGTATTGTCCCGATCAAATAATTAGACGATGCATACCCGAGGGGAACAGAGGAGTGTGCTCAGCTTTTGCCATGACCTTTCATGCGGAGGACACTTCGGTCCCCACAAGACTGCAGAAAAGGTTCTACAAAGTGGGTTCTACTAGCCCACTTTGTTCAAAGACTCATATCATTTTTGCTAGTCATGCGCAAATTGTCAGAAAACTGGGAAGATTTCAAGAAGAGACATGATGCCCCTAAACCCGATCCTTGAAGTCGAAATTTTTGATGTTTGGGGTATTGATTTCATGGGACCATTTCCCAATTCCTTCGACAACCAATTCATTTTGGTTGCTGTAGATTATGTCTCTAAGTGGGTAGAAGCTGTGCCAACTAAGACGAATGACAACAAAGTGGTTATAAAATTTCTCAAAGAGAACATCTTCTCCCGATTTGGCACCCCCAGAGCGATAATTAGTGACAATGGATCACATTTCTGCAACAGAGTTTTTGAAACTCTGATGCAAAAATATTCCATCAATCACAAGTTATCCACTCCGTATCATCCCCAGACAAATGGGCAGGTCGAAGTCACCAACCGACAGATCAAGCTCATTCTGGAAAAGACTGTCGGACAAAATAGAAAGGATTGGTCGGTTAAGCTCAATGATGCATTGTGGGCTTACCGCACCGCATTTAAGACAATTTTGGGGATGTCTCCTTATAGAATCGTGTTTGGAAAAGCCTGTCATCTGCCAGTAGAGTTAGAACACCGGGCCCTCTGGGCAATTAAGTAACTCAACTTTGACCTGACCAAGGCCGGTGAACTTAGGAAACTGCAGATTTTCAGAATTAGAGGAGATACGGAATGAAGCTTATGAGAATGCACGAATCATCAAGAGCAGAACTAAACTTTTTCATGACCAAATCATAACCCGGAAAAACTTTGCACCGGGAGATAGGGTTCTGCTGTACAACTCTAGGCTTCATATTTTCGCGGGGAAGCTGAAAACTCGTTGGTCAGGACCGTTCATTGTGCGCACTGTTTTCCCACACGGTACTGTGCTTATTGCAGACCCTAAAAACAACACGGAATTTAAAGTGAATGGGCAAAGACTGAAGCCCTTCTTGACCACTGAGCCTATGATTCCAGATGATAGTGTGCTGACTCTTTTTGCCCCGTCATACACCTAACCACCACAACTAAAAAATAAAAAAATAATAAAAATAAAAATAAAAAAAATGTTTATATGTTTACCCCTTCTACATTCTTTTTGACCTTTCTTTCGCCTATTCGTACTTGGCCGCCCGAGTCCACGAAGACGGTAACATCATTTCTTCACCCTATATATTGCATTCACTTTTCCATATGCATTCATTGAAGACAATGCATTAGATAGGTGTGGGGGGGTGCTAACACTTTTTCTTTTTCCTTTTATTCTTTCTTTTTCTTTCAAAAAAAAACAAAAAAAAGTCTCCAGATTGAAAAGAAATTTCATACTCTTTATAAAAATATCAAAAGATTGTAGGAATTACGGGAACCTTAGTAATAAATCTTTATTTTTGCCTAAGTAAACAAGAAAGAATGGTTTGACTAAAAAGATAGGAGGGATAAGGAAAATAACTCGTACATTTTATTTAGCGTTAGTAGAATATGCATAACCCACACACACATGCTTGGGATTTAGATACACAACTCTGAAAAAAAAAGCTGGATAATTGTGACTCAAGAAGCATGATTACTCACGCCAAAAAAAATATATATACAATAATGTATAAATAAATCTTGATTTCGTGGCCTACTCTACTTGCATATCTCACCTGAAGGGTATTTTTTCACCTGGTGTCCTAAGACCATCTGGTTTGGGAGTCATCGGTTTGATATGTGTTACATAAGTGAAGTAGAAAGCCTAATGGACACAAGAATAATAAGTAAATATTAATAAAATTAAATGATATTCAGAGTTGAGTTGAAAAATCCCAAGCACATCACACTTACACATTATGCATATCTATCTAAAGCAAAATAAAAAAATGAGTTAGAAGTACAAGATCCTTCCTAAATTTAAAGAAAAACCATAGTTTTTCTTTTATGAAGGATAAAGTATAAGAGGACTTATGAGGGTTAAACCTAATTCTTACATCATTTGGTCATTTTTACTTAGATTATTGAAAGTTCTTTTTCATGACAAAAAAAATCCTAACAACTAACTTCTTTACTTACTGGATTTTGTAGGTGCAATCCGCTGAAAACCCTCAGGAGATAACACTCCTCCTCTAGGGGAAACCTAGATGTTTAAAGGCTTGTTGCACATGCTCAGTGCAATCGCGTCACCTGCGAAAGTGGTATAATAATTTTCATATTTTTGTTTTGCTCGGGACGAGCAAAAAGATAAGTGTCGGGGTGTGATTAGTCTCTAATTTTGCATAATTTTCATCACATTCTCATATTTATTTCATGTAAAATTCTACTAATAAACCTTACTTGCTTGATCCTAGGTCCATGGTGGGCAAATAAAGAAGAAGATCTTAATCACTATTTATTTGTGATTAAAAGGCTTAAAAGATGGTCATTGACTTAAGAGGCTGGTTTCATCAAAACCAGAGATAAAAAACCAGAAACCGGGAATCTAGCCGACAGGGGGATAACCAGGCGGCGCGCAGCTGGCGGCGCTGCGCGCGCCGCAAAAGTACTGCCGCAAAAGCGCGGCATATGCCACGTTTCCGCGGCCATGTGGGCGCGCGGCGCACCACGTTTTGGGCCAGGGTTTGTCCCCTGGCCCCCTCATCCCTGATGCCTATAAAAGCCCTCTTGGGTTCTTCAGTTGGAGAGGATCCAGAGAGAAAAGTTGTGTAGTTTGATTTTCTTTGTACTTGTTGTTGTTCTTCTAGTTCTAGTTTTAGGTCTTAGCCATTAAAGTGAAAGAGAGAGAGAGAGTGTAAAGAGTTGTATTTGAAGGGTGACAAGATAATACAAGTACTACTTCTCTTCCTTCTTTCCATTTACTTGTCTTTGCATTTGCTTTTACTTCATTGTTGTAGTGTAAACTTGTTGCTCTTTACTTCTTCCCTTTATTTGTTTCTTGTTGTAGTGTAACTCTCTTCTTTCCACTTCTTTTCCTTTGTTTCTTTTCTTTTTATGACTAACTAACTTTCCCATTAGCATGGCTAACTAACTACTAACCCACTAGTTTCTAACACTTGTTTGATAACACGCATGAGTCAATAGTGCCAAACAAGCCTTGTGCAAATGAGAGCTATGGCATCTTAAGACGAGGGTTCTAACTCTAATTTACCTACAAGTATCTACTTTCATATACTTCATGCTTAATGAGTTTTAATGATCTATAAGTTGCGTACTTTACTTGTTATCGTAAGTTAGAGATAATTCCTTTTAACTTTGCCGATACCAATAGTGCACTCGAGTCTTCCCTTATTCTCGCCTTCTATCGGATCTTGATAAGGGAATGTTCGAGTTTTTGCCGTGTAAGGCTAAGTTTTAGGATGAACTTTCACTCGATTTCCACGTGATTAGTTCCAATGCACAAGGGTTGTGTTTGCCTATGATCCATCGTGAGGTTATCTTCAAAAAGTTAGAAATTAGTGGGAGCACTTAGTAGAAAGGTTAGCCATGCATTTTTACAACTAAAGAACCCACTTTTACAAACCACCAAAACATTTTCCTACAATTCTTGAAACAACTTGTGTTCACTTTTCAATTCTTTATTTGGAAACAAAGAACATTCTCTTTTCTTGAACATAAAAGTCGCATCAAGCTTCCATCGCTCTCCCTCCTTGTGGATACGACCAGTATAGCCACTTCACTACTACGAAAGAATCGCAAAAGCAGTAACTTCGACCCACTCCCTTTCTTCTTTCTTGTGCTTGCTTTTTGCCGATCACTGAGCAGGAAAGGACTTTTAAGCAAAAATTTCTTTAGAAGATAGCAGAAGTGATCTCCATTCATGGGTTCTGCTAATTCAAATTTCAAACCCCGAAAAGTCGGCCCATGTCCCAAGATTTTCGCTCAACTGAATCAGCAAAAGATTAACCGTCATTGCCAAAGCATGAGCCTTACCTCACTAGTCTTTATGTCTCCTAGATTCGAATAGACACATGATCTGATCCAAAAGAAATCCAACCGACCGATGTGATAGCTAGCAGTCAGTTGTACAACCTGTAATTCAATCCTGAAGATTTACATTTATGATCCAAATTTTGTCCTCCTACCAATATCACAAAGACATTAAAAGGTCTCTTGCCAACTCTGCTCTTTCGACTTCTCATCAACAGGTTCAGACAATCGAAAGAGCAGGGGAATATTTGTAGTGATCAAAATTTGACCTCATCCAAGATGGTGACATGTGTCCCATACCTTCCAACCCTCCGAGTTACATCAGAGCTCTCCTCTGAAGTCCATGCAATTCCCGACCTCTTCCAGACCCTCTCCGCTCTGAGGATTCCTCCGCTTTGAAGACTTTAACTCTGAGCCGAGCAGCTCCAGCAAGAGTTCACCCTTGATCTCCGCCGACGGTTACGCCACCATATATTCCTCCACATTCATAAAGTGGACACTACTCAACATGGACAGTTATGGGTAATGAAGGATTTTTCTACATGCAATCCCAACAAGCAAGCACCACTTATCGAGGTCGTTACAAGAAGACGATATGTTCAAATCATGTAGTTACGAAGATCTCGCCCGCACCAGTAGCTCAGTCGTGTATAAGTAAATATCGTCTTCCAACGAAGAGGAGGACAGTTAGGAGATTCCTTTGACGACTTCAAGGACCTCTGGACCTTTAATTATCCCCAACTCTGAGACACCCAGCACCTTTCTGTAATTCCTGTAAACTAAGAATTATAGTAAATCTCCTTCTCCTCCAGTGTTTTTTTTCCAGTTAAGAGTTTTCACGTAAAATCGCGTGTCTATTTCTTTTCTACGATTATGCTTGTTAACGCACACTAACCCCTAACTCCTAATCATCCCCGTTATCGTTTGTTGTAAGGAACGGACTGTCCAATCACTTGTAGCGGAAAATCATCAATTTTTTTTTTGAAAAATAATATATTCCTTGAGAAACATTTAGCAAAATTTAGGCACAATTTTATAGGAAAATTTCTATGACATTATTTATATAAGAAAATATAATAAACATTTTATTTGAATGCAGCATAGATTAAGCAGATTTTTATAAATCAGATGTTGATTGAAGAAATAAAGAAGAACATCTATACATATGCACATGCATAAACTTGCACATGTAGAGGTATGTTCTCCGTAGTTTGTTTGAAGGGCATAAAGAGAACAGAAAAAACAATAGAACACGGGTCACCCTTTCTTATTTCTACTTTTAGCCTCTATCACTCTAAATAAGTGGTAGTGTAGTCTCCTTTTAGGCTTTTACTCATATAATCAGTTTGATTTATAACAATATTTTTCAAAGAAAGAAATTCAAATATCTTAAAAAAAAGTAAGAAAGGAAACGTAATAGTGCATCTAATTTATTGTAATCTTGACTAAAATAATTATAATCTACTAACAATGTCCTTAAAAAAAAAAAAATTCTCTCCTACATGCATAACACTTGCCCTTTTACACTAGTTTATAGTACATGAAAAATGCAATAGATACCAGTTATCGAAAATAGGCATTCAAATTGTCCTGAATAATTAAAATAACATTGTTTCTGTTAATTAAGCATACACACATGAAAAACAAACATTGGTGAAAAAGAAAAATAAAGGAAAATTAATGATCCTTCTCACAATCCAATAAAGGGAAATAAATCCAGCAATTTGGACGGGTGAGATTACAATCATGATCCCCTATATGTTGTTCTACTTCTCCGGCTGCACACATTCTTTATCAACTACATATGTTACATAAACATCTCCAAAACAATGATATTATTATCAACCAATTATTTCCTTTGGACAAATCTTAATAAATAACATGCCCACTACAATCTGTCTTCTAAATACGTTTATCACAGGAAGAACTATTGTATTCAGTTGCAGCCTCACTGCAAACACAAATGCTCTATATGCTCATTTCAGAAACTCAGAATGGAACCCTCTCTGTGGAGTGTCTCAGCTTGACATCACTTGATGATCATATATCGATGGCAGTAGAATCCATTTAAAATTTACTTGGATCGATGATGAAAACTCGTCAGCAGTTGGTAGGAAGGTGGGGGAATCAATTCTTTCAGCTGAAGGGAGAAGCTCGGATACACTTTCTCATGCCTTCTCGGTGGGAGGAGAGGTGGAGAATCCCATCAGTGAGAAGGGAGATGCTTAGAGTTGTCTGCAGCTGGAGAGAAGGCAGGGGAATCACTTCGCAACGGGGAAGGAAGGAGCTCAGCCTCGCCCCCTCGTGCCTTTTCAGCAAACTGAGGGAAGGTGGTGAACTTCCGCAGCAGTGAAGGGAGAACCTCGGATCCACTCTCTTGAGACTTGTCAGTGGGCGGAGGAAAGGTGTTTGAATCATTATGCATTGGTGAAGGGTCTAGCTCCGATAAACTTTCCCATGAGAGCACTCTGTTGATACGATTCTTTCGGTCCAAGAATGCTGGCCTCATTGGAGAAGGCATTACTTCACTCTTGTGGATTAACATGGCAACTACCTCTGACATTGGCGGTCTTAAGCTCGGAAGCGGCTGGAGACACAGAAAAGCTACTTGACAAGTTCTGAGCACATCATTTTCCGCAATTCCATCAGCAATCAGTTTACGATCAACCAAATCAATCACCTTCGATCGTTCATAGAGCCTCCACGCCTACAATCAAGAGAAGCAAGTCACCACTTTAATTAGCAACTAATGTGTTCATCTAGCTCAGAATTCTATGTTTAGAACCTACATATTCAGGAAGATACTGCATCTCAGCTGAAAGCGAAAGGTCTGTGTTCTTCCTAGAGCTAATGATCTCCAGCGCAAGAACTCCAAAACTATAAATGTCTGCCTTCTCTGATAGCTCCCCCCTGATAGCATATTCTGGTGCAGTGTAGCCTCTGAAAGAAATGGTTTGGAGTCATATATTGCATTCTTGGAAATTTCCCATAGAATGTATGTAATCATAACACCATTTTTCAAAAAAGACCAGATTGCACATCTCTAGAAACAACTTTTAAGATTCAGTTCATTTCTATTGGCATTTTAAGATTACATTAGATATTTCAGTAAATACCCACAACCATTTAGTGACAAAGATGGAATTATGAACAGAAAAATAATTTCATCTGATTAGATTTCAGATTAGCACATTTAGTTATAAACTCATATTTTTCAGAAAAGAAAATGATAAAAGATTCTAGGTTGTTTGCTGGAACCCCCATTCATATATGACTTTCTGTATATAGACCCTTCAAAGTTTAAAAAAATGATGCATGGCAAAGGAAAAAAACTAGAAAATGGAGAGGAAGCAACCAGCCTCCAAAGGCATCAGAAGGATAAAACAGAGGCTCCCTCGAGGATAATTGGCATGGCGGAGGGCATAATGGTATTTTATAGCTGCCAGTTACTCCGGATCTAGGAAAGTGGCCTTTCTTCCCATAAGCAGGGTTTTTTTGTTTTGTTTTCTGTTTTTTGTTTTGTTTTGTTTTTTTTTTTTTTGTTGTTGTTGTTGTTGTGGGGTGGGGTTATTTTCTTGATTGACAAAGGAATATGTCAAAATATTATGAACATTCAACTTGTGGGAGTAGATTTTAACGCAAGTCGACTATGGTAGTAGCTTATAACTGCAGACGGTACATAATGATATGGGTTTAAATGTATGTCTTTAAGATTTTTAAGCATCTGATGTCAATCTAGAGGGGTAAATGTGACAAGAGTAAACCCTAGAGCCTAGAGGATTATATATGGAAACAAGAAAAGGTTTGATAATTTGTTTCCAATTCAGAATTGCAGAAAATTGATCACAAGTACCATAAAAGCTTTTGAGCATAATCATTCATGAGTGGGAGCAACTTACAGTGTTCCTGCAAATGCGGTGCTGAGATATGCTTGGTCTTCCGGGAAGAATCTGGCCAACCCAAAATCACCTATTTTAGGTTGGAATTTATCATCAAGGAGGATATTGCTGGCTTTGATATCTCTATGAACTATCCTTAAATTTGAGTCTTCATGCAGATACTGTAATCCTCGAGCTACGCCAAGAATGATTTGAAACCGAGTCTTCCAGTTGAGAAATGTTACACGGTTTCCTGTTCCGTTAGATTATTAGTGCATTTAGTGACCTACAAACATCATTCTATATGCATCATAAAACCCACAGTAATTACTAAACAAGGATTTGGAGAAGCAAAGTTTAAGGAGTTATTATGGTCATCTAGCCTACCCAAAAAATAAATAAGCAAATTAATCCTCGACATAGATGCAAATAACAAGGTTTGCCAGCTATTTGAATTAAAACTGAGGAATCGAAAAATTTTCAATCCCTTCTAATATAAGCGGCAAAATGAAGAGCCATCAACCTAGGGCAACAAATCTAATTTCCCATCTTACAAGTAGGAGGTTTGGTACAAGATCCATTCATATGTTATTTTACGCTACAACTTTTGTTCCAATGTCAACAAGCAAATAAAAAATCCGTAGTTAAGATACTGACCATATAGTATACTGTCCAAGCTTTTGTTCTTCATGTATTCATACACAAGCAGCCTTTCTGCACCCTCAGCACAACAGCCAACAAGGCGAACCAGATTTTTGTGCTGGATGCTGGTTATCATCCTAACTTCGGTGAGAAATTCAGACTCCCCCTGCCGAGATTTCCCAAGGGATAATTGCTTCACGGCAATCATTGTCCCATCATCCAACACTCCCTATTATAAAAGCATCCTCGTGAATTAGAAATTTAAAATGCAGAGCTAACATAGCTAGATTCAGTTACTGGTTATTCTGTTTCCTCCCTTAATTACCTGATAGACTGGCCCAAACCCTCCCCTACCAAGCTGGTTATTGGGGTGTAAGTTGTTTGTTGCTTTCTTCAGAGTTCTGTAATCAAAGTAATTAATGGCTCGAAGATTGCCACTACAGTAATCTGGACCTGGTACATATGAGAAACGGTAAGGGAACTTCAAAACCTCATAAAACAGCCAGTTCTTTCAGTTACGTTGTTCATCTAAGATGAAATTTACCAGGAAGTTTTTTAGTGGATTTCAACAACTTCTGTAATGTGTCTGGTTTGATACATTTCCATAATATAGCTACCAGGATTACAAGAACGACAATAAGTATTATGCTCGCAAGTAAGAAGAATGAAGCTGCCACAGCTGGGGGTGCAGATGAAAGCTTCAGGATCTGAGGCTTAGAAATTGTGGGTGATGGAGCTGCAGAAGTACAGAAAAAAGTTTAGTACGTGACAGACATGGACCCCTCCACTCTCTCTTCTCCCAGAATACAACTTATCAAAACTAATTCAAAAGTTGAATTGACCATAGAAAAAGTAGAAAATTTAGTGTTAAGATAGAAGAAGAGGTTGCATGATGAAATAACTGTAATGAGTTTTCTTCTGAGAAATAGGTACACATTTATGCCCTTTCATCGGTTTGAACCTCAGATCTCTACTTTGCCAATCCAACCATTTACCACTCTACTTATTCTAACAATGAATTTTGCTTGGATGGGCTCTAAATTCTCCCACCACAATCCAATACTTTCCTCAATCCAGTTTAAATTCCAAAACTTCCATGTAACTGAGAATTTTCTCTTTTTATGCTTTTGGTTTTGCATTGGCTACCCCACTACCAGCCGGTCGGATGAGTGGTATTACACCCCTCTTTTGTTCTTACTTCTATTGCTTCTCTTTGTTTTGTTAAAATCTTTTTAATGGAAGGCAGGGGAGAGCCTCTACTCCATTTTCTCCAAAATAAATAAATAAATAAATAAAAAATGAGGAAGTTCTCTTACCTGTTAACTAAGTGATAGTTACATACCATACAACATCTACTTAATCATAACCTGAAGATTTTTTTCTTGTTTGCCTCTCTTAATGATTTATCATGTGCAAAACTTACACAATGCAAGTAAAAATAGTGACTACTGAAATTTAGAAGTCATTGTAGATGGGGGGCATAATCCCCAAAACCGACCCCTCAACATCCTCATAGCCATGCTCTTAACAAGTTTTCTTAAACTACATGTCTTCAAGTCCAAATTCTGTAAGCTACAAACTCAAGTTTTGGCATCACAATTATCCAACAACTCTTCTAAATTATCATTCATCATATATTATGCTACATGCACTATCCAGAAGCCGAAAGAATGCTAACAAGTACATGGAAAAGAAGGAATACACAATTTAGAATAAGAAACAGAACTATCCCAGAAGAGGAATTTCTTTATAATTAATCAAATTCCTTATAATACATAATTTCTTTATAGGACTGAATTCTCAATGAAACATTCATCATCCGAGGTTCCGAATCAAAAATTAGACAAGGTCATTAAAAAATGATTGCTCACAAAAGAAAATGCAAAAGTTTATCATTTATTATTTTGCAAATCAAGGATAAATGTACAATAAGGCAAAAAAATTCATTGAGAGATAGATATGTTTGCAAGGTTACACAGACATAAGACACGGGTGTGGAGTGTTCAGGTATCCTGTAGTGTCTGACATGGGAACCTTCCTGAATCTTACACGAGGACCAACTATATTTCGTAGATGTTCATAGCCATCTATGTAATGAGCGATCAACTATAGTAATTGGATCAAAGTTCCTACACATTTATTTAGCAGAATCTCGTACTAATATCTTGCCCACATATAGTATTGCAACGGAATTGTGATATTGTCATAGAGTTGCATGTACGCAAAGCTCTAAAATCAAGATAGGTTGAAAAAACCATTCCATCTTGGTCCAGTGATGCTAGCTTCAGTGATGCTAGCTTCTTATGTTTACACCAAGACAACCATAAATAGTGTCTATGTTTAGGATTCAATTAAGAATGTATAATCAAGGGAAGAACATAGTGCAACAGAACCACAATAAGAAGGGCATGAGGTATCAAACTAACATTACAAAAGAGTGAAAACCTCAACCCATTTTATGAAGTAACTAACCGAAAGAAATATTGCACTAGTCATGAAGCATTCCTCATGACTAGTAGTCCACTCCTCAGCCCATTTAGCTCCCGCAGAAACCAACATCCCTTAAAGTACTCAACATGTATATGATACCAAAGTTTCGAACTTTTGAGCGACACACTGTTCAAGAACACCCTATACTGCAAGCCCAATTCAACTTAAGCAGAATACTAATCTGGAAAGAAACTACACATTCCAAATGAATTGGGCTCAACTCCAATCCAAGGGGGGAAAAAAAGAACTCAACCCACATTCTTTTAAGCGAAAAAGCAAACATCTTGTGGGCACAATAAGCCCGAAAAGAGAGAGAGGCACATACCACCATCTGGTGTCGGACGAACCATCTCAGTTCATGTATGAGCTCTTCTTCTTCTTCTTCTTCTTCTTCAATCCATGTTCACTCGCAAAACCTTGTAAATGTCGAAGGACGCTTGAACAATTCCCACAGGAATCGCTCTGCTGTCTTCTATTCTCTCCTGCTGTCGTCTTATGCCCAATGCCCCCCGCGGAACTAGAGAGAGCGTGTGGGGCCAGCGATAGCCATCGTTGTGAACGAGGAGACGAGAACAAGGCGCCATCTTTGGGAGCGACAGAGTGCTGGGCGATGAAATCTAAGGAAGGAAACAAGAGAGGAACCTCGAGAGCTCTGGCCGATGGGCTGAGGACATGTGGACCCGCCCGCAGAATCGCCCGACAGCTGTGTTCGGAATATCTCTCTCTTTCGATCGTGGGGCCCGCAAGGGTTTTGATTGGCTGGAGCAGAATGTGAGAATACGACTCGGTGGGCCACGCGGAAGCAAGAGCGAACCAAATCTGACTTGTTTTTTTATGATTCAGCACAAACCGCCTCCGGTTTGTTTGAAGAAACTCTTAAAAATTATTATAGCACGGACTTTAAAAAATATTTTGCGCAGGTTTTTTGAGTGAAGAGTGTTTGGTTCGCTCAAGAAAAGAGGTAAAGGAATTCTCTCTGCATGTGTACGGGGTTTCCTCTCTCTTTCGATCTGAAACCTACGAGAAAGTTGAGCTGTTATTGTAGACGGGGTCGCGCAGAAACCCTTCGTGTCAGATTATAGTTTTTGGGGTTTTCACTCCCCAACAGGCCCTAACTGTAAACATAGCCAAGTAGCACTGTTTAGTTGGTTGTAATTGTCAATTGTCGGTATAACCCCAGTTGAAAAAGAAAAAGATTCAAATGCAATCAAAATAGCAGTAGAAGATATGGGTATTAATTATTAAGTAATTTTGTGTTAAAAAGTAGAAAAAAAATTTAATGTCCACTTATTACTCTAGTTAGAGTTGCTGAAATAAACAGTGCAAAAAAAAAAAAAAATTCCTGTGATTATTTTCTGTACAATTGATATTACAGTTACAGCTTAAACGCCTAGAGTGAACCAAACATATATTGGATGTTCAGCAAGTTAAAAGTAGTGGTTAGAATGCGATAACGCTTTCAAGGACATATTAAGAACACAATGTTCCAAGCAAAATGTGCAAAAATGATATCAGTTAGAACAAAATAGAAATTGTTATCAAAGTCTATTACTCCATACTTCTTATACTTCTCACAAGAAATGAAAGATAAACATGAGAAATTATCAAATTTATGGAGTAAATGTGGGAGGCAACTTCATTTTGTGTTCTGAAAGTGAGTTATTTACCCTCTTTTCAAACCCTCACTATTCCCTAAAAATTTAATTTCACTTTTCATTTGATAAGAAAAGTACTGCAACTAGCAACTCTGGGATTAACTTGAAGTTGCCTGTAACACTATCAACTTCTGGGCCTAAAACGTTGAGACTCTAGCTTGAGTTATTTGATCCCGCAAGAATAATCACTCAGTTTATCCACACAACATTAACAAATCCTACATAACAATTCACTGTCCATAACAGGCAATTCAAAATCAAGATACAACCTGTTTTTCCCTCTGAAGGCACCAACTTTTCCTTGTATAATCTCTAAATGCTCTTTGCAAAGTTAACTCAAGCATCGACGGTGTTTTATACCAACCAAAACCCTAATAATATCTGTGACCTAGTTTGCAAGAGAAAGGTGCCTTCACAAAGATCCAACCTACAACCTTGTTCATAAAAGGTCCATTTTGGACTGGTCGCACTAACAAATACCAGAGTTTTATGATAGGTAAATGGTTCACAAAAAATATACATAAAATAAAAATATGATGATTAGATCCAAAATAAAGACGGGTGCATAATTTCAAAACGGGCTCGTCTGTTTCAAAATAGATTGTGATGTGTGAGACCAATTCATCGAACATGAAAGGAGCTCAATATTTTTTCTCCTGGAGTTTGCCTAAAGCCTGCAACTATGAGATTTGTCATAACCCATGTCATCACTAATTACGTACTTACTATTGTTGCATGCAGTGTGAATGTTAGTGTAATTTCAACCAAGTGCACTAGAGAGTTGCTTTGTTTCACCATCATCAAGGAATATCATAATGGAAGTTTAGATAGCCGTATTTGATGTCAACTTCGTTAGAGATTTGTCAGGATTCTTAAATGCTATACATAATGTTGGATACTTGAAAATTCTTCCTCAATTTAACAAGATTGAGAATCTATGGAACTACAAGGTGGTTTAAAATTTCCCTACGAATTAAGGCGGATATTGGCATCATCAAGTAGAATACTTTGGCATAATGTTTTATTTTTTATTTTTTCTTGCTCTATATATGTGGTGTAATTTTGAATAATCAGATGGATAATTATAATATTATACCTCCAATTAGGAAAAATTATTATAAGCGTATAGTGACCTCAACAACGCCGGAATTAAACATAAAAATAAATAACACCTATAAAATACAAAATGTTGCAATTAAAAAAGAAAAACACTTGTTATTCATTTTTCTGTTAGAATTTTCTAATTGAAGATATTCTTTTTGATTAGCTAATATAGGAAGATTTGTTTTTTAATGTACGTCAATATTTCATTTCTATAAAAATGAAAAATAAGTAATTTGATTGGTATAATCCACAGTTTAATCTTATACGCATAAAAAAATAGTAAAAATTCTGAGAAAAATCAGGGTTCTAGATTTGATATAGTAGGATATAATCTTTCTTGATTCATTCTCATCCAATCAAAAAACTATTGTGACACGACAGCTATGATACCAATTGTTGAGACCAACAATCGTATTACGACAATAATTGTAGTGCACGCTCAAGATTATGATCGACGTTGTGAAACCATGGCGATATGTAATACTTGAAAAAGGAAACTATTATAGAGCAAATTAGCAATATCTGGACAAAAGAGTAAAAAAGAACACCGGAAATTAATGTGGTTCGGCTTAAACTTGGTCTACGTCTACGGGGAGAGAACTTGAGAGAGTTTTATTAATAAACTTGGTACAAGAGATCTAACCTTCCCCTTGATTCCGACAAGAGTATTCCCCTTCTTCTTAAATACCACATGATTACAAGAGTATACCTACCCTTTATGCACCATCACCTTTCTCTCTCTTTCTTGGCTTCTTCTTCACCTTTCGTGTTACAATGTACTAAGTTATAATTCTTATTTATAGAGTTTTAAGTAAAAACTTTATTCAAATTATGAGATGATCTTACCCGTCGGATACTTGAAGAACTTAATCAATCCTTGTAGAAGTTTATTTTCTTGATGTAGAAGAATTTTAGACCCTTTAAACTTTAGAAATAAGTTTTGATTGAATAGGAACTGATTCCTATTCAAACTCTACCAAGAAAAAACCTGAACACGCCTGAAAAGGAAACTGAAATCGAGTTGTAGCCTTGGGCTGCCGACAGGCCAAAGATGGTTGTCAACATGCCTATGTCGACAGGCCTGACGCCTATCAAAAATCTGAGGTCTATTTCCTCTCTGTTGCATACTGTCAACAGCCTACTGTGTGTAGTCGATAGCCCTGTCAACTGTCACATAGTTTTTGCTTGATCTGCTTCTTTTGCTGAGTTTTTCTTTATGCTCCAATTCGATTGAATTTTTGACCGTCATCTCTACTTGAAAACAAGACAAATTTCTAACAATCTCCACTTTGACTTACTTTTTCAAGCCTTTAATAAAACACCGTGAAAATTTGAAATTATACCATAATTCTTTCCTTAATTGTAGCCATATTATAAAGCTTTCAACTCTTGCCCCTTCTCCTCAGGGCCTTTGGCTAATTCGCCACCATGCCTTGGGCTATCTCGGGTCTCGCCTGAGTGCTCCCTTTCTCTATCTTGCAACACTTTGACTCCTTCACATCTCGTCGCAGTCCTCCTTGAAGTTCTACCTCGCGATGAGCTCCCTTCCAAGTTTGTCATTAAAACTCCACTTTGAACTAAGTTTTCTTCCTTCAGCTTATATATCCCTCTGCACTTCTCTTCTTTCAGGATTACCATGTCTCCTTGGCTAACCGTGACGATGCCTTGTTGCATTTGGAGTTGGCATCCTTCTTCTCGATTACCCCTATGGATATATGATTGTACCATACATCTAAGACATACAAAATCGCTTTCAGAGCACACATCGTCTCATCTCTTCCTATAACATTGATTGTCTCAGTGTCCATAACCTTGCAAGCCTAGCTATCTACCATTTTGACAGTCCCTTCCTCCTTTATAACCAAAGAGTTGAATAGCTTCTATTGGGAACATTCATGAACTGCGGTATCAGAATCAAATATTCAGCCTTTACCTTGAGAAATATTATCTTCAACGTAGGAGGCCATTAATACTTCGATGTTAACACCGCTCATTACTACGTCTACCTTTGTCGCTTGCCTCTTCTTCTTCAACCACTCTTATCAATGCTTGCATTCTTTTTTTCAGTGACCTTCGTGTTAACAAAAGTGACACGCCTTCGATGAATCCGACTCTTTCTTTCCTTCCCATGACCACCAAATCTGATCTTCCTGCTTAACTTGATTTAACTTTTTTTCTGATCTCATTAGATAAGAGAGTTGATGTGACCTCTGATTAGACATTCAAATTGCATATTTATTATTACATTCTTACATCCATCTTGTAATAAATATGATAGTCACCTTGTCTTAATGTCTAATTCATGTATGATATGATTAATGAAGGGAGAGAAGATAATATCAAATAAAGGTCAGTTAAATCGGATTTAGATTGATCTATTTAGTTCCCTAAAGATAAAAGGGGATATTACCAAATCCAGAGCAAATCAAAGAAGATAATATCAGATAAAAACTAGTTAAAACTATATTTTTGAATATTTATTTGGTTAGCTTGAAGAAATTAAGGAGATAGAGATAAATTCAGAAGTCTAAATGCAACCTTATCAATATACAACGGGATATCTAAAGGATTGAGATGTATCTTCAGAAGATTCAAAGAGATTAGACACAATCCAACTGAAGATCAAGAGATAAAAAAAATTTATCTCCAATATTATCTCCAACCTTATCATAAGATCTTTTCTTTTGGGCAAGTGATTTTGTCCATATCTTCACACGCATTCCCCACTTCATCTTCTCCTATAAATACTGCAATATCAAAAGCCAAAGAGGTACCACTCAGCAGAGAGTTTAGGCTAATTTTTTTGTTCAAGTTTAGTTTAGAATTTTTGTTTTTCTTCTAATATAATTTTTCAACTTTATTTGTGTAACTTAGAGGAGAAAAGAGTTTCATAAGAGAATGAGATTGAAGACTATTCTGAGAGTGATACCAGTGTGAGTGTTATTCTTTTCTTTCATTGTTACTTGATTTAATCGAAAGTTACATTTTTGTTCTTTATTTTTATTTTTCTTCTACTTTTTTTTGAGGTGCTTGTAAATCCAAATGACTCTGATAGCTTCAAATTTGCCTTGCCCTTGCAAGTGCCACTAATGATTTATGGTGATGGATATCTATTCCTATATTAGTTTAGCTTGCACCTTAATTTCTTAGTTTAGAATGAGAATGGGGAAGATTCTATATATCATGCTTTGATCGCCTTAAGTCAAGGTAAATCATTGCAACGGATTCAAGGTAAGTAAGCGCCTAAGAGGTAAAAACATTAGTTGTTCTTTTTTTTAATTTCTTAATTTAGAATCACACTTCAAAAACAACTCTTTCCATATCATTTTGATTCTTTCTTTTTAACTTAGTTTTCTCTTTATTTTACAACAGTATCAATATAATCTTCTTCTTCCATCTTCATCTCTTCAACTTAACTTTTTCCTTTTCTTTTCAAAAATAAAGAGGAGCTTTTAACTAGTTTTTGTAAACTTTAAAAGAACTTATCAATACGCTTTCATCGCAGTCCCTCCTTGTGGATCACGACCTGCATAGCCACTTACTATAGTGGTAGAATTGAGAACTTTGCAATCTATTTCTAAACTTTATATTTTCTGTGCAGGTTCAAACTTGATCAATCTTTGGCGCCGTTGCCAGGGAGGGACAATAAGTTTTTAAGTTTATTTAAACGGTTTAATTTTTTTCTCTGTTCTGAGTGTAAGGGCTGATTTTAAGGAAACAAAGGATTACAGAAACATTTAAGTGACTCTGGGACTCTGCTCTAGAAAGCAGAGCCCAGAAACTTTCTGCTTTGTCATGAAAACGCGGCCAAAGCCGCATTTGCGTGGCAAACAGAGTTGACAACTAACTCTTTTTTTTTTGCAGGGTGCTTGAATTGAATGCTTAGCACTATGCTATAATTAGTTTTTCTTATTTAACCTACCCTGTACATATTTCTAACCTCAATAGTAACGTGATTGCTTTGTAAATGCTAAAAGACATTTAGACTCTTGCATCTTAGGACACGTATCTAATTTCGTTTACCTTTACATTACTGTTGAAGAGTGCAGGAGCAAATGTATGCGTGCATTGCATATAGTTTAGGAAACATATTTTGAGTGATTCATATTACTTAAGTGTTGCTTCTACTATATACTTATACACTTGCACTAAATTGAATTAAGGGCTTGTCCTATAAACAAGATAAGGTGGGAAATCATTACCCTTCTTTAGCCCATAAATCATCTCCTCACTCACTAACCAAGCCTAATTAAAACTAAGTAGACATTGGCCTTAGAGACATCTTGAACTCATTTAGGAGATTGACCTAAAGGGGAAGTTATTAGAGTTTGATCCTCGTCAAATCGGTGTCGAAGGTTGAGATTGAGAGGCGAAATCTCGAAGAATAGTGGTTTGCATAATTAGGTCCGTTGCTTAGGCACGGATATCTCCCACTGGTTGCTCAGATTCTGCAATACACCCCACGTGGACAGTCTAATCTGTTAGGAGTCATTTAGGTTTAAAATTTACCTAACTTAGGCTCAATTTTTCTTTCTTTTTATTTGTTTATTTGTTTGTTTGTTTTTGTTTTTGACACTTTTTGTGTGATATAGATTATAATTATAAATTTTTTTAGTGCATATAGTGATCAATATTACACCCCTACCTCTTTTTTGAATAACACCAACCCAACATTTCATAATTTTAACCAACCAAATATGTCAGATTGCTCTTATCTGAATCTTAAGCCCCAGTCCCAATATTATGAATAAGGCTGAAACAGTCATCATCTCTACTATTCATCAAGTCAATGGGGATACAACTCTTCCGAGTCATTCTATCAATCACCTTACTAACATACCTCTTTTCTAGAACAACCAATCGAGAAAAAATCTGATTTCGAAAAGAGGATGGATGCCTTGAACAATAAAATTCTAGAAGTTTTGCATGAGTTTAAGCGACAAGTTCAAAACATGAAGGACTTACAATGCCATCAAAATTTTCAAATCTAACATCTTTACTCTATTTTTCAAGTCCCACAATAATAAGAAGAACCTACCGACTTAGAAAAAAAAGTATAAAATCCATGATTCAGTCTCAAAATAATTATATTCAGTCCCAAAATGATTCCTTCAATAGGTTAGAAGCATAAATAGGTCATTTGGTCAACACAATTAATAATAGGAATAAGAAACTCTCTCTACCCAATTTTTAATTATTTCTGATTCTCCTAGCCATATTGACAGGAACCAAGAATCATGGTGTCTTAGAGATTTTAACCAAGAATCAATTCTACCACCACATATTAAACTTGACCGATTCAAACCTTGGACAACTTGGCAAGTTTTCATTTCAAGAAAATTAAACTTGAACATGAATGTGAACCCGGTTTTCAATTTTATGATTCAGTTCAAAATTTCGAATTAATGTTAACTTCGATATCCTTACCCAATTGGACCCATTTTTCGGGCCAACATTGATTCGTGTACCCATAGATTTTGAAATTGAACCACTTTTTTTAGAAAGTCACATTTATTGATGGAAAAAATGTGAATTTTAATTTTTTTATTTAGATACAACTCTTGAATCAAACCCGACTCTCGAACCCAAACTTGATTTTTTTCGAGTTAATATTGGTTCCCGAACCTCTCATTTTTGAGCCCAAGTCATCCATTCCACAAAATCACATTCTATTGTTAGACAAGGTATAGACCATAATGACTCTTAGATGATATTCTAAGATTGGTCATATAAAGGGGAGGATTTTCATGATAGGGTATTCATATTGAGGATTGTAAATATGTAAATAAAAAAGAGGTCATTAAAGGTGGATTTCTTGATAATCCATAATATTTAGATTAGGTAGCAACGCTTGACCCAATCCGACCACCATCAGAACCACCACCTTAAAATAACATTTTCCCCTAATTTCTTCTTTTTCATGCATATATGCATACATTCATACATTGAGGACAATGCATGAGCTAGATGTGAGGGAGGACTCTAACATAACATAGATTTTTCTTTTAATTTATAAAAATAAAATAAAATAAAAAATATAACATTTTCTTTGCTTTTAAAAACTTTTTGAAAAGAGAAATAACATTTTGACTACTTTTTTGTAAGAAATTAAGTTAATTTTAAGGAATAGGAGAATTATAATTAGGATTATTATACTTTGTCAAAATAAGATTATTTGTTTGACTTTTAGGGTTAAAAAAATTAGAAAAGTAATTTAGTCTCAATTTTTACCTTGATAAAATATGCACACTTTATGCACTTAAACACTTAGGGTTCAAAAACAAAGATTTTTATACCTTACAAAAAGGAAAAAAAAGAAAAAAAAGAAAGAAAAGAATATATATAAATCAAAAATCTTCTAATTAAGCTAGATATTTGTGCCTCATAAGCATAAGTATTCACGCCTAAAGTGGTTCATATAATTAATAAAATTCTCAGTTTTGTGGCCTTATTTGCTCGAATTCTTAAGTCCTTGGGGTGTTTTCTCATCCGGTGCTCTAAGATAGTCCGGTTTGAGAGTCATTGACTAAAGGCTCATTACATGAGTAGATTAGAAAGCCTAATAGAACTAAGGGATAGTACCACCAAAAATTTATTAAAAAAATCATAAGAGTTAGAGTTGAACAACTTCGAGTCAAAATTTCACGATCACGAAGGTGCATATTAAAAAATAAACCTAGAAGGGGGTGAATAGGTGTATGGATAATCTAATGACAAATGATGTGGAATTAAAAACAAATTGCAACACAATTAATGTAACAAAAGAGTATAGCTGAATTTCTGATGAAAGGTTCTGAACTAACTCATCTAGATTCCTCTAAATAAGAGTTGAGATGCTATTTGAAGCTCTCTTAGTTCAACACAAGTATGTGCACACACAAACATTACCAAGCATAAATGTATGATATGAACAATATGAAACAATGCAAGGTATAAAAGAGAGAGTTTAGAGATAGTGGATCAATCGCAAACACCGAGATATGTTTTGAGATTCGAGCCACTGCTTTACGTCCCCGCCTTTACGCAGAAGGATTTCCACTAATGCGTCCACATAGGACTTCTCACACAGGAAACCTCCACTGAGGATTTGGCAAATACAAAGTAGGAGTACACAACTCCTCTCTCCAACAAACACAACCTCTACACAAGAGGTAAGGCATAATAAAAATCACCTCTTACTAGAGGGATAAGGCACTAATCCAAACAACAACCACAATCATCTCTACACTTAGAGGGATAGCCACAAACCAATGCACAACCTCCTCTACACTTAGAGGGAAAGGCACAAAGCCAAAACAAAGGAAGGGTTTCAACTCTTGGTGATCACAAAGATCACAAACAACTTTTTCCCACAAAAATAAGATCCTATAGATAGGATAGAGATGATAGCTCAAGTGTGAGAAAATAAGGTGTTTGGAACAAAAAAAAACAATTGGGAAAATCTCCAAACAGATATTGAAATCAAGATCAAAACCAATTCCCAAAGGACTCTCTTTTCTTTGAAATATCTCAACCCATGAAAATAAATAAAGATAAATCTTTTTAACCCAAAACTTCTTGCTAAATCACTGAAATAGATAGAAATTTTAGCTCTCAAAAACCATGTCTAAAACAACCCAAGAGGGGGGCTGTTTATAACCCCTCAAGAATCTGCCCATTGCAGCAGGAAAGGGCAAAATTGACCTTCCGGCTACGGTCATATTTATGACCGTTGTGCCTCCGGTCGACCGCCCGGTCGATCGGCCAGCACCCGAGAGTGGGATGCTCTCAGCCGGTCGACTGCGCGGTCGACCGACCGTTGTGGCTGGCCTTTGTGCACGTCTCGTGTACATCGGTCGACCAATCCGGTCGACCGCCAGCTGATCTGGCTGGGGATTAAAGGATTGAAAACTTAGGTATTTTAATTCCAATTAAATCGCATAAAATCACAATTTCACAAAAATAAGTTCTTATAAGATCTTTGAATACCAAACATGTGTGATCAAAAATCAACACATATTACAAACTATTTGAACCATTTTTGTGATATAAAAATTAGGCTTAAACACAAAATTCATATTTTTCAAAATTTAGACTTTTGAACTGAAAAATCATTTTCTCCAAAACTCATATGGATACAAAAACATGATATTGAAAAAAATTTAAAGCATCTTGTATATGGATAGAATCCAATATATATATAAGATATATATTTATGTTTTTGATATGAAATCCAAAACTGGTTAAACCGAAAACCAAAACCAATAAACATTAAACTTGTGTGTGTGTGAACTTGAGCATTATCAACACTATCTACCTTTACACAAAATCTAAATACAAACTAAACAAACTAAGGTCTTCTTATAGAACTTCTTCTCCAAGTCGACTCGATCCAAACACGATCAAATAAGCTTGAGTCCAACCGAGTGCTAGATGCAATCTTGACGCGCGAGCTCTTGAATCTACACGTGTAAGCTCCAAAACTCCTTTGTTGAAGCTAAACACCTATTAATATCTTGGTCAGTCACTGAAACTATTTAAACACAAGATTATTAGTAAACTATAACTAATTGAGTTTATCATCATCAAAACTAGAGTGATGGACCTCTGGGCCATCAATCTCCCCCTTTTTGAAGATGACAAAACTCATGGAGTTATATATGCATGGGTTAAAGTTAAACTTCATAGAATCTCCCCCTTAACTCATGCATAACAATAAACAAATAGATATTCAATGAATGCTCAGAAATTAAACACAAATATATATGCATAAATGGAAGTAAACATGCATAAACTCACAAATTCGTGTTTCCTTTTTGCATAAACAAGGAAATGAAAATAAATATGCATATATAAACTCACCAAATATTTCTCCCCCTTTTTATCAATTCATCAACAAAGGAGCGAAAACAAATCAAACAATACGTTATATATCGAAACATTATGATATCAATTGAAAATAAACAAAATTTTAATATACCAATTGAAAATAAACAAAAGTGTCTTGTTTTTTATACCAATTGAAAATATGCTGCAAATTTTTGATATCAATAGAAAAATGAAACATTATATGTTTTTGATACCAATTGAAATATATATTGTAACTTTTTGATACCAATACAAATATATTGTAAACTTTGATACCAATTAAAAGTAAAAACCAAATTTTTAAGTAAACACAACTCATTTTATAATAAGGATATCAATTGAGAATAATACCAATTTAAGATTATTGATACCAATATTGAAAAAGTTAGCATATACCAAAACAAAGTATTTTTTATCATAAAAAATAGGAGTAAGATACCAATTGAAAATAAAACCGATTGAAAGATAAAACATGAATTTTTCTCCCTCTTTATAAAATACTAATTAAAATAATGCATAAGCTTGTATAAGATACCAATTGAAAAATAATTGACATTAAGGAGTAAATCAAGCTTAGCATAAACATAATTTGTGTTTTAAGTTGTAAAGATATTGTAAGCATAATCAAATCATATATATATGTATGAAAATGAAAATGCCAATCGAAATTTATACTATTTGAAATTTGAAGTATACATATATAGAAAATACAAATATGAGTATACAAATATAAAAATATCAATTGTGATACCAATTGAAAATATAATGAGAATCAAGTGTATAACTCATACCTACAACCCTATTCATGCATATGTTTAAAAGATATTCAATTTGAGCATAAAAGGTATGGTTGCCAATCCAACCACCCTTTGAAGGTAGGGGTTTTCAAAAATGTGAATTTGAAAATAATTTTAGCATAATTGAAAACTCTTTCAAAAATGAAAAATTACGTAACTAGTTTTATGATAGCTGGGGTAAATGCAAAATTGGAGTTATGAAGGCAAACTCTAAAATCTTGAGGCTTTAGATTAAGTAGGATCAAAATAGAGAATATGGAGTGTAAATTCAAAAAAAAGAAAATCTGAGATTATAGTATTGTGACACTAAATAGTCAAGAAATACTGATGAGCAGTCATTTTAAGTACTTGGGTTCTATTATTCAAAAGGATGGGGAGATCAATAGCGATGTCAAGCATAGAATTCAAGCCGGCTGGTTGAAATAAAGAAGTGCAATAAGAGTTTTATATAATCATAATTATTCCATTATGGCTGAAGGAAAAGTTTTATCGGACTGCTATTAGGCCAGCTTTGTTATATGACACAGAATCTTGGGCTATAAAGAGATATCATGCCCAGAAGATGAGTGTGTAACAGAGATGCGCATGCTTTTTTAAATGTGTGGTAACACGAGGAGAGATAAGATGAGAAATTAGGATATTCATACTAAGATAGATGTAGCCTTTATAGAAGAGAAGATGAGAGAAAATCATCTACGATGGTTTTGTCATGTGTGACCGTAGACCTACAGATGCGCCAGTCTGACGAGTAGAGCGTGTCAAATTAGGACAAGTTAAAAGAGCATAGGGGAGACTGAAGAAAATATAGACGGAGGTAATATGATAAGATATAGAGGTTAAAGGTCCTAGTGTAAGGCATATTGCTCGCTAGGAATGAGAGGAGAAAACTGATCCATGTGCCCGATCCGGCGTTAATTCTCTTTTGGTTCACGTAGCCTACCCCAAATACTTGGGATAAATGGCTTAGTTATTGTTGTAATCTTACTTTCTTATCCTAAAATTTAAACAAAATCTATTATTTTGACTCGGTTAAAGATTCATAATTTTAGGTCTTCTTAATTCCTAAGATAATCTTAACTTTTTTAAAAATATTTCTCTTATTTCAAAAAGTTTTGTAAAACGATAAGAAAAAGGGTTTCTATCTAAAAGTTTCCTAAAAAGTATAAAAGAAAGAAAATTTAAAACAAACTGCATTAGTAAACCCTCCCCCGCTCTTATCTCATGTATTGTTCTCAATACATTGTGAATCTATATATGCATGAAACAAATAGGGAAAGAAAAATTACCTTAGGATGGTGGTTCTGGTGGTGGTCTGATTGGCCCACGAAATGTGGCCCAATCCAAAAATTATGGAACTTATAGGAACCCACCAGTGACCTCTCTAATATAACCGATTAAAAAATGATTAAGTGAATGATCTTATTTAAAAAATTATCCCCATCTAATTTTCAATTTTCAAAAATAATTCTTGAGTCATTTTGTTTAACACCTTTGTTCGACAATGGAGTGTGATTATTGAAGATGATTAATTTAGACTCAAATGGAATAGGGACAAATACCGACTCAGAAATTTGACTAGATTAAGTCGAGATTCAAAAGTGAGAGTCGAAATTGGTTCAAAAATGGAGTCCAAACCAAAGAATTGATGTTCACACACTTTACCAATCAATGAAGTGTGATCGTAAGATATTAGTGATTCAATTTCATGGTGAACTGGTATAGGCTTCAATGTTGGCCCAGAATATGAAAATAATCGGGTAAATGTACCAGAGTCATTATTGAATCAAAAAGTGAAACGGAATTCCCAACTGGGATCATGATCACATTTATGCTCAAGTCCAATTTCAGAAAAAGGATAACTTGCCAAAATGTCAAGGTGGTGTTGGGCAAGTTCAAATGGATGGGATGAAAGTTAATCTTGAATTCCAAAACAATATGATACTTGGGTCACATTATTAGGGTAAGGAATATTGAAATCGGTCAACGATTGACAAGATAGAGTTTCCTCATTCCTATATGTAATTGTGTTGGTCAATTGACTCTCTTGTGCGTGGATGGACTGGGTGACCACATGTTGAGTCCGAATCATATCTTCCATACTTTGTGCATTCGGTTCTTTTTGAAAAAGTGAGTACGGAGTTTGGTTTTAGAAATTGTGGTGCAATTGTGAGTCTATCAGATTTTAAGATTGTCGCTCAGACTCACACTAGAGTTACATGCTTAATTCCATTCCCCACTCATTCCCTCATCTCTCTCTCCTCACACACACACACACACTCTCTCTCTCTCTATGCTCTCTGTCCCTCTATTCAACACGATGACCACTCCGGCCAGATCTCGGTGATGCCTTTACTGACTAACCACCGGCAGCCCTCACTCACGCCGGCGCTCTACCTCCCTAGTGTGGCTCCCTTCCGGTGAAGACCCTGGTGGCATCCTGCTCCCCTTCCTTCCTTCCCTCTCTCTTTTTCTTTCCTCTCTCTCTTTTCTTTTCCTCTTCTCTTCTTCCTCCTCCTGTGGCTGTACGCTGCCACCACCGACCAGTCAGCGGCCAGTTGGCTACCTCTCTCCTCGTGTGCTCCCTCTCTCCTCGTCCCCTTCTTCTTCTTCTTCTTCTTCTTTGTTTCCTTCCTCTTTCTTTTCCGTTCACTTCTCTCCCTCCCTCTCTCTGTGTTCGCGGCTGTCAGTGACCCAGTAGCCATCGTCCTGTCCTGGCTGGCTACCTGACGTTGGCCGTCCCCTTCTGCCCTGGCTTTCTCTCCCTCTCTCTCCTTGGATTCTCTCTCCCTCCACAATCTAATTATTTCTCTCTTTTCTCTCTTCTTTCTCTGATCTCTCTAATTTTTTTCTCTCCTTTCTCTCCAGCTCTCTTATCTGTTATCCTTCTTTTTCTCTCTCTCTCTCTTCCCCCACATGGTTCTCTCTCTACTCTGTCCTCCCTCTCTCTCTTGCAGTCTTTTTTCTTTCTAGGTCCCTCTCTAGGTCTCTTTCCTCTCTTTCTCTCTCATAGAGTTGGGCGTGTGCGTGCCCTTGTGTGCCTCGGTATTTGTGTCGAGTCCAAGTTTAGGCGAGTACCAAATCTTGCGTTGCGCGAGTAATATATTTTATGTTTGTGTGATGTAATCCATTTGGGTGTATTTGTATATATGTTGTATTGGTGATATTGATTGGATTATAAATCGTACATGTGTAATACTTGTATATGAGTGTGGGTGAGTGCTGTGACTGTTATGTAGTAATGATATGGATGCACGCTTATACTTGTGTTTGTGTAGCCTTCGGGCTTAACCTCTTAGCTTTTCTCTTACTTGTTATATATATATATATATATATATATATATATATATATATATATATGTTTGGTATTAACACTTCTGCAGGTACTTACTCAGCCTTCTAGGCTTCATTCAGCCTCCGGGCCACATTCAGCCTCCGAGTTATACTTCAGTCTTCGGACTTCAACCTTACGAGTGATATACTCTGTCTGGTAGGCAAGCCTAGCGCCTTATTGCTAGCTCCATTCGAGCTTAGCTACGTCGTGAGCATGGCTTTGTCACGTGTGTTAAAATAGCGTTCATACGCGCGTTTAGCTGCGCCTCATGCGTTAATCACGCCGAGTGTAATAGCGTTTAAGCATTGTACGCTAGTTTTACTCCAGCCTGCTTAGCTCCGCTTAGTTGTTTTGTAACTATTATTATTATTATTATTATAGTTGTGAAGAGTTTGAAATATTTAATTATAATATTTTTTTTATATCATGTTGCTCAATCTGCTAATTGTCTGACACTCGATATCATTGTATCTTGTACTATATTACATAATATTGTAGTGTTTTTTTATATTACATACTATATTACATAATATTAAGTGCTAACTATCATGTGATTGTAGTGTTATTGCACTCCATTCTTGACATCTGACATCGATAAACTATCATCCTACGCGTGATGTTTGGTATTGTGTTCAATTGTATCTTGTATTTGGCTTGTTCTATACTTCACTTGTGATGTGCCACCTGACTGATTATCTGCCTTACACCTTCTCCTATTATATGTACAACGACTGTGATCCTGTACTCCTGAATTCTAGTAACTATGGATACCTCTATATCCCCTGTATCTCCAAAACTCTTGTATCCCCTGTATCTCTTGTACTCTTGTAATAATAATATATAATATAAACAACTTAAGATGGTGCTGGGTGAACCTTATGAATGCCGATATGATACCATATTTAAGTGGTGGATATGCCTGAAGTGTCATGTTGGATGTAATATAATCCCCAAGAAGTAGTTATATACCTGAAGTGTCGTTTAGGTGTAATATAATTCCCAAGAAGTAGTTATATGCCTTAAGTGTCACATTAGGTGTAATATAATTCCCAAAAAGGAGTTGCAGTGCCTGATCTCCTGGGCCGTTGTCCCGGGCAGAGGCGGGACCCATTATAAATATGATCTCTCAAATTCCCTCAGTTTCCAATAATAACTAGTCTTATTCATATGTAGATGTAAGTGTACCGGTGACATATACCTAAACATATGAATCAGATGAATAATAAGAATGTAATAACCAAACAATAATAATGTTAGGGAACGAATGATATTTGATCTCTCCTTTGTTCAGGTACTGATACTCACATATCAGACTCAAATGAGTTCTGCTGGAATACAAGCTCTATATGGACTGCCAGTGATGTGAAGCACTGGTAGGGAATGATTGAAATATTAGGCAATACAGATTATTTTGTTAAATAACTCAACACACAACACATTACCATTTATCCGTTATAACTTAATCACCTAACAATAATAATATCAGGAGTGGATATTATTCAGTCACTCCCTCTTCAAATAATAGTATATGTATATCAGAATTTAGATGTGTTCTACTGAAAGTGCGGACTCCAGTATGAACTGTAAGTGGTATGGGATACTGGAGAGGAATGATTAAAATAACAAACAATACTAATTATCACTATTTGTTATATGATTAAGTTATCTTGCCTGTTACATGTACTCTAATTCTGTGCTACAATAAATATTCTTGATATTTCTGCTACTAGACTACACTTGCCTCACTCTATGTGTAAGGATAATGATATACCTGTTTATATTCTCTAATTCTGTTGTTTTTAGGAAACTCAGATTGTGTACACTTAGACTAAAGTGACATGAGGTATAGTTATATGTATGAAGATTTTCTTATTTGGATTATCCCCTCGATGTACTAATCTCATAAAGCTGTAGACTGGGAGGGTACAATTGGCTTTGCCCACATTTGCATTTGTCAGGTTTTAATTCGAATTTTGTATTTTGGATTTTTTATTCGGATCTTGAGTTTTATTATTTATTATCATTATGGTTATTATTATAGTACCTTGCTTACCACTTGTGTAATACTCTGCTTATCTCTTATTATTTCATCCCAATACATTGCCTGATACTTGCTACCTATTATATCTGCGCTACTATAGTAATCTCCTGACTTGCGTACTTTCTGGTCTAGTTTTGCATCTAAGTTTATCATTAAATTCACTGTTCATTGCATGCCTACCTGACTTGAGTACACTTGTCTTTGCCTGTACACGCCACTTGGCCTGATCTTTCATACTCATTGTGTAACATCCGGATTATTAAATTCTGATTTAATATCCTAATTTTGAGATTTGAAGTATTAAACAAAATAATTAGAGACGATTTTTAATGCTCGGGTTATTAAACCCTGATTTAATTCTACATTCTCGGATTATTGAGGTTATAAGGAGTATCAGGAAACTTTAATACGGTTATTTTTATGTGATGATAAATTGGGAATTTGTTAGGGAAAATTTAAATGGATTTATTGGAAGAATTTAAACAAATGAGCGTGTTAAAAAGATAGATATATGTAACAGTAATAATAATTATGGTGATGTATATATATGGGTACAAGTCACACATTGGTATATGACTACACTTCATGCAAATATCTAGGTGTAGAAAAAAAAAAATTTTATTCTTGTTACTTTAATTAGTGGGAGATGATCTCATATTAGATGGAGGGCTAGATTTGAGTTGGAAATTTTGGAAGGCCAAGATTCACTTGAAATAAGTGATGGGAGTAGGTGAGTGGGTAGGTGGGAGATGAGTGGTCTAGATTGCATCTCTTTCCTTATTCCCCTCTCATCCCCAAATTCAGATCTGAGAACTTCTCTCTCCCTCTCCCTCTCCCTCTCCCTCTCTCTCTCGGCAAGGCAGGGCAGCCCCACGCGGTGGCGCGCGAGGCTGCGCGCGCGGCTGCGCGCAGCGACGCACGCGAGGCTGCGCGCGCGGCGGCGCGCAGCGGCGCACGCAGTTGCGCACGCGGCTCAGGCGGAGCTGCGGCCGGCCAGGCCGCGACTGGGAGGCCGGCAGCCGGCCAGGGGCTGCCGGAGGGTGGCCGCCGGAAGTGGGTGAGTGGGTTTCCCTCTTCTCTTTTCTCAAAAATGCATCTTTTAGAAAACCCTAAACCTTGATCTTTTGAGTTGAGTAGAAATCTTTTTCCTTGATCTATGCATGCAAATATTTTTGAGATTTCATGACTTTTAAAGTGTATAGTGACCTAAACTTGTTGTGGAGATTATTGAATTGATCCAATTTCATATTAGTGAGTGATGTAAATGTTGTATTGTAGGACATATCATGTGGCGAAGGGGGTTTTCTTACTTCAAATTATTTGTAATTATTTTGATGAGCTCATGAATTTAATAGACTACATTTCATTTTCTAGATTCGTATACCTAGGTAATTGTCGATTTTAGTTGTTCTAAATAACCTTTTTCCCTATCATAGTTATATGTTGATGGTTCTCAAATTTTGAAAGATGAAAGCATGATTTCTTTTATTGATGATTGTTTGGATTTTTTTTAGCATGTTTCCCATTTATAAACAACTTGGGAGGGTGACTAGAGAATTGAGTAAATGGTAGCAAGTTTTATGAACCAATGCTAATTCTTAGCGAAGGGCTTGCTTTTGATTCACTTTGTTTGTAATCCAAGAGAAGGGTATCAGAAATCGCGGTAACAAAATTGAGACATGTATTTTTATTAGGGAAGAAATGAGTAGCTTATATTGTTGGGTTACGAGTTTAACAACAATTAGTTGAAGTATGGATCTCCCAGAATTGCGTTGTAACTAAATACCTACATAAAAGATATCTACAAATTCGAGAAAGAATTAGAAAAGAGAAATGTATTTCAATCCTTCTTCTACCGGTCCGCTTCATTATTCTCCAGGGTAGTTAGGACATAGAAAGAGAATCGTTGTGTTTAATAGAAGCCTTGAGTTTCATAACTATGATGTTTATGAGAGACAAATCGTAAGATATATTGCTATTAAACTTCTGATCATTAGCATAGATTTGGATGTAAACACATAAATTCTCATTTCATATACATGATCCGATTACTTAAAAATATAGTGTCGAAGGAGAAATGAAAGCCAATGGAAAACTTGAATTTAAGTATGAAGAAGCCCTTGATAATATCCTTATGAACTCCTATGCTCAATTTGTCCTTCATGTGTGTCCTAAGTTGTCGATACAACATCCAGGCCTCCCACCTAGGGTATATGACTCGTGCATAGTAATGGAGTTATAAATACATATCGTCAACTGACTCCAATAGTATTGGTTACATTTGAGTCTTGTCTATGCTTTTGACATTTCACTCACATACCTCGATATTCTCATCTTAGCTTCACGTGTGTGTGCTACATAAACTCGAGATGTTGAGGAGATCCACATTAAGCATGAACAAACCAATGATTGACCCCTCAGTCGATCTATGACTTTTGTATTCCTAACTCTAATAAGTGTTGTGCTCCTTTTATGTACAATTTAATAGATTGTCCTACAGCTACACAATTCTTTTAATAGTTAAACTCAATAAGGAAAAGCACTCGCGCACATAAAATGGTATGTGCACAATCATAGATATTATTCTATAAAGTTCTCCACTCAGGCCTCCTCCACTCATACAACTATTAGCCATACTAGTGATTGACCAATAGGGTGAATCATCTTGTTTGTCAAACTACACAAAGAAGTATGCCTTATCCAGTTGATATTAAATATTCAAGAATCTTTATGGTTAAAAATATTGGTCGCGGCGTTTAAGCTCTAGGCGGAAACTACTTCGCTATATATATGACCATTGGAATGCTATTTAACAATGGTTTAGATGTATCACAAAGTGTATCACATCCGAACCAAATCCATTCATGTTAGTTATCATGAAATCGAAGAATGGGTGAAGATGGTATGAAGGTCGTAAAGATCAATTTTAGAGAAATGCAATTTATGATAACGAAACCTTTGAACGTGATTGGGAGGCAAATGTTTTCGGATTAAACACTCAAGTATACTCCCATATTCAAGACTAAAATTTTGAGCTCGAACTAAAGAAGAAAAAAAATCTTGAGTTAATTACGAGCTGTAACAAGCCGAACTTAATTTCAAGCCAATCAAAGCTATGCATAACTAATTCCTTTATAAACAGGCTTCAGATTTTAATTTCAGCATATTGGTTATGAAATAGGGTTGAGCATTTTTTATATAGTTGAACTTCAGACTAACCTTGAACTTTTGATCCACACATAATTGAGTATCTAAACACAATTGAATTTTTAGTATTATGTCTTGAAATACGCCAAGGGTTAAAAAGTAATGCTGGCGTTTCAAATTATTATAGTTAAAGGGGGATAAACCGACTATCTGAGACGATGACCAAATTAAATGGGCGTAATAATGAATGTCTTGAAATCTCGTATATGAAAATTTGAAAGTAAGAAATATGAGTATGTGGCATATATACATATGTACTATCTGGTCGTTATGCATATGTAAACCATGTGAACATGGTCGTTCCTCTATTCAAATATATTTAGAGCATCTAATAGAAAGCACCCATATTATATATCTACACACATATACCATGTTACAAGAATAAGGGATAGCTTCACCATTTTATGGTCGAAGGAGGGTTTATTGCGGTAAATTAGTACTTACACTAAATGTGGATAGTCTTGCGAGTATTAGACACTGAACCAATAATTAATTCATGTTCACCATGAAAGGGATAGTAAGACATGTTTAGAACTGAACACAATCTTGTGTAATAAGTGTTGCATTTAATACATAATTTCTGAATATGGTGTACAAGGGCATTGGCATGTGTCTTACTGAATAGAAATCATTATGAATGATATGACTATGATGGGTGTATATCACTTGATTTATGTGCATAATATACATGGGTGGCATGTTCTGATTAAGCAATTTGTGTGAATATTCCTACAAGAATACAGTCTAATGGATAAACATTAATTGAGAGTATGATTGTTTTTATATAAGAAATAGTGTGCATGATGTATGAATTTTATGGAATTGGATGCACTGACATGGTGCTATTATGTATGTACACATTATGTTACGGAGGAAGGGACCCGTATTGCACGGACGGAGTGCGAAGACGGTGCTATATATACATATGTCGGGAGGAAGGGACCTGTATGGCACGGGCGGAGTTCGAAGACGGTGCTATACATTATGTCGGGAGGAAGGGACCCGTATGGTACGGGCGGAGTGCGAAGACGGTGCTATATATCATGTTGGGAGGAAGGGACCTGTATGGCACAGGCAGAGTGCGAAGACGGTGCTATGATATACATATAATTGCATCCTTACAAATAATTGAAAATGAATGGTTATGTGTGATACAAATGTGTGTGTGTGTGACACTAGGGGTATATAGGATGTGTTATCGTATATGACAATGAAAACATCAGATTACAAGTTTAGCTGATCGAAATGAATACCAAATATTGGGTGAAAGTGTACATGTGAATCCGTGCATTACTTGAAGTGTGATGCGATATTGCATTATGAGAGGTATGATATGATTGTATGTTATATAAGTATGGCTTGTTATGTAAGTGTTATTTGAATGCATAAACTAGGTTTATGGCATAACTCTGGTGGTTGGTGTATTATGGCGTGGAATACAAGACACGTGAGTAATACACACTATGTACACACAAGACGAGAGTTTGTTTATGTAACTCATAGACCTTATCACACATAAGGATGAAAATCTAAGAAAGAAATTGGGGGTACGATCATAAGAGTCTGGTCGTCCTCAGAAATTTTAGAGATTGGGGTCTTAATTATTAAACTATCGGATGCCTCTGTTTCTTTGTCTTCTTACTGTTTCAGTTTTCTCTTATTGTTTGAATATTCATACTCTCATTGAGATGTTATCATTTCTTGATTTATTTCCTACCTTACTCACTGAGCTGTCGAGCTCACCCTCCCACAGACTGGTATATTGCAGGTTACTTGGAGGCAGGGGTCAGGGCTATGCTGCGCAGGATTCGTTTTGAATCAATCCAACCCTTGTATTTTGGAACGTTTGTGTTTGTGGATGATACCTGTGGGTCTTGGGAGAGATTATTAATCTTGTACATATGCATATAGAGAGAATCTTTGTAGTGGTTTCAATTCAAGTTGATATGTGAGATATCTCTACTGTGTTGTAGTAACAGGAAGTGTATTACCTATATGATGCCCATGAGAAGCTGAAAGTTATCATTTCTGAAACTCTATGATGTAGAGAGGGAAACTCTAGAGTTATGTTGTTGTGTTCTTCTTAAGTAGGCGATGTCAAGCCGAAATACTCTCATGATTGTGTGGATGATTTTGAATTCAGTTATATGGTTGGATTGAGAATAAGTAGGCTGATGTTAGCCGAAATTATCATAGTGGTATTGGATATCATATCCGACCAGTTATTACAAAGGAGGTGCTGCTGAAATTTTTAACAAATTGGAAATAATTTCAATAATCGGTCGGTGTAAGTGGATGTTATGTAAATTGAGGATTTATTAGACTGGGACCGTTTCAGTTGGTATCAGAGCACAAGATATAGAATGACGACAAGCTTAGAATGAATAGTAGAAGAAGATTGAATTGATGGGGCTGATTTTTTTTATGATTGATATGCATGTTTATGCCTTGTATGTATGTGAAAACATTGTTTGATATGGTTGGTTTAAGGGGAGTAGGGGTTCTTACGTGTATGACTAATCCTGAAGCGCGAGATATTTGGTCACTGCCTTATGTTCGGATTATGGTACCCACATGCCATAATTCGGATGTGTTCGACTGAGGGTGTGGGCCATCAGTACGAGCTGCTAGTGGTATGGGACACTGGAGTAAGGAAATGATCAAAATATCAAGCGAGTTAAGATTAAGTCGGATCGTAAGAATATAGTGTAGAAAGTTGTTCATGAGATAATAAGTTCTCGAGGAAAAGGGGGATATTATATGGAAGTAAGATTTTGAAGTATATTGGAGGAATGTGAAGGTTTTGTACTTATCTGTTGCAGGCATGCCAAGTTTCGAGGACGAAACTTTTGTAAGGGGAGTAGAAATGTAACATCCGGATTATTAAATTCTGATTTAATATCCTAATTTTGAGATTTGAAGTATTAAACAAAATAATTAGAGAGATTTGTAATGCTCGGATTATTAAACCCTGATTTAATTCTACATTCTCGGATTATTGAGGTTATAAGGAGTATCAGGAAACTTTAATATGGTTATTTTTATGTGATGATAAATTGGGAATTTGTTAGGGAAAATTTAAATGGATTTATTGGAAGAATTTAAACAAATGAGCGTGTTAAAAAGATAGATATATGTAATAGTAATAATAATTATGGTGATGTATATACATGGGTACAAGTCACACATTGGTATATGACTACACTTCATGCAAATATCTAGGTGTCGAAAAAAAAAATTTTATTCTTGTTACTTTAATTAGTGGGAGATGATCTCATATTAGATGGAGGGCTAGATTTGAGTTGAAAATTTTGAAAGGTCAAGATTCACTTGAAATAAGTAATGGGAGTAGGTGAGTGGGTAGGTGGGAGATGAGTGGTCTAGATTGCATCTCTTTCCTTATTCCCCTCTCATCCCCAAATTCAGATCTGAGAACTCTCTCTCTCTCTCTCTCTCTCCTCTCTCTCTCTCTCTCCTCTCTCTCTCTCTCTCTCGGTAAGGCAGGGCAGCGCCACGCGGTGGCGCGCGAGGCTGCGCGCGCGGCGGCGCGAAGCGGCGCACGCAGTTGTGCGCGCGCGCTCACCGGAGCTGCGGCCGGCCAGGCCGCGACTGGGCGGCCAGGGGCTGCCGGAGGGTGGCCGCCGGATGTGGGTGAGTGGGTTTCCCTCTTCTCTTTTCTCAAAAATGCATCTTTTAGAAAACCCTAAACCTTGATCTTTTGAGTTGAGTAGAAATCTTTTTCCTTGATCTATGCATGCAAACATTTTTGAGATTTCATGACTTTTAAAGTGTATAGTGACCTAAACTTGTTGTGGAGATTATTGAATTGATCCAATTTCATATTAGTGAGGGATGTAAATGTTGTATTGTAGGACATATCATGTGGCGAAGGGGGTTTTCTTACTTCAAATTATTTGTAATTATTTTGATGAGCTCATGAATTTAATTAGACTACATTTCATTTTCTAGATTCGTATACCTAGGTAATTGTCGATTTTAGTTGTTCTAATAACCTTGTTCCCTATCATAGTTATATGTTGATGGTTCTCAAATTTTGAAAGATGAAAGCATGATTTCTTTTATTGATGATTGTTTGGATTTTTTTTAGCATGTTTCCCATTTATAAACAACTTGGGAGGGTGACTAGAGAATTGAGTAAATGGTAGTAAGTTTTATGAACCAATGCTAATTCTTAGCGAAGGGCTTGCTTTTGATTCACTTTGTTTGTAATCCAAGAGAAGGGTATCGGAAATCGCGGTAACAAAATTGAGACATGTATTTTTATTAGGAAGAAATGAGTAGCTTATATTGTTGGGTTACGAGTTTAACAACAATTAGTTGAAGTATGGATCTCCCAGAATTGCGTTGTAACTAAATACCTACATAAAAGATATCTACAAATTCGAGAAAGAATTAGAAAAGAGAAATGTATTTCAATCCTTCTTCTACCGGTCCGCTTCATTATTCTCCAGGGTAGTTAGGACATAGAAAGAGAATCGTTGTGTTTAATAGAAGCCTTGAGTTTCATAACTATGATGTTTACGAGAGACAAATCGTAAGATATATTGCTATTAAACTTCTGATCATTAGCATAGATTTGGATGTAAACACATAAATTCTCATTTCATATACATGATCCGATTACTTAAAAATATAGTGTCGAAGGAGAAATGAAAGCCAATGGAAAACTTGAATTTAAGTATGAAGAAGCCCTTGATAATATCCTTATGAACTCCTATGCTCAATTTGTCCTTCATGTGTGTCCTAAGTTGTCGATACAACATCCAGGCCTACCACCTAGGGTATATGACTCGTGCATAGTAATGGAGTTATAAATACATATCGTCAACTGACTCCAATAGTATTGGTTACATTTGAGTCTTGTCTATGCTTTTGACATTTCACTCACATACCTCGATATTCTCATCTTAGCTTCACGTGTGTGTGCTACATAAACTCGAGATGTTGAGGAGATCCACATTAAGCATGAACAAACCAATGATTGACCCCTCAGTCGATCTATGACTTTTGTATTCCTAACTCTAATAAGTGTTGTGCTCCTTTTATGTACAATTTAATAGATTGTCCTACAGCTACACAATTCTTTTAATAGTTAAACTCAATAAGGAAAAGCACTCGCGCACATAAAATGGTATGTGCACAATCATAGATATTATTCTATAAAGATTCTCTATTCAGGCCTCCTTCACTCATACAACTATTAACCATACTAGTGATTGACCAATAGGGTGAATCATCTTGTTCGTCGAACTACACAAAGAAGTATGCCTTATCCAGTTGATATTAGATATTCAAGAATCTTCATGGTTAAAAATATTGGTCGCGGCGTTTTAGCTCTAGGCGGAAACTACTTCGCTATATATATGACCATTGGAATGCTATTTAACAATGGTTTAGATGTATCACAAAGTGTATCACATCCGAACCAAATCCATTCATGTTAGTTATCATGAAATCGAAGAATGGGTGAAGATGGTATGAAGGTCGTAAAGATCAATTTTAGAGAAATGCAATTTATGATAACGAAACCTTTGAACGTGATTGGGAGGCAAATGTTTTCGGATTAAACACTCAAGTATACTCCCATATTCAAGACTAAAATTTTGAGCTCGAACTAAAGAAAAAAAAATCTTGAGTTACTTACGAGCTGTAACAAGCCGAACTTAATTTCAAGCCAATCAAAGCTATGCATAACTAATTCCTTTATAAACAGGCTTCAGATTTTAATTTCAGCATATTGGTTATGAAATAGGGTTGAGCATTTTTTATATAGTTGAACTTCAGACTAACCTTGAACTTTTGATCCACACATAATTGAGTATCTAGACACAATTGGATTTTTAGTATTATGTCTTGAAATACGCCAAGGGTTAAAAGTAATGCTGGCGTTTCAAATTATTATAGTTAAAGGGGGATAAACCGACTATCTGAGACGATGACCAAATTAAATGGGCGTAATAATGAATGTTTTGAAATCTCGTATATGAAAATTTGAAAGTGAGAAATATGAGTATGTGGCATATATACATATGTACTATCTGGTCGTTATGCATATGTAAACCATGTGAACATGGTCGTTCCTCTATTCAAATATATTTAGAGCATCTAATAGAAAGCACCCATATTATATATCTACACATATATACCATGTTACAAGAATAAGGATAGCTTCACCATTTTATGGTCGAAGGAGGGTTTATTGCGGTAAATTAGTATTTACACTAAATGTGGATAGTCTTGCAAGTATTAGACACTGAACCAATAATTAATTCATGTTCACCATGAAAGGGATAGTAAGACATGCTTAGAACTGAACACAATCTTGTGTAATAAGTGTTGCATTTAATACATAATTTTGGAATATGGTGTACAAGGGCATTGGCATGTGTCTTACTGAATAGAAATCATTATGATTGATATGACTATGATGGGTGTATATCACTTGATTTATGTGCATAATATACATGGGTGGCATGTTCTGATTAAGCAATTTGTGTGAATATTCCTACAAGAATACAGTCTAATGGATAAACATTAATTGAGAGTATGATTATTTTTATATAAGAAATAGTGTGCATGATGTATGAATTTTATGGAATTGGATGCACTGACATGGTGCTATTATGTATGTACACATTATGTTACGGAGGAAGGGACCCGTATTGCACGGGCGGAGTGCGAAGACGGTGCTATATATACATATGTCGGGAGGAAGGGACCCGTATGGCACGGGCGGAGTGCGAAGACGGTGCTATACATTATGTCAGGAGGAAGGGACCCGTATGGTACGGGCGGAGTGCGAAGACGGTGCTATATATCATGTTGGGAGGAAGGGACCTGTATGGCACAGGCAGAGTGCGAAGACGGTGCTATGATATGCATATAATTGCATCCTTACAAATGATTGAAAATGAATGGTTATGTGTGATACAAATGTGTGTGTGTGACACTAGGGGTATGTAGGATGTGTTATCGTATATGACAATGAAAACATCAGAATACAAGTTTAGCTGATCGAAATGAATACCATATATTGGGTGAAAGTGTACATGTGAATCCGTGCATTACTTGAAGTGTGATGCGATATTGCATTATGAGAGGTATGATATGATTGTATGTTATATAAGTATGGCTTGTTATGTAAGTGTTATTTGAATGCATAAATGATTAGTCGCTAAAGTTGCATATTAAATATCATATTTTCATACTTATTTTAGAATAAAAGCCTGCATTGTCCTAATTAAATGCTAATTTTATTTGCAGGCCCATTCTTCAAGGAGATGAAGAGAAATGAGCCCAAAGCCCACCAAATTCTGAATTAAATTAGAATTAATTTAAACTCAATGAATCAGGGCAAAATCAAGAGGTTGAAAACTGGTTGAGAAGAATCCTCTCAGAATCGATTGGTTGAAGCAAGTTTGATTCAGATTCTGACTGGATACATTTTAGTATTCGAATCATAACTTTTGCTACAGAATCTCAATTCTGATGATTCAAGATGATCCAGAAAGCAGACTGACAGAGCTACAACTCTTATGTTGATCATTATTTTTAATTCTGTCATTTGATAAGTGATATTCAGCAATCAACAGGCTAACAAATTACAGATCAGAACTGAATATCCACCTCAAATCAAGTTTGAAGATAAGGGGAGTTCAAAATTGTCAGATTTACTTATCTTCATACTCCTCTACCCTCTCTATTTTCTCCTATAAATACCTGCACTCAAAGGCAAAAGGGACGCGAATGCAGATTAGGATTTAGCCTAGTTTTAATTCTTTGTAGTTTAGGTTTTTCTTTTCTTGTTATGTAATTTGTATGTAACTTAGGGTCGAAGAAGATTCATATAAGTAAGAGAGAGGGGCTGATGTTGAGAGTGACACCGACGATGTACCCTACTCCTTTCTTTCATTGTCTCAGCAAGTAATAAAGGTAAATGCTTTGTTTGTTTTCTATTCTGCTTTACTTTACATTTGTTTTGCTTTCCTCTTCCTCTTCTATTTTACCTTGGTTGTATTTGTTGAGTGTACAAGTGAATTCCAAAGCAAGTATAACCAAGCTACGTGAGAGCCAGCGATAGTTCATGAAGACGTTCTCCTCTTCCAAGATCCGCATCACTTCGTTCTTCTTATGCTTGACGATATAATGTGCACGGGGACCGAGCTCGAGTTTATGATCTATGCGTTGAACGCCTCCGAAGCAAAAAGGTAGAACTTGCAAAAAGGTTTCCAAGTAAGTCATCAATCAACCTAGGTAAGTATTTCTACACTTTTCATTCTTTCTTTTCTTTTACTTCTTTAGTATAGATCACCAACCATCTCCTCCAACTCTTTCTTCTCCACTTCATTGTACATAGTCGCTTTTCATCATTTTCTGATTTTCCACCCTCTTTATCTTTCATTTTCTTCTAACATAACATAATTCTTCTTTCCATTTTCTTAACTTAAAAACAGAGAAGAACCTTCGTTTTATTTTCTTAAAAGATTTCAATAAAGAACTGTAACGCTTTCATCGCAACCCTCCTTGTGGATCACGACCCGCATAGCCACTTGCTATAGCGGAAGAATTGAGCACTTGCACATTTTTATTATAAGTTCTGAAATTTCGTATTTTTTGTGCAGGTTTTGCCTCAATCAAATTTTGGCGCCGTTGCCGGGGAGGGTAAAACGGTTTTTATTGAAATCTGAATTTTTATTGAAAATTTTTTTTTAGAACTAAACGAATTTTCTTCTCTGTTGCAGGTTACAGGGCAAGCAAAGCAGGAAAATAAGTTTGCAGTGACATACAAGTGGCCTTGGGCCTCTGTTCTAAAAAGCAGAGACCAAGGGCCCTCTGAATTGCCGCGTTTCCACGGCAAAGGCCGCGGATCCGCGGTAAGGACGAGTTGACTACTAACAGCTTTTTGCAGGGCTGCTTAGTGTACAAATTCTAGTTTGCTGCAACTTTAATTTTTCTTATATGCCATAACATAAGCCTGCTAATAATCAACAGTAAAATATTTGTTGAAAAGATAAAAAATTGATTAGACATTTGCATTTTAGGCACGTGTCTTTTTAATTCCTTTATTTTTTACTGTTGAAGAGTGCTGGAGTAAGGTACGTATGCATTGCATTTAGCATAGGACTCACTTCTTGGTTGTTTATATCGCTTTGAGTGAATCTTACATATCTTGTACACTTGCACAAAATTATTTTAAGGCCACTAACCCATAACAAGATAAGGTGGGGATTTAATCACCCTTCCTTAGCCCAAAAATCAGAATCCAAGTACTCACTAACCCAAGCCTAACTTAAAATGAGTAGACGTTGGCCCTAGGGACATCTCGGACTCAATTAGGAGATTATCCTAAGGGGGAAAGGTGTTGGAACTTGACTCTTGTCAAATCAGTGTCTAGGAAAGGGATTAAGGGCCGAAAGCCCGAAGGTTGGTGGTTATTTAATTAAGGAACGTCTTTTGACGGAAAATCTCCCACCAACCTTGCCCTGACCTGGCTGATTAGCTTGTGGTCAAAGTCTACATTAAACCTCCCGTGGACAGTCTAACCAGTTAGGAGTCGTCTAGGTCTACCCTAACTTAGGTTAGAATTTTTTCTTTCTTGTTTGTTTATTTGTTTGTTTTTCTTTCTTTTTGTTTGTATTCCATTGTGTGATATGACTTATAATAATAATTTTTCCAACTACAATAATAATCCATATTACACACCGACTTCATTTTCGGATATTACCAACCCGGCATATCATAACTTTGACCAACCTAGTGTGCCGGATTGGTCTTATCCGAATCAATATGACCCATACCCCCCATCTAATAACTATAATTTCCATAATGATTTCAACTCTTCATCGAGTCAGTGGGGATTCACCTCCCCCGAGCATAATTTCGAACCACCTTGTCCTCCTTCTCCACCTAGTCCACAATATTTTCAAGAGTCATACTCAGTTCCACCAGTCCAAAATAGAAAACCATCAATTTTGGAACGGAGTATGCGTGAGTCCAAACAACAATCACAAAATCTGATGGACTCACAATTTCACTACCACTTCCAAGACAATTCTTCATCTTTTCATCAAAACAATGAACCTATCAACTATAAAAGATGCTTGAAGCCATGACTCAGGCTCAAAACACTCGTAATCGTGACATAGATATGATGGTCGAATCTCTACGTTCCCACCGTCCTGATGTCACTAACCATTCTGTTAGAGCCGAAGAGTCATGTAGTTTTGGAAATCAAGATTCCATTTCAGAACAACCATTTGAACTTGCCCAAACTCCAAATTTTGAAAAAGATATTGACAGTTTGGTTAGTTTTCCTTTTCCTGAAATAGAACTTGAAAATGATTATGATCCTGAACCCCAACTTAGTGATTCAATTCTATTTCCTGATTCGATTATGACTCCGGTATCTTCACCTGACTTCAATCTTTTCCCGGAGTCAACATTGGATCCTGTACCAATTCATAAAGAAATTGAATCACCCATCTTTGAGGATCATGTTGAACTTGACCAACTTTACAATTTTGAAAATCTCATGGATAAATTGGCAAGTTCTCCATTTTTTGATATTGAACTCAATGAGATATGTGACCTAGATTCTCACATATGTGATCCAGTTCAACTTTCTGAATCAATATTGACTCCTGTTTTATTACCAAACTTGAATAATATTCTAGAGTCAGTTTTGATTCCCCCACCTATCATTCCTGAACTGGAATCACCCATATTAGGTCACATTTCATTGTTGGAAAATACATGTGGACTTGAGTTTCAACTTCTTGACTTGGACCCAATTCCTGAACCAATTTCGACTCTTGAACCTTTACTTAATTTAAGTCACCTTCCTGAGTCGGTATTAGTTCCTGTCCTTCCTGAGTCCAAGTCAACTGTTCTATCATTTCATACTCCATTCTGGGACGAGGTGGTTGACAAATTTGACTCCGAAATTAGTTATGGAATATGAAAATTAGATGGGGTCAAATATTTAATAAAAATCCTTCATGGATATATCTTTTTAATGGGTTATATTAAAGATAGTGCTGGTGGGTTCCTCCGAATCCCACGAAAAGTCGATTGGGCCGCATTTCGTGGACCAATCAGACCACCACCGGAACCACCACCTTAAGGTAACACTTTCCTTCCCTGTCGTCTTTTTCATGCATCTATGCATTAATTCATACATTGAGGACAATGCATGAGATAGGTGTGGCGGAGGGTCTAACATAACTTTTATTTTTCTTTAAAAAAAAAATTTAACATTTTTCTTTACTTTTAAAAACTTTTTGAAAAATAGAAATAATATTTTGACTTATTTTTGTAAGAAATTAAGTTAATTTTATGGAATAGGAAAATTCAAATTAGGATTTCTTATACTTGGTCAAAATAAGATTATTTGTTTGATTTATAGAGTTAGGAAGATAATTTGTCAAAGTAATTTAGTCTTGATCTTTACCTTAATGAAATATGCACACTTCATACACTTACACACTTAAGGTTCAAAAAAAACAAAGATTCTTATGCCTTATAAAAAAAAAACAAGTTTAATTATTGATTAGCTAGGTGCTTTGGCCTAAGCAAGCCTTAGTATTTATGCAAAAGATAATTAGATGAGTTTGAAAGAAAAAAAAGTCTAATTATTGACTAGCTAGGTGCTTTGGCCTAAGCAAGCCTTAGTATTTATGCGAAAGATGATTAGATCCTCTGATTAAGCTGGGTATTTGTGCCTAATAAAGCATAAGCATTCACGCCTAAAAGAGGTTCATATAATAAAATCCTTAGTTTTGTGGCCTTGTTTGCTCGAGTCCTTAAGTCCGAGGGGTGTTTTCTCACCCGGTGCCCTAAGACTGTCTGGTTTGGGAGTCATCGATTAAAGGCTCGTTACATGGGCGGATTAGAAAGCCTAAACTAAAGAATAATACCACCAAAAATATATATATATAAATAAATGAGGCATAAGAGTTAGAGTTAATGAACCCTTAGTCAAAATTTTCACAGTCACAAGTGCATATGACTTAGGGTAAAGTAATAGACTAGATGAGAAGTACAATTTGACTCCTTACTTTAATTTGATAACAAATTTTTGAATAGAGACTAAGTTTAGGAATGAAAAATTAAGTTTTCCTATAACTTATAGATTGCTTAGATCTTACAATTATATGCCAAATATTTTTCTCTTTCAAAATGCTTTTCGAAAATACTAACTCTTTGTTTTCCTTTCTTTATGGATTTTGTGGGTGTAATCCGCTGAAAACCCTCACGAGACAAAACTCGTCCTCTAGGGGAAACCTAGAGGTTTAACGGCTTGTTGCACATGCTCAGTGCAATCGCGCGACCTGCGAAAGTGGTATAATAATCCTTAGTATAGTTTAGTTGTTTTGCTCGAGGACGAGCAAAAGATAGGTACGGGGGTGTGATTAGTCGCTAAAGTTGCATATTAAATATCATATTTTCATACTTATTTTAGAATAAAAGCCTGCATTGTCCTAATTAAATGCTAATTTTATTTGCAGGCCCATTCTTCAAGGAGATGAAGAGAAATGAGCCCAAAGCCCACCAAATTCTGAATTAAATCAAAATTAATTTAAACTCAATGAATCAGGGCAAAATCAAGAGGTTGAAAACTGGTTGAGAAGAATCCTCTCAGAATCGATTGGTTGAAGCAAGTTTGATTCAGATTCTGACTAAATACATTTTAGTATTCGAATCATAACTTTTGCTACAGAATCTCAATTCTGATGATTCAAGATGATCCAGAAAGCAGACTGACAGAGCTACAACTCTTATGTTGATCATTATTTTTAATTCTGTCATTTGATAAGTGATATTCAGCAATCAACAGGCCAACAAATTGCAGATCAGAACTGAATATCCACCTCAAATCAAGTTTGAAGATAAGGGGAGTTCAAAAATTGTCAGATTTACTTATCTTCATACTCCTCTATCCTCTCCATTTTCTCCTATAAATACCTGCACTCAAAGGCAAAAGGGACGCGAATGCAGATTAGGATTTAGCCTAGTTTTAATTCTTTGTAGTTTAGGTTTTTCTTTTCTTGTTATGTAATTTGTATGTAACTTAGGGTAGAAGAAGATTCATGTAAGTAAGAGAGAGGGGCTGATGTTGAGAGTGACATCGACGATGTACCCTACTCCTTTCTTTCAGTGTCTTAGCAAGTAATAAAAGTAAATGCTTTGTTTGTTTTCTATTCTGCTTTACTTTACATTTGTTTTGCTTTCCTCTTCCTCTTCTATTTTACCTTGGTTGTATTTGTTGAGTATACAAGTGAATTCCAAAGCAAGTATAACCAAGCTACGTGAGAGCCAGCGATAGTTCATGAAGACGTTCTCCTCTTCCAAGATCCGCATCACTTCGTTCTTCTTATACTTGACGATATAATGTGCACGGGGACCGAGCTCGAGTTTATGATCTATGCGTTGAACGCCTCCGAAGCAAAAAGGTAGAACTTGCAAAAAGGTTTCCAAGTAAGTCATCAATCAACCTAGGTAAGTATTTCTACACTTTTCTTTCTTTCTTTTCTTTTACTTCTTTAGTATAGATCACCAACCATCTCCTCCAACTCTTTCTTCTCCACTTCATTGTACATAGTCACTTTTCATCGTTTTCTGATTTTCCACCCTCTTTATCTTTCATTTTCTTCTAACATAACATAATTCTTCTTTCCATTTTCTTAACTTAAAAACAGAGAAGAACCTTCGTTTTATTTTCTTAAAAGATTTCAATAAAGAACTGTAACGCTTCCATCGCAAACCCTCCTTGTGGATCACGACCCGCATAGCCACTTGCTATAGCGGAAGAATTGAGCACTTGCACATTTTTATTATAAGTTCTGAAATTTTGTATTTTTTGTGCAGGTTTTGCCTCAATCAATAAACTAGGTTTATGGCATAACTCTGGTGGTTGGTGTATTATGGCGTGGAATACAAGACACGTGAGTAATACACACTATGTACACACAAGACGAGAGAGTTTGTTTATGTAACTCATAGACCTTATCACACATAAGGATGAAAATCTAAGAAAGAAATTGGGGAGTACGATCATAAGAGTCTGGTCGTCCTCAGAAATTTTAGAGATTGGGGTCTTGATTATTAAACTATCGGATGCCTCTGATTCTTTGTCTTCTTACTGTTTCAGTTTTCTCTTATTGCGTGAATATTCATACTCTCATTGAGATGTTATCATTTCTTGATTTATTTCCTACCTTACTCACTGAGCTGTCGAGCTCACCCTCCCACAGACTGGTATAATCCAGGTTACTTGGAGGCAGCGGTCAGGGCTATGCTGCGCAGGGTTCGTTTTGAATCAATCCAACCCTTGTATTTTGGAACGTTAGTGTTTGTGGATGATACATATGGGTCTTGGGAGAGATTATTAATCTTGTACATATGCATATATAGAGAGAATCTTTGTAGTAGTTTCAATTCAAGTTGATATGTGAGATATCTCTACTGTGTTGTAGTAACAGGAAGTGTATTACCTATATGATGCCTATGAGAAGCTGAAAGTTATCATTTCTGAAACTCTATGATGTAGAGAGGGAAACTCTAGAGTTATGTTGTTGTGTTCTTCTTAAGTAGGCGATGTCAAGCCGAAATACTCTCATGATTGTGTGGATGATTTTGAATTCAGTTATATGGTTGGATTGAGAATAAGTAGGCTGATGTTAGCCGAAATTATCATAGTGGTATTGGATATCATATCTGACCAGTTATTACAAAGGAGGTGCTGCCGAAATTTTTAACAAATTGGAAATAATTTCAATAATCGGTCGGTATAAGTGGATGTTATGTAAATTGAGGATTTATTAGACTGGGACCATTTCACATTGAGTTACTTTTCTGACAACCCCTGGGCCTGCATGTCCAAATCGTAAAGCTTGGAGCTTGCAAATTCCTGTTACTGATCAAATTGCGCAGCTATAGCATGGAGGATCAGTGGATGCCTGTCTGTAGCTTTTTTCTTCTTTCCAGAAACATGTCTCTTGTATCAGCCATACCCTAGTCGACTTGCCCCCTTTATAAGTTGACTACTATAGGCAAAAATCAATACCCTAGTCGACTAACCCCCAACCTCAAGTCGACTAATGGCAGTTTTAGACTGTTGACAGTTTCTAATTTCTGGTGTTTTATCTAACGTTTCAATATTCAAATTTGTCCTGATAACTACCCTAACTGACTATAGATTTTAGCTATAAATAGGGATGTTGTCCTATGCTAAAAACACTAATTCATATCAATAGTTTTCTTCTCAAAAACTCTATTCAAAAATCTCTTTTTCAAAAAACTGTTTTCATTTTCTATTCTTCACACAAATTTCAATCCTTTAGTGAAGATTTCTGAGAGTCCACCTATAAGAGTCCTTGTTCACGATCACATACAAATTCAAGGCTTATAGGATTGATTGTATTTACTCAAAGAGAAAGATTGTACAAGAGCGTCTTCAAGTTGAAGAGAAGTTGAACAAGGTGTTGTGTCTTCTTGGTTGTAAGAAGAGTTGTATACATTTGGCAAAGGGGATTTATCAAGTGGTATACAAGGTGTTGATTTTGGGTGTACAAAATCAAAGGTTAAAGGAAAATCTCAAGCGGGTGGCTTAGAGACTGGATGTAGGTTAAGAGAACCGAACCAGGATAAATCACTTGTATTCGCGTTTGATTTACTTTCTGTGATTTATTTCTTTACTTGCAAGTTCTTTTATTTAATTCTAATATCTTTATTTGAGTGTTGACGTAATTTTTAGATCCTACAATTGGTATCAGAGCCCTGCATACCCAGTCAATAACTTATAAGAATGGCAACGGAGTTTCTTTCATCACAATTCAGAAAAGGACATTCTACACAACGTCCACCGTTATTCGATAGATCGAATTATAATTACTGGAAGTGTAGAATGAAGATTTACTTACACTCGCTCAACTACGAACTTTGGAACATAGTAGAAGCACCGTACACCAAACCGAATGTCAATTACAGCGCTTGGAGTGATGATCAAAAGAAGAATGCAAACCTTGATGCCAAAGCAATAAATGCATTATTATGTGCCTTAACGAAAGAAAAATTCAATCGTGTGTCAACAGCCACATCTGCAAATCAAATATGGCACACTCTACAGGTAACACATGAAGGCACAAATAAGGTTAAAGAATCTAAAATTTCTATTCTTGTCCACAGGTTTGAACTCTTCAAAATGAAGGAGAATGAAACCATCTCAGAAATGGTTACAAGGTTCACCGACATACAAATTCCTTAGCATCCCTTAGAAAGGAACACACCCTAGTCGAAAAAGTTCACAAGATCCGTAGTGCACTCACATCAGATTGGGAGAAGAAGACAACTGCAATCGAAGAAGCAAATGATCTCTCCACTATGTCATTAAAAACCTTATTGGTAATTTAATGACATATGAAGTACAACTGGAAGATAGAAAGAAGGATGAACAACAACCTTTCTCAAAGAAGAAAGAACTTGCCTTCCATGCATTCTTAAATACGGACAATTCTGATGATGATGAAGAGGAGATGACAATGCTCTCAAAAAAGTTCAGAAAGTTCTTGAAGTAAGGTAACTTTAAATGTTATAATTGTAATAAAACAGATCGTATAAAGAAGGATTGCCCATTGCTCAAAAACAAAAGTAAATTTAAGAGCAAAAAGTTCAAAAAGAAGAAATATTATCAAGCATCATGGGAAAATAGTGATCCTCTTCCTCTGACGAAGAAGAAGCCATTGAACATGCCAACATTTAGTTCATGGCTCAAGAAGAAGATGGGTACAATATACTGAACTCTTAAATGTATTTCATGAATTATACAATGATCTTAAGAATGAAAAGATAAAGAATAAAATTTTGTCAAAGGAAAATGAAAAACTTATCATAGAAAATTCATGTTATATTTCTCAAATTTCTTCTATAAATTCTCAAAAAGAAGATTTTGAAAAAGTAATATCATTATTGAAAAAGGATAATGAGAATTTTATAAAAAGAAAATGTAATGCTTAAAAAAAACTATGTCTTTAAATGAAAGAATTTCTATTTTAGATAAAGACATATCAAGTTTCAAAATGAAGTATGAAGAGATTATGAAAAATGTGACTAAATTTAATCAAGGAAAAGAAAAGTAGAAAATCTATACATGTTAGTAAAAAGAATCATAATCTATATAATTCTTTTGTGAAAAGAAATACTGATATTATTTTAAAAGAATTAAGAACAAGTTCATATGGATTCCTAAAATCTTAAGCAATGTTGATAAAAATACTTATATTGCATCATACATACATTCTATATGTAATTCATGCAATTATATGTATAATAATAGATGGAAACCTAATTCAAATTGGGTTTGGACTTCTAAAGGTTAATGCTTTGATCTTATAAATGATTGGTACCATTTTAATGTTTATCTTTCACGCACCATATAAAAAGTTTGATAAAAAAATATTTCAAACATTTATCATATGTATATGTGTTATGATATATTTTTTGCAGGGGGAGAACACATGTTTTTCTATATTTGTTATAACTTGTTCTACGCAAGGGGAGAACATATAACATATTTTCTGCAGGGGAAGTATTCATGCACCAAAGTGTCACCATCAAAAAGGGAGAGAATGTTGGAACTTGATTCTAATGATACATTTGTAAAGCCATTTCATTGGAGCTCTATCTCACAAGCATATACAGCGTTCTACATGCTCAAGACTTCCCAAGGATAATGGCTATGGATGTGTATTATATTGTTTGTTAGAATATTAAAAGTCTTGAACATACACACACATCATAAGCCTATTAGTCGACTTATTACCAAGCATAGTCGATTTATACCACCTATAGTCGACTTACCCCATACTATAGTCGACTTAGTTTTGCCTAAGATACATACCAACTCTCTATTTCTGTTCTGCATACAATGTGTAGTCGACTTATAGTTTTCCTAGTCGACTAATACCTGTTGTAGTTGACTAAGTTATTCAGCTGGTCGACTAAATTTAGTTTCCAGAAACATGTCTCTTGTATCAGCCATACCCTAGTCGACTTGCCCCCTTTATAAGTCGACTACTATAAGCAAAAATCAATACCCCAGTCAAGTAACCCCCAACCTCAACTCGACTAATGGCAGTCTCTGACTGTTAGATAGTTTCTAATTTCTGATATTTTTTCTAACGTTTCAATATTCAAATTTGTCCTGATAACTACCCTAACTGACTATAGATTTCAACTATAAATAGAGATATTGTCCTAAGCTAAAAACACCAATTCATATCAATAGTTTTCAATCCAAAAACTCTGTTCAAAAACCTATTTTTCAGAAAACTGTTACCACTTTCTATTCTTCACACAAATTCCAATCCTTTAGTGAAGATTTCTGAGAGTCCACCTATAAGAGTCCTTGTTCACAATCACATACAAATTCAAGGCTTATAGGATTGATTATATTTACTAAAAGAGAAAGATTGTACAAGAACGTCTTCGGGTTAAAGATAAGTTGTATAAGATATTGTGTCTTCTTGATTGTAAGAAGAGTTGTATACATTTAGTAAAGGGGATTTGTCAAGTAGTATGTAAGGTGTTGATTTTGGGTGTACAAAATCAAAGGTTAAAGGAAAATCTCAAGCGGGTGTCTTGGGGACTGGATGTAGATCAAGAGGATTGAACCAGAATAAATTACTTGTGTTTGCATTTGATTTACTTTCTATGATTTATTTCCTTACTTGCATGTTCTTTTATTTAACTCTAATATCTTTATTTGAGTGTTGGTGTAATTTTTAGATCCTACAAAAACCTCACTCCCAAACAACATGGATGAAAATATGTGTTGTGTTAATGGATCAAATTCAAGACCGAGGGAAGAGATCCAATCCAAGACCGATGAGATCCAACCTACGATCAGGCAACAAGATCGTAACTAAGAAAGAGCGAGGAGATCGAGTCCAAGAGGGAGCAAATAGATAGAATCCAACACACAACGAGGAGATCGAATCCACGACCAGCCAATAAGATTAAACCCAAAAAATAGTTAGGAGATCGAGACCAAAAGGGAGCAAGAGATTGAATATGAGACACAGGGACGAGATCGAGCCCAAGAAAAAGCGAGGAGATCGAGGCGAACATGGAACCAAGAAATCAAATCTAAGATGCAGAGATGAGATAGAACCCACGATCGATTGATGAGATCAAAGCAAAGAAAAAGTGAGGAAATCGACGCTTATAGGGTTTAAAGAGATCAAATTCGAGACGCAGGTACGAGATCGAACCTAATTTTGGCCGATGAGATCGAACCTAAGAAACAGAGATGAGATCAAACCCAAGAGAGAGCACATGAAGGAAATGGAGGACGAAAATGAGATAGAAGGAGAGGAGGTGCTCAGATTTGAGCCTTGGTGTAACGGTCTTGGATTTCTAATATCTTCAATTAACATAAACATTCTTTAAAATCGATAGAATATCATAATCATCTCCAATCCTGAAAATTTTGGTACCACCTCCCTTATAAATACTAATATAACTGATATACAATACAAATCACAATAGTTTCAGCCAACATCAGCCTACTTATTTTCAATTCAAATACATAAACTAAACTCAGTAATCAACAACGCAAGTATGATAATGTTTCGGCGCACAATGGCCTACTTATTCTTCAAATAACAATTTCAGCTTGACTTTATCTACTTATAAAAACACAATAATATAAGGTCGAGAGTACTCCTCTCAAGCATCTACAGGATAATGTAGTATTAATATAAATTCAACTTATCATGATTATCACAAATAACTCAATAATACGTCTTTGAGAATACATATCTCGATATCACTAATCAATAAAAACTATCTCTGATGCCAATTCGAAATAAAATTGTTTACAACAAATCTCTGAACATGTTTATACAAAATCAACTATTTATCCCACATCTAAACACATACTATCTATAAGCACAATACTCAAGAAATATAATATGATTAGATTACACATAAGAGAATAGATTTACCCAAAATGAACTCCACGCAGCTTAAACCCGGGCCCCTACCTCGACGCGACCTGCAAACATACCAGTCTGTGAGGGAGTGAGCTCGACAACTCAGTAAGTAGAGTCAGAAGGAAATCAAGGGGTGATATACATATTAAATAAGAAGTTTGCTTTTCTTCAAACAACAAAGATAAGTATGGTGTAAGAGAAACAGAAAACAACGTATCATAATAAACAGTCAACACAAATATCTCTATATTCTTCAGGATGGTCTGATCTCCTTAGTCATTGATAATCTAAAACTTTCTTAAATTTTTGTTTCACATATTAAAAGGTTAATAAGTTCAGTAAAATACTTTCTCAGTTATTTAGTATATATTTTAAGTTCATGCTATGTATTCACAGTATGTAACACATATGTATTTCATATCTCATGCACAAGATGTGCCAATCACAATCATCCTTTCATAAATATAGCTTATCCATCCAGATAGTACACATATCACAAATATACTTGTATATCTTATAATCATATCACACTCCACAACATTGGCATATCATACCTTGTAAATAAACATCATGCATTATTCATAAGCATATACAAGACATAAATGAAGTGTGAGATTCTCTGTTTTCTCCCTCCTAGCGGCTCCCACTTGGCCCTTTCCTCCATTATAAATATATAATATAATAATAATACTGTCTTTTCCCTCCTACCAGCTCCCGCCCGACCCTTTCCTCTATTATAAATATATAAATATCACAATAACACTTTCTTCCCCCTCCTACCGGCCCCTTCAATATGCATGAATGCAACAGACGTACATACACACAGATAACAACCAATCTATCAATCATATGAAACATCAACCAAATATTATTCTTTGCTTCTTAGCTTATTAATTCCATTTCTAAAGAATTGCATATAGTTCACTGTATATGTGGAAGCAAGTGTATAAGATAAAAGTTATTATTGTAGTGATCTACTCGTTCATGTTATTAGTATCCAATCTTATTGATCATATTATTCATATATATACATACATATATATATATATACATATATATACATATATACATATATATATATATATATATATATATATATATATATATATATATATATATATATATATATATATATATATATATCACTAATTGAGTAAAAACAGAAATAGTCTATGAATTATGAATTATTACGTTAATAAAACATCTCTTAAATCTTAATTAACCAATTATCATATCTACATACACATTCATAGATTCCGACAATAATCACAGTCAATATCTCAAATAGATATATACCAATATAATTCACACATTTATATTTATGCACAGTCATATCATTTTGTCACACAAGATCATATTCATGCATAATCAAGTTCTTAAGCGTCATTAATTTTAGCTTATCAGGAGAGTAACAATACTTAATCACATGCTTTATGAACAAGCTATAATTATCAATATGTGTATAAATTTCTTGATTTAACATCATTATTTAGGTTTCCAATTTAGGGTTCATGATATATCCATTTTAATTCATAAGATCAATATATATTATATTTTGTAACAAATCATCACAACAAATCATCACGCACATATATCACAGCTGTAAGCTAAATTACGAACATTGTTAGTGAAATCACCCTGAGGGGGGAGAATAGGTGATAATGCTAATCTAATGAACTAAATGCGGAATTTAAAAACTAATTGCAATTATACTTAATGCAACCAATAAGTGATGCACACACAACCAAGCCAAGCATATAAATATGAATGATCAATATGAAATAATGCATGACACAATACAAAGAGAGAGAGAGAGTAAGAGTCAATGGATCAAGCGCAAACAATAAGATTTGTTTCGAGGTTCGAGCACCCAGCTCTACATCCCCGCCTTCACCCAGAAGGATTTCGAATCCACTAGCTTATCCACAAAGGACTCCCACACAGGAAACTTCCACCGAGGATTTGAGGCAATACAATAACTAGGAGTACCCAACTCCTCTCTTTACAACCACAACCTCTCACTAGAGGCAAAGCACCAGGCCAATCAAAACAATCACCTCACAACTTGAGGGATAAGCACAAAGCTACACAAGGATCACCTCACAACTTGAGGGATACAACCCAATTGCACAACTTCCTCTACACAAGAGGGAAAGGCACAAAGCCAAGCAATAATTAGGGTTTACAACTTGGTGATCAAAAGACCACAAACTGATTTTTTTTCCCACAAACACAAAGACCCTATAGATAGGATAGAATGAAGCTCAAGTGTGGAAAACAAAGTGTTTTAAAAACAAAGAAAAATCACTTGGAAAATCTCCACAAAGATATAGAATGATTAGACCAAAACAAATTCCCAAAAGACTATTTTTCTTTGAAATAATGAAACACTTTTTAAAAACAATGAAGATTGATCTTTTAGCACCAAGAAACTCTTTTCAAAAACTTGTATAAACACTAGAGAAAGCTCAGAAATTTTGGCTCAAAAATTCTTAAAGAAAACTCTCTCAAATGGGGTTTTTATAGCCTCTTTTCAAAACTAGCCGTTGGCAGAAAATAAGGCCAATTTTGACCTTCCGGTCGACCGGCCAATGGTCTATTTTTGACCGTTAGCTGCTACCGGTCGACCGCCCGGTCGACCGGGCCCTGAACCAGAGAGCAACGGCTCTCTGGCAGGTCGACCACCCGATCGACCGGAGCAACCCGAGAGTGCGTTGCTTTCAGTCGGTCGACCGCTCGGTCGACCGGCTTAATGGGCAGGCCAGCGTGCACGTTTTGTGCACGTCGGTCGACCGGTCCAGTCGACCGACTCTGGTCCGGTCGACCGCCAGAGCCTGGCAGGCTATATTATGGGACAGAAAACATAGGTTTTTAATGGCTTAAAAATTCCCATAAAATCTCTAAAATTTCACAAAAATAGTTTTATCATTATACCTTGAAATACAAACTTGTGTTAAAAATTTCAACACAAATCTCAAACATTTTGAACCATTTTTATGTTAAGAAAATATTGTCGAAAACCAAAACATGTATTTTTCCAAACTTGAATTTTCCAAATGAACATCCGATTTTTTCAAAACTTATCCAAATACAAAAACATGATATTTAAATACTTTGAAGCATGATGCATATGGATATAAATCCAATATACAAGAAACATATACATATCATAGTTTTTGACTTTATTTCCAAAAAATATGTTTTGTTAAAACACAAAACCTAAAACGCATGAATAGGTATATCAAATTAAGTTTGTCTAAGTCTATGAAGCATACATGTATATAGAACATGTCTAATATACATAAACACATATAAACTTGTTTTGATCTTATCTATTCATGAAAACCAAGATCGGTTAAACCAATCAAACCGAAAACCAAAATCAAAACATAAAACGTGTGTGTATTGTGAACTTGAGCATATCATACTATTCTAATCTTTACAAATGGATCTAAACACAAAACAAACTAGGATACCTAAGTTTTCTTGACGATCTCCATCTTCAAGTCAACTCGATCCAAACCTCCGTGATCCACCGAGCTCGACTCCAACGAGTGCTATATATGATCTTGTTGCTCGGGCTCATGAATCACCATGTGAAAGGCTTCAAAACTCTTTTGTTGAAGCTAATCACTAACTAATATCTTGATTAATGATCTGAAACTAAACATCACAAGATTATTAGTAAACATAACTACATGAGTTAATAATCATCAAAACTAGAGTGGAAGGCCACTGGGCCAACAATCTCCCCCTTTTTGATGATGACAAAACTCATGGAGTTATATATGCATGGATTAAAGTTAAGCTTCAAAGAATCTCCTCCTTAACTCATGCATCACAATAAACATATAAATATGCAATGAAATTTAAAACACGAAAATGCATAGACATGCATAAAACAATGAACCATGGTCTTAATACCAATTAAACGGTAAAACTCTAGTAAAGCTCTTGATATCAAAATAAAAACATGTTCTTTAAATAAAGCTCTTGATACCAATTAAATGTTCTTTTAAATAAAGCTCTTGATACCAATTAAACGACAAACTAATAAATAAAAATATGTTTCTAGATAAACAAAACATGCATATAAAAACATGCATATAAACTCAAATAATTCTCCCCCTTTTTGTCAATCATCAACAAAGGGTCAAAGTAAAAATAAATCAATAAATTCTTCTCCCCCTTTTTGTTCGAACCAAAGAATCAACAAAGGGGTTAAAAACAATAAATGCAATGTTCTCCCCCTTTTTGTCTAAAATAAAAATGATGTAAATAAGGGGTGACAATCAATTAAGATACCAAAAAAATATGTCAAAGTAGTGCATCTTGATACCCATTGAAAGGAAACATAAAAACATTGATACCAATTTAAGAAGCAAAAGTATCTTGATACCAATTAAAAACATTCAAATAAACATCTTGATATCAATAAAGAGTATTATTCTTTTTAAGCATATGATACCAATTGAAATTATAATATTCTACAATTTTTTAATTCATTTTCTATCATAAAGTAAGGGAGTGGAAATCTAGGGTAAACAAAGTACCAATTGAAAGATAAAATATGAGTTTTCTTTCCCTTTATGAAATACCAATTGAAATTATGCAAAAGCTTGTATTAGCATACCAATTGAAAAAACTAATCAATTGAAATATGATATTCATTAAAAATTCAAGCTTTAGCATAAACATATATATGTATGAAAATTATATATCAATCGAAATTGATACTATAGGAAATGAAGGCATACATACATACAAATATATGAGTATACAAAAATGTCAATATTGATACCAATTGAAAGAATCCAATGATACCAATTGAAACACAAATAATATCAAGTGTATATCTCATATCTTACGAAGAATCCCGCAACTAGTTAAATGAAAAACTTTTAAACTAGTACGAAATCCTCCAAGTAAGGAATAAAACAAAAATATTTTTCATGAAATACATGTAAATCACATGGCACTAAACACTCGAAATCAATGAAGCACATATTATACTCATGAAAACACAATCATGAGAAACATTTAAAAGAGGTGAGTGTACAAGTGTTAGGTGAAACACATAATCACGAAAATTGGCAATAAAGCTCGATATTCCTTAAAACATGAAAAACATGAAAAACCAAATTTTCATTAAAAATAATTTATACTTCAAGGCATATGTATGTTGTGACAACACAAGAAGTATACATACATATCCCTAAACACAATTGAGTCCATAATAAAGATTTGCATGAAAAGCAAATGACTCAAGGGGTATACAAGTATATCTTAAGGTTTGGCAAAATAGACATATACATGAAGTGAAACATAAACACATAAAAAATGGATAAAATATGAATACAAATCAAATGCATGAATCATCAAAACTAGTCTAATGGGTACAAATAAGCGTTCAAGTACAAACATATAAAGATCTATTTGTGGCCCACTCTATGTACAAGTATAAATCCTAATCTTAATGAAAACTAACATTTAAACATATATTCAAAACTTAAAGCATAAAATAAGAAATAAATCAACATGATAAGCATAAAAACGATCATTATGTATATGCATGTGCATTAGATCTAGGATATACATATTAGTTCAAAACAAGGTGAGAACATATAAATATAGATCTATATAAAACATGGGTGTCTCAAACAACTAAACATGTATATAACTAATCTAATAAACATGGCATAGGCATAATGAGTAATAAAACATGATATGCTATAAATTTATGAACATGAAATGATGCAAATAATAAACGAGAGTTAGAGATTGATACCAAAACCGATGAAGGCACCTCTCTAGTTCTCCAAACCAAGGTGGTCCTCCCACCAAACATCCCTTGAAAGTGATGCATCCACATAATACTCATGAAGCTCGGAACGCATCCACTCCAAGGTATCTCAGCTCTCACGTCATGCGAGAGCCCACACCTACATCAAATACAATAGGGGTGGTCTTTGGTACCCATACTCTTTTGGGTCCATAGGGGTTAGTACCTTTTCTAACCCAAACAAATTTATTTGCTAAATTACAATCATGTATACGATCATAACAAAATTTAGCAAGGTGGCCCTTTCGTCTACAATGTGTACATGTGTACACATGAGCATACAAAGTGTGATGGGTGTGTACGTGAGGAGCATGTGTATGCCGTGGAGGGTGTGCATGCAAAGATGGAACTTGTTTCTTTCGAAACAAAGATTCCAAGCGTGTATGACTCACAACACAATGGCTCAAAGTGGAGCCCAAACAATCAACAATTTTCTTCAAAACATTTATATCATTTTCAATACTTGAAGATAAAGTGGAGCATGCAATAGATGTGCTAGGTGAGGCTACACTAGCATGGCAAATATGTGAATCTATATCATTTTGCAAAGATTTTATTTTTATTTAAAACTAAATCTAATTCTTTTGAAATAAACTCAATTTCATTTTTCAAAGAATGGTTATCCTTTAAAATAAAATCTAATTTTGAAGATAAAACCTCATTATTTTTCACAACATCATCACAATCATTTTTACTTTTCAAAAAATTATTTTCCTTTATGGCAAGGTCTAGTTGAGATTTATGTGAGTCACGTTCACTACAAATCTCTTCCTTCTCTTGCAAAATTAAATCAAATCTTGAACACAAATTCTCATATTCTTCTTTTAGTTCAAAATTCTTCTTTTTCAAAAGATCATATTTTTCCAAAAAATTTTCAAACTTAGTAGCAGGTTCCATATTTTAGATTTGAACTTCTAAACACCCATAGAAATAGGAACTAGTGCTAACATCTAGTTGAGATTCCGATTGTACCTCAAGGGAGTCATTCCCTTGGACCATGAGGCAATGCTCGTCGGACTTGTCTCTCTTAGATCTCCTCATCTTATCGATGATCTTTGGTAGCTCGGGAGAAGTTAAAATGCTCCATACTGCAAAAGCCGAATCATAATGAGCAAACACATGTAATAAATCTTTATCAAGAGATGCTCTAAGTGTCTTAAGGGCTAGTGCATTGGCCTTTCTATGCTTGCTATCATTGGGGTAGGATTCTTTAGTAGTGTCATGATAAACTTTATGTCCTAGGGTTTTCAAATGACAACTCATCTTAGCCTTCCAAATATCAAGTCTAAAAATATCAAACATAGGAGGGCTATCCATGAGTGCAAACTATATGTGTGCAAATGCAAATGAAGATTAGCAAACCAAGATCTCACTCCTAGGTGGTTAAACCTAAATATCAGGAGCGTAGGCTCTAATACCAATTGAAATCACCTAGAGGGGGGTGAATAGGTGATAATGCTAATCTAATGAACTAAATGCGGAATTTAAAAACTAATTACAATTACACTTAATGCAACCAATAAGTGATGCACACACAACCAAGCCAAGCATAGAAAATATGAATGATCAATATGAAATAATGCAAGGCACAATACAAAGAGAGACAGAAAGAGTAAGAGTCAATGAATCAAGCGCAAACAATAAGATTTGTTTCGAGGTTCGAGCACCCAGGTCTACATCCCCGCCTTCACCCAGAAGGATTTCGAATCCACTAGCTTGTCCACAAAGGACTCCCACACAGGGAACCTCCACCGAGAATTTAGGGCAATACAATAACTAGGAGTATCCAACTCCTCTCTTTACAACCACAACCTCTCACTAGAGGCAAAGCACCAAGCCAACCAAAACAATCACCTTACAACTTAAGGAATAAGCACAAAGCTACACAAGGATCACCTCACAACTTGAGGGATACAACCTAATTGCACAACCTCCTCTACACAAGAGGGAAAGGCACAAAGCCAAGCAATAATTAGGGTTTACAACTTGGTGATCAAAAGATCACAAACCGATTTCTTTTTCCCACAAACACAAAGACCCTATAGATAGGATAGAATGAAGCTCAAGTGTGGAAAACAAAGTGTTTTAAAAACAAAGAAAAATCACTTGGAAAATCTCCACAAAGATATAGAATGATTAGACCAAAACAAATTCCCAAAAGACTATTTTTCTTTGAAATAATGAAACGCTTTTTAAAAACAATGAAGATTGATCTTTTAGCACCAAGAAACCCTTTTCAAAAACTTGTATAAACACTAGAGAAAGCTCAGAAATTTTGGCTCAAAAATTCTTAGAGAAAACCTCTCTCAAATGGGGTTTTTATAGCCTCTTTTTAAAACTAGCTGTTGGCAGCAAATAAGGCCACTTTTGACCTTCCGGTCGACCGGCCAACGGTCTATTTTTGACCATTAGCTGCTACCGGTCGACCGCCCGGTCAACCGGGCCCTGAACCAGAGAGCAACGGCTCTCTGGCCGGTCGACCGCCCGGTCGACCGGAGCAACCCGAGAGTGGGTTGCTTTCAGTCGGTCAACCGCTCGGTCGACCGGCTTAATGGGCAGGCCAGCGTGCACGTTTTGTGCACGTCGGTCGACCGGTCCGGTCGACTAACTCTGGTCCGGTCGACTGGTCCGGTCGACCGCCAGAGCCTGGCAGGCTATATTATGGGACAGAAAACATAGGTTTTTAATGGCTTAAAATTCCCATAAAATCTCTAAAATTCCACAAAAATAGTTTTATCATTATACCTTGAAATACAAACTTGTGTTAAAAATTTCAACACAAATCTCAAACATTTTGAACCATTTTTGTGTTAAGAAAATATTGCCGAAAACCAAAACCTGTATTTTTTCAAACTTGAATTTTCCAAATGAACATCCGATTTTTCCAAAACTTATCCAAATACAAAAACATGATATTTAAATACTTTGAAGCATGATGCATATGGATAGAAATCCAATATACAAGAAACATATACATATAATAGTTTTTGACTTTATTTTCAAAAAAAATATGTTTTGTTAAAACACAAAACCTAAAACACATGAATAGGTATATCAAATTAAGTTTGTCTAAGTCTATGAAGCATACATGTATATAGAACATGTCTAATATACATAAACACTTGTAAACTTGTTTTGATACTTATCTATTCATGAAAACCAAGATCGGTTAAACCAATCAAACTGAAAATCAAAATCAAAACATAAAACGTGTGTGTATTATGAACTTGAGCATATCATACTATTCTAATCCTTACAAATGGATCTAAACACAAAACAAACTAGGATACCTAAGTCTTCTTGACGATCTCCATCTTCAAGTCGACTTGATTCAAACCTCCGTGATCCACCGAGCTAGACTCCAACGAGTGCTATATATGATCTTGTTGCTCGGGCTCATGAGTCACCATGTGAAAGGCTTCAAAACTCTTTTGTTGAAGCTAATCACCAACTAATATCTTGATTAATGATCTGAAACTAAACATCACAAGATTATTAGTAAACATAACTACATGAGTTAATGATCATCAAAACTAGAGTGGAAGGCCACTGGGCCAACAGTTAGTTCAAAATTATTATTACTTGATTAAGACCAATGTAGTTAGTTTAACTACCATCTCATGTTTAGTCCAAATCTTGATTTTGGTTTATTAATCATCATTAACAATTTATTGGTTATACAATCCATAGTCGAATCGATTAAACTCCTGGGGAAGCCTGTATTCACTGTATTTGTACATACCAATTATTAAAACCGGATTTGTATCGCATAAATATTTTGCCTAAGTTTTGTTCATGTTACAACGCCTCAATCTCTTGATCCTGATTATATATTTAATATTGATTGAGTAGAATTAGTATAGAGCAGGAAAAATATAAAATTTTTGAACTATTAAAAGGTCTCCAATTTTTCCCGATTAGTTACTTCTAATATTTTTCTGTGTTATTAAACGATCATAACTTAGCAGAGAATTTTTGATATCGGGTTTAGTTATCAAGTTAACCCAGTATTGCCTTCTATTCCTTATTGGTACATACTTTTTAATTTTCGATTATTTTTCACAAATATAGCATACGATACACGCCGACATTGCTTATAATTTTCTGATTTTCATAGGTTTCATTTTTGAATTTATATCCATATTCTACTATTAAGAAATGTACAATCCATACTCTAAATTCATACCTGTGCGGCTACCAAAAGCAAAATTTAGATTTTTTTTCCTTAACTCGTTCAATTCGATTTCAATTATAAGGAAGAACTTTTATTAAGAATCAATTAAGCATCAGCAAGATCTTCTTGTTAATACTGATTTAACTATTCTAAGCCCCTTTTTGAATATTTATATATGTCTAAGCATGTTAATTTCTTCATGAAAGTGGAAGTGGTACCCGATAACTAAAATTTTGTGTACATAAATCATATTCTCTAATTTATATAAGATCAGGACTTAATAAATGATTCTGTCATTTGCAACTAATTCCTCTTATTCATAAGAAGCGGAGAGGATACAGATCGTTCTTATGACAAAAGATCCGAAGAAGTTCTAAGATTATATAAAGATGATGAAAACATAGTGTTTCTAAAGGAAAGTTAATTTTTCTATAATGGTATGTTCTGAAAGTAATCGATCTTTCTCATGGATCATAATTTAAGGAATTTCAAGTAATAGCAAAAATTAAAATGGTTCATGACCTCTAACATTAAAAATTCATTCTTCGTCTCGAATAAATTATGAATTGATGATTTTTTTAAGTAATTGTGAGTCGATTAAGAAAATAAGGAATTCATTTAGAATAATTCTTTCTAATTGGTATTTACTATTCCAAAACTGACTCATGAATAAGACTTTGAGATTTTCATTCCATAGATAACATACGGGGTGGGTACTGATTTTTATAATTTATTTGATAAAGTTAAATTTATAAATTGGCCTAATTCATTTTTTTGAAAATTTGAGTTTTTTCTTTATATTCAACAGAAGTTGATAATAAACCCTTCTTTCTACTTGCTTTATATTCGAGAAATATTGTAATCTAAATAGAATTTTTGACTATACATATACTTAAACATTTGTAAAGGATATTATTCGTTGTTCTCAACTGAACCAAATTCATGGTCAAATTTGATGATACAATAGCTAGAACATCCAACACTCTGACATCATCTAAGAAGATAAATTATGATTTGTTTACTGGCTATGGTTCTAACACATTGTTCGATATCATTCTAAACAATGTTTCATCAGGTGGGAAGTTATCTACAAAATTTATTGGAGTAAATGTATTTACTTTACAAACTTCTGATTCTCCTCAAATCAGTCTTTCTTCAATCGTTCTAACTAAATCCAATAAAATTCATTCGTAGAACTAGTCTTCAATTAATGGAGTGCACGAAGAAGTTGGCAGCCTAATAGCATTCCAAAGGTTATGCTAGAAAACTATCAAGATTGAAAAATTCACTATCTTATAAAGTTTCACTTAAGAGTCTAAACTAATTAGCTAAGACAACTTATACCTGCAAATTAATAAAAGCTTCACTTAAACTCTAATTATAACACTAATTATAAAATGGAGGGCCGCACTCCAATTTAAATGAAGCAAATTTTTAACTTAAATTTATTGCCAAATTATTCAACCAATTTCCTAATAGCTAGCCTCGATGTTAACCCAATAATTTTCAAACCATTAGCTTGATTTACACTGCTAAGCTCCACCAACCACAGAATTGAAGACTCAATTGAGCAACCATGCATTAAAATCACAATTGATCAAGGCCTATGAACAAACAAGGAACTGAGTTAGAAGGACCCCTTGAATTTCTACAATTAGCACAACTAGGAAATCAATTGGAAGAGAAAATACTAAAAAAATTCTAAAATTTAATCCATAATTGATGAAGAGAAGACCCACTCACCTCTTTGACGATGAAGACCAACGCCGTGCCCGCCAGCCAGTTGGTCGCCAGCTGCCTATTCGCGTGTCATCGTGCGCCTAAGCCAGACCCAGACCAGCGGCAGCAACAGCGTTGGCTGATGCCATAACCCTTTCTTCCTTCTTCTCCCCTTCTCTTCTACGAGGGTCGATCACCACCACCACCTCCTGCTGGCTGCTTCCAGTGCTTCTGGCAGCCACCAAGGCCAAGAAAAGGGGGAGAGGGGGGGAGAAAGAGAGATAAAAAGGAGAAGAGATAAGAAAATGAATGAGAATGAATTAACCTCAATTATTAGTGGATTATAGAGTATTTTTATGGTGGATTTCTAGTGGTTGCAATTTCTCGTCTAGATCTGAGGATTGATGGAGGGAAAATGGAGAGAAAGAGAGAGTTGATGTAAAAAGTAAAATGAAATTGTTTTTCTCATTTTCCCAATGTATACCCATTTATATAAAGATATAAAAATTACCCTAACAAGCCACTTGGTCTCTCTCATCCTCAAGTTGCCTAAATTCATGCCACCTCACCATTTAGGATTTTATATTTGTGTATTTAATGTGGTAGTATACATGATAAAAAAAAAATACAAATACATGTTGATATATATGCATACATTCATATATAGCCATGTACATATACATAGATGTACCGACAATTCTATACACAAAAATTTATACTTATCCAGTTTATTTTACCTCAAAATTTCCCCACAAAATATCAAAAAAAATTCATTTCTACATGATATTAATTCAATCATCACCTAACTTAAACCCGTCTAAATTTCATTAATCAAGTATCAGTAACCAGGTTGTTATAGTTCTACCCCCTCAGAAAAATTTTATCCTTGAAACTTGGCACGCTTGAATAGATGAGTATAAAACCTTCACATTTCTCCTATATATATCACAAAATCTTTCTTTGATACAGTATCTTTCTCGATCTTTCACATCAAAAATTCACTCTCTTTATCAATTCTATATATGTTCTTACGATCCATATTATTCTTTACTCGCTTGATGTACTAATCATTTTCTTACTCCAGTTCCCATACCACTAGCAACTCATACAGAGGACCCACAGCCCCAGTAGGGCATATCCGAACCATGGGATTTGGGTACCTAATTCGAACATAAGGCAATGATCAAATATCCCGCGTTCGAGATTAATCACACGTGTGATAACTCCTACCCCCTTTAAACCATACATATTAACCGACACATTCACATACAATTAAAATATACATGTATATATCAATCATAACAATCAGTCATATTAATCAATCCTCTTCCAATGACAACTATTTTGGATTTAATCCTTATTCTAAGTCTTGAGCTCTAATACTAACTGTAACGGTCCAGATTTCTAATATCCTCGATTAATATAAATATTATTTTAAATCGACAGATTATCGTAATCATCTCCAATCCGTGAAAATTTCAGCAACACCACCTTTGTAAATACTGATCTGACCTGATATACAATACAAATCAGAATAGTTTCGGCCATCATCAGCCTACTTATTCTCAATTCAAATACATAAACTAAACTTAGCAATCATCCACGTAATCATAATAATATTTCAGGTCACAATGGCCTTCTTATTCTTCAAATAACAATTTCGGCTTGACTTCGTCTACTTATAAAACATAATAATATAAGCTCGAGAGTACCCCTCTTGAGCATCCACAGAATAATGCAGTTGATATATATCCAACTTATCATGATCACAAATAACTTAATAATACATCTTTAAGATATATATCTCGATATCACTAACTAATAAAAATTATCTCCGATGTCAATACGAAATAAAACTATGTACAACAAATCTCTGAACATGTTTATACGAGATTAGTTGTCCATCCCACATCTAAACACATATTATCTATAAGCACGTACTCAAGAAATACAACATGATTAAATTACACATAAGAGAATAGATTTATCTAAAATGAACTCCATGTAGCTTAAACCAGGCCCCTATCTCGACGCGATGTGCAAACAAAGCAGTCTGTAAAGGAGTGAGCTCGACAGCTCAGTGAGTAGGGTCAGAAGAAAATCAAGGAGTGATATACAAATTAAATAAGAAGTTTACATCTTTTTCAAATAACAAAGATATGTATGGTGTAAGAAAAACGGGAAACAATGCATCATCAGTTAACACAACTATCTCTATATTCTGCAGGATGGTCTGATCCCCATGGTCATTGATTTTCTAAAACTTCCTTAAATTTATATTTCACATATTGCAGGGTTTGAGTTCAGACAATACTTTCTTAGTTATTTAGTATATGTTTGAGTTCATCTTATGTATTCACAGTATATAACACATATGTATTTCATATCTCTTGCATTAGGTGTGTAAATCACAATTATACTTCCATAAAATAGCTTATCCATTCAAATAGTACACATATCATTAATGTACTTGTATATCTTATAATCTTAGAACAGTCCACAGCATTGGCATATCATACCTAGTAAATACACATCATGTATTATTCATATGCATATACAAGGCACAAATGAAGTGTGAGATTCTCTATCTTTTTCCTCCTACCGGTTCCCGACTGGCCTCTCCGTTATAAATATATAATATAGCAATAACACCGCCTTCCTCCTTCTATTGGCTCCCTCCTGGCCCCTTTCTCCGTAATAAATATATAATATATCAACAACACCATCTTACCACTCCTACTGGCTCTTGCCCGACCCCTTCCTCCATTATAAATATATAAATATTACAATAACACTATTTTCTCCCTTCTATCGGCTCCTACCGACCCCTTCTTCCAATATGCATGAATGCAATAGATGTACATATACACAAATAACAACCAATCTATCAATAATACGAAACATCGACCAAATATTATTTTTTCTTCCCAGCTTATCAATTCCATTTTTGAAGAATTGTATATAGTTCATTGTATATGCAGAAGCATGTATATAAGATAAAAGTTATCATTGTAGTGATCTACTCGTTCACGTTATTAGTATCCAATCTTATTGTTTATATTATTAATATACATCACTAATTGAGTAAATCAGTAATAGTCTATTAATATGGATTATTACGCCTGTTGGCCCAAGGTTACAATCACCGGCTTTTTGTTTTGATGATAACAAAGCATAAGTGATTATTTAATACTAATCAAGTTCAAGTGTTTAAGTGTATTTAAGGGTTCAAAAGGATTTAACGTGTTTCTTCCTTTAAAGGAAGGTGTTAAAGATTCAAGGGTATTCAAGTATGGGATTGGAGCTCAAAGCACTCGATGTCGCTATTGGAGAAGTCAGCTTGAAGACACTAATAGTCACTAAGAACCTTATAAGGAAATAGTATGTTAAAGTGTAGAATATAGATTTGATGCTCAAGAAGTTATACACACAAAAAAAAAAATACACTTTTTCAAAATACAAGTTTTATCGTATTGGTATTTTGCATGTTAGGTACTTGATACATGTTTTAAATTTTTTCAAAATTTTATATCCTGTTTAGAACATGTATTTCATTGCCTATACATTGCTATATCACTTAAAAACTAATATAACTGTTTTAAAAATACTTTGCATTTCAAAAACAGTCAGAAAAATATGTTTTGGCCTAGGTCGTCGACCGATAGCCTATTATAGGCCAAGACGGTCGACCGATCCTCTGGCAGGGGTTGTGCATGTTGTGCACATTAGTCGGTCGACCGACAGTCGACCACTAACCCCAGCGATCGACCAATAGATCGACCGATTGGCTCAACCCATGTCTCTGTTGGGTGCCGGTCGACCGATCACTCTGAGTAAAATTTTTTTTGACAGAGTCTGGTCGCATGAGCAGTACCGTAGCCAATGGCTAGTTTAAAATGAACTACTGATTGACCAACCGGTCGATCGAAGTTCTGACAAAAGCCATAACAGCTAGTTTTCAGAATCTGTCTTTTCCTCTGATTTTTTCAACAGGTATTTTTGCTTTTTCTTGGTCAAAACTCTTCCCAAATGACCTGGTGAGCTAAACTAATAATGTTTATGAGTTGCCTATATATATGGTTATTGGGATAGGTTTTATACATATAAGTTTCAAGAAGTTTCAACAAGTTTTATAAGTTTTTGAAAATCAAGTTTTCATGTTTCTAGTTTTTAAGTGTCATCATTTCCAAACCTATTTCAATTGATTTTTTAGCTCTTAAATTCTTTCAACTGACTTTTTTCTCTCACAAACTCTTTGAGCTTCAATTTATATCTATTCTATAGGAATTAATAAAGAAAAGAGTGTTTGTGATCTAGTGATCACCAAGAGCTTTGTAACCTCATTGGCCTTGTGCTACCTCTTATGTAGAGGATTAAGTGTTGGAGTTCTGTACTACGGTCTTATGTAGACCATTGTAATTCTTTATTGTAAGGTCCCTTTGTGGAATATCCTATTGTGGATAGTGAAATCCTTCACTGTGGTGAAGGCGGGGACGTAGAGCGATGGCTCAAACCTCGAAATAAATTTTTTGTGTTTGCGATTGCTTGTCTCTTAATCTCTGTCTCTTTACTTTACTTATACTTGTGTTGTTGCTTCTCTTGCATATTCTGTTATTGCTTATATCACATTCAACATTGCATTACCTTCATCACTTTTCTTTATCGGTTTTTACTCATCTCAACAAGAAGGTAATTGAGCACCTCAACTCATAATCTAGAGGAATTTTAGAGAAGTTCTAGAGTCTTTTATGGGAAATTCGGCTTCACTTCTTATTTGAGTGACCGTTCGTATCATTTAGCATAGTTTGCTGTTATTTCACATTTGATTAGCATTACACCTATTCACCCCCTTCTAGGTATATTTTCAATTGGTATCAGAGTCTTGATTTCTAGATTTTGGTTTAAGCACCTTAGAGAGATCCTTTTGCTAATCACTTTATTTGCATTTTCAATTACTATCCACACTAGTTAATATGGCCGAAGGAATTAAGACCCTGTCAAAGTTTGATGGCCTTAACTTTCCCATATGGAAGGTTAAGATGACTATTTTCTTGTAATCCATAGGAAGCCGGGTTGCAAAGGCGGTGACCAAACTTTTTAGTATACCCGTTGATGATGAGGACATATGGTCTGATATTGCCATTAAGAAATTTGATGCCAATGCAAAAGCGCACTATGCATTACTTCAAGCCTTAAATAATAATGACATAGATAGGGTCATTCATTGCAAATCTGTCTATGAGATTTGGTCACACCTAGTTGTCACACACAAGGGGACATCACAAGTTAAGAGAGCTAAGATTGATCTCTTGTGTTCTCAATATGAGAATTTTATCATGCATGAAAATGATTCTATTAATGAAATGGTTACAAGGTTTACTAAAATCACCAATGGTCTTTCTTCTCCAGGTGATGCTATTGATAATGACCAAAAGGTGAGAAAGATCCTTCGTGCTCTACCACCATCATGGGGGGTCAAAGTTACAAAAAAAGCTCAATGAAAAGGAAGAGATGGAGCTCATAGGACTTATCAGTAACCTTAAGACCCATGAGATGGAGAGGAAGGCTACAAAGAAATGACGCCTCCAAAGAAAAAGATGATTGCCTTCAAGTCCACTCCCAATATTTTCGATGAAGATGATGAAGAAGAAGATGATGAAGACCTCTCCCTCCTTGTGAAAAATGTGAGGAGAATGTACAACAAAGCTAAGTTCAACAATAGAAGACGATGGCAAGGGAAGGAGGATAAAAAATCATTTACTTCAATTGTCGGAAACCCGGACATATCATTGCCGGGTGTCCGGAGAACAAAAACAAGCGTACAACCTCCAAAAAGCCTTACAAAAAGAAGGCCTTGAAAGCTACATGGGATTTGAAGAGTGAATTCGAAAAAGATGTAGATACGGCAAACGTGTATTTCATGGCTAATGACAACACACTTAAGGTAATATCTGAACCATCTCTAGATGATTGTGAATTAACAATAGATGAATTAGGTGAAGTTTTTGAAGAACTTTCTCATAACTATGATTTTCTCAAAAAGTATATTTAAAAATAAAAATTGAAAATGGATGTCTTCAAAATCAAGTTGTTATTCTTTTAAAAGAAAAAGAGGTTTTGTCTTCCACACTTATTTCTACACAAAAGAATTTTGATGCACATAAAATTTCTTGTAAAGCAAAAAAAAAAATTTATTGATGAAAAATAGATTTCTATTTTAAAAATTAAAATTAGCACTTTGAAAAATACTTTAAAAAATGTTAGTTTGATAAGGCTAGATTAGAGATCGTATTTCCTAAGTGACAAACTCCAAGAAAACATGTTCATGTTTCTCATGCTACACATGCCCACACTCATCAAGCATAACACGCCCACACACATTATGCTAAACATGCCACACACAATAAGCATTCTCATGTTTTACATGCACATCATGCATTTATATATGATAGAGTTTATACCCGCACCTATTACGGCCGGAAGGCACTTAGTTAAGTTTTTCTTCGATCACCTTAATGCTTCAAATGATTATGTTTGGCTTTGAAAAACTAACACTATAAGACCTAAGAAAATATGGGTACCAAATTAACAATATTTTTACTTGATATAGGTACGCACCAAGGCTCCAAGACATAGGAAGCGTGGTACCTTGATAGCGGTTGCTCAAGGCACATGACTTGGGATATCAACTACTTTGCAACCCTATCAAGGTATCATGAAGGTGGCATCGTCAACTTCGGAGATGATTCAAATGGCAAAATCATTAGTATAGATAATATCCGAATTAGCTCATCTCCTTTAAAAGAAAATGTTGTTTTGGTTGAAGGTCTCAAGCATAATCTCTTGAGCATTAGCAAACTTTATGATAAAGATTTTAAAATAGTTTTTGATGATTTTACTTGCAATGTTATAGGAAAAAATAAATATTTGTCTTCTTTTCAGTTTTCATGAAAATAATGTTTATATGATTGATATGTTAAATTTATATTGCAATGCTACTTGTTTAAATACTTTTAATGAAGATTCTTGATTATGGCATAGGAGACTAGGCCATGTTTCTTTTACTATCTATCTAGAATTAACTTTAAGAAATCGGTGAACGGTATTCCTTACTTGAAATTTGAAAAGGACCGTATTTGTGATACATGTCAACTTGAAAAACAAACCGAGTCCTTTTTCAAAGCAATCAAGGATATCATGACATCAAGACTATTAGAGTTGATACACATGGATTTGTTTGGTCCAACAAAAATCAAGAGTCTTAGTGGTAATCGTTTTGTTTTTTTTTTAGTTGATGATTTATCTAGATTTACATGGATTTTCTTTTTGGAACACAAAAATGAAGCTTTTTCGCATTTTCATGTTTTAGAAAAAGAGTTGAAAAAAATATTTTTTGATTTTGCACATAAGGAGTGATAAAGCTGGTGAATTCATTAGCCACTCTTTTATCACTTATTATAAAGAAAATGAAATTAAACATGAACTATCTTGTCTAAAACTCCACAATAAAATAGAGTCGTCGAAAGGAAGAATCGCACTCTTCAAGAGATGGCTAGGACAATGATTAGTGAATATAGATTTTCTTAATATCTATGGGCTGAGGTCATAAACACTTCTTGTTACATATCGAATAGAATTTATTTTTGCAAAAAAAATTCTAAAACTCCTTTTGAGATTTACTATTTGAGAAAACAAAATATTTCATATTTTAAAGTTTTTGGTTGTAAATGTTTTGTTTTGAATACCAAGGCTAATTTAGATAAATTTGATGCTAAGTTTTATGAAGTTATATTTGTTGGGTATTCAAATTCTAGCAAGACTTATAGAGTCTTCAATAAGTCTACTTTGACAATTGAAGAGTCTATGCATGTCAAGTTTGAGGAATCTAATAATTTTATGAAGAATGTTGTAGAAATTAATTCTTTAGGTGAAAATATGGAGAAAATATCCTTGAAGGACTCACTAAAGCAAGAAGACAAGCCAAAAGATGAGGATCATAATGAAGTTCAGATGTTGAAGTGGAGCCAACACAACCACTTTCAAAAGATTGGAGATATACTACACGTGATCCCAAGGACCTCATCATAGGTGATGCATCTAAGGGGGTAACTACTTGCTCCAAACTCCATGATATTTGTGGTCATTTTGTATTCATCTCTCATATTGAGCCTAAGAACATTCTCAAAGCCGAGGGTGACTTATATTGTTTGCTTGCAATGCAAGAAGAGCTCAATAAATTTGAGCATAAACAAGTTTGGCGCCTTATTCTTAAACCCCATAATAACCAATCATTGGTACTAAATAGATTTTTAGAAATAAGTTGAATGAGTCAGAAAATGTTATTAGGAACAAAGTTAGGTTAGTAGCCCAAGGTTACATCTGTCACGCCCCGCTTCCCAAAATACGCTAGAGTGGAGATGAAACGAGAGTCGGCGACGCATATACGCGAGGAAAATACCTCACGTATACACGCTAAGCCTTAAGTAACCCGAAACAAGCTATAAATCTATACTATAATGAATCAACGATCATTGCAATATCATATATAAATATCTAACACAATGATAGCATATGAATAAGAATATGAAATGGCATAGTTTTTGAACTGAATCGTCGTCTGGCCTTCACTGCACGAAGTGGTATGAATCTAGGGATCATCTGATTGTTTTTTTTTTTGAATCGCCAGCGTATCGGGTCCATAATAGGTACAAATATGAATCTCCCGCAATAGGTCCGGATCTCACTAAATGGGTCTGAAATATTGTACCAAGCAACCATACACACATAATATATATACTCAGGCATACATACATAATTACGCACATACAATACACAGGCGCACATTAATGAACACACCCATGTTTATAATATATATCCAAAATATACATACATATATACATACATATACACCTACGCATACACTATCCACATATATACATAAACTCTCATGCACTTACACACACAAAACACACACCCTAACATCAATAAACACATATATGCATAATTAATAATCACATGCATATAATTAAAATACACTCCAACTTATAATCACATATACATTTATATATAAAGAAAAGGGAAAAAGGCTTTGGAGAAAATAAGGAAAGGAATCATATCTATCAAATTAATAATAATTAATTAAATATTCATACCAAAAACTATCATATTCACTAATGCAAACATTAAATAATTAGAAAATAGTAATAATATCTCACACTAGATAATGATTTAAAATTATTACAAATAAATAAAAATACTTATTTTTTATTAAACTTAGTATAATAAAATAGAGATATTACAACACCCAAATTGAAGGTATCAATTTTGAGAAAACCTTTACACCCGTAGCATGGCTTGAAACCATATGGATGACGCTTGCTTTTGCTTCATTCAAAGATTTTAAGTTTTTTCAAATGGATGTTAAAAATGCATTTTTAAATAGTTTTATCAAAAAGGAGGTGTATGTTGAACAACCCCTGAGTTTGTTAATCCTACACATCTGAATTTTATTTTTAAACTTGAAAAGATTTTATATGGTTTAAAACAAGCTTCAAGAACTTGGTATGAAAGACTTTCTACTTTTCTTATTTCAAATAGTTTTGTGAAAGGCAAAGTTGACACTACATTGTTCACAAAATATGTAGATAGTGATATTCTTATTGTACAAATTTATGTAAATGATATCATTTTTAGATCTACTAATGAAATTCTTTGTAAGGATTTTGAATCATGCATGAAGAAAGAGTTCGAAATGTCTATGATGGGAGTGCTCAACTACTTTCTTGGACTCCAAGTCAAGAAAAGGAGTGATGATATTTTCATATACTAAGCCATATATACAAGAGAGCTTATCAAAAAAATTTGGGCTTGAAGATACAAAGACAAGTAAGACTCACATGGTTATCACAACAAAACTTGATAAGGATGAATAAGGCAAAAAACACTGACATTAAACTCTACAGAAACATGATTGGCTGTTTATTTTACTTGACGATTAGTAGGCCGGATATTATGTTTAGTAGTTGTCTATGTGCTAGATTCCAATCTTGTCCTCAAGAGTCCCACTTGATATAATAAAGCGCATTATTAGATATCTTAAGGGCACTATTGGAATAGACTTGTGATATCTGAAAATCGAATAATTTTCAATGACGAGTATTTTGGATGCCGACTATGTCGGTTGGATAGTAGACAGGATGAGCACTAGTGAAACTTGTTAATTTCTAGAAAATTTTCCTGTTCATAATCTTCAAAGAAATAAATTTTCGTAACTCTCTCAACCACCTTGGGGCTTGTTGTGCACAACTCTTTTGGATGAAACATACTCTCATTAACTATGATTTGTATTATGATCATATCAGAATATTTTGTGATAACACTAGTACTATTCATATGACTAAGAAAAAAATCAACATAGTAAGACCAAACACATAGAGATTAGATATCACTTTCTTAGAGATCACTATGAGAAAGGAGATATTGACATTGATTATGTTTCTATAAATTTTCAACTTACGGCTATTTTTACTAAACCACTAGATTATAATTGATTTTCATTCATTTGTGGTGAATTAAATGTGTGCACTATGAATTCATGAGTTTTGAAATTGTTTCATGTTTATTTCGTATAGTTTCATATATTTTCAATAATTGATATACATGTATTTTTATTGGTTTTCATGTGTTTTTATTTCTTATGTATTTTACTCTTTTTTGATCTATGACAAAAGGAGGGAGAGATATTTGAGTTATTATTTGAATAGTTGAGTTTTTGAGTTTTTTGTTTTGGTATGTCATGAACTTTATGCATATTCATTTTCATTACCATGCTTATGTGCAATGCCATGATTCATTGTTTTCATTCATTGTATAATATTTTTAGAAGAAGGAGGAATGGAAGGATGGTAGACTATATATGCATATTATTCTAATTGATATATTCTTCATAATGATTTCTTGTACTTGATAGATAGCATAACTCGATGGAGAGCTTTTCCAAGCTCTTTCCTATCATTTATTTTAAATAACTCATATGTTTTGTCATCATGAAAAAGGGAGAGATTGTTGGCCCAAGGTTACAATCACCGGTTTCTTATTTTGATGATAACAAAGCATATGTAGTTATTTAGTACTAGCTAAGTTCAAGTGTTTAAGTGTGTTTCAGGATCAAGAGGATTTAATGTGTTTCTTCCTCTAAAGGAAGGTGTTGAAGACTCAAGGGTATTCAAGTATGGGATTGGAGATCAAAACACTCTGTGTCGCTATTAGAGAAGCCCGCTTGAAGATACTTGTAGTCACTAAGAACCCCTAAGAAAATAGTATGTTAAAGTGTAAAATATAAATTTGATGCTCAAGAAGTTACACACACAAAAAAATACACGTTTTCAAAATGCAAGTTTTTTCGTATTAGTATTTTGCATGTTAGGTATTGATACATTTTTAAATTTTTTTCAAAATTTTATATTCTGTTTAGAACATGTATTTCATTGCTTATACATTGTTATATCACTTAAAACTAATACAAAATATTTTGAAAATAGTTTGCATATAAAAACAGTCAGAAGAATATGTTTTGGCCCAGGTCGGTCGATCGTAGCCTATTATAGGCCAAGACGGTTGACCGAGCGGTCGACCATCCTCTGGCAGGGGTTGTGTATATTGCGCAAGTTAAATGATCGACTGACCAGTCAACCGCTAACCCTAGCGATCGACCGATAGATCGACCGACTGGCTCAACCCATGTCTCTGTTGGGTGCTGGTCGACCGAGTGGTCGACCGACCATTCTGAGCAAAGTTTTTTTAACAGAGTCTGGTCGATCGGGCAGTCGACCGTAGCCAACGGCTAGTTCAAAAATGAACTACCGGTTGATCGGCCGGTCAACTGAAGTTCTGACAAAAACCATAATGGCTAGTTTTCAGAATCTATCTTTTCTTCTGATTTTTTTCAACGGGCATTTTTGCTTTCTCTTGGTCAAAACTCTTCCCAAATAACCCGATGAGCTAAACTAATAGTGTTTATGAGTTGCCTATGTATATGGGTTATGGCGATAGGTTTTATACATATATGTTTCAAGAAGTTTCAACAAGTTTTACAAGTTTTTGAAAATCAAGTTTTCAAGCTTTTAGTTTTCAAGTGCCATCATTTTTAAAGCTATTTCAATTGATTTTTCAGCTCTTAAATTCTTTCAACAGAATTTTTGCTCTCACAAACTCCATAAGCTTCAATTTATATCTACTTTATAGGAATTTGTAAAGAAGAGAGTGTTTGTGATCTAGTGATCACCAAGAGCTTCGTATACCTCATTGACTTTGTGCAACCTCTTATTTAGAGGATTGAATGTTAGAGTTGTGTACTCCAATCTTGTATAAACCATTGTAATTCCTTATTGTAAGGTCCCTTTGTGGAAGATCCTATTGTGGATAGTGAAATCCTTCACGGTAGTGAGAGCATGGACGTAGAGTGGTGGCTCGAACCTCGAAATAAATTTTTATATTTGCAATTACTTGTCTCTTAATCTTTATCTCTTTACTTTGCTTATACTTGTGTTGTTGCTTCGCTTGCACATTCTATTTATTGCTTGCATCATATTCATCAGTGCATTACCTTCATCATTCTCATTTATTAGTCTTTACTCATCTCAATAAGAAGGCAATTAAGCACCTTAACTCATAATCTAGAGAAATTTTAGAGAGGTTTTAGAGCCCTTCTCGGAAAATTCGGCTTCATGTCTTGTTTTGAGTGACCGTTTGCATCATTTAGCATAGTTTGTTATTATTTCACATTTGATTAGCATTATACATATTCATCCCCCTCTAGGTGTATTTTCAACACCAATATAAAATCTCTAAAATTTTAATTAACCAAACTCTGGCAACAATCACAGTCGATATTGCAAACAGGTATCTACCAATATTATTCACACATTTATATTTATGCATAGTCATATCGTTGTGTCACACAAGAACATATTCAAGCATAATCAAGTTTGTATGTGATATTAAGTTTAGATTATCAGGAGAGTAACAATACTTAATCGCATGCATTATGAACAAGCTATAATTATCAATATGGGTTTAGATTTCCCGGTTTAACATCACTATCAGGTTTCTGATTTAGGGTTCATGATATATCCATTTTAATTCACAAGATCAAATATATTATAATTCATAAGAAATCATCACACGCGTATATCACAATTGTAAGCTAAATTACAAACATTGTCGGTTCAAAATTATTATTACTTGATTAAGATCAATGTAGTTAGTTTAACTACCATCTCGTATTTAGTCCAAATCTTGATTTTAGTTTATAATCATCATTAACAATTTATTGGTTATCCAATCCATAGTTGAATCAATGAGATTCTCGAGGAAGCTCTGTATTCACTGTATTTGTACATACCAGTTATTTAGACCAGATTTGTATCGTATAAAAATCTTGCCTTCGTTTTGTTCATGTTATGACGCCTCAGTAAATTGATCATGATTATATATTTAACATTGATTGAGTAGAATTAGTATAGACTAGCAAAATGTAAATTTCTAAACTATCCAAAGATCTCTGATTTTTTCCGATTAATTACTTCCAATAATTTACTGTGTTATTAACTGTTCATAAATTAGTAGAGAATTTTTGATATCGGGTTTAGTTATCAAGTTAACCCAGTATTGCCTCCCATTGCTTATTGGAACATACTTTTCAATTTTCAATTATTTTTCACAAATATAACATACGATACGCGTCAACATTGGTTACCATTTTCTGATTTTCATAGGTTTCACTCTTGAATTTATATCCATATTCAACTATTTAAAAATGTACGATCCATACTCCGAATTCATACCTATGAGTCTACTAAAAGCAAATTTTAGATTTTTTTTTTCCCTTAACTCATTCAGTTCGATTTCATTTATAAGAAAGAACTTTTATCAAGAATCAATTAAGCATCAACAAGATCTTGTTGAAATGATTTGATTAGTCTAAGCCCTTTTTTGAATATCTATATATGTCTAAACATGCTAGTTTCTTCATGAAAATGGAAGTGGTGCCTGTTAACTAAAATTTAGTGCACATAAATCATATTCTCTACTTTATATAAGATTGAGACTTAATGAATGATTCTGACATTTGCAACTAATTCCTCTTATTCATAAGAAGCAGAGAGGATACAAATCGTTCTTATGTCAAAAAGCTCCGAAATTCTAAGATCATATAAAATTGATGAAGACATAGTTTTTCTAAAAGAAAGTCAATTTTTCTATGATGGCATACTCTGAAAGTAATTGATCTTTCATAGGGACCATAATTTAAGGAATTTCCAGTAATAACAAAAATTAAAATGGTTCATGACTTATAATTAAAAATTCATTCTTCGTCTCGAATAAATTATGAATTGATGAATTCTATAAGCAATTACAAGTCGATTAAGAAAATGAGGAATCAATTAGAACGATGCTTTCTAATTGGCATTTACTATTTCAAAACTGACTCATGAATTAGACTTTGAGACTTTTATTCCATAGATAGCATGCAGGGTGGATATTGATCTGTATAATTTATCTGATAAAGTTAAATTTATAAATTGGCCTAGTTCGCTTTTCTGAAAATTCAAGTTTTTTCTACATATTCAACAGAAGTCGATAATAGACCCTTTTTTCTACTTGCTTTATATTCTAGAAATATCTTAATCTAATAAGAATTTTTAACTATATATATACTTAAACATTTGTAGAGAATATTATTCGCCGTTCTCTACTGGATCAAATAGATGATCAAATTTGATGATACAATAGCTAGAACATCCAACACTCTGGCATCATTTAAGAAGATAAATTCTGATTTGTTTAATGGTTGTGGTTCTACATATTCGATATCATTCTAAACAATACTCCATCAGGTGGGGAGTTGTCTTCAAAATTTGTTGGAGTAAATGATTTACTTTACAAACTTCAGATTCTCCTTAAATCGGTCTTTCTTCAATCATTCTAACTAAATCCAATAGAATTCATTCGTAAACTAGTCTTCAATAAATGGAGATCTATAAAGTGCATGCAGAAGTTGGCAGCCCAATAGCATCCCAAAGGTTATGCTAGAAAACTGTCAAGATTGAAAAATTCACTATCTTATATGGTGTCACTTAAGAGTAAACTAATTAGCTAGGACAACTTATACCTGCAAATTAATAAAAGCTTCACTTAAACTCTAATTATGATACTAATTATATGGAGAGCAGCACTCCAATTTAAATGAAGCAAACTTTTAACTTAATTTATTGTCAATTTATTCAACCAATTTCCTAATAGCTAGCCTCGATGTTAACCCAATAATTTTCAAACCATTATCTTGATATACACTGCTAAACTCCACCAACCACAAAATTGAGGACTCAATTGACCAATCATTCATTAAAATCACAATCAATCAAGACCTATGAACAAACAAGGAACTGAATTAGAAGTAACCCTTTAACTTCTACAATCCGCACAACTAGAAAATCAATTGGAAGAGAAAAGAACTCAAAAGCATTTTCTAAAAACTTATCCATAATTGGTGAAGAGAAGATCCACTCACCTCTTTGACGGTGGAGATCAACGCCGTGCCCACCATCCAGCCGACCGCCACGTTGCCCACTCGCGCGCGCCATCGTGCGCCTGAGCCAAACCTAGACCGGCGGCAGCAGCAGCAGCTTTGACTGCTGCCGCAGCCCCTCTTCCTTCCTCTCCCCTTCTCTTCTACTAGGGTCGAACACCAGCACTACCTCCTGCTAGCTGCCGCCAGTGTTTCTGGCCGCTACCAGGGCAAAGGAGTGGGACGAGAGGAGGGCGGGGGGAGAGAGAGAGAGAGAGAGAGAGAGAGAGAGAGAGAGAGAGAGGAGAAAAGGATTTTATATTTGGTCTCTCTAAGATGCCACTTATATAAAGATATAAAAATTACCCTAAGATGCTATTTGATCTCTCTCTCATCCTTAAGTTTCCTGAATTCATGCCACCTTACTATTTAAGATTTTATATTTGTGTATTTAATAGGGTTGTATACATGATAGAAAAAATACAACTACATGTAGATGTATATGTATACATTCATATATAGGCATGTCCATATATGTAGATGTACTAATAATTCCATACACAAAAATTTATACCTATCCAATTTTATTTTACCTCAAAATTTTCCCACAAAACATAAAAAATTCACTTCAACATGAAATTAATTCAATCATCACCTAAATTAATCTTGTATAATTTCATTAATCATGGATCAGAATATTAAATCAGGGTTTTAATAACCGGGGTGTTACATTTGGCAATTGCCCTCTCTCTCCCCCACTGAGCAAATGAATGAAGCATTAGATAAAACATTTTTTTATCTTGATTAGCAAGCTCGAACTCTTTTCAGCTAATTTTTGAACGGAAGAAAACTGGAATACAAACAGCCACGTCAGCGTCAGGCTGGAAGAAGGGAACTCTCTTCTACTACGTGTTAGAGATATCAATGATAACACATGACTCATGTGAAGCATGTGATCCATGTGAACCCCTTATGAAATCAAGCAAATTTTAAAATCTCTTCATGATTATACGAATACATGAGACTCATGATCAGATCCTAAAATCTCTTCATGATTATAGGAACACATGGGACTCATGGGACCTATGCACCATGTGTTTCTCATTCTCTATCTCAGTCAATATTTTCTATTGTTTCTCCTAAATCAGTGTAAACATGTGACCAATATGTGTGTATATATATATATACAATCAATATGAGTCACATGTTATCATTGATATCTCTAACTCTGTGAACCAAACATCTATGCATCAGGAAGAGAGCTCTTCCCAAAAAAAAAAAAAAAAAAAAGGCCCTAAACCCTTCATGGAATTATTCCAGTGGTACTTCATCTTTGAAGTGTCACTTCAACTGATTTCTTCATGAAGGAAAGAGAATCTACACCTATGTTTGTTAAAGTAAACAGCAGAAAATTTTGCCTAAAGTTATATTTTGGACCACAATCAGGCCAAACAAAAAAAAGAAGAAGAAGAAGTATGCTTTTACTTTATGGGTCCTCATCAATTAATTCATCTGAAGACCGCACGGGCGCATGGTGGGAAATACTACATTTGAAGTTAACTCCAACGTTTGGAGTTATTAGGGGACATGATACCAACAATTTAATGGCTACTGAGTATTGATACTTTATTTGCAAAAGTTAAAAGAAACTTATATACTATATAATTATGAATTTTCATTATTTTTATATATCTCAAACGTTGAAAGCCGCTGATTTTGAACTGCTGTCGATTCTCAGCCAATTCAGATAGCATAGTTGACAAAATTACGGGTGGCGATGATTGAGAGAATAACAATTTGTTCTTACATACCTTCAAAAGGAGGAAAGAAAAGAGAAAGGAAAATAAAGTTTGTTCCTTACTTGTTTATTTTATTTTTCAGAATCATAAATAAAATTATGTATATGAGTAGCTAGCAAAAAATATAAATTTTATATTGAATTTTTTCGAGGAAAATTTTATATTGAATTATTGATATATGCAACCCCTAATAGATTTATGTCCAGTCGATTACCTATTAGAAACTTGGTTATGACATAATGCAATTATTTGCATGGTACTTCAAACTAACAAAAGAGAAAATAGCGTACATTCTTCTCTTAATTATTAATTAATTTTGATTGAGAAAATATAAATTATTCTCATTCTTATTTCTATCATTTTATTTTCCGTTGTCATGTATTGGTTAGTCTTTGCATACACACAACAAACCAACCAATTAGATCAATATAAACTACCATTGAAGACTCTGAGCTAGTGCAGTGAGTAAATTCCTAAGGAATTAATTCACGCATCAAAGTAATAGATAGAGATAGTTAAATCAAAATAACAGCAAGCACAAACATGCAAATTTATGTGAAAACCTTAAAAAAGAAAACCACACACACACACACACAGAGAGAGAGAGAGAGAGAGAGAGAGAGAGGAGAGGAGAATTTCACTATAATAATGGTGATTACATGTAGGGTTCTCTAATGTGCTAGGGTTTTTGGATTCCAATCGTGCTCCCCTTTCTAGTTAGGAGGGATCTCTTATTTATACAAGTAATCTCTACAGGATAATGTGAGAGAGTCCCACTCAATCTAAACACTTAAAATCCTCATCTTGATGGCAGTTGAGCTGAACATCCCGAATTGAATTAAGATAGGGAAGAGTCATCTCTATCTGATAGTCTGCGCATTGTTGTAGAGAAGGACGAATTGTCTCCGAGGAGCAACTGCATTATTTGGATGATGATTAGGTTTAAGACGTATTCCTTCAATCGATTTTATTCCTTCTTCCACTTACCCAACCCGCTTGAAGTTTGAATTGGAGGAAAACTCAGGATCAAGTGTTTTGGAAGTGGTCGCACGTCGCGCATAATTTGGAAGCCAAATAAACACGTGTCACAATCTTAGACGGGTCAGAAAGTGACCACTACAGCTAGATATCTAAAAAAGAAGAAACAATGTAAGCATCCATTATCGCATATCGCTTCTCTACAATAGCTTAAATAGCTTGTCTGCATTTTTTTCCTTTTCTTGAAACATACTTTTCTGCATTGTAACTTTCTCCTTCGGAGTTAATAAAAATTTTCTTCGTAATGACCGAATACGGCTAATGTTGCGCGCACGGAACAACAACCCCTCTCAGGAATCCACCAACCAGGCAGAGACTTGATGCAGCCGGAGAAGCAACCAACACGACAGGAACAGAGAACAACACATAAAAGCAATCAACACAGTATTTAACGAGGTTCGGCAATGTGCCTACTTCCTCGGGGCAAGAGAGAGATTTTATTGATTCAGGAATTAATACAAACTAATACAGAGGAAACTATTCAGAGGGATTCTTCGGGATACAATACATGAGGGCTCTAACCCATATTTATAGCCAAAGAGTCCTAGGGATTTAGGAAACCCCAATTAGATTTGATCCCAATTCAGAAAAGGAATCCAAATTCTAAAAGGAATCCAAATCTTAAAAGGAGAAGCAATTTGCCTTTTAAGAAACTTCAATTGGATCCGACTCCTTTTCAGAAACGAAGTCCGAATTCACGTTGGATTCCACAAGCTTCATCAAGCTTTCATCTCCTCTCGCTCCCTACAATTCTCCACCTCAATGACGATTTTTAAAATTTGAGCCAAACTCCAACGAACTCCAATATATCACCTGGCAAAATCGATACACGATCTCGGCGAAATCGACACACGATCTCGACTTAAGCGCTCCGAACGAAATCGACACACGATCTCGACTTGGCCAACAGACAAAACTTGTTCCTTTAAACGAACGCCAGCACACGTATAATTTATTTCCACTGATCTCACCAGATCCAAACTGAGTTTGTCGTCACTACTTGCAACTCTCATCAGACTCCAGTATCAATTGTAACCTTCCAACTTCAGCTTAGCTATCAACTGGGATGCACCACACATGTCTTCCTACACTTCACCTTAGGAGACTTTCATACATGTCGATCACTGAACGTGTCTCCAACTCAGCAGCTACATGACCTCACGAAGAACTCATCATGAGCTAACACTGACTCTCCAATTGACTGGCTCTCTCCAGTCTCCATGTCTTCAACTGACGGTCCAACCAAGTCTGAGTAGAGCACACCGAACACCATCATCGACTTCAACAACCAGATGCACACCTCTCCTATGCAAGCTTAACTATCTTCTCACCAGAAGATCATCTGTTCATTGAGATCACAATACCTCACCTCTACGTGAAGTCCAACTAGCCACAACACTTCACCTCTACGTGAAGTTTCAATTGGCCACAACTCTTCACCTCTACGTGAAGTTCCAATCAGCTTCTCGAGAACCAAATAGCTTCATATGGGTCGCATCACTAAATGGCTGCGCCTTTACGGCTGCTTACGTACCTTGCCCAGGGGATCAAGCCAACCGTAGTTCATTTAAATTGAGCTCCATCAAGCTCAAACCTTGTACCTGTATCTTCAGCAGAAAACCTATCTGACTGAGTCATATGAACCTCCTTACTGCCATCATGGAGAACAACGGCCTTCAACTTGAGCTTGTCGCGATCACAAGCTTGAGATTCATGCTTCTTTACCCGCGAGCGTAGTTTTACCTTGGTTCTAATGGCTACAAACAACTCGACATTCTCATCAATGTCTTCAACCTGTTCAACATCAACCCTAACTACATGATCTCCACCCGGTGTCACATCCGGTGAAGTCTTCACTGATACTGAACCAACTAGAGATGGTGGAGTATCACCAACCTCCACCCGCTGCGATACTTCCTTGATCTCTGTCCTTTCCACCTGCTGAGAGACGGTAGACTTCAATACTGAAGTATCATCATACGTGACATGCCTACTTAACACGATCTTCTTGTTTTCGAGGTCCTATAATCTGTAGCCTTTCATATTCCTTTTGACACCCAAAAACACAAACCTCTTTGCTCGCGGATTCACCTTGCCATCCTTGGCACTGAAGTAGGTCGGATGTCTAAATTCCCGCAGCAAACCATGATCTTGAGCAGCTTTCTTAGACCAAATTTCTAATAGAGTTTTACTTCCTAGCGCAGTCGATCCATTTATGAGATGGCTAGTATACACAATCGCCTCAGCCCAAAATGATTTGTCTAATCTTGCATTAGACAACAACCACCGAACCTTCTCCAGTAAGGAACGGTTTACTTCTTTAGCCAACCCATTTATACCTTTTGTGAAGTGAGTACTAATACCACTGTTCTGGCCAAATTGTAGGAATTGGTTCAAGTCTCTTTCAACATTACTGTTGACTGAATTTTCCTGCACACAAAATATTATATGTTAGTTTTAAGAATAGATGTGCAAGTCTCAGTTCTAATCCGCGGTAGCAGGGCTATGCGGGTCGTGATCCTCAGGGAGGGACTGCGATGGAAGCGTTTAAGCAAGTTTCTCTAAAGTTTTTATTTTTATTTGTTAAGTTAGAAAGAAGTGGTATTTACAATGAGTGGTAGAAAAGAATATGGAGATGAGTTGTATTTAATCTACAAAAAAGAAAAGAAAAGAAAAAGAAAGAAAACTTATCTCTTTAGTCTGCTTGCCGTTTGAACCGTTGCGATGATTTCCCTTTTCTTGGAAGGTGTACAAGCACGGCTTATGGGATCGTCCGCCTTCTTAATCTACTCTACGAAATGAAAAACAAGCTATGAAGACCTGTTCATCGCCATTGGGCCGTCAAGGTTCCTTCTTCGGCTAGGTATTCTCGAAGCAGTTGGATCTCATGGTGGGCAAGACATTAGAGAACAAATAGAAGAAAGTAGATACAAGATTAAAATAAGAATAAAAGAAACTAGAATAATACAAGAATAAAATAAAACAAGCCTTGATTTGATTATTAAACAACGGTGAAAAAATAACACTTACACCGACTGTCACCATCAGTACAAGCAGATCCCTTCCTCCATGAATACATCATCTCCTCTCAGCTTTTACAAAAAGAAAATAAAAAATATACAGAGGTAGAAAGAAAACCTAAAAACCCTAACTTTGGCCCTTGGCTCTTCTCTGGACTGTGTACTCTCTGTGTTGCATCTGCAGGGATATTTATAGGTGTTGGAAGATGTAGAGTCCTAGTACAACTCTCCCAAAAAGATCTTATCTCCAGAAATTCAAATCTGTCCTGCAACTTCTTATCATGTTGATCGCCGAAATCAGCTTATCTACGGATTGAATTGGAAAGTTTGATCAACATAAGAGTTGTAGGTATTCAAGTCTTCTTTCTGGAGCATCTTGAATCATCGGATTTGCATAACTGTAGCAAAAGTTATGATTTAAACACTAAAACGTGTACAGTCTGAATCCGAATTCTTTGAATTTTTATCTTTGCACTCTCTTTGGCTTTTATCCTCATCCTGCAAGAGTTTAGGGTTGGGTAGAATTCTATCCTTCCCTCATCTTTAATAATTGCAACTTTAGCCCTTGCATAATTGCACTTTGACAATTGATATTTGCATTTTGACTCTTGGGCTTCAAATATGGCTTGGATCTGGGCTTTTGGGCTCTTTAGGCTTTATTTATTGTTAACATAATAATTCGAGGCCTGCACACAATAAATTACAATTATTAATAAATGTGCAGAATTAAATGAATAAATATGAAAATGTGATGGTAAATATGATGATAAAAATGCACTTTTCACTACCACCATCAATTACCAATCTGTAGCTCCTTGATCTTCCTACCTGTCTGCTTCTCCATTCTTCCTTTCCACTTTACCAACATATCTAGGGCTTCACACCTTTGTCTCAAGGGATATATCCAACAATGCCTAGATAAACTATCAATAAAGAAACAAAGTACCTGTGACCTCCAAGCGATGCAGTCTTAGCAGGTCCCCAAACGCTTATGTGAACACAATCAAGAAGAACTTCTGAGCGGTGAGTACTGGTGTTGAATTTCACCTTCTTCTTATTCAGAACGCTGTGTTCACCTTCCAAGTTGCTGGTAGCAGCACCTTCCAATGATCCCTTCTTTGCAAGAGCTTGCAAAGACCTTTCACCTCCATGTCCAACCTTCACCTGCCAGACTTTCGTGCAACTATCATCTGAAGAACTAGAAGTCTCCACCTGACCTGTAACCGTACTACCCTTCAAGTAGTAGAGATTGTCCCAGCAGACGCCCTTCATCACCACCATCGAGCCTTTGATCATCTTGAGAACACCATCTCGTACAGATATCACCAGACCCAATGCTTCCAAAGTGGCAACAGAGATAAGATTTCTTTTGAGTCGAGGTACATACCTCACCTCCTTCAATTCCCATACTATCCCATCATCCATCTTGATACGGACTGTACCATCCCTTCTATATTACACGGATGATCATCACCCATGACTGAGTAACACCATCTAGCTTCTCAAAACTAGAAAATCAGGCCCTGTTCGGGCACACATGATAGGTGGCTCCGGTATCTAAGATCCACTCAGCATTATCTGAGTTATAAATAGTAGGAGTAGTAACAGAGAGAGACAATACCGATGAGTCTTCATCCATCCATCCGCCTGTGCAAGATTCGCCTCGGTGTTTGACTCCACTTTCTTACCTTTGGCCTTCGGGCAATCAACTTTCCAGTGCCTTAGTTCCTTGTACAAGACGCTCTGATTCCTCTTCAGATTTCTGAAGCCTGATCTGGACTTTGATCTTTCCCGATCATCTCTTCCCTTCCTATTGGAACTCTTGCCTTTTACCTCCAATGCCTCTACTGTTGTGTTCCCCGAAGAAGACAGTTGATCCGGTCTCCTTACTTCATAACTCACAAGAGCAGCGGACACCTCACTGTAGTTAAGGGATTTCCTTCCATTGAGCAATGTAAGAGTAAAGGTCTCATACTCTTTCCTAGGAAGAGAGTTCAAAAGAATTACTGCCTTATCCTCTTCACTGGTCTCCACATCCACATTAACTAGATCTGTAAGAAGCTTCGTATAGCCGTTCAGTGTTCATTGACGGAGTATCCTCTTTGCATCTGAAAACCATAGAGCTTACTCTTCAACTGCAATCGCGATACTATGCTCTTTGTCAGATACTTCTTCTCCAGGATCTCTCACAGCTGCCTCGTAGATATCTCATGCAACACATAATACTGTAAATCACCTAGGGGGTGAATAGGTGATAATGCTAATCTAGAAACTAATGCAGAAGCTAAAATAATTAGCATAAACACTTAATACAACTAACAAGTGTAGCCGAATTCCCCGTGAAGGGCTCTGGACTAACTCCTCTTGATTCCCCTAGATAAGAGTTGAGGTGCTATATGAAGCTCTTGTGGTTAAGTACAAGTGAGGCACACACACAAGCAAGCCAAGCATATAAAGATGAACAATATGAAATAATGCAAGGCACAAATGCAAGCAATAAGATATGAATGAATGAATGATGCTTTGCACAAATAAAAGAGAGAGGGTTAGAGAGACAATGGATCAAACGCAAACACAAAGATATGTTCCGAGGTTCGAGCCCCTAGCTCTACGTCCCCGCCTTCACCGAGAAGGATTTCTAATCCACTATCTTGTCTACCGAGGACTCCCACCGAGGGAACCTTCACCGAGAAGAATTTTTACAACAAGGGAGTACCGAACTCCTCTCTCAAACACCGCCTCACAATCGAGGGGTAGGCCCGTAGCCAAACAACCACAACACCTCTACCGAAGAGGGTTACAACCAATCTCCACCTCTCACTAGAGGGAGCAACCACAAGCCTCAACCTCTACCAAAGAGGGATACACAAATACAAGGAGGGTTTATAACTAGTGGTGTATCACAACCACAAACAATCTCTCTTTTTCACAAAACAAGATCCTAATAGAATAGGATAGAAGATAGCTCAAGTGTGGAAAAACAAAGTGTTTTGATCAAAGAAATTCTCTTGGGAAAACACCAAAATAGATATGGAAAATTTTAGATCAAAACTAATTCCCAAAACCCTAATTTCTTTGAAATAAACAAAACTTAAAAACAAATAGATGAATCTTTTTGGCACTTAAACTCTTTTGAAAACTTCTTTTAAACACCAAGAATAGAGAGAAATTTTAGCTCATAAAAACTTAACCAAAATCCCAAAGAAATGGGGTTTATATAGACCAAACAGAAAACTAGCCGTTAGGCTGATCTAGCGGCCTGACAGGCTTGCGGTCGACCGTCCAGGTCGACCGCCAACGGTCATATTTTTGACCGTTGGGGCTATCCGATCGACCGCCGCGGTCGACCGCCCAGATACAGAGAGCAGAGCTCTCTGGTCCGGTCGACCGGTCAGTCGGCCGACCCACTGTGCTGCCAGACGTGCACAGCTCTGTGCACGTCGGTCGACCGTACGGTCGACCGGCCCTTGGTTCGGTCGACCGACCTGGCCTGTTAGCCACTGTTCTGGGTCAGAAAAACATGTTAAAAATATTTTTTTTAAAATCTTTTATCTCTTCTAAAAATTCCCAAAATAGTTTTACCATTTTGCATTGATATATAAACTTGTGATAAACATTTAAACTTAAATATCAAGCATATGAAACCATTTTTGTGTTTTAACATTTTTACCAAAAATCAAAACTTGTATTTTATCAAACTTGTATTTTTCAATACATGAATAGGATAGTCAAAATAAGTTTGTTTAAAAGTTAAGCATGCATGTATAGAAAGAATACATCTACTATACATAAACCAATTAAACTTGTTTTGATCAATCTATTCATGAAAACAAATATCGGTTAAACTAAAAACCGAAAAACCAATATCCAAACATAAAACGTGTGTGTTGTGCACTTGAGCATATCAACTATTCTTATCTTTACACATGGATCTAAAACACACAAACTAAAACTAGGATACCTAAGTCTTCTTGACGATCTTCATCTTCAAGTCGACCCGATCCAAAAACGCCGTGATCCAACGAGCATGGCTAAGTGTGATCTTGATGCTCGGGCTCGGGAATCACCATGTGAAAGCTTCCAAACTCCTCTTTTTGAAGCAATCACCAACTAATATCTTGTTACATGATCTGAAACTAAAATCACAAGATTATTAGTAAACATAACTACATGAGTTAATCATCATCAAAACTAGAGAGGAAGGCCTCCGGGCCAACAATCTCCCCCTTTTTGATGATGACAAACTCATAGAGTTATATATGCATGGATTAAAGTTAAGCTTCAAAGAAGCTCCCCTTAACTCATGCATAAACAAATAACATAAATATGCAATGAATGACAATGCAAAAATAATAAAAGGCTCTAGATACCCAATGAAATGTTCAAAATACAACATGCTCTAGATACCAATTAAAATTAAACTAAATTAAACTTAATATATGCAAACATAAATATGCATATATAAAACTCAAAATCTTTCTCCCCCCTTTTGTCAATCATCAATAAAGGGGTAAAAATCAAAACAAAACAAAATCTTCTCCCCCTTTTTAATACAAAGAAACAATCATCAATAAGGGTAATAAAGACAATGTTCTCCCCCTTTTTGTCTAAAACGAAAACAAAATCAAATTGGGTGACAATCAATTAAGATATCAATTGAAAATATGTCAAAGTAGTATCTTAATACCTATTGAAAGTAAATATAGATCAATAAACCAATGGTATATGCGATATACATTCATGAAGAGGAAGATGTGAAGCTTCCCTACATAGATACATTACATGAAGGAGGGATGATAAGCCCTAATTCACATAACGTACACTATGTAATGCATAAGAGGAGATGTGAAGCTCCCCCTACACACGTGTACCACATAAAGAAGAGATTGTCAAGCTCTTCAATATAAGATACACTCATCATGAATCTATATGTAGAAGAGATGTTAAGCTCTCCTTGCATATATGCAATATAAATCAAACTTTTGTATTAATTTTTTTTAAAACAAAATTTTGAGATACCAAATTTTAAAACATTCAAATAAACATCTTGATATCAAAAAGAGTATTTTTCTTTTTAAGTATATGATATCAATTTAAAATTTTTATATTCTATCATAAAGCTAGGTAGTGGAGATACAAATACCAATTGTAAACATGAAAATCGAATTTTCTCCCCCTTTATAAAATACCAACAAAAACAATGCGTAGGCTTGAAATGAGATACCAATTGAAAAGCAATTGAAAACTAATCAATTGAAACAAAATTGAAACTCAAGCTTAGCATAAACACAAACATATATATGTATGAAAAATAGATACCAATTGAAATTGATATTCTTTGAAATGCAAGCATACATATACGAAAATATATGAGTATACAAAAAAAGTCAAAATTGATACCAATTGAAAGAATTTCAATGATAGCAATTGAAACAACAATAATGATCAAGTGTATACATCATATAACTATCCTCCCAATCATGTTCAAGTTTAAATGATTTTCAATATAAAGCATACATGAGTATGATCGCCCATCCATCCGCCCGTGGATGGTAGGAGTTTTCAAAAAAATAGATTTGAAAAATAAAGTGTGTTTGAAAACTCTACCAAAATGAAGAATACGAACTAGTTAAATGAAAAATTGTAAACTAGTACGAAATCCTTCAAGTAAGGAATAAAACAAATTATTTTTCATGAAAATATGAAATTCACAAAATAGTCAACACTCATAATCAATTAAGCATAAATATGACTCATGAAAACAAAACATGAGTAAACAAGAAATGTGAGTGTACAAATAAGATGTGAAGATCATAATCATGAAAGATAGACAATAAGCTCAATATACCTTGAAACAAGAAAAACATGAAAATCATCAAAAACTATTTAATCTTCAAGGTATATGTATGTCCTATACAAACTAAGGTATACATACATATCCAAACACAACGAGTCCACAAAGATATATGCATTAAAGCACGTGGCTTAAAAGGATGTATATGTATAAACAATAGTTTAGATAAATGGACATATACATGAAGTTAAACATAAACACATGGAAACATGAAAAACTAAATTTCTATTAAAACAAATTCATTTCAAGGTATATGTATGATTTTGTCAACACAAAAAGTATACATACATATCCCTAACACAATTTGAGTTCATAATAAAGATTTGCATGAAAAGCAATGACTCAAGGGGTATACATGTATATCTTAAAGTTTGGCAAAATAGACATATACATGAAATGAAAACACATGATCATAAAACAAATCCAAAAATGGGAATACAAGTTTAAAATGTATGAATCATCAAAACTAGACTATATTAGCACATCTAATGGGTTCAAATAAGCATTCAAGCTCAAACATATATAGATTTATTTGTGGCCCACTATATGCACAAGTATAAATCATAGTCTTAATGAAAACTAACATTTAAACATATATTCAAATCATGAAACATCAAAACAAGATATGAATCATTATGATAAATATAAACATGATTATTAAGAAAATCCACATGTTATTAAACCTATGATAAACATGATAGCTAAACAAATGGTGAGAACACAAATAATGGTCCATTATAAACATGGGTGTCTCAAAAGGGCTATACATGCATGTCAAGGATCTAATAAACATGGCATTATCATAATAATCTATAAACAATAAAACATGCTATAAACAATAAATATGAAAAGCATGTAAATAAACGGGAGTAAAGAATTGTCACCAAAATCGAAGAGGCAACTCTCCTTGTCTCCAAAACATGGTGGTCTTCCCACCAAACCTTCCCTTGAAAGTGATGCATTCAATTGATTTCCATGAAGCTTGGAACGCATACACTCCAAGGTACCGCTACTCTCACGTCATGCGAGAGCCCACACCTACATCATAAACACGAGGGGTGGTCTTTGGTACCCATATCTTATTGGGTCCATGGGGGTTAGTACCATTCCTAACCAAACAAATTTATTTGCTAAATTTACATCATGTAATCTATCAAAACAAAATTTAGCAAGGTGGCCCTTATGTCCACAATGTGTACAAGTGTACACATGAGCATACATAGTGTGATGGTGTCCGTGAGGAGCATGTGTATGCCGTGGGGGTGTGCATGAAAAGATGAAACTTGTTTCTTTTGAAACAAAGTTTCCAAACGTGTATGGCCCACAACACATTGGCTCAAAGTGGAGCCCAAACAATCAACACTCTTCTTCAAAATTTTATATCATTTTTAACACTTGAAGATAAAGTGGAGCATGCAAGGGTGATTTAGGTGAAACTACCCTAGCATGGCAAACATGGAATCAATCTTATTTTTCAAAAATTTATTTTTATTTAAACAAATTTCTAATTCTTTTGTAATAAAATCAATTTCTCTTTTTAAAGAATCATTTTCTCTTAAAACAAATTCAACTTTTGAAGACAAAACATCATTATTCTTCAAAAGAGTTTTATAATCATTTTTAAATTTTAAAACTTTATTTTCTTTTAGTGCAAGATCAAGTTGAGATCTCAATGAATCCCTTTCATTAGAAATCTCCTCTTTCTCTTGCAAAACAATGTCAAGTCTAGAAATCAAATTTTTATTTTCATTGTTAAGGCCTAGACTTTTCTTTTTCAAAATATTATATTTTTCAATCAATTTTTCACAAACTATAGATAGTTCTTCATTCAAAGCATGGAGATCAACAAAATCATTACATGAAGAACTAGCATCATCATTATCTAGTTGAGATTCCGATTGTACCTCAAGGGAGTCATTCCCTTGGACCATGTGGCATTGAGATCGGATTCTCCACTACATTCCTCCGGTTGGATTGGCAATTGAAGCTTGGAGGTGGTGGTGGTTGTCAACATATTCCACACTGCAAAGGCGGAATCAAGATTAGAAATATGCATAAGATATTCTTTTGAAAGCCTGCTTCTAATGGCCTCAAGGGCTTGTGCATTGGCCCCTATATGATTGCGGTTACCAAGATAGCATTTCTTGGTAGCGGCAAGAAAGACATGCAAGCCTAGGGTCTTCAAATAGCAACTCATCTTGACCTTCCAAATATCAAGTTTAGAAATATCAAACATAGAAGGGCTATCTATGAGTGCAAACTAAATGTGTGCAAGCAACAAATGTGCAAATGCAAATGGTAGATTAGCAAACATGGATCTCACTCCTAGGTTGTTAAACCTAAAGTATCAGGAACCTGGCTCTGATACCAATTGTAAATCACCTAGGGGGGTGAATAGGTGATAATGCTAATCTAGAAACTAAATGCGGAAGCTAAAAATAATTAGCACAAACACTTAATACAACCAACAAGTGTAGCCGAATTCCCCGTGAAGGGCACTGGACTAACTCCTCTTGATTCCCCTAGATAAGGGTTGAGGTGCTATATGAAGCTCTTATGGTTAAGTACAAGTGAGGCACACACACAAGCAAGCCAAGCATATAAAGATGAACAATATGAAATAATGCAAGACACAAATGCAAGCAATAAGATATGAATGAATGAATGATGCTTTGCACAAATAAAAGAGAGAGGGTTAGAGAGACAATGGATCAAATGCAAACACAAAGATAAGTTCCGAGGTTCGAGCCCCTAGCTCTACGTCCCCGCCTTCACCGAGAAGGATTTCTAATCCACTATCTTGTCCACCGAGGACTCCCACCGAGGGAACCTTCACCGAGAAGGATTTTACAATAAGGGAGTACCGAACTCCTCTCTCAAACACCGCCTCACAACCGAGGGGTAGGCCCGTAGCCAAACAACTACAACACCTCTACCGAAGAGGGTTACAACCAATCTCCACCTCTCACTAGAGGGAGCAAATCACAAGCCTCAACCTCTACCAAAGAGGGATACACAAATACAAGGAGGGTTTACAACTAGTGGTGTATCACAACAACAAACAATCTCTCTTTTCCACAAAACAAGATCCTAGTAGAATAGGATAGAAGATAGCTCAAGTGTGAAAAACAAAGTGTTTTTATCATAGAAATTCTCTTGGGAAAACACCAAAATAGATATGAAAAATTTTAGATCAAAACTAATTCCCAAAACCCTAATTTCTTTGAAATAAACAAAACACTTAAAACAAATAGATGAATCTTTTGGCACTTAAACTCTTTTGAAAACTTCTTTTAAACACCAAGAATAGAGAGAAATTTTAGCTCATTAAAACTTAGCCAAAATCCAAAAGAAATGGGGTTTATATAGGCCAAACAGAAAACTAGCCGTTAGGCTGATCTGGCAGCCTGACAGGCTTGCGGTCGACCGCCAACGGTCATATTTTTGACCGTTGGGGCTATCCGGTCGACCACCCAGATACAGAGAGCAGAGCTCTCTGGTCCGGTCGACCGGTCGGTCGGCCGCCCACTGTGCTGCCAGACGTTCACAGCTCTGTGCACGTCGGTCGACCGTACGATCGACCGGCCCTTGGTTCGGTCGACCGCACGGTCGACCGACCTGGCCTGTCAGCTACTGTTCTGGGTCAGAAAAACATGTTAAAAATATTTTTTTAAAAATCTTTTATCTCTTCTAAAAATCCCCAAAAATAGTTTTAACATTTTGCATTGATATATAAACTTGTGATAAACATTTAAACTCAAATATCAAGCATATGAAACCATTTTTGTGTTTTAACATTTTTATCAAAAACCAAAACTTGTATTTTATCAAACTTGTATTTTTCAATACATGAATAGGATAGTCAAAATAAGTTTGTTTAAAAGTTAAGCATGCATGTATAGAAAGAATACATCTACTATACATAAACCAATTAAACTTGTTTTGATCAATCTATTCATGAAAACAAATATCGGTTAAACTAAAAACCGAAAAACCAATATCCAAACATAAAACGTGTGTGTTGTGCACTTGAGCATATCAACTATTCTTATCTTTACACATGGATCTAAAACACACAAATTAAAACTAGGATACCTAAGTCTTCTTGACGATCTTCATCTTCAAGTCGACCCGATCCAAAAACGCCGTGATCCAACGAGCATGGCTAAGTGTGATCTTGATGCTCGGGCTCGGGAATCACCATGTGAAAGCTTCCAAACTCTCTTTTTGAAGCAATCACCAACTAATATCTTGTTACATGATCTGAAACTAAAATCACAAGATTATTAGTAAACATAACTACATGAGTTAATCATCATCAAAACTAGAGAGGAAGGCCTCCGGGCCAACAGATACTTGATGTCTTGTGTCAAACAAGACTTGATCAAGCCACATGCCGAACGGTTCATCTTGTCCCAATTTTCTTCCGTTGTTGATGCGCTCTTCTTCTCCAACCGTAGAGTGTTTTTGAGGTTTGATGCCGTCAGCGCATCCATCACCTCACACCTCCACATACCGAAGTTGTTCGTGCCGTTGAACTTCACTACATCAATCCTCGATGTGGATTCATGAATTTCACCGATGATGTACTTTCTCCAGACATCTTCTCAACTGATTCCTCAAAATAATGCGGAAACAAACGGAGTTAGATAAAACAAACTAGATAAAGACAAAATCTTTACCTCTACGCGAAACCCTCGAAGAGTTTCCGAAGCAATCTACTCTTCCAAATTGATTCCTCGAGCAATCTACACGCTGTTTTGAGATCGACACACGATCCCACAACAGTCCCAACGCCGCTCCGAGATCGACACACGATCTCCGCCAAACAGCAATTGATGCCCTTGGAATCAACACACGATCCCACGCCGAACCTAGGATGCTCTGATACCAATTGTTGTGCGCACGGGACAACAACTCCTCTCAGGAATCCGCCAACCAGGCAGAGACTTGATACAGCCGGAGAAGCAACCAACACGACAGGAATAGAGAACAACAGAGAAAAGCAATCAACACAGTATTTAACGAGGTTCGGCAACGTGCCTACATCCTCGGGGCAAGGGAGAGAGAGATTTTATTGATTCAGCAATCAATACAAACTAATACAGAGGGAACTATGCAGAGGGATTCTTTGAGATACAATACATGAGCGCTCTAGCTCATATTTATAGCCAAAGAGTCTTAGGAATTTAGGAAACCCCAATTGGATTTGATCCCAACTCAGAAAAGGAATCCAAATCCTAAAAGGAACTAAATCTTAAAAGGAGAAGAAATTTTCCTATTAAGAAACTTCAATTAAATCTGACTCCTTTTCATAAACGAAGTCCGAATTCAAGTTGGATTCCACAAGCTTCATCAAGCTTTCATCTCCTCTCGCTCCCTACAACCTTTTGGGATGGTGCCCCAAATCCTTCAAGTGGTATCAGAGGCATGCCCCGAATTTAGTCGTGTGTGTGGGTGATGTTCGACGATGTAGATCCCCCAATGACGCAAAGACGCAATGGGCCGGCTTACCCCAATGGCGCAAAAAAACGCAATAGGCCCCTGTGAAGCTAATGTTGGGCTCTCGAAAAATTTGGCAATGGTGCTCCTTTGCAATAGGCGCACGCTTGTCACGCGGTCTGTCATGCTGTGCAGAGGAGTGACCAACTGCAGTTTGTAATTCACATAAGGCGTGTCACCACCTCACGCAGTGAAGAGTTAGATCTCGATGAAGCATTTGATTTTCCAGTGTGAAGATAGTTGAGCTTGTAGGGAGACTCTTTATTCGAGGGGGGATTGTTGGGATTTGGGTCGAACAAATAGTCCCACATCGGCTAGACGTGGGGATGATCTTGGGTATATAAGGATTTGGGCAACTCTACCTAGTCTTTTGAGATGGTGCCCAAGTCCTTCAGCTAAATAATATTTAATATAACTAATGTGATTGAAGAGAACAATAAGATCAACCATCGGTTATAGTTCATTCGTACAGTAGCATATATTATTTAATATAACTAATGTGATTGAAGAGAACAATAAGATCAACCATCGGTTATAGTTCATTCGTACAGTAGCATATATAAAATTGCCTTAGATATTTGATTATCATGCTGCACAATCTAATATTAATCAAATAGGCCTAAGCAATGCATTCATTATGACACGCTTTTATGTTGATTATAGTCGGTTATGATTTTTTATTAATAATAACAGCAGAGTCAATATAAGTTATATGGATACCTAATCAAATATATTTCAAATAGTTTACCACTATTCAAGGGACCGGGTAGCTCCTTCGTGCGAAGGACCGATGATTCTTCATGTGTCCTGAGCCATCCATTAAAACTGATGTACAACCCGATACCGTGGAGAGAAAACAAAAAATTAAATGAAAATGTGTTTGTGGGCTTTACAAAAAAATGTTTTTTTGGTTATTTCTCTCTCCTCACATCCGGCCATCTATCAGATTTGCTAGACGGCCCATCACGCGTGAAGGACCATCTGGTCCTTCGCACAAAGGAGCTAACCTAACTCGACAATTCGAACAAAAAGATTTTTTTTTGAGGAGGAGGACAGCAGTTATCCTCCAACTACAGAATTGAACTTGAAACCTACCCTCTTGCCAACAGACTAACCTGTTGGTTCCACAAAACAGAAAGATACCGATTTTAGGTATTTGAAAAAAATCTGAATTATTTTATCTATTACCATTTCTTTCTCTATTTCTCCCTTTCATTAATTGTCAAAGCAAAGCAAGGACACAAGCAAATTATCCTCCCACTCAGCTAATTAGACTATCCCTTTTTTTTCTATTTCAAAAAGGCCTTAATAATTTCTTTGCTTGAGATCTAAGCCAAAAAGCTTGATTTGCCTAGGAAAAATCACAGGGTGGTCCACCCCCCCATCATTAGGAAGCACCAAACACAAGTCCAGCCGTGCCCAAAGGAAATGTGTTGACTTGTTGAACATTCTTGTCTTCTTGGTCCAGTGTGATGGCCAACCTTAATTAAGTTTTCACATCTCTCATCTCATTTAGAGAGAAAAGAAAAAAGAAAAAAGAAAAGAAAAACCAGTCAAATTATCAAAAGTTTTCCACACACACATGACCAAATACAAGTTTCACCAAAAACCCAAAATTGTTCTCAATTTCCACATAAAAATATTTATTTTCTTCCAAGGAGTAATACTATCTAACTTATATTGGCTAAGTATGATTTCTCGCCAACTAATCATACTTACATGTGTCAGTCGAATTGGCCTCTCAATTCTCTCTCTCTCTGTTCTAGAAATCATGGAACAATTAAGCGAAGCTAGCTAGCTTAATAAATTAATTTAAATTTTTGATTTTAATGGCACAATCGGAGAACTTGGGATTGTTCAGGACTTGGAGATGCATTGATCCGCACTCCTCCGCTGCCGTTCTTGGTGTCATCGTCGAGTGAGATGGACTCGCATGAGGGGCACATTCTCAGTGTGGTTGCCTTGGGGAGTTGGACGCAAACCGATGAACCGCCGGTGGTTGACTTCGCCGCTGAGCACAGCTCCTGCAGCTCCCTCTTCAGCCTCCAGTTCTCGTCGCTCAGGCTCTCGCGACACTTCTTCAAGATCTCGCACTCCACCTCCGTCTGCTTCAACTTTGTCCTGCATGCAACGATGTTTCGAGTTATAAATCAATTGTTTTTATGTTGATACAAGGATTAGGCAAGAAATGTCATGTGTTAATCTGTGACCTCTTATAATCTAATCTTATAATCTAATTTTCACTTGATCAAAACTAATTAACAGTATTTAGTAGCACACAAATGCAACTAATTTTGTTTCTTTATTTATTGTTATAGATATATATATTTTCCAGTGAGTTTACATTCATTGAAAATGTAAATGCAATGTGATTTTCTCCCCGAAATGCAATATAATTTATATGAAACATTTTATAACATATTTAACCTCTGAAATCATAATGTATATAGATGCACACTCTTCTCTGATATCAGCAGTATTCTGAATTGCAATTGGCTTTTAATAAAGTGCTAATGAACAGGGAAAGAAGAAAGAAGGAAAGAAAATGTAAATTCTTCTCCCATCTTTTAAATGTTAACTTTTCTAAGAAATCATGTGTAATCTCCAGAATACAAGTGCGTGTCTCAAAGTTTTGTAAAGGAAATAAATATTATATGAAGCAAAAAAAAAAAAACCCTAATTAAGGCCATTTCTTACCTTGCTCTTCTATTTTGGAACCATACTTCAACTTGACGCGGCCGTAGGTTCAACCTTGCGGCCAGCTGTTGCTTCCGCATCTGCACACCGTCGATCAATTCGACACGTGTTAGCGCGAAAAGATCAAATTCAAATCCCTTAACATGAGAACCTAAACATATATTATGGGTCACGTACATGATTTAAAGTGTTGTGAACCCTAAAGCTCTCTTCAAGAATTGTTGATTGCTCTTCGCTCAGTCGCAGCTTCTTCCTTGTGCCGCCCTCCTCTTCATGGTCCCTCGACAACGATCTCAGCGTCCCTGCTTGCTTCTTTTCTTCTCTGGTTGTGACTTGTCCTTCTCCTTGATCTTCTTCCTTCATCCAAGGAGGAAACAATAGGTTCAGTTGGACCGGGGATTTGTTCGACCGGTGGTTGGAAGCGAAGACTTCCCCGATTCCAAGGCCAAGACCAGTGTGGCACTGCAAGTCTTCTCCCATGCTCAGGCTATTGAAGGAGAAGAGAGGGAGAAGAGAAAGATGTTTCAAGGTTTGAGGGTGAGAAAGTTGTGTTATATGGTGGGAAGGGGAGTTTTCTAGTGTTTTAATTTTGAGGAATAGGAGAGATTGTGCGTTGGTTTTGGGTGGTAAGAGAGAGAAAGAGATGTTAGTACAATGTGTTAGGTTAATTTGGACTAAATAAAAAGGGAGATTGTGTAGCTCTTTAAGTCAACATATAAATTTTCTTGGCGGTTTCTTGGGCATTAATTAATATTTGTCAATTTGTCCTTTTGATGAGAAATTAATAAGTGGGTAATATTGACAACATTCTCTTCTTCCCTTTGATTAATTGTTATTTTTTACGCATTTCATTTGATGGGAAAGTGATGTATATAAATGGTGTGAGTCCACCCCATCCGGAGAAATTTTCTCACAAATTTCATGTAATTATGCGGCGTTCGTGGGTAGAGCTGGGCTCCAAGTGGGTCCGGGTTATCCAATTAAACTTGATCCAAATCCGCTCTACTTCGGCTTTAAGTTCTAACCCCTGTCTAAATTCTAGATTCAATGGATTGCAACCCGAGTCCAAAATCTGGACCCGAAATTCCAAATGCATACGGCATAGATATAGCAAATTTCAATCAAGCTCACTAAAAACGAAAAACAAACTCTCAGCACCTGATAAAAATTAGCTAAAATAAGAGTCAGCTTGATGAGTGGATCAAGTTCATATTCGAAACATATATCTGAGGCCATTTTAAATTCTACATTGATCCAGCCACATCTCATTTAAACCAGACTCACTTACAGTTACACAATACTTAATCATTAGAGAAGAGGGTGTCTCTCTAGGAACTTCCTCTTTGGTTCTCAGTAGATCTGATCGCGGTTCAGCAATTTCCGGTTCCTCAAACTGAGGAACCGGAACCGGAACCGGAACCGGACAAGTGGAGGGGGGGAGCGACGGGGAGACGGAGGAGGCTTGGGGCGGGGGGGGGGGGGGGGGGGGGGGGGGGCGGGGGGGAGCTGCGGGGGAGATGGAGGAAGCGGAGGGGAAGATGCGGAACCCGGTTCAAGAACTGGAACCGGCAGCTCCGGTTCTTAAAAAACAAAACCTGAACCGGACCAGCTAGGGCCCAGTTCCGGTTCTTAAAAAACAAAACCTGAACCGGACCAGCTAGGGCCCAGTTCCGGTTCAGTTTGGAACCGGGAAACCGGCAGCCCAGTCCGGTTCTAATTTTCATTCAACGGTTTTAGTTTAGTTCGCCGGTTCGAACCCGAACTGTGATCGGGTTTAGTACTCAGGGAATCGTGTCGTGTCAAGACCTCAATTTTTTTCTGAGTTTGGGGTCGCTGCTGGCCTGTGTCATTTTGAACGTATGATTTCAAACTGTCAAGTGATGAAATGATGCTACATAAATTGATGGAATGTCTCCACTTATTTCTTGTGAGGCTAAACTTTTGAGCACAATCCTGATTTCAGAATATGACATTAAGACTATAACAAAACACAAGTAGAATTCTTGATTCCCGTAATGAACCAACATTGTGGAGATAATACTTTATAAAGCATGTCTTATTATAATTTTCATATTTTTCACTTTCTTCCTTTTGTTCTGCTCACATCCTACCTACTTCTCGAAGAGAAACAGAGTAGGAAAAAGTTTCGAGTTGTTAAAAAAAAATGCCTACTTTGGAATAGCTCGAAAAATAATGTGTACTTAAAAATAAATGTCTTGTTGCAGTGTTTATGTTTAGCTTCTCACTAAGCATGGTTATGGACAAAATTCACTTGATCAACATTAGTAGCTATAACACAAAATATGAATGGTTGCCAGCCAATCAAGGAGTAAGACAAAAGAAGCAAAGAAAGAAGACAAATGGATCTCTCCACCAAATTATAATGTGTATGCTTTTTATTTATAGCATTCGCAATATATTTTAGTTTATCTTGCTGTAATTTTCTATTATCTGTTGTTGAACTCTATAACGCAGATCTAGATTATGATGTAAGCCAAATCATAAATGGTAAGCAAATTGTCGAAAAGAAAATTTTGTGAGTTTGTAATGACAGAAAGCTTAAAATTAGAGTTCGAGTGCTGACAAAACGTTGCAGTTCTAGTTGAAAGTTTCAATCAAAAATCAAAATAAAATGAAATAAAAAAAAAACAGGATTTAGGAAATTGAAACAAGACGTTGGTGATGAGAGTCAATGATGAATGCATGCTTGGCGTTGAAAGTTCAAACTTTCGGTTGAGGAAGAAATGGCCAAAGGAATTAAAAGACCTCCCGTTTTAAAAGACAAGAAGGGGATTTTTGAACGGCATTCTCACTCTCTCCCTCAATGATTGGAGAGGCGATGCCTTTATAGAATATGAATCATATCTCTTGTTTGTTAATTCCTTATCATCCCTCCTTAAGCGAAAAGGTAAAGACTGAACCATGAGCTTAATACACAGTGAAGAAAATCTCTGCACATGTAAGGCCTTGGTCATGATGTCTGCCACTTGATCAACTGTTGAAAGAAAGTGAACCTCCCAAGTCTTTGTGTGCTACCTTCTCACGAACAAAAAGAAAATCGGTCTCGTGTTTCGTTAGTGCATGGAAGATTGCATTTGCAGCGAGGTAGGTGGAACCAATGTTATCACACCATAGAACTGGAGGTTTTGGCAAGAATATATGAAGTTCACGAAGCAAGTGTTGTAACCATGTAAGTGCAGCAACTGCAAAGGCTAGACCTCTGTATTCAGATTCTGTGCTGGATCTTGCGATCGTAGCTTGCTTCTTAGAGCTCCAGGAGATTAGGTTCGAATCAAGAAACACACAATACCCACTTGTGGATCGTCTATCATCGGGGCATCCAGCCAAATTGGCATCCCAATAAGCTTGCAAAGATAGATTATCAGAACACTGCATGTAAAGACCAAACTAATAGCGTGTTTCAAATATCTCAAGATTCACTTCACAGCTATCCAATGTTCTTCAGTAGGTTGTTGCATGAATTGGCATAACTTGTTCACCGAGAAGGCTATTTCAGGCATGGTTATAGTAAGGTATTGAAGAGCACCCACCGCGCTTCTGTATAAAGTGACATCGCTGAAGGTGTGCCGGCAAACTTGGATAATTGCGAGCCTACTGCAGCTGGAGTAGAATATGGCTTTGCACAATCCATCTTGATGCGTAGGAGAAGAGCTTGAGCAGTATTCTTAAAAACCCGTTATATAACTCGTTATAATTTGTTAAATAACTTAACGCCGACCAATCGTTAAGTAAGAGGGCTAAAAATCACAATGTTTCATAACTACGGTTATTTTGCCCGAAATGTTCGTTTTGTTACGTTATTAACATAATGCACTGTACGTTACGGTGCAAATTGACTTTTTATAAACCCCTCCCCAAATTCGCTTGGTCTAGAGTCAAGCCCCCCTTCCCAAAAAAAAAAAAAAAAATCCTCTCTCTACAACCTCACCACCATCTCTGCAACCTCGGCGACAGTGCCGCCGAGAAAAAAGAAGAAAAAAGAATAAGACCTACCTCTAGTAGTTCTCCGTCGTGGTTCTCACCGACGTCATCTCCTTGCACATGTAAGCGCTCTCTCTTCTGTCTCTGCTCTCTCTCTCTCTCCGATCTCTGGGGAGAGAGAGTAAAATATCTAGGGGGAAAGGACAGAGGGAGATAATTGCTAAAAAAAAAAAATTGCTGAGATAAATTATCAAAAGATAATTGCTAAAAATTATCATACTTGTTATCACACTTACTATAATTCAATTATCATGCTTGTTATATTTTGTTATGTTTGCGAACTTATTATGAAATTTGTTATATTTGCGAATTTAGTATAACTTGTGAATGTAAAAAATTATTATGATACTTACTAAAAATTGTTGTGAGATTTGCTAAATGTGTTATATATTATTTTGATATTTTTTAATTTATTTTTAAAATTATTTTTCTATTTATAAAAATTCTTAAATATACTAAATATATTTATTTTTATTAAATAAATATTAAATCGCGTAACATGCGTTATGCGTTACGTTATAACCTAAATTAATATAACAAAGGGAAAATGTTATCGATACGTTATCGTTATTTTGAACATTGGTCATGAGTATATCTCTGTTGAGATAAGAACAAGCCATCAGATGTAGATTGGACCACAACTCCAAGGAACTAATGCAAAGTGCTCAAATCTTTGAGAGAAAATGAAGCATTCAAGCACTTGATTAGTGTGGAAGTGACCGAATCATTGTTGCCCGTGACAATTATGTCATCAACATAGACCACTGAGATGGGGATGTTGTAGGGAGAGAGGAGATAGAGGAGGTAGAGAAAATTAGCAAAGAGATCGAAAATCAAAGAAGCAAGACAAGTGCATTGAAGCAGGCCAGAAAAGCTCTCGGTCGACCACACAGTCAACCGGTGGAGAACGCCGATCGACCGCCCGGTTGACCGGTGTGCATGACATGCACAGGATTAGCCCAGTGACCGTCCGCTCGACCGTGGATCCGCCTGGTCGACCGACTGAAAGCAATTTGCTCTCGATTGGAGACGGTCGACCGGGCCGGTCGAACGTGTCATAGGTCGGTCGACCGGCCGATTGACCGGCAGACACGTTTTGGCTTTCCTTTCTGGATTCGGATTTCTTTTCTATTTGAGATTGAATTCAATCGAGGTTTCCAAATACCCTAGGACTCTGTGGCTGTAAATAAGGACTAGAGCCCTCATGCATTGTATCCCTAAAAATCACACTGAAAAATCTCCTTTGAAAATTCCTTGAAGTAAGGAACAAGTTATAATTGATTGTTGAATCAATAAAATCTTTCTCTCCTTTTCCTCGAGGACATAGGCGAATTGTTGAACCTCGTTAAATACTGTGTTGATTTGCTTTCTCTATTGTTTCTCTGTTCTTATCGTGTTAGGTACATCTCCGGTTGCATCTGTCTCCGTTGGTTGGTGGATTCCTCAGAGAGGTTGTTGCCAAGAAGCGCGCAACAATTGGTATCAGAGCATCCCAGGTTCGGCGTGAGATCGTGTGTTGATTCTGAGAGCATCAGTTACTATTTGACGGAGATCGTGTGTCGATCTCAAAGCAGCGTTGGGACTGTTTGTGAGATCGTATGTCGATCTTAAAACAACGTGTGGATTGCTCGAGGAATCAATTTAGAGCAGTAGATTGCTTCGGAAACTCTTCGAGGGTTTCACGTGGAGGTAAAGATCTTATCTTTATCTAGTTTGTTTTATCTAACTCCGTTTGTTTCCGCATTACTTTGAGGAATCAGTTGAGAAGATGGCTGGAGAAGGTACATCGTCGGGAAAATCCGTGAATCCACATCCATTCAGGATTGATATGGTGAAGTTCGACGACAAGAACAACTTTGGTATGTGGAGGTGTGAGGTGATGGATGCGCTGACGACATCAAACCTCGAAGATACTCTACGGTTGGAGAAGAAGCGCGCATCAACAACTGAAGAAGATTGGGATAAGATGAATCATAATGCGTGTAGCTTGATCAGGTCTTGTCTAACACAAGACATCAAGTATCATATGTTGCATGAAATATCTGCGAGGCAGCTGTGGGAGATCCTGGAGAAGAAGTATCTGACGAAAAGCGTCGAATCGCGGTTGCAGTTAAAGAGTAAGTTTTATCGTTTTCAGATGCAGAGAGGATGCTCCATCAACGAACACATGAATAGCAACACAAAGCTTCTTATAGATCTAGTTAATGTGGATGTGGAGACCAATGAGGAGGATAAGGCAGTAATTCTGTTGAATTCTCTTCCCCAAAAAGAGTATGAGACCTTTACTCTTACATTGATCAATGGAAGAAAATCTCTTAGCTATAGTGAGGTGTCTGCTACTCTTGTGAGTTATGAAGCAAGGAGACAGGACAGACTGTCTTCTTCTGGGAGCACAATAGCAGAGGTATTGGCGGTAAGAGGCAGAAGTTCCAATAGGAAGGGAGAAGATGATCAGGGAAGATTGAAGTTCAGATCAGGCTTCAGAGATCTGAAGAAGAATCAGTGTGCCTTGTGCAAGGAGTTAGGGCACTGGAAGGTTGACTGTCCGAAGGCCAAAGGTAAGAACAAGGAGCTGATGACCGAGGCAAATCTCGCACAGGTGGTCAGTACTCAAGTCAGTACTTCACAGGCGGATGGATAGGATTCACTCATCGGTATTCTCTCTCTATTACTACTCCTACTGTTAGTTACTCAGATAATGCTGAGTGGATCTTAGATACCGGAGCTACCTATCATGTGTGCCCGAACAGGGCCTGATTTTCTAGGTTTGAGAAGCTTGATGGATACTTCACAGTCATGGGTGATGATCATCCGTGTAATGTAGAAGGGATGGGTACAGTCCGTATCAAGATGTTTGATGGGATAGTACGAGAAATGAAGGAGATGAGTTATGTACCTCAACTCAAAAGAAATCTTATCTCTATTGGTGCTTTGAAAGCGTTAGATCTTGTGGTATCTATACGAGATGGTGTTCTCAAGATGACCAAAGGCTCAATTGTGGCTATGAAGGGCATCCGCCGGAGAAATCTCTACTACTTGAAGGATAGTACAATTACAGGTCAGGTGGAAACTTTTAGTTCTTCAGATGATGGTTGCACAAAGGTCTGGCAGATGAAGGTCGGACATGGAGGTGAAAAGTCTTTATAAGCTCCAGTAAAAAAGAAATAATTAGAAAGCGCTACTACCTGTAACTTGGTGGGTACACAGCGTTCTGGACAAGAAGAAGGTGAAATTCAGCACCAGTACTCACTGCTCAGAAGGTCTTCTTGATATTGTTCACCTAAGAGTTTGAGAATCTGCCAAGACTGCATCGCTTGAAGGTCATAGGTATTTTGTCTCTTTTATTGATAATTTATTTAGGCATTGTTGGATATATCCCTTGAGACAAAGGTGTGAAGCCCTAGATATGTTGGTGAAGTGAAAAGGAATAATGGAGAAGCAGACAGGTAGGAAGATCAAAGAGCTACAGATTGGTAATGTTGAAAGATACATGAAACTAGTTCCTACAATTAAGCCAGAACACTGGTATTGGTACTCACTTCACGGAAGGTATACATGGGTTGGCTAAGGAGGTAAATCGTTCCTTACTGGAGAAGGTTCGGTGGTTATTATCTAATGCACGATTAGACAAATCGTTTTGGGCTGAGGCGATTGTGTATGCTAGCCATCTCATAAATGGATCGACTGTATAGGAGATAAAACTCTATTGAAAATTTGATCTGAAAAAGCTGCTCAAGGTCATGGTTTGCTGTGAGAATTTGAAATACCGGCCTACTTTTGTGCCAAAGATGGCATGGTGAATCCGCAAGCAAAGAAGTTATTGTTTTTGGGTGTCAAGAGAAACATGAAAGGCTACAGGGTATGGGACCCCAAAAATAAGAAGATCTAATGGGTCAGCATGTCACGTTTGATGAGACTTCAATGACGAAGTCTACCATCTCTCAGCTAGGGGTGGCAGACGGGTCGCGACCCGCCAGACCCGACCCGACCCGAAGTTAGCGGATCTGGGTTTGGGCTAATCGGGTTTAGGTCGTAATCGGGTCGACCCATCTGACCCGATTATTAAATGGGTCAGGTCGACCCGAACCCGTCAGACCCGCTTGACCCGATTATTCTCTCTCCTCCTGGGCCTCCTCCCCTTGATCTCCTCCTCTGCCACCCCCGCCTCCTCCCCTTCGCCTAAATCAAATTGTCAAAAAATATGTGTAAGACCAATTTTGAACCCGTAGCCTCTAGTGTGTAGAGTTTAGTGTGATGATTAACTATACCACCCAACAATTTGGTAATAAAGTGTAAAGAAATTGTATTTAAAATTTAATAATTGGGTCAAATGGGTCGGGTCGACCCGACCCGATTATTATATGGGTCGAGCAGTAATCGGGTCGGGTCGACCCGACCCGACCCAATTGCCACCTCTACTCTCAGCAGGCAGAGAGGACGAAGACTAAGGAAATATCGCAGCGGTGGAGGTTGATGCTACTCCACCATCTCCAGTTGGTTCGGTATCAGTGAAGACTCGATCGGATGTGACACCGGGTGGAGATCATATAGCCAGGATTGATACTGAACAGGTTAAAGACATTGATGAGAATGTTGAATTATTTGCAGCTATTGGAATCGAGATAAATGCACGAAAGTGGGTGAAGAAGCATGAATCTCGAGCTTGTGACCGCGACAAGCCCAAGTTGAAGGCTGTTGTTCTCCATGACGGTAGTGAGAAGGTTCATATGACTCAGCCATATGGGTTCGCTGCTGAAGATTCAGATACAAGTGTTTGAGCTTGATGGAGCTCATTCAATGAACTACGGTTGGCTTGATCCTTTGGGCAAGGTATGTAGGCAGCCGTAAAAGGCGCAGCCATTTGGTGATGCAACCTGTATAAAGCTATTTGGGTTCTCGAGAAGATGACTGGGACTTCACGTAGAGGTGAAGAGTTAGACTTCACATAGAGGTGAAGCATTGTGATCTCGAAGAACAGTTGATCTTCTTATGAGAAGATGGTTAAGCTTACATAGGAGGGGTGTACATCCAGTTGTTGAAGCCGATGATGATTTTCGGTGTGCTCTACTCAGACTTAGTTGGACCGTCAACAGAAGACATGTAGACTGGAGCAAGCCAGTCAATTGGAGAGTCAGTGTTGGCTCATGATGAGTTCTTCGTGAGGTCATGTAGTTGCTGAGTTGGAGACACGTTTGGTGATCGGCATGTATGGCATTTCTCCGAAGGTGAAGTGATGGGAACGCATGTTGGTGCATCCCAGTTGATAGCTGAGCTGAAGTTGGAAGCTTACAATTGATATTAGAGTTTGGTGAGAGTTACAAGTGGCGGAGACAAACTCAGTTTGGATCTAGTGAGATCTGTGGAGATCAATTTTACGTGTACTGGCGATTTGCTCGAAGGAACAAGTTTCATCTGGTGGCTCAAGCCGAGATCGTGTGTCGATTTCACCGAGATCTGATTAGTCTACAATTCTGCATTATTATATCATATTTCCCTATCAATTTATGAATAAAATGTCAGTCTAAATCGTGTTTTGGTCTCTCTTGCAGATAAATCAGGAGTTTAAGGGCAAATGGGTAATAAAAGCTTAATTAAACCCATTTTCGGGTAACTAAATCCGCAATTCTTGGAGGCCAAGTAAGGGATCTTCTAGATGATACATCGAACCTAGACCCTTGTGCACGTCAAACGAATATTCGGACGAAAATATTAGAATTGGGATATACCAGGAAGGTCCTAGAAGCGACACGAAGCTACGGACCAAAACCAGGGCTTATGTCCCTGTTATTGCCGCGGATCCGCGGCAATTGCCGCGGATCTGCGGCAATTTGGTGGGGCCACACGTCGATCTTCGACGCGTGGCCCCGTCTAGTCTTCTAGAAGGCCCCTTTGCCTATAAAAACCCCTGTAGAGACTCAAAACGAGACAGTTTTTAATTTTAGGTTAGGGTTTTTATGTTTTAGTATAGTGTAGAGTAGGTGTTCTTCATTTCTTATATTTTATATCTTTATTTCATTTTTAGATCTTGTAGCAGGGCTGAAAGATTCAGAGAGAGATAGAGAGGGATTGACGTAATAGATGGTGACAATCTATGTAAAGGTGCCTCCTTTCTTCTCCAATATAATCTTCTCCATCTTCTACATGATGCTTAGCTAACTTTTCTTCTCATGGCAATCTAACTACTAACCACTAACCATCTAACTACTTACTTGATAATCCACATGAATCTAATAGCCTCTACAAGGCCTTGCTCTTGCAAGAACCATTGATGGCTCATGATGATGGATCTAATATTCTAACATTTCTAACATCTAACCTACTAACTTACTAACTTGTAATGTCTTCTTTATTTCATGCTCAACTCTAACTGATTTTGATGATTTAATAGTAACTTGCAACTTGTTATGTGGTATGGATGTGTTGTTTGAATGTAGAAAAACAATCTTATGGGTCATGCTCTGTATCTTCTCTTGAAGCCAAGGATTAGTGATGGCCAAGGATCCATGTGAGACAACTATCACTAAGAGGTTAGCATGGTTAGTGGAGCAATTAGTAGTTAGTAGCCATGAGTTTTCTTTTATCTTGATCTAAAATTAATTTCCAAACTCTTTTATCATTTTTTCTATCGTTGTTTTTACCATCCTCTTAGTTTACCTTTGTTTCATCTTCTTTTCTATTTTGTTTTTCGAACCACTTCTCTTTCGTTTTCACATCGTCACTTTCATCGCCTTCTCCACCTACCACATGCTTGATTTCCTTTCTTTTTTTTATTTTCTTTTTCTAATTCTTTAACAAAGAAGACTTGTTAACATAACACGTGAATAAACACTGTTAATACTTCTATCACCTCCCGTCCCTGTAGATTCGACTCGTTGAGCCAATACTATAACGAAAGTATCGAGGGCACATTAGCACATACGAGCTTTTCACTGATTTCATAAACTACACGTTTTCAGAGTGCTAGTTCTGCCTCGATCAAGATCATGTGTTGATTTCGCCAAGTGATATATTGGAGTTTGGCTTAGATTTGAAAAAAATCTTCACCGAGGTGGAGTTTGTAGGGAGAGAGGAGATAGAGGAGGTAGAGGAAGTTAGCACAGAGATCGAAAATTAAAGGAGTAAGACCAATGCAATAAAGCAAGCCAGAAAAGCTCCCGGTCGACCGCACGGTCGACCGGTGGAGAAGGCTGGTCGACCGCCCGGTCGACTGGTGTGCACGACATGCACAGGATTAGCCTGGTCGACCGTGGTAAAGAGCGGTATACCCCCGGTCGACCGACTTAAAGCAGTCTGCTCTCGGTTGGAGATGGTCGACCGGGCCGGTCGACCGTGGCATGGGCCGGTCGACCGACAGACGCTTTTTGGCTTTCCTTTCTGGATTCGGATTCCTTTTCTTTTTGGGATCAAATTCAATCGGGGTTTCCTAATACCCTAGGACTCTGTGACATAAATAAGTGCTAGAGCCCTCATGTATTGTATTCCTGAAAATCCCACTGAAAAATCTCCCTTGGAAATTCCTTGAAGTAAGGAACAAGTTGTAATTGATTGTTGAATTAATAAAATCTCTCTCTCCCTTGCCCCGAGGACGTAGGCAAATTGCCGAACCTCATTATATACTGTGTTGATTTGTTTTCTCTATTGTTTCTCTGTTCTTGTCGTGTTGGGTACATCTCCGGTTACATCTGTCTCTGTTGGTTGGTGGATTTCTCAGAGAGGTTATTGCCAAGAGGCGTGCGCAACAGATGTAGGTGCCAACAAACGAATAAAGAGTGAATTATCAGACTTTGCCGCGATGAAGCCTAATTCAAGAAGATTTGAACCAAGTTCACGGAGCTTGTTTTAACTCGTACAAGGCCTTATGGCAAAGGCGGGCGATTGGACCATATAAACCTCTTCCTTTAGAGAACCATGCAAAAATTCATTGTTTACATCAACTTGTCATAGAGACCATCCCTTGAATAGTGCTAAAGTTAAGATCGCTCTGATTGTCGTCGGCTTTATAACGGTACTATAGGTTTCACTATAATCCACTCCTTCCTTTTGGTTATAGTCTTTGGCCACAAAGCGAGCCTTATATTGATCCATCGAGCCATTTGGTTTTCTTTTTATTTGAAAACCCATTTGCAACCCACGATGTTGTGACATGGAGACGAAGGAACAAGCGACCATGTTCCATTGGACATGAGAGCATGATATTTTTATGACATGGCAGCTCTCCATCGAGCATTCTTTTGTGCAAGAGAGAAACATGTGGCTTCAATCTCAGTTTGAGAGGTTGTTTGGAGTGGGTGAAGGAATACATGGTAAACTACATAATCTAGGAAGGCTTCAGGTTTTCTAGCGTTGTTGGCATTTCAAGTTATCATAGGATGATGAGGAATTTGATGAGAATCTGGTGGAGGTGGATGGATAGGAGTCATATTGGGTGCACGTGTACAGTCTGGAGTTGATATATTTGGTGTGGGTGACTAGTTGGATGTGTCAGGCATTGTTGATGTAGGTGTAGTGTTTTGGGCGTAAGGTGAATGTTGGATACTACAGGATGGGATTGAATTTTGTTTTGGAATAAAGCTATCTGTAATGGTAGGGAGACTTGGTGAAGAAGCATTAGTTTGTTAGGAATCCAATCAACAGAGAAGAGGGACACCAGAAATAGTCACCAATCACACGAACAAGTAAACAAATAAAGAAAGAGAGAACACGAGATTCAACGAGATTCAACAATTTGCCTACGTCCTCAGTACAAGGGGAGAGAGTTCTTATTGAATCAATCAATTACAGGTGACAGGTTACAAATATTGGGAACAACACCCCTCTTTATATAGCCAAAGAAGCCAAAAAGAAAAAAAACCAAAAACAACTGATTCAGATCAGAAACGAATTCTGAGTCAGATTTGAAAATAAGCCACTGCGCCCGCATTAGCCGACTAGGCTAAATACCTAGTCGACTAATTGCTCCTATTAATCGACTAGGCATTTAGCTTAGTCGACTAGTCTGTAGTGAAACAGATTTGCCAACTCTCTGTTTGTATCATTAGTCGACTAGGCCAAATGCCTAATCGACTGGGTTGGGTTCCTCCTGTGCAATTCTACCATTGCTACGACTGATACCTCTCATATTTGGCACCATTGATTACATCGATTTTTGGCTAAACTCTAACAAAGTTTAATAGACTCTTTAAACAAGATTTTACCTCTTCTCGTAATTCTCCACCTCAGTGAAGATTTCTCAAACCTGAGCCGAACACAGCAAAGCACCATAGCGACTCCAATTGGCTACACCATTGTAGTTGCCTACGTACCCATGCCTAATGGGATCAAGCTACATGTAGTTAATCCAAACGAGCTCCATCGAGCTCAAGCAATTGTGATAAAATCTTCAGCAGCGAATCGAACTGGCTTAGTCGTATGAACCTCCTTACCAATACCGTCATGGAGAACAACGATCTTCAATTTGAGCTTGTCACACTTACGAACTTGAGATTCATGCATCTTCACCCACTTTTATGAATTTATCTTGGTTCCAATAGCTGCAAATAATTTGACATTCTCATCAATGTTTTCAACCTGTTCAACACCAAAACTGGCTACATGATCTCCACCTGACGTCACATCCGATGAAGTCCTTACTGATACCGAACCAACTGAAGGTGGTGGAGTAGCATCAACCTCCACCCGCTTGTAGCCTTTCCTATTCTTCTTGATGCTCAAAACACAAACTTCTTTACTCGCGGATTTACCTTACAATCTTTGGCACTAAAGTAGGCCGAACTTTCAAATACCCGCAACAAATTATAATCCTAAGCAGCTCCACCTAACCAAATATCCAAGTGAGTTTTTCCTCCTACCACAGTTAATGACATTCTATTTATAAGATGGCTAGCATATATAATCACTTCAGCCCAAAATGATTTGTCTAATCGTGCGTTAGACAATAAACATTGAACTTTCTCCAGCAAGGAGCAGTTAACCAACCCATGTATTTCATTTGTGAAGTGAGTACCAATATCAGTGTTCTGGCTAAATTATAGGAATTGGTTCTTATATTTTTCAATATTATCAAATTGGAGCTCCTTAATCTTCCTACCAGTCTGTTTCTTCATCATATCCTTCCACTTCACCAGCATACTTAGGGCTTCAAATCTTTATCTCATGATATATATCCAACAATATCTAGATAAATTATCAATAAAAGAGACAAAGTACCAATGATCTCTAAATGATGCAGTCTTTATAGGTCCCCAAAAACTAACGTGAACACAATCAAGAAGGTCTTCCGAGTGGTGAGTAATGTTGCGCAAAGGCCCTTCACCTTAGTTTTGATGATGACTAACTTATATAGTTAAGTTACTAATGATCTTGTGTTTATATAGTTTCAATTATTGATCAAGATCTTAGTGGGTGTTTAGCTTAAACAAAGGATTCAGAGTCAAGTTTTGAAGCTAACATGTGCGCGCGTCAAGATCGCATCTAGTACTCTAGAGGAGTCAAGCTTTATGGATCATGTTTGGATCGAATCGTCTTGGAGATGAATATCAATAAGAAAACTTCGGTTTAGATTTGTTTAGTTTTGTTTAGATGCTTTGTAAGGATTGATTAGTTTTGGTATGCTCAAGTATACACACAAAAAAGTTCAAAAGTTTGGTTTGGTTTCGGTTTAACCATTTGGATTTTTCAAGTATACATTCTTTTGGTTTCATGGATAGATTTAATCAAAACAAGTTTACATAGTTTATATGTATGTTGGATTTCATCCATATGCATTGTTTGGTTCATAATTCTTAAAAACTTATTTTGATGATTTTAGTTCATGGTTTAAATTTTAGATTTAATGTCAAAAATATAGATATATCATTTATATATGTATTTGATTCTATTCATACACATCATACTTTAAATGTATTTCAAATATCATGTTTTTATATCTATACAAGTTTTGGAGAAAATGGATTTTCATTTCAAAAATCTAAGTTTTGAAAAATACCATTTTTAGTTTAAAACTTAATTTCTATGCCTCAAAAATAGTTCAAATAGTTTGTAATATGTGTTGATTTTATCACACATATTTGTACTTCAAATATATACATGAACTGATTTTTGTAGAATTTATGAAGTTTTATGAGATTTTATAGGTATTTAATAGCCAATATTTCCTGGCCTATAAACCCAGTTTCTGAGCAAATTGGCGGTCGACCAACCGGTCGACCTGACCAGCGCTCAGTCAACTGATTGGTCGACCGATATGCACAAGAACATGCACAAGGCCATGTCTATATGGTCGGTCGACCGAAAGGTCGACCGACTGGCACTACCCAACTCTCTGGTAGGCCCCGTCGACTGATGTGCACAAGAACATGCACAAGGCCATGCCTATATGGCCGATCGACCGAACGGTCGACCGACTGGTACTACCAAACTCTCAGGTAGGCCCGATCGACCGAGCGGTCGATCGACATGCAGTTTTACCAAATGAGGCGGTTGACCAGACGGTCGATCGATGGCTGAAACGGTCAAAAATCTGACCGTTGGTCGGTCGACCGACAGTCCATTCTGGGTAAATTTGACCCCAATGGCTAATTTTTTCCAAGCCTTATATATAGGGGCTTTGGGAGCTGTTTTCATTAAGAATTTAAAGAGCAAAAATTTTCTACCTCTCTAGTATTTTTAGCAAAATTTTCAAAAGAGTTTTTGTGCCAAAATTCTCTATCTTTATTTGTTTTCAAAGTTTTGAAAAAAGTCAAAGAAAATCAAGTCTTTGAGAATTCTATTTTGTTCTTATTTTTCATATCTATCAAGAAGTTTTTCTCAAGTATTTTCTTTATATTTTCTTTTTCAAACACTTCGATTTCTTATATACTTGAGTCAATCAATTTAAACCTATCTTTAGGATCTTTATATTGTGAGAAATATTATTTGTGATCTTTAGATCACCATGAGTGTTTGTAATCTTTGTGATCAATAAGTTGTAATCTTTTTTTTGCTTTGGTTTTGTGCCTTCTCTCTTGTGTAGAGGTGATTGTGTCTGAGAGGAGGAGTTGTGTACTCCCAGTATTGAGTTATAATTTCTCAGTGGAGGTCCCTTTGTTGAAGGTCTAATGTGGACATAGTAAAAATCCTTCTGTGTGAAGGCGGGGACGTAGAGCAGTGGCTCGAATCTCGAAACATATCCTTATGTTTGTGTTTGATCTTCTATCTCTCAACTCTCTCTTTTATATCTTGCATTGTTATTAATTGCTCATATCATATACATGCTTGGTATTGTTTGTGTGCTCATACTTGTATTCAACTAAGAGAGATATTGAAGCACCTCAACTTTTAGTTTAGAGAAATCACGAGGAGTAGTTCCAGAGCCCTTCACTGGGAATTCGGACTCACTCTTGGTTACACATAGTGTGTCTGCAGTTAACTTTTAATTCTGTATTATTTGCATGAGATAAGCATTACACCTATTCACCCCCGCTAGGGGTACTTTCAAGTAGTGGTATCGAATTTCACCTTCGTCTTCTTTTTCAGAACGCCGTGTCCACCCAATTTCGTGTTACAGGTTGATACACCTTCCAATGATTTCTTCTTACTAGAGCTTGCAAAGACTTTTTCCTATATGTTCGAGCCTCATAACCTAAATAAATAGAAATCGCCACTCGCCCTATAACCGAACTACCCATCAAATAGTATAGGTTATTGCGTCGGACGCCCTTCAATGTCACCATCACGCCTCTAGTCATCTTAAGAACACCATCTTTTATAGATATTCCATGACCCAATGCTTCCAAGGTACCAACAGAGATAAGATTCATTTTCACTGAGGTACATACCTCACTTTCTTCCAGTACCATGCCATCAAAAATTTTGATACGAATTGTGCCTATCCCTTCCATTTTATACAGATGATCATTACTCATGATAGCGAAACATCCATCTAGCTTCTTAAAGCTAGAAAATCAATTCCTGTTTGGGCACACATGATGGTAGCTCTTGTATCTAATACTCACTCAGAGTCACCTGAATAACCAATAGTAGGAGTAGTAACAGACAATGAGAATACCAATGAGTCTGAATCCGATCCACCTGCCTGAAGTACCAGCTTGTGTACTGATCACGGGTGCGAGATTTGCCTCAGTTTTTGAACCGTCTTCTTATCTTTGGCCCTTAGACAATCAACATTCCAGTGCTCTATCTCTTTGCAAAAGGCACACTGGTTCTTCTTTTTATCTCTAAAACCTGGTCTGGACTTGGATCTCTCACGCTCGCTTTTACCTTTTCGATTGAAAGCTTTGTCTCTTACTATCAACGCCTCTGCTGATGTACCATTAGAAGATGACTGCTTGTCCTTCCTCCTCACTTCATAATTTACAAAAGCATCTGACACATCATTATACTTAAGTGATTATTTCCTATTAATCAAGGTGAGGACGAAAGTGTAACCCCCTGCTCCCTGATATACTTATCACAGTATGAGTACACGATACGGTGTACAAAGTTGATTTGACTATTTTGCTAGTCAGATTGAGCCGATTTCAGTTTCAAATATTATTTTTTAATATTTTAGATTTTTTAAAATTTTCTGAAATTTTTCTGGATTATATTGGAAAATCTCTGAAGTCGGTGCGACCGATACCGATAATCGGCTCTACGATTTTTAATTCACAAGCGGAGTTGAATTTTAAGAATTTACTTTCACCTTATATCTTAAAATCATATTAGCTATGTTATGATATTTTTTGGAAATTTTTCTGCATTTATCAAAAATCTGGCCAAACTGGTGTCGCTCATTATTGGGCGATACATTCCAGAATTTTTAACTTGCAAACCAGACAAGATTTCATAAATCTGATTTCATATTACTCCTCAGCATAATATTCTCTATTTTATGTAATTTTTCAGAACCATTCGAAGCTAGTCCAATATTGGCCAATAAAATATAATAAAATATTATTTTTTATATATACTCTTTCTTATCTTCTCCTTTCTTCCAGACTTCTCCCCCACCGCCATTACTCCACCGCCTAAACCCATCTATCGCCTCTCTTTCTCTCTCCTCTAAATAAAACCCCCTCTCTCCACACACACACACTCTCTCTCTTACTCTCAACTCCCTTATGCCTTCCCTCTCTTCTCTCACTCTTTCTCTCTCATTGGGTGTCAACCCGATTACCCATTAAATTCAAACTGTTAGCCCTATAACCCAATAACCCGATAACCTATTATACTTAAGTTATGAATTTAGGTTATCAGATTCAAACCCGACCCGTTATCTTACCAAACCCGCATCCAAAACCCAATAAAGGTAATATTACAGAAAACCCCTCATAATTTATACTATTTGCAATTGATAAATTTTTATTACATAGTTAACCCTTTTATATAGTTTCTAGTGTTCGGGCGATATCTGGAGCATCTGGAGTCTGATTTGGACGATCCTGAAACCGTTGCGATCATGGAAAAGAGAGCTACTTTCCCATGACCAATGTTGTGAGTGATTTTCTTTTATAAATTATATTTATTGTGTTTAATGAAATTGGTTGACTGCTTCATTTAACAAATCTTAATATTGGTAAATCCCTGTAATTAAACATACATGATTGTTCTTTAAATATAATAGATAACATAATCATACTTTATGTTATTACCTGATTTATTATATAAATGGATGATTGTCTAATTATCGATATTTAGAAGTTAATAATTTTAATACGTAAATTAGCAAATAAATTGATAATTAAAATAGATAAATATTACAATTTGTAATCTTGATCTAATACTCGATTCTATGGTATGATCACTGTTACTTGACTCACACTGGACACCATTACTACATGCACTCATATTATCGTTTCACGAACACTCTAGTACATTGGAAATTACATTTTGGATAAATACCCATTACACTAGATACTGTTATTCCATTTACAAGTATCACTGTTACTCAGACACTGATACACATGACACTATTATAGCATGTTCATGAATCACTGATATATAGATACGATAGTATACGTACCACAATATTTCTTATTCATGTCCCACTGATATATAGATACACAAATTCACTGAATACCGTCATTTCATATATTGGTATGATTGTTACATGGATGCTCGGTACACCGTTGTATCATGTTCACACATCACTGTTACAGATATTCACTGGTATACATCCATGTATTGTTTCTATATTCTTGTCATATGGTTCACCGTTTAAATTACATGTATTTTTGTTGCATGTATATTCTTGTTACGTGGTTGTTTCCCATTACTGATATTGATATTCCCGTTATTGGAGATTGAGTTGTTGATATGCGATGTGTGAAACTAAGTGCCACGTGGATCTAAGCCACGGGGGCCACCTCTAAAATCCCATACCTATTGTTTTATGCTATCAACAAAGTTCAGGTCCTATTATCATGTTACAGATACCATGCACTGTACTTGTTCTTGCTACATTGTGTACTTTAAATAAAAGAAATATAACTTGGGAATGGGGGATACATGACGGTTAATTAGATCTTATTAGGTGGATGTACTGGATCTATATTTATCCACTGCAGGGGATGGTAGTGCTACCTACTGATTGTATATAGCTCCATGAGCGCCCGTTTCTTGTTTCATGCTCCCCTCTTAGCGGAGGGCCCTGGTGTCAGCAGCCAAGGGTCCGTTTAAGGCCGTGATCTTGAGTACGCACGGGATACACCTACCCGATAAGAACTCCTCGACCATTTGGTTTCCATTTAACATAATAAAATGGTATAAACAATAGTGACATCATGAACACTTGTTATTTTATCACTCTCTCATTTGGATAATGGTACCCGTATGCCATGTCCAGATAAGTTCGACTAGAGTACGGGCTCCAGTATGAACTGCCAGTGGTATGGGATACTGGAAAATATCGATTAAAATACCAGGTGGTACTGATTGTTATTATTGTATAAATCACCTGACATGCTCGACACATGTATCTTATTCTCCCTTTCTATTTGTTGCTTTTCCTGATATTTTATCCACTATCATGTCACCTGTATACCTTGTTACATTTTCTGATATTTATTACACTCCATGTGGTCACACACTATTGATGTACATGTATACTCTGCATTGTATACTTGCTGCTTTATGTATACTTTGCAGACATCATTACTGTATATGCACAACATAGTAGTATGGTTATGTTGCATACTGCACATCTACATGTTCATGTCTATCACCTCACCACTGTACAATATTATTTATACAATATTATTTATTTTATAAAACTAGAGACTACTGACATGACCCGATGATAACATGCTAGGTGGTGATGGTATTAAAAGACGACATTTTATGTTTCTACTGATTACTAAATTCCTATTATGGTATCACTGATACATAAACATGTATTATATATTATTATCGTGCTTGTATTACTATAATACATATTACTGCCTCCTTCATTTTACCACTCACTACGTCGCTTTCTGACGACCCTCGGTTTGCGTGCCCAGGTTAGAGATCCGAGTTATCGTATTGTCAAATAGTTCATTAGATTCACATAGGAGACTCATCATCGATACCATTCATAGGTAACTTTATTATTTAGCCTTTATTTCCTTCTTTATCCATATTCTATATCTCTCATGATCACTAACCTCTTTCTGTAGGTATTTTTGTATCTATTTAATGCTGGAACTCTTGTGTATATGGAGGCTATTTCCTACACTGAGGCTTAGTGTATGTATGTGAGGATATCTCCACCCTGCGTATGTACGTCGCCATAACATCCCCGTACCTGCGGGATCGAGGCGTTACAGAAAGTCTTATATTCTTCATCAGAAAGAGAATTCAAAAGAATTAACGTCTTATCCTCTTCTTCAATATCCGCATCCACACTAACCAAATCTATTAGAAGTTTTGTTCAGTTGTTAATGTGCTCAACAATAGAGAGTCCCTTCTTCAATTGGAAGCGATAAAGCCTCCTTTTTAGAAGCAGTCGAGACTCTATACTCTTCGTCAAATTTTTTTTTTCTCGAGAATATCTCGGATCTTCATTGCAGATGTCTCATATAGCACATGATAGTTGATGTCTCAGGTTAAACAAGACCTTATAATATCACAGGCCATCCTATTGAACTTGTCCATGTTCTTTTCAGAAGTCTCCTCAAGCTTTTCTTTCAGGGCGTGTTTAGTTTCAAGGAAGAAGGCGGAAGTAAGGAAATGAGAAAGTATAATTGCTCACTTCCCTATCTGTCCAAACACTGGAATAGAAAATGAGAAAATCTCTTTTCCTTATCTCTTTTTCCTTTTAGACAATTACTTCCTCACTTCCAGGGTGCTACAGTTAATTTTGTGGTCATGTAAATCTCATTTGTAATAAGTTGTAACTCAGAACAGTTAATTTTGTGATCATGTAAATCTCACTTGCATTCTAATTACAATCTAATTTTTATTTTTCTTAACTATTTTTTATTTTAATATTATTTTGCGGTCAACTTTGTGATCAACTTTTCTGCTTTCACTTTCACATTACATTCCAAATACCAGAAAAGACATAACATTTTTCAAATCACACTTTCCAACAACATTCAAACACTGAAAAACTCACTAATTAATTCCAAGTTTCAAAGGAAACTATTACTACTTTCTCACTTTCACAATTTCTCACTTTCACCCCTAACCAAACAGTCCCTCAATCGCAGAGTGTTTTCAAGGTTTGATGTCGTCAATGCATCCATCGCCTCACACCTCTATATCCTAAAAATGTTCGTGCCATCAAATTTTACCACATCGATCTTCATCAGATGTAAGTTTACATATTTCACCATGGATTAACTTTCTCTGGCCATCTTCTCAATAGATTCCTTAACATAATGCGAAAAATGATTAATGAAAACAAATTCAAATAGGAAAGATCAGATCTTTACCTCTGAACAAAACTGGAGACAGTCACCAAGTTGACCTGAACGAAAAACTCCCGGTCAAACCTAGAAAATTTTGGTACTACTTGTTGGAAATCCAATCAATAGAGAAGAGGGACACCAGATAATAGTCACCATCATACGAATAAGTAAACAAAAAAAAAAGAAAGAGAGAACACAAAATTTAACGAGGTTCGGTAATTTGTCTATATCATCGGGACAAGGAGAGAGAGTTTTTATTGAATCAACCAATTATAGATTACATATTATAAATATTGGGGACAATATCCCTCTTTATATAGTCAAAAAATCACGAAGAAAAGGAAACCAAAAACACCTAATTCGGATCAGGAATGAATTCTAAATCAGATTTGGAAACAGGCCGCTGCAACCGCATTAGTCGAATAGGACAAATACCTAGTTGATTTATTGCTCCTATTAGTCGACTAGGCATTTGGCCTAGACGGCTAGTCTAGTGAAACAGATTTCCCAACTCTCAGTTTGTATTATTAGTCGATTAGGCCAAATGCCTAATCGACTAGGCTGGGTTCCTCCTGTTCAATTCTACCATTGATACGACTGATACGCTCTCGTATTTGACACTAATTGATTACATTGATGTTCGGCTAAACTCCAACAGAGTTTAATAACCTCTTTAAACAAAATTTTACCTTCTCTCTCCACATAGTTTTGTTTCTCTCTGCAAAGGGGAAGCTCGATTCGTCAAATTAAACATGGAGACACTTGTATCCATAATGACGGGAACTGCATCCAATGAAGATGCATTTCATGGATATGGGCACAAGTTTATATGGACACATTGCACAGATGTGAAAAGCATACACATCCATGAACTTTTAAATTGAGCAGTCAGTTGGTCGTTGAAAAAGTTTTTTGCCACGGTGAAATATTTTGAGAAAGGGAGCGGGCATCAAAATGAGGCAGTAGAGAGAAAACGTAGACATGTTGTTGAAACCGGTCTCACTTTAATGACAAAATCTTCTATTCCATTGACTTACTGGGATGATGCCTTTAGTGCGGTTGTCGTAAAACTCCGTAATTCGTAAATGACTTACTACCTAGTTACAACTACAACATTTGTTTGGACCGTAATTCGTAAAAGACTTACGTAACTCAACTAACACTCACTTGCAACTCAGTTACTACTCACTTACAGCCCAGTTACAGTTAATTTATGGTTATACAAATTTGTAATATTTTTTATATTAATATTAAATTTTTTAATATTTAACTTTTTTAATATTTATTTGCAGTATTAAAACTTTTAAAATCACCAAATAGTTGATTTTGTGGTCAACTTTTTCACTTACGACTTATACCTTACGACAACCAAACACCGTAAAGTACAATACACTTTCCCACTTTACAATTTATGTTACCAACCAAATACTGTAAAATTTACATACATGTAACTCATTTACAATTGTAAAGAGTTTATCAATTACAACTACGAATTACGGCCAGTTACGATAACCAAACATACCCCAAAGGGCCTGTTTGGTTTATGTATTTGGGCTGCATTTCGTAATCAATACTGCAGCCCAATTACACCCAAGTGTTTGGTCCATTGCATTTCACTTCGCTGCAGTGCGGCCCATGCATTTGGGCTTGCGTGTGCGGAGAAAGGAATCTCGTGGGTGATGGGATTTATGCATTTGCTTTTGCAACGACCGCTGACACCCTACTTTGCTTTTGCATCTCCTCCAACGCCTCGATCACTCCATCCAGATCTCGATCTCTCTCGATCTCTCTCTCTCGCCTCTCTCTCTCTCTCTCTCTCTCTCTCTCTCAACCAGCCGAGGCCGCCGCCGCCTCCTCCAGCCAGATCGGGCTGAGATCTAGCCCTAGATTGATCCCTCCCGTCTCGAATCTGTCCCTTTGTGCCCTCGAGCTTTTCCCTTGGCCTGCATCGCCGTTTCTCACGGTCAAAAAGGGGCCTGTGATCCTGTCGCTTCTTCTCGATTTGGGGCTAAGGCTCGGATTCCCGACACACTCAGAGACTCGCTTTCTCTGTCACGAGTCTACAGTTCAGATTCCCTGTTGACTCCTTGAAGATGAGGCAACAGAGGAAGCTCAAATCCCCCCTCAAGCCATCAATGGCGAGCACATCTTCTCCCTCGTGCTGCTTCTGTGGGAAAGGCAAGAAACGTAGGCTTTCTTACATCTCCGATCACGAATCCTGTTCCGATAATCTGAATTTTAAGGTAGTCTGCTCTACTTCCATTTTCAGGTAGTATTCTCTTTGTGTTTCATTACCAATCTCCTTTCATTATTAGTTGTGAATGTGATTTTCATTGAATTGTGCTCTAATACATTTGATGTATCTTTCCTGTACCACTGCCATTGAATTGTGCTCTCTTGATATGCTGCTTTCTGTAAACAAAGCAGAAAACAAATATATTTGTCTTGTAATGTAAAAAAATTGTTCTTGATTGAACTGATGCAAAAAATGTTTCCCATCAATGTTGGTGACAAGCCCCGAACAATTGCAGTTTCAAAACTTATATTATGGTTTAAAGTTTTGAGTTTGAAGATTGATTATTTAAGTTAGTTAGGATTGGCAACCATGTTTTTTAATTACATTAGTTGCTTTCTTATTTTTTTTTTGTGGGTATCTTATTAGGGCTTCCTTCATAGATATTAAAAGAAGCAAGCTTATGTTTTTATAATTCTTAATGTTTCATATTTTCAGATGCTTAAGTCAACAAATGTACTATTTTTTTTATTGTTTAATCCTTGGATCAGTTGTTTTTCTTGTTAAATGTGCTAGAATTGAGAGTTATACACTAAAAAACTGATTTTTCCCATATGAAATTATATATATTTGATTGTAGAGGTTGTAAAAATCAACTTTTTACCCTATAATTGATGTCTTTATTGTAAAGTTGTCTTCTTTGTATAGTTGCACTCATAAAAAGTGATCTTGTCTTCAATTCACTCTCACTGTTGTCCTCAAGTTGATGAAATTGATGAATAATATTTTCAGTGGTCCCCTATTTCCTCAATCTTGTAGTTTAGAGCTCATTGTGTTTGTGTTTGGGATAATTTCTGTTTGTGTTTTAATCATGAGTGGTCCTCTATACGATCTGTTTTTTATGCTTCTGTTGTATAAAATTGGTTGATTATAGTTTCATTAGTGATTAATCTCCTGTTAAGATTTTTATTTATTGGCTGGTCCTCATATGTGGTCCTTGTGTTTATATTTCTCTTGGATCAAATTGATGAATAATCCTTAAAGTATTTATATCCCCTTATGTTTCTTTTGGATATAAGTGGTTGATTAGAGTTTCATTAGTGACTAATAACATGTTAAGATGTCCTTATTGACTAGTCCCCCTATGTGTTGAATGTGTTTATTTCACTTAGATCAAATTGGTTTAGAGCTCATTGTGTTTGTGTTTGGGATAATTTCTGTTTGTGTTTTATTCATGAGTGGTCCTCTATACGATCTGTTTTTTATGCTTCTGTTGTATAAAATTGGTTGATTAGAGTTTCATTAGTGACTAATCACCTGTTAAGATTTTTTTCAATTGCCTGGTCCTCATATGTGGTCCTTGTGTTTATATTTCTCTTGGATCAAATTGATGAATAATCCTTAAAGTATTTATATCCCCTTATGTTTCTTTTGGATATAAGTGGTTGATTAGAGTTTCATTAGTGACTAATAACATGTTAAGATGTCTTTATTGACTAGTCCCCCTATGTGTTGAATGTGTTTATTTCACTTAGATCAAATTGGTTGATTAGTAGTTGACTAGTGGTTGATTACTCTATACCTTGACCTTGTCTGTGCACTTGCACACAGTATACGCGTAAGTTCAGATTGACCCTGAGCAAACTTTGATCAAGTCTATCACTATACAAAATGTCCTCGATGATCATATCAATCTGTGCTCAAAGGTTGTGCCTCAAAATACCTTTTAATTAACTATCAATATTGTTGTCTAGACTTCCAATTGAAAAAAAGAAAAAATAAATTCTCTTTTGCATGCTAAGATGCTAAGGTTGTGCTCAAAGGTTGCTGACAAACAACCTTTTTAATCACCAAATGTTTGTTATTAAAGAAGTTGGCTTTTGATTACATTTTTTTTTTAATAATGACTGGTGGGTTTGACGAGATATTTTTACTATTCTCAAAGACCAAATTGGCCCACTGATAGTTCTAGGAATTGCACTAATTTGATAGAATTGTAACATATGTTGGTAATCCTGTGTAGGTTATGTTTAGAACAAAGAAGATCCCTTAAAGTAAGCTATATGCGAGTTTAACTTTTTTTTAAATCAGACTGTCATGTTTAGATCTTTATTGCTCCATATATACAAATAGTAGGAAATGAGATTTATATGTCCTACGATTCATATCATACCCTTTTATGTTGAGCCTACAGTTGAATATATGAAGGGCAAAATTCTTTGATGCTTAGAATAATTATGGCCTTACTCATAATTTGTGGAGTATTCACTAGGACAATCTAAGGTAATAAATATGATACATGCATTTTCAGGTTTAATGTAAGAAGGAAAAAAATCAGCATGCTTAGAATAATTATGCACATATTCATAATTCTTGAAATAATCACTGCAATATTTATTACTTTCCCTGTTAGTAATGAATATTAATCTTATCAAATTTCTACTCGACTATACTCCTATGTTATGACAACTATACTCCTAGGTTATGACTATAGACTGTTATATTCATGTAAATTTAATTACAATCATTTCTTCCCCGTTATGTAGTGAATGGATATGTTTTTGGATTTGGGCTTGGATGGTGCCGACCAGGAGATGGGCATCATTATACTTTGTGCTTGCGCGTATGTCATAATGATGTGGATGACCGGCCGCAATGACATCACAGAACCAATCCCGAGAGAGATAAGGAATATGGAAAGAGGGCTTTATTTGAGAAGGGTGATGGAGTACAGTGACACCAATTGCATCAATATGTTTAGGATGGATAGAGAATTATTTTTCAATTTGTCTGGAATGCTTAGGAATAGGGGACTCTTACAAGATTCTGATCAGGTGACCGTTGAAGAGCAACTAGGTATATTCTTGCACACCATAGGTCACAACGTTCGTAACAGAGTCGTGGGTATGAACTTCTTACGTTCTGGTGAAACTGTGAGTCGATATTTTCAACGTACCTTACGAGCAATTGGTGAACTAAGATGGGAGTATTTATGTGGTCCTAGCAACCAAACTCATGAGAAGATCTCTGGAGACCCTAGGTTCTGTAATTATTTTCAGGTACCAATTCCTAAAACATTGCAAACTTAGATGAGTACTGTGTTTTAAGTGTTGATTTGAAATCAACTTAATTTTATTGTGTATAGGATTGTATCGGAGCAATCGATGGGACACACATCCATGCTACCCTACCAGCTAATGAGGTTGGACCTTTCTATGGAAGGAAACCATATCCCACTCAAAATGTCTTGGCAGCTGTGGACTTCGATTTGAAGTTCACTTATGTCTTAGCGGGATGGAAAGGATCAGCTCATGACGCCACTGTACTACGTGATGCACTCACACGTCCAAATGGTTTTAGAGTCCCAGAAGGTAGTTCATTAACAATTGCAACATTTACCGTATTGCAAATTTGTTATGTTCGTTTCTAAGTCTCCATCGTATCTAATGACTTAACATCTTTTAGGGAAATATTATTTGTGTGATGCCGGTTACAATACCAGGCCGGGATTCTTAGCACCGTATCGTGGCACTCGGTACCATTTAAGTGATTATCGTGTGATACAACCGTCAAACTACAAGGAGCTTTACAATTACCGTCATTCTTCCCTCCGGACAACTGTGGAGAGGGCATTTGGAGCCTTGAAAGGAAGGTTTAAGATTCTAGCATCAAGACCTTTCTTTCCTTTTAGCACTCAAGTGGACATTGTAATAGCATGCTGCATTCTTCACAATTATATCATTGGCCATGGGCCAGATGAGTTTGTCATAAGTGAGGAGGATTTCAATTTGCAAGATGTCTCCCAATCTGGACTATCTCGTAGAGAGATTAGAGAGGAGTCCAATTATTGGATTCAACTTAGGGAAGAAATTGCACTAAGAATGTGGCACGATAACGAGAATTGATGTAGTAGGCGTGTTTTGATTTCATATGTAATATTTTGAAACTACCACTACATACCATGTACTCTGTATTATTTATCTTTAAATTTACTGTTTTATTATGCCTTTAGAATTTGACTAGACTCTATTGGTTTGTAAAGGAATCTCTTTGTACTACTCATTATTATTGGCAAACATCTAAAATATTTTTTGCAACAATATATAACGCTTTTGCTGTAGGGGATGTCGGGAGAGACTCGTCCCAGTGACACTGATATTGGGCCCTCTGAAGAGGGAAGGAAGAGGAGGAAACAGGTCTCCCATACTTTCAGGTGGTCAGAGGAGATGGGAGACTTCCTGATTCAGTTTATGGCAGACCAAATCTCCTCGGGTCTAAGGGGCCATAATTATGCGGCCGCAGCGAAAGCGGTGAATGAAAAGTTTGAAGAACACGTCTCTGAATCCCAAGTTTACAATCATTTGCGAACATGGAGGGCCAAGTGGAACAGGATTTTAAATGTTCGGAAATTGTCAGGATGTGTTGTTTGGGATGCAGAGACCCGAACATTAAGGATGCCAGACGAGGAGTATAAAGTCTATATCAAGGTAACATCTTTTCCATAGAATAATCAATTCTTTATATCCCATGTCTGCTGTTTATTTCATGTGCAATGCTAACCCCTTGTATGTAGGCTAATAGGCTTGATAAGCCGTATTTGAACAAGCCCATACATATGTATGATGAGATGGCTATTGTGTTTGGAGATGAGGTGGCTACTGGGAAGCGTGCAAAGGATGGACGTGGCCCTGGAGGTTTGGGAAATGAGGCAGATGTGGAGGAGTTTGTTGATGAAGGTGATGGTAATGATGTGGATTCAGTTGGCCAAGGGAGGAGGTCCGGAGACCAGGCCCAAAGCATGTCCATCTCCCAAGGATCAAGGGGAAAAGGGAAAAGGACAAACCCTCATTTGCAGATAATGGAGAACTTCGCCGGCTCCTTAGGTAGTATCGCCAGTCACCTTAGGGAGGTTAAGGCTGACGAAGAAAAGCTTCTTGACAATTGCTTGGAAGCTCTACAAGGAATGATTGACACTGAATTTGAGGGTGTCATATTTACTACCAAGGTGGTAAACACCGCCTATGATTTCCTTGTGGAGCACCCAAATATAGCAAGAGGGTTTTTGAAGAGGAAGAACGAGATGAGGGCCTGCTGGTTGTTCCAATTTGTGCAGAGTAAACAGATGGGGTGAAAAGTTTGAGTGGTAGCTATCTTTCTGGGCCAGAATAAGAACATTGCATTATTTTTATCGCTTTTATTTATCGATTGATACATTTATGATATGTAATATTAAGATTGCTGCATGCAATCAGAGTACAATGGTGGACAGAAACCGGACTGTTAGGTTTGTTGTTGCTTTATTAGTTGTATGAACTAACCTATTCTTAGTTGTAACTTGTTTTGTTCTGATCGATTTGTGATGACGTTTGATTCAGGTAAGTGGTTAAGGTTGAAGCATTACTAGGTACACTTTTGTCACACTAATCTAATTTCATTATTTTTTGTATCAATCATTCAATATTGAGCCATGATTTTGTTCCTCTTACTATGACTGCAGGTAACAGCTGCAGGGGATAATACAAAGTGTCATGCAACAAGTTTTTTAACTTGGGGATGAGGTGGCGATCAAATCGCAGCTCTCCTTCAAGCTTGAGCCATGATGATAAACTGAGCTCACTCCTTCCCCTTTACTGGGTTTGTAATGGCTGTGATGAAACTCTGAGCCATCTTCTTCTTATTTGCTTGGATTGTAACGGGTCGGGTTTGGGTTAAGAGCTGTGATGAATACTGAGCTCTTTCATTTTTTGACATTAGCCTTTACGTCTCTTTACAGTTCCTGTTTGGTTTCTGTAATTGGGCAGCAGTTCGTTACACACTGACACCCTCCTGAGCTCCCTGTTGTCTTTTGAGCTCCTGCTGCTTCCAGGTGAGTTGTCTGTTCTATTGGTTTGCTTCCAGTTGAGTTGTCTGTTCTTCAGGCCTGCTCCCAGGTGACTTGTCTGTTCTTCAGGCCTGCTTCCAGGTGAGTTGTCTGTTCTTCATGCCTGCTTCCAGTTGAGTTGTCTGTTCTTTCTTCTTTGTGACACTGTGGGCTGGATTGGGATCAATATTGAGCCATGAGCTTTTTTCCTCTTACAGGAATTTGTGTTTCCTGTTAATGTGGTGGAGTTTGTCTATGAGTTTTCAGTGGTGGAGTTTAATTTGGTGGAGTTTCTCTGGCCTGTTTTCAGTGTTGGAGATTTTGTCACCTGTTTTTTGACCTTTACTGAAAAACTGTTCTGTTAGTTGTCACTTTTTTTCTCCAATTCCCGGGCCTTTTGGTCTACTGAAAGTATATATAAATATGAGAATTTGGGTTACAGTTATCATACTACGGGATGAGGTGGCGATCAAATCGCAGCTCTCCTTCAAGCTTGAGCCATGATGATAAACTGAGCTCACTCCTTCCCCTTTGCTGGGTTTGTAATGGCTGTGATGAAACTCTGAGCCATCTTCTTCTTATTTGCTTGGATTGTAACGGATCGGGTTTGGGTTAAGAGCTGTGATGAATCCTGAGCTCTTTCATTTTTTGACATTAGTCTTCAATATCCTACGTCTCTTTACAGTTCCCGTTTGGTTTCTGTAATTGGGCAGCAGTTCGTTACACACTATCATGGCTCAATATTGATCCCAATCCAGCCCACAGTGTCACAAAGAAGAAAGAACAGACAACTCACCTGGAAGCAGGCCTGAAGAACAGACAACTCACCTGGAAGCAGGCCTGAAGAACACTCCTTCCCCTTTGCTGGGTTTGTAATGGCTGTGATGAAAATCTGAGCTATCTTCTTCTTCTTTGCTTGGATTGTAACGGTTGGGATTTGGGTTAAGAGCTGTGAAGAATCCTGAGCTCTTTCTTTTTTTCTTTCATTGAATTGTAATGGGCCGAGTTTGGGTTTTTCCTCTTACTGGCTGCACTCAACATGAGGGTCAGCAAGATTGTGGACAGACCATACAGGTATGTCATTGCTCGTGCATTGTTGGCCCCTTCTGCCTACTTCCTTGATTGGTAAGCAAGCTTCTAAACTCTGTATTCTCCTTTTGAATTCAAAATTTATGTATGAAGTAGTTACTTTCTATAAATTTGTTTTCTTGGTTCATTTGTTTTCAGGAAGGACAGGCTACCTCTCACCTTCTCTTTGCTGGTTCAGTTCTTTCTTCTCGCGTTGTGTGGGTAAGCCCCTCTTTTGTCTCGTTGTGTGGGTAAGCCTTCTCTTTGCTGGTTCAGTTAGTTTTTTGATGCTTGATTACTTGCTCTATTAAAGCATTGGTTATCACTTATATACTATATCAATCAATATCAGAAAAGTAACGAGAAGAACGACTTTCTTTTGCATCTTATTTGACGCATTTTTAACCAGAATACTTTTGTAACTATCACGTGGAACAACATTATCTTGCTGCATGCAATGGTATCTATGAATTCTATGATCTGTTGATTACTGGTGGATTCTCAAATTGGAGCGCTTTTTCCTCTGTGAAAGTAATGAGCGGTTTTTTGATGGTTGCCTATTTTGAGTATTCTTTATTCTAAGGCTGTTTAAAGTTCAATTGGTATTTTTACAAAAACATTCATGGGAACATATATAGCCCAAAAGTAAGAAGCTACATTGATAGAAACATCTTTTGTGTTTTCTCTATCATCTTGATCTTTATACGTTAAAATGCAGTGATCCATCGAGAACTTAGTCACTGCAGAGGAGTTCTCTCACAGAGTGCATGGGGAGAGGATGAGTCTTTCTTTCATCTCTGCTCATTTTAATCCGTTGTTCTTAATTGTAACAGGGAAACCCAGAAATTAACAGAGGTGTCAGTTAGTGATAAATTAGAAGGCTTCCGTGCCAAGCAAGAGGTATGCTTTGTTATACTTCTAATAGCTGTTTCATAAAATATTTCTGTGATTGATGATATACAAAATTCAGATATTTAATTTTAAGTATTAATATTGAGTTATATCTGGTAGTTCTTGATTATGACCATCATTTAAACTAGTTTAAGTGTTAAGTTAGCTCGATATAGAATTTTTTCCTGAAACTTGTGAGCAAGCTTTTGGGTAAAGTGGTTTTGACATGGTACTAGAGCAGGTTTCAAGATGTCCTAGGTTCAACCCTCTTCATTAACAATTTAGAAATATATTTATTTACCCAAAGTTATTCTGCCTTTTCAATTGAGTTATGTTTATGGTTTATGGAGAAAGTGGTTATCATATAAACCACATTAACACACATCTTTGCATCTTTGATTTCTTACTTGTCCTTCGTATCATATAATATGCTTGATGTTTATCATTCACCAGACATTCATAACTCTCATAAACCCATCCCACCTTATTGTTTGCATTTGGGTATTTTCTTAATTTGTTCCTGTATTTGTTTGTTTATATATGTATCTTGAACCTTTCTTTGGGGGGTTACTTAAAAGTTGCAGCCTTGTGTTATGACTTATAAGTTACAGTAGAATAGGAAATTAGACCTCTTCACAACTGATATTGGCTAGAATAGAGATCTCTCTGTTCTCTTATCCTGGGATCTGTAGACTCAGGATCTGAGTATTGCTACTCCTGATTGAATAATTGTGCTAGCTCAAATGCTCATTGGGTTTTTTTTCACCTTTTCTTAGCTTTAGTTTGTGTTGATTTTATATTCTTGAATTTCTTGCACGATCACAAGAGGCTTTACCAGTGAGAACATGTTCGTGATGTTCGCCTTATCTTGCTTCATTTGGAATATTTACTAGAATCAAGAAATGTTGTTAGGAAATTTTTGCAGGCTTCTTCAATCCATGAAGGGAGAACAGTGAGTATAATCTCTGAGAAACTAGACCTTTACCTATGTATACTTTTTTTTATCACCATTATTGCTTACATGTATTGATGGATGATCAATATACAATGCCAGATACTTGGACATGAGAGGAGTTATAGACACAGGCCACTGTTGTTACTGAACCCAGCCAGCTACATCATGTCTTTGTGACTCCGGCTTACTTCCTGTTCTCGTCATTGATGCACTCATTTTCTGAAATCCCAAACTGATACAGCGCAATGAAAGAAAGGGTGGAGGTGTTGTGACCTGACAACTGGGTGATGCTATCCATTAAGAAATGTAGTGTTCAATGAATCATTTAAGAGGTATGGGGTGGCAAAGGTGGTTGGGAATGTGGGCAGCAGCAGGCAACAGCTGCCAGGTGAGTTGTCTGTTATTCAGAGCTCCGGGTTTTTCAAACTTCTTTCTTCTTTGTGATTTACGGTGGGCTGGATTGGGATGAAGATTGAGCCATGATGATACACTGAGCTCACTCCTTCCCCTTTGTTGGGTTTGTAATGGCTGTGATGAAACTCTGAGCTATCTTCTTCTTCTTTGCTTGGATTGTGACGGATCGGGTTTGGGTAAAGAGCTGTGATGAATCCTGAGCTCTTTCATTTTTTCTTTCATTGAATTGTAATGGGCCGGGTTTTAGTTAACCATGTAACCCAAGGAAATGAGATCTTTCATTTTTTCTTTCATTGAATTGATGGCTAGTTATTTAACTGACAATTTTTTAAGAGCTTGCTTCCTTTACAGTTGGGCATATAACAAGTCTCAAGTCAATATTTTCAGGTAATAAAAATGTTTTGCCATACTCCCCTTCTTACATATTGCTAGTCAACTCTTGTTTTTTGCTTTGTTTTGTATGTTAACATGTATCAATACTTAAAAAGAAGGCTCCAGGAGAGAAATGACTGAACTTGTATGCTGATCCATCAGTAAGTATGTGGGAATAATTCGAATTTGGTGGAATAAGTATGCGCATATCAGTCCTCTTTAGGGCTTTTCAAGTATATTTGTGTTTTTCCCAGCCATGTGTTTGAATCGGTTGAGTTTATGTCTCTGCTGTATGAATTTTAATCAAATATATGATCTTTTCTCTGTCAATTAATTTCTCCAATTTCAGGTCATTTTCGGCGGCTGAGATATATGCCATTTTGGTGGACATGAGCTACCTAACACATCGCAACTATCCTTCCAGTTATGGGTATTGAAACTGACCAATTTTCAATTATTACTTTCCTATGCATTATTATGTCTCATTATTTTTATATTGGGTACATTACTCTCAGATGACAAGTGAGGAGATACTGTAAAATGAAGGTTTCTGATTGGAGATTCATGAATGGTTTGGTCCATACACTTTACTTTGCACTTTAAATAATTTTCAGCGCTTTATTTAAGCATCTCATCCTCTTTATCATATATATATATATATATATATATATATATATATATATATATATATATATATATATATATATATATATATATATATATATATATATATATATATATATACCTATTTGAGACGATTCTTAATTTTGACAGCTAGGTTCGGAGGATGAACGAGTTGGGATCATCAGGGGAAGAGAGACGGGCGTTACTGGGCCTAACATGGTCGTAGGCTAAGGGTCAGATATGTGGATGGAGGTCGCACCGGCTTGCACTTTCTGCATGTCCGAGCAGATATTGTACGCGAAACAATAGGAGTTTTTTATGGATTTATTTAAGAAACAGAGAGTGTACTTTATACTCATGTTAGCACATTTGAATATGAGCTTATTGTTTGTCTGCCAAGTTTCTGAAATTAATAGATCGGATGTTCTGAATTGTGTTATGTATGTATTCTATTGTAAATTTCAATTCAGATATCTAGCTACCTACTGCATATGCGTTCTAACATATTTGAGTTACAATTGGCTCATTTTAAGCTAAAATTTTTATGAATGCAGGACTGTTTTGCAGAGAATTATTTGACGCTAGATTCATTTTTCTAATAATTAATGTAATTAATTTATTCAATTAATCTTTTTTTATACTTTATTTAATAAAAATTAACCTTTATTTTAAAATATAGATAAAAAGATCGTTTGAAATTTACTACAATTAATATTTAATATTTTCCAGTGGAACATTAGATTTCTAAATAATCGTTAAAAAATTATTATACTAATTATTATATTGCAATTCGCAATCTACCAATTTTTTTTTTTTGGTTTATTATTTTTTGTCTTTTATACAATTTTATATTATAAATTAAATAGTATTTTACCTAATTTATCCGTTTCTTATTAACTATTATGGATTTGTTAATTATTTATTGTATTTATTGACTTATTATTAAAAAATAAAAAAATCAGCAAACAGTTATTTTTTGGGTCAACTGAGACACTTACGACTTACGCACTCATAACCAAACACTGTAAAACACAATACTGCAGCTCAATTACAATTTCACTTTACCAACCAAACACCGTAAAATACAATACGCATTGTTACATACAACTTTATTTTACCAACCAAACACCGTAAAACTATCATTGATGCAACTTATTTACAATTGAAAAAGACTTTACCAATTACAACTACGAATTACGGCCAATTACGCCAACCAAACGGACCCTTTGTTCGAGAGTATACGGACAAGAAAAGCGATGAAGAATACCACAAGATAATAAAAATTTTGATACCAGACAATATTCTCCTCCCCCAATTGGTTTGAACAGCTTTTACTTTTCCCTCCAAAAGTGTTTTTATTTGCAATTTGATTTTTGAAAAATTGAAAGGACCTCAGATTTATGAGACATGGGAAAGAACCAAGTATTTTTGCTAAAATCATCAATAAAGGAAACATAACATTGATATTCATTAAAAGATGTTACAAGAGTCGGTCCCCAAACATCAGAATAAATTAAATAGAATGGACTTGATAACATAGAGTGAGAATGAACAAATGGTAACTTATGAGGTTTGTGAATAAGACATGCAGAACAAAATGACATTTGTTTATTTCCACGAACTGGTATGTTATTTGTAGAAAGAATTTGATGAACGATGCGAGAAAATAAATAACCAAAGTGTTGATGCCAGAGTCAGACGATGGTCTTTCACCAAGAAAGGCTTGAGACTTGCTTCGACTTTATTAAGATGTGGACTAAGCTCGAGGCGATAGGGACCTGTAAATCACCTAAGGGGGGTGAATAGATGATGGCTATAGGTTAATAACAAATAATGTGAAATTAAAAATAATTACTAACTAACTAGTAATAAGTAATTATAATACAAGAAATATTTGCAATAGAGTAAATAATAATAACATGCAAGAATAGAGAGAATGTTGAGTTAAGAGATAGAGAGAATGCAAGGATGTGTTTCGAGGTTCGAGCCACTGCTCTACATTCCCGTCTTCACCGCAATGAAGAATTTCTGCTAAACCGATCTCATGAGATCGCCAACCCTTACAAGTTCCCGCAAGAACTCAATGGACCCACAAGTCCCTCTCTTGGTACCGCAACACCTGCAATCGAGCTCACTACCTCACTCGAGGTCGCAGCCTCTACAACTTCATGAATACAAGAAATAGTGATCTTCTTCTTAATCACAAAAGCTCATACTAACACAATCTTATAACGAAGTAGAGTAGATGAAGCTCTTTGAGATTTCGTGGTGAGAAATGCTTGTGTGGACAGGGGGAGAACACATGTTTTTCTATATTTGTTATAACCTGTTCTACGCAAGGGGAGAACATATAACATATTTTCTGCAGGGGAAGTATTCATGTACCAAAGTGTCATCATCAAAAAGGGAGAGAATATTGGAACTTGATTCTGATGATACATTTGTGAAGCCATTTCATTAGAGCTCTATCTCACAAGCTTATACAGTGTTCTACATGCTCAAGACGTCCCAAGGACAATGGCTATGGATGTGTATTGTATTGTTTATTAGAATGTTAAAAGCCTTGAACATACACGCACATCATAAACCTATTAGTCGACTTATTACCAAGCATAGTCGACTTATACCACCTATAGTCGACGTACCCCATACTATAGTCGACTTAGTTTTGCCTAAGATACATACCAACTCTTTATTTCTGTTCTGCATAGTGTAGTCGACTTATAGTTTTCCTAGTCGACTAATACCTGTTGTAATTGACTAAGTTATTCAGCTGGTCGACTAAATTTAGTTTCCAGAAATATGTCTCTTGTGTCAGCCATACCCTAGTCGACTTGCCCCCTTTATAAGTCGACTACTATAAGCAAAAATCAATACCCTAGTCAACTAACCCCCAACCTCAAGTCGACTAATGACAGTTTCTGACTGTTAGACATTTTCTGATTTCTGATATTTTATCTAACGTTTCAATATTCAAATTTGTCCTGATAACTACCCTAACTGACCATAGATTTTAACTATAAATAGGGATGTTGTCCTAAGCTAAAAACACCAATTCATATCAATAGTTTTCTGTCCAAAAACTCTGTTCAAAAACTTATTTTTCAGAAAACTGTTACCACTTCTATTCTTCACACAAATTCCAATCCTTTAGTGAAGATTTCTGAGAGTCCGCCTATAAGAGTCCTTATTCACAATCATATACAAATTCAAGGCTTATAGGATTGATTATATTTACTAAAAGAGAAAGATTGCACAAGAATGTTTTCGGGTTGAAGAGAAGTTGTACAAGATGTTATGTCATCTTGATTGTAAGAAGAATTGAATACATTTAGCAAAGGGGATTTGTCAAGTGGTATACAAGGTGTTGATTTTGGGTGTACAAAATCAAAGGTTAAAGAAAAATCTCAAGCGGGTGTCTTGGGGACTGGTTATAGGTCAAGAGGACCGAATCAAAATAAATCACTTGTGTTTGCATTTGATTTACTTTCTATGATTTATTTCCTTACTTGCATGTTCTTTTATTTAACTCTAATATTTTTATTTGAGTGTTGGCGTAATTTTTAGATCCTACAAAAACCTCACTCTCAAACAACATGGATGAAAATATGTGTTGTGCTAATGGATCAAATTCAAGACTGAGGGAAGAGATCCAATCCAAGACCGATGAGATCCAACCTACGATTAGGCAACAAGATCATAACCAAGAAAGAGCGAGGAGATCGAGTCCAAGAGGGAGCAAATAGATAGAATCCAACACACAGCGAGGAGATCGAATCCACGACCAGTCAATAAGATTAAACCCAAAAAATAGTTAGGAGATCGAGGCCAAAAGGGAGCAAGAGATTGAATATGAGACACAGGGACGAGATCGAACCCAAAAAAGCGAGGAGATCGAGGCCAACATGGAACCAAGAAATCAAATCTAAGATGCAGGGATGAGATAGAACCCATGATCGATTGATGAGATCAAAACAAAGAAAAAGTGAGGAAATCGACGCTTATAGGGTTTGAAGAGATCAAATTCGAGACGCAGGTACGAGATCTAACCTAATTTTGGCCGATGAGATTGAATCTAAGAAACAGAGATGAGTTCAAACCCAAGAGAGAGCACATAAAGGAAATGGAGGACGAAAATGAGATAGAAGGAGAGGAGGTGCTCAGATTTGAGCCTTGGTGTAACGGTCTTTGATTTTTAATATCTTCAATTAGCATAAACATTCTTTAAAATCGATAGAATATCATAATCATCTCCAATCCTGAAAATTTTTGTACCTCCTCCCTTATAAATACTAATATGACTGATATACAATACAAATCACAATAGTTTCAGCCAACATCAGCCTACTTATTTTCAATTCAAACACATAAACTAAACTCAGTAATCAATAACGCGAGTATAATAATGTTTCGGTTCACAATGGCCTACTTATTCTCTAAATAACAATTTCAGCCTGACTTTATCTACTTATAAAAACACAATAATATAAGCTCGAGAGTACCCCTCTCAAGCATCTACAGAATAATGTAGTATTGATATAATTCAACTTATCATGATTATCACAAATAACTCAATACAAATCTCGATATCACTAATATATAAAAACTATCTCTGATGCCAACTCGAAATGAAATTGTAACGCCCCGATCCTATAGATACGGAGACGTTATGGCGACGCATATACGCGAGGTAAAATACCCCTCGTATACGCGCTAAGCCTAAATTGTAACCTGAACAAGCTATAAATCGGAAGCATAATGATCATGAACACTGCAGTAATACATATAAGACCACACATGATAGCAATGAATAACAGGAAGAAAAAGGCAGCTAAATAGAAGTCAAAGGTGATATACAGGAATCAAAGAATCATAACAAGAATAAAATGCAAGTATACCAGAATTAAAGGGGGGAGGACCCAAGCTCCTCGCCAGGCGTACCGTCTCATCGAACACCTGCACATTAGAACAACCGTCCAATAGCTGGACGTGCAAATCCAGGGTCGTCAGAATGCGACCATAATGAGTGTGTGTGTAAAGGGGAAACAACTCGTGCAGAAGAAACCATGTGCATATATATAGTAAGAACAACTGCAGATAGAAAGACTAAATAACATAATAAATAACTGAACAGTAACACATATAATAAAAACATGAATACAGGTAGTAGACAAATGGCACAACTGTAAATATGCAATCAATGTCAATATAGGTATCCATCACATGTCACTAAACTGGTATCCAAGTCTGGTCATAAGTCTGGTCCTGGTTATAATCATGTATACGGTCATGTGTCATAAGGCAGGGGTAACCATTCAGGGTATAACACAATGTGTTCATTCAAATCATTCAATAACAATCAGTAATGTTCTACGTTATCTTTATCACTTTCCCACCGGCGTCCCACAACATCCGACAGTTCACCCTGGAGCCCGCACATCCAGTAGAACTCATCCGAACTCCGATATGCGGGTATCATTGTTCGAATAGGGAAAGAGAACCAAATAACATGCATCCTAGGGGTTATCATCATACAAGTGCGTGTGGATGCTAATAGGCACTGAGAATGCAATATCACGCTAACACCAGGCGTCACGTACAATAGATAGCCCTACAGATTCAAGAGGTGGCCCCCACAGATTCAAGAGGTGGCCCCCACCATGTGTATGGTGTGGCACTTTGCTCCGTGTGGCACTTTGCTCTGAGGGAAACAGGATTCTAGAGGTGGCCCCCGTGGATTCAAGAGGTGGCCCCCACCATGTGTATGGTGTGGCACTTTGCTCCACGTGGCACTTAGTTCCTTTCAAGATCCGCCGGACGCTAGCACGATTGTGGGATACATCCTCGTCAATCCCGACACCAGGCGGCAAACCGCCGGACGCCGGTTTGACTGTGCTATTAACAGGTCAACAGTACATGGGACATGGATACAGGGGGGTACAGGAGTACTAGATGTCAAGTAACAGTGATACAGTCATATGTCAAGGTCCAGTGAAAGGTGTCTAGTGTACAGTCAGTTAGGTAATGCCATCAGTAACAATCAATACCTTATGCCATTTCAATCACTGGGATGCTACTGGACGGTAACAATATCAGTACAGTAATAATCAATCAGTAATCGTATACACGGTGAACAATATCAGTAACAGTAACAGTAACAGTAACCGTGTATACGATGAACAATAGGACTGTACTCTGGTTACAGTCAAACAATCATTTCCCAGTAACTTCATTAACATGGATAAAATAACAGTAACAGTCTAGCTACTGCTCAATAAACAGTCTCCACTAAAGCTGATCATAATCTCACCCATCCACACTAAAGAGATATCATTAACTATTCCATCAACTTATATTCCCAATACTATCCTTGCAAATCGTTAAGTATCAGTCCATATCAGTGTAAGCCAAAACGGTAAACTACCATATCAATGAATCTGTAATTAATCCTCTCCTCAACACCAATATGTTCTAGTCCTATAACCACCAATAACTGAGATCAATTAATAATTGTTATCAAACTCCAAGATATAGATCGCTGATATCGACTAGATTACTATCGTCATAACTCAATCTCTATCAATAGGTGTAATCAATAACTATACATGTCCTCGAGATCAACAAGTCAAACGCATACCCCAATCATAACTGAATAGGAGACATCTCAAAGAACATCGTAACCAGTCAACCTCAATATCTGAATGAATTATCAACTAAGTTATTATCAATGAGAGAATATCAAGTCAAGAGGTCCTCTACATAAAATATATCAACTGTCCTCTATAACTCAAGTCCAGTCCAAATCACAGTCCAACTCTGAAATAGTCCATGTACCATCCAGTCATAAAGAACTCTAATCCTTTGATAAAGTAGATCATATCTAACATGTACTCAAATAGCTGCAACATAGAATGGCTACTACTGATATTTAACATCAACGACATATCATCTGATAGTTCTCATATATTCAACCATAGATCCAAGTCATCACAACCAATTCATAATCCCAATATTTCTATAATCATCTAGTTCCATTACAAGTCTAGAAATCTGATATAATAATTGTTGTTCCATCATATCACAATATCCAGTGCCAATTTTCTCACCCTAACATACAACTCTAATTTATAAGTATTCACAATTCCTCAAGGGTTCACATTTCTATTAAGATCAAACATGATATCCCAATATTCGGTATCACCACATATACGTGCATCTAAGCTCTATTAGATCAAGTCATTACCACTAATATCCATCTCAATCACCCTCATGCTACATCTTGTTATGTCTACAACAATACTCTAGATATACATAGGACAAACATGGGGGTTCTAACATGTATCAAGAATCATGCATATCATATTCCTATACATCCAACATGTAAAATAAACGGGAGACGACCGTCCACCTTCATGCTCGGTGATCTCTACACAATAAAACATGTATATGCCTCCTCTCTCTCACACAACAAAGTATACAAGTTCTACATTCACTCTACATACACATTAAAATACATCTATAAACCAATGCATATAATAATGAGAGAGAAAATAGAAAGAGGGAGAGAAACACTCACCTGAACTCGATCGCAAATCCAAAGCACTGAAATCATAAGGCTCCAGTAAATCTACATAAATTATTTCAATAGAAATTGTTAGATTTTTAAAAAGATATTTTACTTGGGAGTTATAAGGGATTTAATCTTGATTAATTAGTTTAGGGGTTAGAAATATGATTCTTTAGGTTTAGTGAATTTAATATGTTTAATTTAAACCAATTTCTGATTTTTGTTAGATTTTTAATAGGCTTTAAATCATTAAAATATTTAACGGGTTTGAATCTAACATTACGGAAAATGGTTTAATGAGGTGATTTAATTTAATTTTTGTGTTGGTATTTATCTAAAACTTTTATCTTAGAAAGTAGAAGTGTTGTAAAATATAATTTATATTTTTCTCTATTTTATTTTGATATTTTTAATAAATTATTTTAACATGCAAATTATCTCTCTCTTTATCACTTTTCTTTTACTTTTATTTTAACCCATCTCAAACATACACCAGGCCCAGGCCCATGTCCAGGTCCTGGTCCAGATTTCACCTTTTCTTTTCTTTTTTTTTTTTTTTTTACATGCAACAGCCCAACAGTGGCCTGGTCCAGGCCAGGCCAGCCTTGGCCCAGCGGGGCTGGGCCAGGCCAGTCAGGCCGGCCCAGTCTTGTTCTTTTTTTTTTTTTTAAATTGCTGTACACAGTGGGCCGCCCAGCCCACTGTGCACCAGGGTGGGCCCGCACAGACCCAGACCTGGGTCTGTGCGGCATAGACTCTCGGCCATTGGCCGAGAGCAGCCAAAACAAATTTTTTTTTTAAATCCTTTTAATTCTTTATAAAACTTTAAAAATATGAAAATATAAATTATTTGATCTTCATCAAATTTTTAGTGAGATCTTAGATTGGATTTTAATGTTGGGTTTTGATGTATAAACCTATTCATGGAGATTATAGTAGGACATGGTTTTAATAAACAATTTATATAAAATAAATTTTGATAAAACAAATTACTTACTTGATCTTTGATCCCCTATCATGCTCCTCAATTTGCACTTCAAGATCTGGATCCTTTTGTTCATGAGGAGAAAGAAGGATGAAGGTGGAAGAGTTGGATAAGGTTTCTCTTGAGGTAGAAGAGGAAGAAATGTTTAGGTTCTTTGAACCTGGACTCTAATTAGGCTAGATTGCTTAATTTAGTAAGATAGGATTAGGATGGAAATTTGGATTGGAATTAAATATTTAAATTAGATTCTAGATTTGGATTTGGATTAGAATTTATTAAGATCATGATTTTGAAAATAAGATTAGGGTTAGGATTAGAATTGAGTTTTGGGTTAATGGGTAAGAATCTCATGTTAATGGGTTTTGGGCTTTAATTAAAAGAAATAAATAATATGAAGAATGAGAAAAATAGATAGTGGGCTTATGGGCTTAGACAAAAATAGAGAAAGGGGAAAAAGAATGAAAATAAGAAGTGGGCTTAGCTCAGGTGGGCTTAGCATGAAAGGAAAATAAAATGAAATGAAAAGGAGAATGGGTTAGACTTATTGGGTTTTGAATGAAAATAATAATACTATCCATTAATAATAATTTAAAATAATTAAATATAAGCAATAAGAGTTTACAAGTCATACATAATACTAAGACTAATAATGATAATAAATCAAGTTAGCAAATAATACTAAAATAACTAGTAAAATAAAATAAATACTTGTAGAAAAATAAAAATACAGTATTATTAGATTAGGGATATTACAGAAATTATTTACAACAAATCTCTGAACATGTTTATACAAAATCAACTATTTAACCCACATCTAAACACATACTATCTATAAACACAATACTCAAGAAATATAATATGATTAGATTACACATAAGAGAATAGATTTACCCAAAATAAACTCCACGCAGCTTAAACCAGGGCCCCTATCTCGACGCGACCTGCAAACATACCAATCTGTGAGGGAGTGAGCTCGACAACTCAGTAAGTAGAGTCAGAAGGAAATCAAAGGGTGATATACATATTAAATAAGAAGTTTGCTTTTCTTCAAGCAATAAAGATAAGTCTGGCGTAAGAGAAACGGGAAACAATTTATCATAATAAACAGTCAACACAACTATCTCTATATTCTTCGGGATGGTCTGATCTCCTTAGTCATTGATAATCTAAAACTTTCTTAAATTTTTGTTTCACATATTAAAAGGTTAATGAGTTCAGTAAAATACTTTCTCAGTTATTTAGTATATATTTTAAGTTTATGTTATGTATTCACAGTATGTAACACATATGTATTTCATATCTCATGCATAAGGTGTGCCAATCACAATCATCCTTTCATAAATAGAGCTTATTCATTCAGATAGTACACATATCACAAATGTACTTATATATCTTATAATCATATCACACTCCACAACATTGGCATATCATACCTTGTAAATAAACATCATTATTCATAAGCATATACAAGACATAAATGAAGTGTGAGATTCTCTGTTTTCTCCCTCCTAGCGGCTCCCGCTCGGCCCCTTCCTCCATTATAAATATATAATATAATAATAATACTGTCTTTTTCCTCCTACCAGCTCCCACCCAACCCCTTCCTCCGTTATAAATATATAAATATCACAATAACACTTTCTTCCCCCTCCTACCGGCCCCTTCAATATGCATGAATGCAACAGACGTACATACATACAGTTAACAACCAATCTATCAATCATACGAAACATCAACCAAATATTATTTTTTGCTTCTTAGCTTATTAATTCCATTTCTAAAGAATTGCATATAGTTCACTGTATATGTGGAAGCAAGTGTATAAGATAAAAGTTATTATTGTAGTGATCTACTCGTTCAGTTATTAGTATCCAATCTTATTGATCTATTATTCATATATATATATATATATATATATATATATATATATATATATATATATATATATATATATATCACTAATTGAGTAAAAATAGAAATAGTCTATAAATTATGGATTATTACGTCAATAAAACATCTCTTAAATCTTAATTAACCAATTATCACATCTACATACACATTCATAGATTCCGGCAATAATCACAGTCAATATCCCAAATAGATATATACCAATATTATTCACACATTTATATTTATGCACAGTCATATCATTTTTTCACACAAGATCATATTCATGCATAATCAAGTTCTTAAGCGTCATTAATTTTAGCTTACCAGGAGAGTAACAATACTTAATCACATGCTTTATGAACAAGCTATAATTATCGATATGTGTATAATTTTCTTGATTTAACATCATTATTTAGGTTTCCAATTTAGGGCTCATGATATATCCATTTTAATTCATAAGATCAATATATATTATATTTTGTAACAAATCATCACAACAAATCATCACACACATATCACAGCTGTAAGCTATATTACGAACATTGTTGGTTCAAAATTATTATTATTTGATTAAGACCAATGTAGTTAGTTTAACTACCATCTCATGTTTAGTCCAAATCTTGATTTTGGTTTATTAATCATCATTAACAATTTATTGGTTATCCAATCCATAGTCGAATCGATGAAACTCTCGGGAAGCCTGTATTCACTGTATTTGTACATACCAATTATTAAGACCGGTGTATTGTATAAATATTTTGCTTAAGTTTTGTTCATGTTACAATGCCTTAATCTCTTGATCCTGATTATATATTTAATATTGATTAAGTAAAATTAGTATAGAGAAGGAAAAATATAAAATTTTTGAACTATTAAAAGGTCTCCAATTTTTCCCGATTAGTTACTTCTAATGTTTTTCTGTGTTATTAAATGATCACAACTTAGTTTAGAATTTTTGATATCGGGTTTAGTTATCAAGTTAACCCAGTATTGCCTTCTATTCCTTATTGGTGCATACTTTTTAATTTTCAATTATTTTTCACAAATATAGCATCGATACACGCCGACATTGCTTATAATTTTCTGATTTTCATAGGTTTCATTTTTGAATTTATATCCATATTTAACTATTAAGAAATGTACAATCCATTCTCTAAATTCATACCTGTGCGGCTAGCAAAAGCAAAATTTAGATTTTTTTCCCCTTAACTCGTTCAATTCGATTTCATTTATAAGGAAGAACTTTTATCAAGAATCAAAGCATCAGCAAGATCTTCTTGTTAATACTGATTTAACTATTCTAAGCCCCTTTCTGAATATTTATATATGTCTAAGCATGTTAATTTCTTCATGAAAATGGAAGTGGTACCCGATAACTAAAATTTTGTGCACATAAATCATATTCTCTAATTTATATAAGATCAGGACTTAATAAATGATTCTACAATTTGCAACTAATTCCTCTTATTCATAAGAAGCGGAGAGGATACAGATCGTTCTTATGACAAAAGATCCGAATAAGTTCTAAGATTATATAAAGATGATGAAAACATAGTGTTTCTAAAGGAAAGTTAATTTTTCTATAATGGTATGTTCTGAAAGTAATCGATCTTTCTCATGGACCACAATTTAAGGAATTTCTAGTAATAGCAAAATTTAAAATGGTTCATGACCTCTAACATTAAATATTCATTCTTCGTCTCAAATAAATTATGAATTGATGATTTTTTTAAGTAATTGTGAGTCGATTAAGAAAATGAGGAATTCATTTAGAATGATTCTTTCTAATTGGTATTTACTGTTCCAAAACTGACTCATGAATAAGCTTTGAGATTTTCATTCCATAGATAACATACGGCGTGGGTACTGATTTTTATAATTTATTTGATAAAGTTAAATTTATAAATTGGCCTAATTCGTTTTTTTGAAAATTTGAGTTTTTTCTTTATATTCAACAGAAGTTGATAATAAACCCTTCTTTCTACTTGCTTTATATTCGAGAAATATTGTAATCTAAATAGAATTTTTGACTATACATATACTTAAACGTTTGTAAAGGATATTATTCGTTGTTCTCTACTGAACCAAATTCATGGTGAAATTTGATGATACAATAGCTAGAACATCCAACACTCTGACATCATCTAAGAAGATAAATTATGATTTGTTTACTGGCTATGGTTCTAACACATTGTCGATATCATTCTAAACAATGTTTCATCAGGTGGGAAGTTGTCTACAAAATTTATTGGAGTAAATGTATTTACTTTACAAACTTCTGATTCTCCTCAAATCGGTCTTTCTTCAATCGTTCTAACTGAATCCAATAAAATTCATTCATAGAACTAGTCTTCAATTAATGGAGTGCACGAAGAAGTTGGCAGTCCAATAGCATTTCAAAGGTTATGCTAGAAAACTATCAAGATTGAAAAATTCACTATCTTATAAAGTGTCACTTAAGAGTCTAAACTAATTAGCTAAGACAACTTATACCTGCAAATTTAAAAAAAAATTAATTAAACTCTAATTATAACACTAATTATAAAATGGAGGGCAGCGCTCCAATTTAAATGAAGCAAATTTTTAACTTAAATTTATTGCCAAATTATTCAACCAATTTCCTAATAGCTAGCCTCGATGTTAACCCAATAATTTCCAAACCATTAGCTTGATTTACACTACTAAGCTCCACCAACCACAGAATTGAAGACTCAATTGAGCAACTATGCATTAAAATCACAATTGTTCAAGGCCTATGAACAAACAAGGAACTGAGTTAGAAGGAACCCTTGAATTTCTACAATTAGCACAACTAGGAAATCAATTGGAAGAGAAAATAACTAAAAAAATTCTAAAATTTAATCCATAATTGATGAAGAGAAGACCCACTCACCTCTTTGACGATGAAGACCAACGCCGTGCCCGCCAGCCAGTTGGTTGCCAGCTGACCACTCGCGTGTCGTCGTGCGCCTAAGCCAGACCCAGACCAGCGGTAGCAACAGCATTGGCTGATGCCATAACCCTTTCTTCCTTCTTCTCCCTTTCTCTTCCACGAGGGTCGATCACCACCACCACCTCCTGCTGGCTGCTTCCAGTGCTTCTGGCAGCCACCAGGGCCAAGGGAAGGGGGGAGAGAGGGGGCGGAAGAAAGAGAGATAAAAAGGAGAGGAGAAAAGAAAATGAATGAGGAGGAATTAACCTCAATTATTAGTGGATTATAGAGTATTTTTATGGTGGATTTCTGGTGATTGCAATTTCTCATCTAGATCTGAGGATTGATACAGGGAAAATGGAGAGAAAGAGAGAGCTGATGTGAAAAGTAAAATGAAATTGTTTTTCTCATTTTCCCAATGTATACCTATTTATATAAAGATATAAAAATTACCCTAACATGCCAGGTGGTCTCTCTCATCCTCAAGTTGCCTAATTCATGCCACCTCACCATTTAGGATTTTATATTTGTGTATTTAATGTGGTAGTATACATGATAAAAAAAAATACAACTACATGTTGATATATATGCATACATTCATATATAGCCATGTACATATACATAGATGTACCGACAATTCTATACACAAAAATTTATACTTATCCAGTTTATTTTACCTCAAAATTTCCCCACAAAATATCAAAAAAAATTCATTTCTACATGATATTAATTCAATTATCACCTAACTTAAACCCGTCTAAATTTCATTAATCAAGTATCAGTAACCAGGTTGTTATCGTTCTACCCCCTCAGAAAAATTTTATCCTTGAAACTTGGCACGCTTGAATAGATGAGTATAAAACCTTCACATTTCTGCTATATATATCACAAAATCTTTCTTTGATATAGTATCTTTCTCTATCTTTCACATCAAAAATTCACTCTCTCTTTATCAATTCTATATATGTTCTTACGATCTAAATTATTCTTTACTCGCTTGATGTACTAATCATTTTCTTACTCCAGTTCCCATACCACTAGCAACTCATACTGAAGGCCCACAGCCCCAGTAGGGCATATCCGAACCATGGGATTTAGGTACCTAATTCGAACATAAGGCAATGATCAAATATCCCGCGTTCGAGATTAATAACATGTGTGATAACTCCTACCCCCTTTAAACCATACATATTAACCAACACATTCACATACAATTAAAATATAGATGTATATATCAATCATAACAATCAGTCCTATTAATCAATCCTCTTTCAATGACAGCTATTCTGGATTTAATCCTTATTCTAAGTCTTGAGCTCTAATACCAACTGTAACGGTTCAGATTTCTAATATCCTCAATTAATATAAATATTCTTTTAAACCGATGATCGATGGGGAAACTAGCACTCAAAATGTGTATTTATGAAATCAAATGAAAAGCTCGAATGTGCTTAGTATACCCTCGATACTTCCGTTATAGCATTGGCTCAACGGGTCGTATCCACAGGGAAGGGAGGCGATAGAAGCATTAACAGTTTCTAGTCACGTCAGATGTTAACAATTCTTCTATGTTGAAAGAATGAAAAAGAAAAGAAAATGAAAACAAGCATGTGGTAGGTGAGGAGAGCGATGAAAACGTCGATAAGAAAATAAGAAGAGGAACTTGAAAATGATTTCTAAAACAAAGGTAAAAGAAAACTCACGGCTACTAACTACTAAGTACTCCACTAACCATGCTAACCTCTTCGAGATAGTTACCTCACATTTTAATCCTCGGCCATCACAATCCTTATCTTCAAGAAGCAATACAAAGCATGGCTCATGGATGGTTCATAACAATCAAAACATTGCAACAAGAACAAGCAATTACAAGCATCACTCATTACACTACAAGCATGAAATAAAAGAGCATGAAAATAAAAGAGAGTTAGCTTGGTTAGCAAGTTAGCAAGTTAGCAAGTTAGATTGTTAGAATCCATCATCTTTGGCCATCAATGGCTCTTGCAAGAACAAGGCCTTGTAGAGGCAACCCGATTCATGTGGATTATCAAGTAAGTGGTTAGATAGGTTAGTGGTTAGTAGTTAGATTGCCATGAGAAGAAAAAGTTAGCTAGAAATCATGTAGAAGGAGAAGGAGATTACAATGGAAGAGAAAGGAGGTACCTTTACATAGAGTGTCACTCTCTATTACATCAATCCCTCACTCATCTCTCTCTAGAAATCACTCAGCCCTACTACAATGATCTAAAAAGAAATCAAAATACAAGAAATGAAAAACTCTCACCTACACTACACTAAAAATCTGGATCTACTCCTAAAAACGAAGACTGCTTGCGCTCTGGGCAATTGCAGGGGTATTTATAGGCAGAAGAAGGCTCCAGAAGACGAAACGGAGCCACGCGTCGAAAATCGACGCGTGGATCCCTAGGATTGCCGCGGATTGCCGCGCCTTGGCGGCAATTCTAGGGAGGTGGGTCCCAGATTTTGGTCCGCGCATTCGTCTGGCTTCTAGCTACTTCCAGATATATCCAATTTCGGGTAATTTCGACCGCAGATCCGTCTGATGTGCGCTAGAGGCTAGGTTCAATGTATCTTCTAGAGAATCCTTTGCTTGGCCTCCAAGTAATGCGGGATTAATTAGCATAAATTGAGCTGAATTAGCCTCTTATTCCATCTTTGCCCTTGAACTTTGGTTGTACCTGCAATATAGACCAAAACACGTATTAGACCGACTATTTATTCATAAACTGGTGGGAAAATGCGACATAAAAAATGCATAATTGTAGACTAATCACACCCCCACACTTATTCTTTTGCTCGTCCCGAGCAAAACAAAGAAAAGAAAAACTATACTACCAATTTTATTACACCACTTTCGCAGGTGACGCGATTGCACTGAGCATGTGCAACAAGCCGTTAAACCTCTAGGTTACCCTAGAGGAGGAGTGTTGTCTCCTGAGGGTTTTCAGCAGATTACACCCACAAAATCCATAAAGAAAGAAAATAAATGTTAGTGTTTTGAAAACGCATTTTGAAAGAGAGACAAGTTTACGAACTATTTTTGCAAAAATATAAGTGATCTTAGGTCATAAGTCCACCTATAATCATTCTCCCTTAAACTTAGTCTCTATGCAAGATCTTGTCTTTAATTAAGGTAAGAATTCAAAATTGGATTGAATATTTTATCTTTCATAAAACCTAGATAGTATGCACACCGTGACAGTGAAGATTTCTGGGATTTCAACTCTAACCATAAAGCCATTTATTTATATATATTTATATTCTTTTTTTTTATTCTTCCCTTAGTTTAGGCTTTCTAGTTCACCCTTGTAACGAGCCTATAACCGATGACTCCCAAACCAGACGGTCTTAGGGCACCAGATGAGAAAACATCCCTCGGGTTTAAGGTCTCGAGTGAAAAAGGCCACGAAACTAAAGGGGATTATTATTATTATTACCACCGTTAGGCGTGAATAATCATGCTTCTTGAGGCATAGTTATCCAGCTTAATAAGTGATGCTTTATTCACATATATTTATTTATTTTTTTTCTTTATATTTTTTTATATATATGGCATTTTAGGTCTTTGTTTCCATCCCAAAAATGTGTAAGTGTGAAGTGCATACTTATCTAAGGCAAAAAATTCAAGATAAGAATATCTCCCCAATTTTTCTTACTTAGCCTATAATTTCAAACAAGATCTATTATTTCAACTAGGTTTAAGATGTCATAATTAAGGCTTTCTTAATTCCTAAGATACATCTTAATTTTCTTAAAAATAGATCAAAACTTTGTCTCTTATTTCAAAAAGTTTTTTATTTTATTATTTTTTTTAGTTTTTTATTTTTTCTAAAAGAAGTGTAAAAGAAAGAAGATCTAAAAACTCTATGTTAGTAAACCCTCCCCCACACTTATTTCATGCATTGTCCTCAATGCATCATGATATATGTATGCATGAAATAAAATAGAGAGGGAAGAAAAAATTACCTCAAGGTGGTGGTTCCGGTGGCGGTCTGATTGGTCCACGAAAGGCGGCCCAATCATTATTGCGTGGAGTCTGAAGGAACCCACCAGAAACCTCCATGATACAACCCACTAGAAAGATGTAGGCATGTGTGATTTTTATTAAAAATGTTACCCCATCAAATTTCCAAATTTTCAAAATAATTTTGGAGTCAAATTTATCAAGATCCTTGTCCCAGAATGGAGTATGAAAAGATGGAATGATTGATTTGGACTCAGGAAGCACAGGAACTAATATCAACTCAGAAAAAAGACTTAAATCAAGTAAAGGTTCAGGAGTTGAAATCGGTTCAGGAAGTGGGTCCAAATCAAGAAAATGAAGCTCAAGTCCACCATTATTTCCCCATGATGGAATGTGACTTTCTATGAGTAGTGATTCAAGTTCATGAATGACAGGTATGGGAATCAAAACTGACTCTAAAATGTTGCTCAAATTGGGTAACATAACAGGAGTCAATAGTGATTCGGGAATTTGAACTAGATCACAAATTGGAGGATCAAAGTCACATTCCTCATTCAGTTCAATTCTACAAAAATGGGAACTTGACAATTTATCAATGGGTCTTTCAAAAGTATGAAATTGGTCAAGTTCAATATGATCATCATAAGAAATTGGTGATTCAATTTCACAATGAATAGGCACTGGATCCAATACAGACTCGGGAAAAGGATTGAAATCAGGTGAAGACACCGGAGTCATAATTGAATCAGGAAGTAGAATTGAATCACTAATTTGAGTTTTATGATCATATTCATGTTCAAGTTCAATTTCAGGAAAAGGATAACTTGCCAAAATGTCAATAGGATTTGAGGTGTGGACAAGTTCAGGTGGATGTGCTGAAATTGAATCTTGATTTCCAAAACAACATGACTCTTTGGCTCGAACAGAATGGTTTGTGACATTAGAAATAGGATGAGAATGAAGAGTTTGGATCATCAAATCTATGTCACGGTTACGATCATTTTGAGCCTGAGTCATGAATTCAAGCATCTTTTTATAAGTCATTAGTTCATCGTTTTGTTGAAGAGATGCAGTGTTGTTTTGGAATTGGTGGTGAAATTGTGAGTCCATCAGATTTTGTGATTTTTGTTTGGACTCACGCATACTCATTTCCAAAATTGATGGTCTTCTATTTTGGACTGGTGGAACTGAGTATGAATCTTGAAAATGTTGTGGAATTGGAGAGGCCCTCATTTTCTGAATTTGTTGCTCGGCCTCTTGTAGATTTGCTTCTATACTCCTTTGTAAATCATATTTTTCTTCAATTGGTGGTTCAGAAAAAGGAGTATATGAAGCGGAATCGGGAATGAATATTGTGGATAATGTGAATATGATGGACAAGGTGGACATGGGGGACAAGGAGGTTGAAAATTTAACTCGGGGACTTGAATCCCCAATGACTCTGTGACAAGTTGAAATTATTTTAGAAATTATAGTCATAAGAATGTGGGTATGGGTTGTATTGATTCGGATAAGGCCAACCCGGTGTATTTGGTTGGTGCATATTGTAAAACGCCGGGTTGGAATTATCCGAATCATATGGAGTTGGTGTGAAATATGGATTCTTATTCGGATTGAAAGAATTATTTTTGTTGAATGCCATTTCACACAAAAAATCACAAAAAAGAAAGAATCAAACAACAAACAAAAAGAAAACAAAAAAAATCAAAACCAAGCCAAGAGGAGGGTTGACCTAAACCTAGATGAAATGTCCCTAGGGGCCAACGTCTATTCAAATTTTATTAGGGCTTGGGTTGTGTGAGTGGGGAGATGATTTTTGGGCTAAGGAAGGGTGATTAAATCCCACCTTATCTTGTTTGGGTTTTGCCCTTAAATTCAATTCGTGCAAGTGTGCAATATAGACAAGAATATAACACAAAGCGATAAATCACCCACGTGTTTGTCCTATGCTATATGCAATGCCATATGTACATCTCCATCCAAATCACAATAATAGAACAAAATACAGTATATTGGAATTGAATTGACACATGCCTAAATGCAAATGTCTAAACCGTTTTAAAGGCGTCCAAATACCGTATTTTAGTTCTTTTATTTTTTGCGGTGTGTAGGCAAGCAAAGCAGAAAGATAGCAGCACAAATCACTAGCTATTACAAGATACACATCCCAGAACAAACAATATACAGAATTATTGCACAATGGCCGCGGTGGCGCGGCAAAAGTCGCGGTTTTGCGGCTTTCCTTCCAAATCTGGGGTCCTGCTTTCTAGAGCAGGTAAAGGCAAAACTAGTTATGTACTGCAATGTTAAGCACCTGAAAATATTGCCCTGCACACCAAAACAGAGAAGACAAATGTTAACAAAAACGTGACATCAAAACCATTCCCTTCCCCGGCAACGGCGCCAAAAATTTGATTAAGACTAGAAAGGTGTATTAAAATGTAATCGATGTATCCCTTTCTTATCTCCGCTATAGCATAAAGCTATACCGAGTCGATTCTCAGGGAGAGCTAGCGATGGAAGCGTTACGAATCGTAGTGAAGAAATGTAAAACGAAGATTCTTCTATGCTTATAAAAATAAAAACAAATGGGAAAAAGAAATGAAAGAATGGATGGATATGTTCATGATGGAAATAGTCGGAAAAGAAATCAAGATTGGGATTTGGTATTCACAAGAAAGGAAAGAAGACTTGTAAAAGAATAGATGGAAGAAAACCATGACTAGCTTACCTTGCTAACTTGCCAAGACTTACTAGACTCCTTGATAGCGAATGTGTGCCTCATGTTGTCACTCCATCGGCGTGGGATTCGTCTTGCGTGTTGACCTAATTACTTTCTCACTTGGATGACGGGAGGTTTTACCCATCGGAGAAGAGAAGATCATCCAACTTGCAAGATGAAATAAAGCAATCACCCATGAGTTAGTGAAGATGGCAAGGCTAGTGGTTAGCTAGTACATGGTAGGAAAATTAGCTACAAGCCATAAGAAAAGTAAAACAAAGCATGAATAAAATTGCAAGGAATTAAAGCAAGAAATAAAGGAAAGCAAGTAAGAAAGCAAGTAAACTAGAACCAAGCTCAAGTAGAGGAAGGAGAATGGATGAATCCTTGTTGCTTCAAGTTGTCACTCCTTGATTACACAAGCTCTCTCTCTCACAATCTCTCTCTTTTACAATGAATTCTAGGGAAGAAGAAGAGGGATCTAAAGAACTAAAACCTAGAGAAAAACTACTAAAAATTACAACAATCTACTAACTTTCCTCTCTTCTCCATTCAGTCTTTGCTCGCAGGTCCAGGTGAAGTATTTATAGGCCCCAGGTGAAGGATCCAGAAGCTAGTTTGTTGGCGCAAAATCCGGATCTCAACAGACTCCAAACTGCCGCTGGCGCGCGGCAAGGCGCGGCAAGGCTGTGGCCGTTGGCTAACAGCTTTCTGGTACAAAGTTGTTACAAGTTTGTTAGCCACGTGGACCTTCTGGAATCTGGAGTTGTTGTGTGGATCTCTCTGGATTCTGGATTAGATTTGGGCTTTATCTTGGCTTTGAAACTAATCACTTTAATTATTGCTAATTAAAGTGATTATTGGCTTTCACTCCATTTAAGTGTAGACTTGTAAATATATAGAGAAGATTAGTAAAAATCATGTATTTATTTGTAATATGCATGGGGATTATGTGGTAAAATATGCAATATTGTGTTACAATCACACCCCCACACTTATTCTTTTGCTCGTCCCGAGCAAAACAAAGAAAAGAAAAGAAAAAAAATATAAAAATCCTATAAAGAAAATAAAAAGTCCCCGGCAACGGCGCCAAAATTTGATTGGTAAAAACAAGGTATATGAAGTTCTTGCACAGGAATTAGGTAGAAAAGATAGGGTTTAGAGTTAACCTTTGGTTCTTGTTCACTTCAAATATGTAATTGATATACCTTGTCCAATCTTCGCTATAGCATATAGCTATACCGAGTCGAACCACAAGGAGAGCTAGCGTTAGAAGCGTTACGGTATGAGGGAGAAAAAGAAACGAGATCTCTTCTTTGTTAATTACACAATTGCAAGAAATGTACAAGAAATGGTGGATTGGTTCATTGTGGAAAAAGAAATTAAATTGTGGAAAAAGAAATGAAAAGAATGAAGTGTAATGTAAAGAAAAGAATGCTAGAAGAAAGTGTGTAAACTCTTTTGATAGAAAGATGCATGGCTAGCCTAACTACACCTCATTGCTAACATACTAACTCTATGTTGATTGCAAGATTGCCTCATATTGAATCATAGGCAATTGAAGATAGCTTGCATGTTCAAGTGTGGTCTTCCTTCTTGAAGACTAGTGTTCCTTTTTAGTTAGTTAGCTTGATACCTCATCTTGAATCTTAGGTTCTCTTACTAGATGTTCATTGAGGAACTATAGGCTTGGTACTCAATTAGTGCTAGGGTTAGAAGAATCAAAAACTCTTTTGAACATTCATAGCTTAACTACAAAGTTAGCTTGAAGTACATGAGTTGATCTTGCTACACAAGTAACACATCCTTGGTGATCCATCCTTATGTTTCATCAAAGGCTCTTATAAGAGGCACATAATTCATATGGAGATCTAACAAGCCATTACCAAAGGATACAACCATACTTCATTGGAATTCACAAGAAACATAGAATTATGCAAGAATTGAAGTAGACAATCAACCAAGAGATAGTAGTAGCTAGGTGAGTCTTAGCTAGCCATGCAACAAGAACTTAGCCCTCCATTAAACTAATAACAAAGCTACAATTCTCCATAGAAAGCAAAGATCTAAGCAATTAAACTAGAACTAGAATTAAATGCAAGAAATTAAAGCATATGAAAAGAAAGCATACTCAAGTCTTGCAAAGAGAAGATGAAAGCTCCATTGATGAATCCTTGATTCAAGAGTGTCACTCTCTTGATTACAAGCTCTCAAACTGAAATCTCTCTCTCAATTTGTCTAGAACTCAAGGAAGAGGGATCTAAAGAACTAAAACCTAGAGAAAAACTACTAAAAATTACAACAATCTACTAACTTCCTCTCTTCTCCATTCAGTCTTTGCTCGCAGGTCCAGGTGAAGTATTTATAGGCCCCAGGTGAAGGATCCAGAAGCTAGTTTGTTGGCGCAAAATCCGGATCTCAACAGACTCCAAACTGCCGCTGGCGCGCGGCAAGGCTGTGGCCGTTGGCTAACAGCTTTCTGGTACAAAGTTGTTACAAGTTTGTTAGCCACGTGGACCTTCTGGAATCTGGAGTTGTTGTGTGGATCTCTCTGGATTCTGGATTAGATTTGGGCTTTATCTTGGCTTTGAAACTAATCACTTTAATTATTGCTAATTAAAGTGATTATTGGCTTTCACTCCATTTAAGTGTAGACCTGTAAATATATAGAGAAGATTAGTAAAAATCATGTATTTATTTGTAATATGCATGGGGATTATGTGGTAAAATATGCAATATTGTGTTACAATCACACCCCCACACTTATTCTTTTGCTCGTCCCGAGCAAAACAAAGAAAAGAAAAGAAAAACTATACTACCAATTTTATTACACCACTTTCGCAGGTGACGCGATTGCACTGAGCATGTGCAACAAGCCGTTAAACCTCTAGGTTACCCTAGAGGAGGAGTGTTGTCTCCTGAGGGTTTTCAGCGGATTACACCCACAAAATCCATAAAGAAAGAAGACAAATGTTAGTGCATTTTGAACAAGAGACATGTTTACGAACTATTTTTGCAAAAATATAAGTGATCTAAGGTCATAAGTCCACCTATAATCATTCTATCTTAAACTTAGTCTCTATGCAAGATCTTGTCTTCAATTAAGGTAAGAATTCAAAATTGGATTGAATACTTTATCTTTCATAAAACCTAGATAATATGCACACCGTGTTCAGTGAAAATTTCTGGGATTTCAACTCTAACCATCAAGCCATTTATTTATATATATTTATTTTCTTTTTCTCTTTTTTTTTTCTTTCTTCCCTTAGTTTTCTTAGGCTTTCTAGTTCACCCATGTAGCGAGCCTATAACCGATGACTCCCAAACCAGATGGTTCTAGGGCACCAGATGAGAAAACATCCCTTGGATTAAAGGACTCGAGTGAAAAAGGCCACAAAACTAAAGGGGATTATTTATAATCACCGTTAGGCGTGAATAATCATGCTTCTTGAGGCACAATTATCCAGCTTAATAAGTGAGATCACCGTTAGGCGTGAGTAACCATGCTTCTTGAGGCATAGTTATCCAGCTTAATAAGTGATCTTTTATTTATATATTTTTTTTTATTTTTATGGCATTTTTGGTCTTTGTTTCCATCCCAAGAAATGTGTAAGTGTGAAGTGCATATTATCTAAGGCAAAAAATTCAAGATAAAAATATCTCACCAATTTTACTTACTTATCCTATAATTTTAAATAAGATCTATTATTTCAACTAGGTTTAAGATGTCATAATTAAGGCTTTCTTAATTCCTAAGATACATCTTAATTTTCTTAAAAATAGATCAAAACTTTGTCTCTTATTTCAAAAAGTTTTTATTTTTATATTTTTTTTTTTTTATTTATTTATTTTTTTTTTAAATTTTTCTAAAAGAAAAGGTAAAATCTAAAAAATCTAGAAATAAAATGGAAGACCTAAAAAAAAATATAAAAATCCTATAAAGAAAATAAAAAGTCCTATGTTAGTACATACCGTTTTATTTTGATTAAGACTAGAAAGGTGTATTAAAATGTAATCGATGTATCCCTTTCTTATCTCCGCTATAGCGTAAGGCTATACCGAGTCGATTCTCAGGGAGAGCTAGCGATGGAAGCGTTACGAATCGTAGTGAAGAAATGTAAAACGAAGATTCTTCTATGCTTATAAAAATAAAAACAAATGGGAAAAAGAAATGAAAGAATGGATGGATATGTTCATGATGGAAATAGTCGGAAAAGAAATCAAGATTGGGATTTGGTATTCACAAGAAAAGGAAAGAAGACTTGTAAAAGAATAGATGGAAGAAAACCATGACTAGCTTACCTTGCTAACTTGCCAAGACTTACTAGACTCCTTGATAGCGAATGTGTGCCTCATGTTGTCACTCCATCGGCGTGGGATTCGTCTTGCGTGTTGACCTAATTACTTTCTCACTTGGATGACGATAAGAAAGGGATACATCGATTACATTTTAATCTACCTAATTACTTATTTTGCTCGGGACGAGCAAAAGAATAAGTGTGGGGGTGTGATTAGTCTACAATTCTGCATTTTTATGTCGCATTTTCCCACCAGTTTATGAATAAATAGTCGGTCTAATACGTGTTTTGGTCTATATTGCAGGTACAACCAAAGTTCAAGGGCAAAGATGGAATAAGAGCCTAATTCTTCCAATTAAGGGTAATTAATCCCGCATTACTTGGAGGCCAAGCAAGGGATCATCTAGAAGATACATTGAACCTAGCCTCTCGCGCACATCAGACGAATCTGCGGTCGAAATTGCCCGAAATTGGATATACCTGGAAGCAGCTAGAAGCCAGACGAACGCGTGGAAGAAATCCAGACGCACAATTCCCTAGAATTGCCGCAAAACGCGGCAAGGGCGCGGCAATTCTAGGGAGCCACGCGTCGATTTTCGACGCGTGGCCCCGTCTCGTCTTCTGGATCCTTCTGAGCCCTATAAATACCCCTGCAATTGCCCAGAGCGCGAGCAGTCTTCGTTTTTAGGAGTAGGTCCAGATTTTAGTGTAGGTGAGTGTTCTTCATTTCTTTTATTTTCTTTTCTTTGTTTTTAGATCATTGTAGTAGGGCTGTGTGATTCATAGAGAGAGAGAGAGATTGAGAGGGATTGATGTAATAGAGAGTGACACACTATGTAAAGGTACCTCCTTTCTCCTCCATTGTAATCTCCTTCTCCTTCTAACATGATTTCTTGCTAACTTTTTCTTCTCATGGCAATCTAACTACTAACCACTAACCTATCTAACCACTTACTTGATAATCCACATGAATCGGGTTGCCTCTACAAGGCCTTGTTCTTGCAAGAGCCATTGATGGCCAAAGATGATGGGTTCTAACAATCTAACTTGCTAACTTGCTAACTTGCTAACCAAGCTAACTCTCTTTTATTTCATGCTCTTTTATTTCATGCTAGTAGTGTAATGAGTGATGCTTGTAATAGCTTGTTCTTGTTGCAATGTTGTGATTGTTATGAACCATCCATGAGCCATGCTTTGTATTGCTTCTTGAAGATAAGGATTGTGATGGCCGAGGATCCAAATGTGAGGCAACTATCTCGAAGAGGTTAGCATGGTTAGTGGAGTACTTAGTAGTTAGTAGCCATGAGTTTTCTTTTACCTTTGTTTTAGAAATCGTTTTTCCAAATTCTTTTCTCATTTTTCTATCGGTGTTTTCATCGCCTTCTTAGTTTACCTTGTTCCATCTTCTTCACTTCTCTTTTGGTTTTTACATCGCCGTTTTCATCGCTCTCCTCACCTACCACATGCTTATTTTCATTTTCTCATTCTTTTTCATTCTTTCAACATAGAAGAATTGTTAACATCTGACGTGACTAGAGACTGTTAATGCTTCTATCGCCTCCCTTCCCTGTGGATACGACCCGTTGAGCCAATGCTATAACGGTAGTATCGAGGGTATACTAAGCACATTCGAGCTTTTCATTTGATTTCATAAATACACATTTTGAGTGCTAGTTCCACCCCGATCAAATTTTTGGCGCCGTTGCCGGGGAAGGGAATGGTTTTGATGTCACGTTTTTGTTAACATTTGTCTTCTCTGTTTTGGTGTGCAGGGCAATATTTTCAGGTGCTTAACATTGCAGTACATAAACTAGTTTTGCCTCTCCCTGCTCTAGAAAGCAGGGCCCAGATTTGGAAGGAAAGCCGCGAAACCGCGACTTTTGCCGCGCCACCGCGGCCATTGTGCAATAATTCTGTATATTGTTTGTTATGGGATGTGTATCTTGTAATAGCTAGTGATTTGTGCTGCTATATTTCTTGCTTTGATTGCCTACACACCATAAAAATAAAAGAACTAAAATACGGTAATTGGACGTTTTTAAAACGGTTTAGACATTCGCATTGAGGCACGTGTCAATTCAATTCCAATATACTGTATTTTGTTCTGTTGTTGTGATTTGGATGGAGATGTACATATGGCATTGCATATAGCATAGGACAAACACGTGGGTGATTTATCGCTTTGTGTTATACTATTGTCTATATTGCACACTTGCACAAATTGAACTTAAGGGTAAAACCCAAACAAGATAAGGTGGGGATTTAATTACCCTTCCGTGGCCCAAAAATCATCTCCCCACTCACACAACCCAAGCCCTAATAAAATTTGAATAAACGTTGGCCCCTAGGGACATTTCATCTAGGTCTAGGTCAACCCTTCTTTTGGCTTGGTTTTGATTTTTCTTTTCTTTTGTTTGTTGTTTGATTTTTCTTTTGTTTGTGATTTTTTGTGAAATGGCATTCAACAATAACAATTCTTTCAATCCAAACATGAATCCATATTTCACACCAACTCCATTTGATTCGGATAATTCCAACCCGGCGTTTTACAATACGCACCAACCAAATACACCGGGTTGGCCTTATCCGAATCAATACAACCCATACCCACATTCTAATAACTATAATTTTCATAATAATTTCAACTCGTCACAGAGTCATTGGGGATTAACGTACCCCGAGTCAAATTTTCAACCTCCTTGTCCACCATATTCACCTTGTCCACAATATTCATTCCCCGAATTTACTTCTTATACTCAACCAATTGAAGAAAAATCTGAGTTACTAAAGAGTTTAGAAGCCAATCTACAGAGGGCCGAGCAACAACTTCAAGAAACATTGGCCCCTCCAATTCCACAATATTTTCAAGAGTCTTACTCAGTTCCACCTCCTCATAATGAACAACCATTTGCCTTGGAAATGAGTAAAGAACTCTTGTGTGAGTCCAAGCTTCAATTTTCACACATTTTTGACTCAAATCATTCACAAAATTTCCAAAACCAAGATTCCTATACTCCCATTCTAGAGCAACCATTTGGAGATACATCAAGTCTAGATAAGAGTTTGGATATCTTGAAGGAGTCTTTATTACAATGTCAAAAATCACATGCCGAGTCTATCAATAAGGTGGAAGAACAATTGAGTCAATTGGTTAACATTATTAGGAATGAGGAAACTCTATCTTATCAACCTTTGACCAATTCAACTATGCCAAACTCTATTGATATGACCAAGGACTCTTGTCATTTTGGAAATCAAGATTCAATTTCAGCACACTTATCTGAACTTGTCCAAACTTCAAATCCCATTGATATTTTGGCAAGCTTTCCTTTTACTGAAATTGAACTTGAACATGAATATGATCCTAAACTTCCACTTGATGATTCAATTCTACTTCCTGATTCAATTATGACTCCAGTGTCTTCACCTGATTTCACTTCATTTCCTGAGTCATTATTGAATCCTGTACCCATCCATTGTGAAATTGAATCACCAATCATTCATGATGATCATATTGAACTTGACCAATTTCATACTTTTGAAAGTCCATTTGATAAATTGGTAGGTTCTCAATTTTGTGGAATTGAACTCAATGTGGAATATGACTTTGACCCTCAAGTTTGTGATTTAGTTCAAATACCTGAATCATTATTTACTCCTGTATTGTTACCCAATTTGAGTAACATTTTAGAGTCAGTTTTGATTCCCAACCCTCCTGAACTTGAATCACTAATCTTAGATAGTCACATTCCATCATGGGGAAATGAATTTGGACCTGAGCTTGATCTTCTTGATTTGGACACACTTCCTGAACCAATTTCGACTACCGAACCTTTACTTGACTTAAGTCATTTTTCTGAGTCGGTATTAGTTCCCATATTTCCTAAGTCCAAATCAATCATTCCATCTTTTCATACTCCATTCTGGGACAAGGATGTTGATAAATTTGACTCCGAAATTATTTTGAAAATTTGGACATTGGATGGGGTAAAATTCCTAATAAAATTCACACATGCATACATCTTTCTAGTGGGTTGTATCATGGAGGTTTCTGGTGGGTTCCTTCGGACTCCACGCAAGAATGATTGGGCCGCCTTTCGTGGACCAATCAGACCGCCACCGGAACCACCACCTTGAGGTAATTTTTTCCTTCCCTCTCTATTTTGTTTCATGCATACATATATCATGATGCATTGAGGACAATGCATGAAATAAGTGTGGGGGAGGGTTTACTAACATAGAGTTTTTAGATCTTCTTTCTTTTACACTTCTTTTAGAAAAAATAAAAAAATATAAAAATAAAAACTTTTTGAAATAAGAGACAAAGTTTTGATCTATTTTTAAGAAAATTAAGATGTATCTTAGGAATTAAGAAAGCCTTAATTATGACATCTTAAACCTAGTTGAAATAATAGATCTTATTTAAAATTATAGGATAAGTAAGTAAAATTGGTGAGATATTTTTATCTTGAATTTTTTGCCTTAGATAATATGCACTTCACACTTACACATTTCTTGGGATGGAAACAAAGACCAAAAATGCCATAAAAATAAAAAAAAAATATAAATAAAAGATCACTTATTAAGCTGGATAACTATGCCTCAAGAAGCATGGTTACTCACGCCTAACGGTGATCTCACTTATTAAGCTGGATAATTGTGCCTCAAGAAGCATGATTATTCACGCCTAACGGTGATTATAAATAATCCCCTTTAGTTTTGTGACCTTTTTCACTCGAGTCCTTTAATCCAAGGGATGTTTTCTCATCTGGTGCCCTAGAACCATCTGGTTTGGGAGTCATCGGTTATAGGCTCGCTACATGGGTGAACAAGAAAGCCTAAGAAAACTAAGGGAAGAAAAAAAAAAGAGAAAAAGAAAATAAATATATGTAAATAAATGGCTTGATGGTTAGAGTTGAAATCCCAGAAATTTTCACTGAACACGGTGTGCATATTATCTAGGTTTTATGAAAGATAAAGTATTCAATCCAATTTTGAATTCTTACCTTAATTGAAGACAAGATCTTGCATAGAGACTAAGTTTAAGATAGAATGATTATAGGTGGACTTATGACCTTAGATCACTTATATTTTTGCAAAAATAGTTCGTAAACATGTCTCTTGTTCAAAATGCACTAACATTTGTCTTCTTTCTTTATGGATTTTGTGGGTGTAATCCGCTGAAAACCCTCAGGAGACAACACTCCTCCTCTAGGGTAACCTAGAGGTTTAACGGCTTGTTGCACATGCTCAGTGCAATCGCGTCACCTGCGAAAGTGGTGTAATAAAATTGGTAGTATAGTTTTTCTTTTCTTTTCTTTGTTTTGCTCGGGACGAGCAAAAGAATAAGTGTGGGGGTGTGATTGTAACACAATATTGCATATTTTACCACATAATCCCCATGCATATTACAAATAAATACATGATTTTTACTAATCTTCTCTATATATTTACAGGTCTACACTTAAATGGAGTGAAAGCCAATAATCACTTTAATTAGCAATAATTAAAGTGATTAGTTTCAAAGCCAAGATAAAGCCCAAATCTAATCCAGAATCCAGAGAGATCCACACAACAACTCCAGATTCCAGAAGGTCCACGTGGCTAACAAACTTGTAACAACTTTGTACCAGAAAGCTGTTAGCCAACGGCCACAGCCTTGCCGCGCCTTGCCGCGCGCCAGCGGCAGTTTGGAGTCTGTTGAGATCCGGATTTTGCGCCAACAAACTAGCTTCTGGATCCTTCACCTGGGGCCTATAAATACTTCACCTGGACCTGCGAGCAAAGACTGAATGGAGAAGAGAGGAAAGTTAGTAGATTGATGTAATTTTTAGTAGTTTTTCTCTAGGTTTTAGTTCTTTAGATCCCTCTTCTTCTTCCCTAGAATTCATTATAAAAGAGAGAGATTGTGAGAGAGAGAGCTTGTGTAATCAAGGAGTGACAACTTGAAGCAACAAGGATTCATCCATTCTCCTTCCTCTACTTGAGCTTGGTTCTAGTTTACTTGCTTTCTTACTTGCTTTCCTTTATTTCTTACTTTAATTCCTTGCAATTTTATTCATGCTTTGTTTTACTTTTCTTATGGCTTGTAGCTAATTTTCCTACCATGTACTAGCTAACCACTAGCCTTGCCATCTTCACTAACTCATGGGTGATTGCTTTATTTCATCTTGCAAGTTGGATGATCTTCTCTTCTCCGATGGGTAAAACCTCCCGTCATCCAAGTGAGAAAGTAATTAGGTCAACACGCAAGACGAATCCCACGCCGATGGAGTGACAACATGAGGCACACATTCGCTATCAAGGAGTCTAGTAAGTCTTGGCAAGTTAGCAAGGTAAGCTAGTCATGGTTTTCTTCCATCTATTCTTTTACAAGTCTTCTTTCCTTTTCTTGTGAATACCAAATCCCAATCTTGATTTCTTTTCCGACCATTTCCATCATGAACATATCCATCCATTCTTTCATTTCTTTTTCCCATTTGTTTTTATTTTTATAAGCATAGAAGAATCTTCGTTTTATATTTCTTCACTACGATTCGTAACGCTTCCATCGCTAGCTCTCCCTGAGAATCGACTCGGTATAGCCTTATGCTATAGCGGAGATAAGAAAGGGATACATCGATTACATTTTAATACACCTTTCTAGTCTATAAAGAAAATAAAAAGTCCCGGCAACGGCGCCAAAAATTTGATCGATGGGGAAACTAGCACTCAAAATGTGTATTTATGAAATCAAATGAAAAGCTCGAATGTGCTTAGTATACCCTCGATACTTCCGTTATAGCATTGGCTCAACGGGTCGTATCCACAGGGAAGGGAGGCGATAGAAGCATTAACAGTTTCTAGTCACGTCAGATGTTAACAATTCTTCTATGTTGAAAGAATGAAAAAGAAAAGAAAATGAAAACAAGCATGTGGTAGGTGAGGAGAGCGATGAAAACGTCGATAAGAAAATAAGAAGAGGAACTTGAAAATGATTTCTAAAACAAAGGTAAAAGAAAACTCATGGCTACTAACTACTAAGTACTCCACTAACCATGCTAACCTCTTCGAGATAGTTACCTCACATTTGATCCTTGGCCATCACAATCCTTATCTTCAAGAAACAATACAAAGCATGGCTCATGGATGGTTCATAACAATCAAAACATTGCAACAAGAACAAGCAATTACAAGCATCACTCATTACACTACAAGCATGAAATAAAAGAGCATGAAAATAAAAGAGAGTTAGCTTGGTTAGCAAGTTAGCAAGTTAGCAAGTTAGATTGTTAGAATCCATCATCTTTGGCCATCAATGGCTCTTGCAAGAACAAGGCCTTGTAGAGGCAACCCGATTCATGTGGATTATCAAGTAAGTGGTTAGATAGGTTAGTGGTTAGTAGTTAGATTGCCATGAGAAGAAAAAGTTAGCTAGAAATCATGTAGAAGGAGAAGGAGATTACAATGGAAGAGAAAGAGGTACCTTTACATATAGTGTCACTCTCTATTACATCAATCCCTCACTCATCTCTCTCTAGAAATCACTCAGCCCTACTACAATGATCTAAAAAGAAATCAAAATACAAGAAATGAAAAACTCTCACCTACACTACACTAAAAATCTGGATCTACTCCTAAAAACGAAGACTGCTTGCGCTCTGGGCAATTGCAGGGGTATTTATAGGCAGAAGAAGGCTCCAGAAGACGAAACGGAGCCACGCGTCGAAAATCGACGCGTGGCTCCCTAGGATTGCCGCGGATTGCCGCGCCTTGGCGGCAATTCTAGGGAGGTGGGTCCCAGATTTTGGTCCGCGCATTCGTCTGGCTTCTAGCTACTTCCAGATATATCCAATTTCGGGTAATTTCGACCGCAGATCCGTCTGATGTGCGCTAGAGGCTAGGTTCAATGTATCTTCTAGAGAATCCTTTGCTTGGCCTCCAAGTAATGCGGGATTAATTAGCATAAATTGAGCTGAATTAGCCTCTTATTCCATCTTTGCCCTTGAACTTTGGTTGTACCTGCAATATAGACCAAAACACGTATTAGACCGACTATTTATTCATAAACTGGTGGGAAAATGCGACATAAAAAATGCATAATTGTAGACTAATCAACCGACAGATTATCATGATAGGTAGTAAAAAGTGCATATTTATCACTACATTTACTATCACATTTTCCTATTTATTCCTATAATTTTGCACTATTACTAATGTTTTATTATTTATTGTGTGCAGGCCTTGAGTAATAAAAAATAAAAAAATAAAAGCCCAAAAGAAGCCCAAAAAGCCCATGTCCAAGCCCAATGCAAAAGTTGCAATTACCAAGTGCCAAAGTTGCAATTAACATGTGCAAAATTTGTAATTACTAAAAGAAGAGGAAAGGGATAGACTTTTACTCAATCCTAATCACTTGCAGGACAAGGATAAAGATAAAAGGAGGAGAGTGCAGAGATGAAATTCGTTTTAAAAGATTTGGAAGATTTGAATTTAGGGTAACTTACTTCCCAAGTTATCCCGAAATTTCAAAATAAAGAGTCATGATGATAGATCTAAAAGGATAGACCCAGATGGACGGACCAGAGGAGGCCACGCGCGAAGCGCGTGGCCAGGGACAAAGCTAAGGCCGTGGAAACGCGGCCCAAGCCGCGTTTCCGCGGCAATCCAGATAAGGTTGGCTAGCTGCTTTCGTGGAGGAGTCGTACCGGGACTCTACATCTTCCGTCTCCTATAAATACCCCTGCATAGCAACAGAAAAAAACAGAGTCGAGGACAGAGACGAATTTAGGGTTTTCTTAGGCTAGTTTGTAGATTAGGTTTTTATTTTCTTTTTTTGTAATTTTTAATTTTTTTTAATAACTGAGAGGAGAGGATACTTTCATGGAGGAAGGAGATCAAACTTGTACAGAAGGTGACAATCGGTGTAAGTAATCTTTTCTTCTATTGTTAATTGAATCGAATCAAAGTTTATTTCTTTTTGCTATTCTTTGTGTTTCCCTCTTTTGTGTTTGTGGATCCATGTGAAAGCAAGAGCTTCGAAGGTGCCTTCTCCTTGTAAGTGCCGTTGATGGTTTATGGCGATGAATATCTACTTCCATGGTAGCGTAGCTCGCCCTTTTTATTTCGTAGTATAGATCGGCAGTAGGGAAGATCTCATATTCCATGCTTCATTCGCCTTCAAAGAAAGATACGTCATTGACACGGTTCCAATATAAGCAGATGCCGAAGAGGTAAGTAAGTTTTTAGTTTTCTTTCTTTTATTTTTAGTGTAAATCACCAAATTCCCAATCTTTTTCACACTTTCATTGTAAATATCATATCAATGTAAATATCACTTCTAGTTTCTCCATCTTCTTAATCTACCACTTTCTTTCTAACCTGACTTTAACAACTATTAATTCAAACACTTTAGAGAACTTACTAAACAAGCTTCCATCGCTAGTCCCTCCCTGTGGATCACGACTCGCATAGCCACTTGCTATAGCGGTAGTATTGAGCACCTTGCACATCCTATTCTTAAAACTGAAATTCTATATTCTTGTGTGCAGGTAAAAACTCAATCAAAATTTTGGCATCGTTGCCGTGGAGGGACGGTAAGTTATTCTCTAAAAAAAAAACTAATTCTTTTATTCTTTCTGTTTGCAGGTTCAGAGAACAGGAAATCTAATAGCAGCAAAGGATACATAGCAACTCTGTGCCTCTGCCCTCGAAGGCAGAGCAGCAGAGCCTACTACAGAGTCGCGTTTGCGCGGCAATAGCCGCGTTTCTGCGGCCTGAGTAGTTAACTACTTACTCAGTTTTCTGCAAGTTGCTGAAAATTGAAATATTTATTTACTACTCTGTTAACTTTTCTCTGTGATCACCCTACACACTGCTAATTAATTAACAGTAACCTATTTGTTGAAAAATAAAAAAATTAGACTCTTGCATATAGGCACGTGTCTATTTAATTTTTTTAATTCTGTTGAAGAGTGCTGGCGACAAGGTACGTTCGCATTGCATATAGACTAGGAAACACTCTTGGCTGATTTACTGCTTTTTGAGTGATTACTTATCTACTGCTTTACACGTACACAAAAAATTTAAGGGCATAACCCATAAATAACATAAGGTGGGGATTTCATCACCCTTCCTTGGCCCACAAATCATCTCCGTTGCACTCATAACCCTAACCCAAAATAAAAATGAGTAGATGTTGGCCCTAGGGATATCTCGGACTCAATTAGGAGATTATCCTAAGGGGGAAAGGTGTTAGAACTTGACTCCTGCCAAATCAGTGTCTAGGAAAGGGATTGAGGGCCGAAAGCTCGAAGGTTGGTCCTTACTTAATTAAGGAACGTCTTTGACGGAAAACCTCCCACCAATCTTGCCCTGACCTGGCTGATTAGCTTGTGGTCAAAGTCTACATTATACCTCCCGTAGACAGTCTAACCAGTTAGGAGTCGTCTAGGTCATAGGTCTACCCTAACTTAGATTAGAATTTTTTTTTGCTTATTTGTTTGTTTTCTTTTTCTTTGTTTGTGTTTGTGATATGGCTTATAACAACAATTTTTTCAATTTTAATAATAATCCATATTACTCCCAAACCTCTTTTTCAGATATTACCAACCCGGCATATCATAACTTTAACTAATCTAGTGTGCCGGAGTGGTCTTATCTGAATGAATATAACCCATGCCCCCCATCTTATGACCATAATTTCCATAACAATTTCAACTCTTCACAGAGTCCATGAGAATTCACCTCCCCCGAGTCCAATTTTCAACCAACTTGTCCCCTTATCCACCTTGTCCACAATATTTCCAAGATTCATACTCAGATCCACCAGTTCAAAATAGAAAACCATCTATCTTGGAAATGATGAGTATGCATGAGTCCAAGCAACAATCACCATCAATCTTGGACATGATGATGCGTGATCCAAGCAACAATCACTGAATCTGACACTCACAATTTCATCATGACTATCACAACAACACTTCATCTTTTCAAGTCCTATCACAACAAAATGATGAACCTATCGACTATGAAAAGATGCTTGAAGTCATGACTCAGGCTAGAATCGTTCGTGATCGTGAAATAGATATGATGGTTCAAACTTTACGCTCTCACCGTTCGGCCATTTCTGATGTCGCTAACCATTCTCTTAGAGCCGAAGAGTCACCTTGCTTTAGAAAACAAGATTCTATTTCAGTACAATCATTTGAACTTGCCCAAACTCCAAATTTTGAAAATGATATTGACAGCTTGGCAAGTTATTCCTTTCCTGAAATTGAACTTGAAAATGAATATGATCATGAACCTCAATGATTAGTCTACAAATTCTGCATTATTATATCGCATTTCTCACAGTTTTAATGAATAAATAGTCGTCTAAATCGTGTTTTGGTCTTAATTGCAGGTAAATCCAAAGTCCAAGGGCAAAGATGGAATAAGAGGCTAATTCAGCTCAATTTATGCTAATTAATCCCGCAATTACTTGGAGTCCAAGCAAAGGATTTTCTAGAACATGCATTGTACCTAGACTCCTGAGCTGTCAGACGAATATTCGGGCGAAAGTACCAGAAAAGGGGTATATCTGGAAGCCGCTAGAAGCCAGACGAACGCGTGGAAGAAATCCAGAGAATTAATTCTCTGGAATTGCCGCAAAACGCGGCAAAGGCGCGGCAATCCTAGGGCGCCACGCGTCGATTTTCGACGCGTGGCCCCGTCTCCTCTTCTGGATCCTTCTGAGCCCTATAAATAGCCCTGCAGAGAGCCAAACCGAGAGCAGACTACGTTTTTAGGAGCAGATCCAGATTTTAGTGTAGTGTAGGTGAGTTTTCTTCATTTCTTTTATTTCATTTCTCTTTCTTAGATCATTGTAGTAGGGCTGAGTGATTTCTAGAGAGAGATAGTGAGGGATTGATGTAATAGAGAGTGACACTCTATGTAAAGATGCCTTTTTTCTCTTTCATTGTAATCTCCTTCTCCTTCTACATGATTTCTAGCTAGTTTTTCTTTTCATGGCAATCTAACTACTAACCACTAACCATCTAACCACTTACTTGATAATCCACATGAATCGGGTTGCCTCTACAAGGCCTTGTTCTTACAAGAGCCATTGATGGTCAAAGATGATGGGTTCTAACATCTAACTTGCTAACTTGCTAACCAAGCTAACTCTCTTTTATTTCATGCTCTTTTATTTCATGCTAGTAGTGTAATGAGTGATGCTTGTAATAGCTTGTTCTTGTTACAATGTTTTGATTGTTATGAACCATCCATGAGCCATGCTTTGTATTGCTTTTTGAAGCCAAGGATTGTGATGGCCGAGGATCAAAATGTGAGGCAACTATCTCGAAGAGGTTAGTATGGTTAGTGGAGTACTTAGTAGTTAGTAGCCATGAGTTTTCTTTTACCTTTGTTTTAGATATCGTTTTTAAGTTCCTCTTCTTATTTTCTTATCGACGTTTTCATCGCTCTCCTCACCTACCACATGCTTGTTTTCATTTTCTTTTATTTTTCATTCTTTCAACATAGAAGAATTGTTAACATCTGACGTGACTAGAGACTGTTAATGCTTCTATCGCCTCCCTTCCCTGTGGATACGACCCGTTGAGCCAATACTATAACGGAAGTATCGAGGGTATACTAAGCACATTCGAGCTTTTCATTTGATTTCATATAATACAAATTTTGAGTGCTAGTTTCCACCCCGATCAAATTTTTGGCGCCGTTGCCGGGGAAGGGATTGGTTTTGATGTCACGTTTTTGTTAACATTTGTCTTCTTTGTTTTGGTGTGCAGGGCAATATTTTCAGGTGCTTAACATTGCAGAAAATAACCTAGCTTTGCCTTTCCCTGCTCTAGAAAGCAGGACCCCAGATTTGGAAGGAAAGCCGCGAAACCGCGACTTTTGCCGCGCCACCGCGGCCATTGTGCAATAATTCTATATATTGTTTGTTCTGGGATGTGTATCTTGTAATAGCTAGTTGATTTCTGCTGCTATCTTTCTTGCTTTGATTGCCTACACACCACAAAAAAATAAAAGAACTAAAATACGGTATTTGGACGCTTTTAAAACGGTTTAGACATTTGCATTTAGGCACGTGTCAATTCAATTCCAATATACTGTATTTTGTTCTGTTGTTGTGATTTGGATGGAGATGTACATATGGCATTGCATATAGCATAGGACAAACACGTGGGTGATTTATCGCTTTGTGTTATATTCTTGTCTATATTGCACACTTGCACAAATTGAATTAAGGGCAAAACCCAAACAAGATAAGGTGGGATTTCATACCCCTTCCTTAGCCCAAAAATCATCTCCCCACTCACACAACCCAAGCCCTAATAAAATTTGAATAGACGTTGGCCCCTAGGGACATTTCATCTAGGTCTAGGTCAACCCTCCTCTTGGCTTGCTTTTGATTTTTCTTTTCTTTTTGTTTGTTGTTTGATTCTTTCTTTTTTGTGATTTTTTGTGTGAAATGGCATTCAACAATAACAATTCTTTCAATCCAAACATGAATCCATATTTCACACCAACTCCATTTGGATCGGATAATTCCAACTCGGCGTTTTACAATACGCACCAACCAAATACACCGGGTTGGCCTTATCCGAATCAATACAACCCATACCCACATTCTTATGACTATAATTTCTAAAATAATTTCAACTCGTCACAGAGTCATTGGGGATTCAAGTCCCCCGAGTTAAATTTGCAACCTCCTTGTCCCCCATGTCCACCTTGTCCATCATATTCACCTTATCCACAATATTCATTCCCCGATTTAGCTTCTTATACTCCTTTTTCTGAACCACCAATTGAAGAAAAATCTGAGTTACAAAAGAGTTTAGAAGCCAATCTACAGAGGGCCGAGCAACAACTTCAAGAAACATTGGCCCCTCCAATTTTACAATATTTTTAAGAGTCTTACTCAGTTCCACCTCCTCATAATGAACAACCATTTGCCTTGGAAACGAGTAAAGAACTCTTGTGTGAGTCCAAGCTTCATTTTCACACATTTTTGACTCAAATCATTCACAAAATTTCCAAAACCAAGATTCCTATACTCCCATTCTAGAGCAACCATTTGGAGATACATCAAGTCTAGATAAGAGTTTGGATATCTTGAAGGAGTCTTTATTACAATGTCAAAAATCACATGCCGAGTCTATCAATAAGGTGGAAGAACAATTGAGTCAATTGGTTAACATTATTAGAATGAGGAAACTCTATCTTATCACCCTTTGACCAATTCAACTATGCCAAACTCTATTGATATGACCCAAGACTCTTGTCATTTTGGAAATCAAGATTCAATTTCAGTACAACCACCTGAACTTGTCCAAACTTCAAACCCCATTGCCATTTTGGCAAGTTTTCCTTTTACTGAAATTGAACTTGAACATGAATATGATCCTGAACTTCCACTTGATGATTCAATTTTACTTCATGATTCAATTATGACTCCAGTATCTTTACCTGATTTCACTCCATTTCCCGAGTCATTATTGAATCCTGTACCCATCCATTGTGAAATTGAATCACCAATCATTCATGATGATCATATTGAACTTGACCAATTTCATACCTTTGAAAGTCCATTTGATAAATTGGTAAGTTCTCATTTTTGTGGAATTGAACTCAATGAGGAATGTGACTTTGACCCTCAAGTTTGTGATTTAGTTCAAATACCTGAATCATTATTGACTCCTGTTTTGTTACCCAATTTGAGTAACATTTTAGAGTCAGTTTTGATTCCCAACCCTCCTGAACTTGAATAACTAATCTTAGATATTCACATTCCAGCATGGGAAAATGAATGTGGACTTGAGCTTCATCTTCTTGATTTGGACCCACTTCTTGAACCGATCTCGACTCCCGAACCTTTACTTGACTTAAGTCATTTTCTGAGTCGGTATTAGTTCCCATATTTTCCAAGTCCAAATCAATCATTCCATCTTTTCATACTCCATTCTGGGACAAGGATCTTGATAAATTTGATTCTGAAATTATTTTAGAAATTTGGACATTGGATGGGGTAAAATTCCTAATAAAATTCACACATGCATACATCTTTCTAGTGGGTTGTATCATGGAGGTTTCTGGTGGGTTCCTCCGGACTCCACGCAAGAATGATTGTGCCGCCTTTCGTGGACCAATCAGACCGCCACCGGAACCACCACCTTGAGGTAATTTTTCCTTCCCTCTCTATTTGTTTCATGCATACATATATCACGATGCATTGAGGACAATGCATGAAATAAGTGTGGGGGAGGGTTTACTAACATAGAGTTTTTAGATCTTCTTTCTTTTACACTTCTTTTAGAAAAAAAATATATAAAAAAAAAACTTTTTGAAATAAGAGACAAAAGTTTTGATCTATTTTTAAGAAATTAAGATGTATCTTAGAAATTAAGAAAGCCTTAATTATGACATCTTAAACCTAGTTGAAATAATAGATCTTGTTTGAAATTATAGGCTAAGTAAGTAAAATTGGGGAGATATTTCTATCTTGAATTTTTTGCCTTAGATAGTATGCACTTCACACTTACACATTTTTGGGATGGAAACAAAGACCAAAATGCCATAAAAATAAAGAAAAAAAAAGAAAAAATGTATATACATAAATAAAACATCACCTATTAAGCTGGATAAATGTGCCTCAAGAAGCATGATTATTCACGCCTAACGGTGGTAAAGGAAATAAATAATCCCTTTAGTTTTGTGGCCTTTTTTACTCGAGACCTTAAACCCGAGGGATGTTTTCTCATCTGGTGCCCTAAGACCGTCTGGTTTGGGAGTCATCGGTTAAAGGCTCGTTACAAGGGTAAACTAGAAAGGCTAAACTAAGGGAAGAAAAAGTAGAAAAAATATATATATATAAATAAATGGCTTGATGGTTGGAGTTGAAATCCCAGAAATTTTCACTGAGCCCGGTGTGCATATTATCTAGGTTTTATGAAAGATAAAAGTATTCAATCCAATTTTGAATTCTTACCTTAATTAAAGACAAGATCTTGCATAGAGACTAAGTTTAAGAAAGAATAATTATAGGTGGACTTATGACCTTAGATCACTTATATTTTTGCAAAAATAGTTCGAAAACATGTCTCTCTTTCAAAATGAATTTTCAAAACACTAACATTTGTCTTCTTTCTTTATGGATTTTGTGGATGCAATCCGCTGAAAACCCTCAGGAGACAACACTCCTCCTCTAGGGGAACCTAGAGGTTTAACGGCTTGTTGCACGTGCTCAGTGCAATCGCGTCACCTGCGAAAGTGGTGTAATAATCCTTGTAGTATAGTTTTCTTTTCTTGTTTTGCTCGGGACGAGCAAAGAATAAGTGTGGGGTGTGATTAGTCTACAAATTCTGCATTATTATATCGCATTTCTCACAGTTTTAATGAATAAATAGTCGTCTAAATCGTGTTTTGGTCTTAATTGCAGGTAAATCCAAAGTCCAAGGGCAAAGATGGAATAAGAGGCTAATTCAGCTCAATTTATGCTAATTAATCCCGCAATTACTTGGAGGCCAAGCAAAGGATTTTCTAGAACATGCATTGTACCTAAACTCCTGAGCTGTCAGACGAATATTCGGGCGAAAGTACCAGAAAAGGGGTATATCTGGAAGCCGCTAGAAGCCAGACGAACGCGTGGAAGAAATCCAGAGAATTAATTCTCTGAAATTGCCGCAAAACGCGGCAAAGGCGCGGTAATCCTAGGGCGCCACGCGTCGATTTTCGACGCGTGGCCCCGTCTCCTCTTCTGGATCCTTCTGAGCCCTATAAATAGCCCTGCAGAGAGCCAAACCGAGAGCAGACTACGTTTTTAGGAGCAGATCCAGATTTTAGTGTAGTGTAGGTGAGTTTTCTTCATTTCTTTTATTTTCATTTCTCTTTCTTAGATCATTGTAGTAGGGCTGAGTGATTTCTAGAGAGAGATAGTGAGGGATTGATGTAATAGAGAGTGACACTCTATGTAAAGATGCCTTTTTTCTCTTTCATTGTAATCTCCTTCTCCTTCTACATGATTTCTAGCTAGTTTTTCTTTCATGGCAATCTAACTACTAACCACTAACCACTAACCATCTAACCACTTACTTGATAATCCACATGAATCGGGTTGCCTCTACAAGGCCTTGTTCTTACAAGAGCCATTGATGGCCAATGATGATGGGTTCTAACATCTAACTTACTAACTTGCTAACCAAGCTAACTCTCTTTTATTTCATGCTCTTTTATTTCATGCTAGTAGTGTAATGAGTGATGCTTGTAATAGCTTGTTCTTGTTGCAATGTTTTGATTGTTATGAACCATCCATGAGCCATGCTTTGTATTGCTTTTTGAAGCCAATGATTGTGATGGCCGAGGATCAAATGTGAGGCAACTATCTCGAAGAGGTTAGTATGGTTAGTGGAGTACTTAGTAGTTAGTAGCCATGAGTTTTCTTTTACCTTTGTTTTAGATATCGTTTTCAAGTTCCTCTTCTTATTTTCTTATCGACGTTTTCATCGCTCTCCTCACCTACCACATGCTTGTTTTCATTTTCTTTTATTTTTCATTCTTTCAACATAGAAGAATTGTTAACATCTGACGTGACTAGAGACTGTTAATGCTTCTATCGCCTCCCTTCCCTGTGGATACGACCCGTTGAGCCAATGCTATAACGGAAGTATCGAGGGTATACTAAGCACATTCGAGCTTTTCATTTGATTTCATAAATACACATTTTGAGTGCTTGATTTTATCTCGATCACTCAACTTAGTGATTCAATTTTACTTCCTGATTCAATAATGACTCCGGTGTCTCCACCTGATTTCAATCTTTTTCCCGAGTCAACATTGGATCCTGTGCCAATTCAAAATGAAATTGAATCACCCATTTTTGATGATCATATTGAACTTGACCAATTTTATAATTTTGAAAATCCCATGGATAAATTGGCAAGTTCTCATTTTTATGACATTAAACTCAATGAGAATTGTGACCTAGATTCTCAAATCTGTGATCAAGTTCAAATTCCCGAATCAATATTGACTCCTGTTTTGTTACCCGACTTAGGTAATATTTTAGAGTCAGTTTTGATTCTCATACCTATCATTCCTGAACTTGAATCACCAATATTAAGTCACATTCCATTGTGAGAAAATGATTGTGGACTTATGTTTCAACTTTTTGATTTGGACCCACTTCTTGAACCAAGCTCGACTCCTGAATCTTTACTTGATTTAAGTTACTTTCTTGAGTCGGTATTCATTCCCGTACTTTTTAAGTCCAAGTCAATCATTCCATCTTTTCACACTCCATTTTGGGACAAGGTGGTTGACACAATTGACTCTGAAAATAATTATGAGATTTGAAAATTTGATGGGATGGAATTTTTAATAAAAAATGTTCATACAGACATCATTTTAGTAGGTTATACAAGAGAGATTTCTGGTGGGTTCCTCTAAATTCACAAAAGTAGATTGGGCCGCATTCCGTGGACCAATTAAACCACCACCGGAACCACCACCTTGAGGTAACATCTGCCTTCCCTTTCTTCTTTTTCATGCATACATGCATTCATTCATACATTGAGGACAATGCATGAGATAAGTAAGGGGGAGGGTTTACTAACATACTAACATAGGTAGATACTAAAAAAGAAATTGAAAATTGAAAAAAAAAAGGACAATATTTTGATTTATCTTTTGAAAGAATTTAAGTTAGTCTTAAGAATTAGGAAAATCATGATTAGGATTTCTAAAAACTTGGTCAAAATAAATAAATTGTTGAATTTTAAGGTATAGGAGGAAAAATTGAATAAGTAATTAGTCTTGATTTTTACCTTAATGAAATATGCATACCTAATACACTTACACATCTAGGATTCTAAGACAAAGACTCTTGTGCCCTATAAAAAATAATACTAAAAAAATCGTAAAAAAAATATATATTCACTAATTAAGCTGGATACATGTGCCTCAAGAAGCATAAGTATTCACGCATAAAGGTGATTGTATAAATAAAAACCTTAGTTTTGTGGCCTAGTTCACTCGAATCCTTAAGTCCGTGGGGTGTTTTCTCACCCGGTGCCCTAAAACCGACCGGTTTGGGAGCCACCGACTTTAAGTTCGCTACATGGGTGGATTAGAAAGCCTAAAGAAACTAAGAAAATTACTTATATATGTACTAACACATCTAATAGTCAATTAGTTAGGTATGAGGGCCTCAAGAAGCCTCGATACTTACACAAAAGAAAATTAGATGAGTTATACATATTTAAAAAAAGAAGAAAAAATAATAATAATAAAGAGGCATGAGAGTCCAAGTTAAGGAATTCCTAGTAAAGATTCACAAGGATGCATATGACTTAGGGTAACTAAAGAGACTATACAAAAATTCAATTTTGATTCTTACCTAAAATGGATAACAATTTATTTTAAAGACTAAGTTAAGAATGAATAAAAATTATAATCCTAAAACTTATAGATTACTTAGTCTCTTCAAACATATTTCAAATATTTTCTTTCTTATGGATTTTGTGGGTGTAATCCGCTGAAAACCCTCACGAGACAACACTCGTCCTCTAGGATAACGTAGAGGTTTAACGGCTTGTTGCACATGCTAAGTGCAACCGTGATGCCTACGAAAGTGAGTTAGGATAGATTAATTTTTCTTTTCTTTTTGATTTTTACTCGAGGACGAGAAAAAAGATAAGTGTGAGAGTGTGATAGGTAGTAAAAAGTGCATATTTATCACTACATTTACTATCACATTTTCCTATTTATTCCTATAATTTTGCACTATTACTAATGTTTTATTATTTATTGTGTGCAGGCCTTGAGTAATAAAAAATAAAGAAATAAAAGCCCAAAGAAGCCCAAAAAGCCCATGTCCAAGCCCAATGCAAAAGTTGCAATTACCAAGTGCCAAAATTGCAATTAACATGTGCAAAATTTGCAATTACTAAAAGAAGAGGAAAGGGATAGACTTTTACTCAATTCTAATCACTTGCAGGATAAGGATAAAGATAAAAGGAGGAGAGTGCAAAGATGAAATTCGTTTTAAAAGATTTGAAAGATTTGAATTTAGGGTAACTTGCTTCCCAAGTTATCCTGAAATTTCAAAATAAAGAGTCAGGATGACAGATCTAAAAGGATAGACCCAGATAGACGGACCAGAGAAGGCCACGCGCGAAAGCGCGTGGCCAGGGACAAAGCTAAGGCCGCGGAAACGCAGCCCAAGCCGCGTTTCCGCAGCAATCCAGGTAAGGTTGGCCAGCTGCTTTCGTGGAGGAGTCGTACCGGGACTCTACATCTTCCGTCTCCTATAAATACCCCTGCAGAGCAACAGAAAAAAATAGAGTCAAGGACAGAGACGAATTTAGGGTTTTCTTAGGCTAGTTTGTAGATTAGGTTTTTTATTTTCTTTTTTGTAATTTTTAATTTTTTTTTAATAACTGAGAGGAGAGGATACTTTCATGGAGGAAGGAGATCAAACTTGTACTGAAGGTGACAATTGGTGTAAGTAATCTTTTCTTCTATTGTTAATTGAATCGAATCAAAGTTTATTTCTTTTTGCTATTCTTTGTGTTTCCTCTTTTGTGTTTGTGGATCCATATGAAACCAAGAGCTTCGAAGGTGCCTTCTCCTTGTAAGTACCGTTGATGGTTTATGGTGATGAATATCTACTTCCATGGTAGCGTAGCTCGCCCTTTTTATTTCGTAGTATAGATCAGGAGTAGGGAAGATCTCATATTTCATGCTTCGTTCGCCTTCAAAGAAAGGTACGTCATTGACACGGTTCCAAGGTAAGCAGACGCCAAAGAGGTAAGTAAGTTTTAGTTTTTAGTTTTCTTTCTTTTATTTTTAGTGTAAATCACCAAATTCCTAATCTTTTTCACACTTTCATTGTAAATATCATATCATTGTAAATATCACTTCTAGTTTCTCCATCTTCTTAATCTACCATTTTCTTTCTAATCTGATTTTAACAACTATTAATTCAAACACTTTAGAGAACTTACTAAACAAGCTTCCATCGCTAGTCCCTCCCTGTGGATCACGACCCGCATAGCCACTTGCTATATCGGTAGTATTGAGCACCTTGCACATCCTATTCTTAAAACTGAAATTCTATATTCTTGTGTGCAGGTAAAAACTCAATCAATCATAATCATCTCCAATCCATGAAAATTTCAGCAGTACCACCTTTGTAAATACTGATCTGACCTGATATACAATACAAATCAGAATAGTTTTGGCCATCATCAGCCTACTTGTTCTCAATTCAACACATAAACTAAACTTAGCAATCATCCACGTAATCATCATAATATTTCGGGTCACAATGTCCTTCTTATTCTTCAAATAACAATTTCGGCTTGACTTCGTCTACTTATAAAACATAATAATATAACCTCGAGAGTACCCCTCTTGAGCATCCACAGAATAATGCAGTTGATATATATCTAACTTATCATGATCACAAATAACTTAATAATACATCTTTAAGAATATATATCTCAATATCACTAACTAATAAAAATTATCTCCGATGTCAATACGAAATAAAACTATGTACAACAAATCTCTGAACATGTTTATACGAGATTAGTTTGTCCATCCCACATCTAAACACATATTATCTATAAGCACGTACTCAAGAAATACAACATGATTAAATTATACATAAGAGAATAGATTTATCTAAAATGAACTCCATGTAGCTTAAACCAAGCCCCTATCTCGACGCGATGTGCAAACAAAGCAGTCTGTGAAGGAGTGAGCTCGACAGCTCAATGAGTAGAGTCATAAGAAAATCAAGGGGTGATATACAGATTAAATAAGAAGTTTATATTTTTTTTCAAATAACAAAGATATGTATGGAGTAACAGAAACGGGAAACAATGCATCATCAGTTAACACAACTATCTCTATATTCTGCAGGACGGTCTGATCCCATGGTCATTAATTTTCTAAAACCTCCTTAAATTTATATTTCACATATTGCAGGGTTTATGAGTTCAGCAAATACTTTCTTGGTTATTTAGTGTATGTTTGAGTTCATTTATGTATTCACAGTATATAACACATATGTATTTCATATCTCTTGCTTTAGGTGTGTAAATCACAATTATACTTTCATAAAATAGCTTATCCATTCAAATAGTACACATATCATTAATGTACTTGTATATCTTATAATCTTAGCACACTCCACAGCATTGGCATATCATACCTAGTAAATACATCATGTATTATTCATATGCATATACAAGGCACAAATGAAGTGTGAGATTCTCCATCTTTTCCTCCTACCGGTTCCCGACTGGCCTCTCCGTTATAAATATATAATATAGCAATAACACCGCCTTCCTCCTTCTATCGGCTCCCTCCTAGCCCCTTTCTCCATAATAAATATATAATATATCAACAACACCATCTTACCACTCCTACGGGCTCTCGCCCGACCGCTTCCTCCATTATAAATATATAAATATTACAATAACACTATTTTCTCCCTTCTATCAGCTCCTACCGACCCCTTCTTCCAATATGCATGAATGCAATAGATGTACATATATACAAATAACAACCAATCTATCAACAATACGAAACATCGACCAAATATTATTTTTTCTTCCCAGCTTATCAATTCCATTTTTGAAGAATTGTATATAGTTCATTGTATATGCAAAAGCATGTATATAAGATAAAAGTTATCATTGTAGTGATCTACTCGTTCATATTATTAGTATCCAATCTTATTGTTTATATTATTTATATATATCACTAATTGAGTAAATCAGTAATAGTCTATTAATATGGATTATTACGGCTGTTGGCCCAAGGTTACAATCACCGGCTGTTTGTTTTGATGATAACAAAGTATATGTGATTATTTAATACTAATCAAGTTCAAGTGTTTAAGTGTATGTAAGGGTTCAAGAGGATTTAACGTGTTTCTTCCTCTAAAGGAAGGTGTTGAAAATTCAAGGGTATTCAAGTATGAGATTGGAGCTCAAAGCACTCGATGTCGCTATTGGAGAAGCCAGCTTGAAGACACTTATAGTCACTAAGAACCTTATAAGAAAATAGTATGTTAAAGTGTAGAATATAGATTTGATGCTTAAGAAGTTACACATACACAAAAAAATACACTTTTTCAAAATACAAGTTTTATCGTATTAGTGTTTTGCATGTTAGATACTTGATACATGTTTTAAATTTTTTCAAAATTTTATATCCTGTTTAGAACATGTATTTCATTGCCTATACATTGCTATATCACTTAAAAACTAATATAACTATTTTAAAAATAGTTTACATTTCAAAAACAGTCAGAAAAATATGTTTTGGCCCAGGTCGTCGACCGATAGCCTATTATAGGCCAAGACGGTCGACCGATCCTCTGGCAGGGATTGTGCATGTTGTGCACATTAGTCGGTCGACCGACCAGTCGACCACTAACCCCAGCGGTCGACCAATAGATTGACCGATTGGCTCAACCCATGTCTCTGTTGGATGCCAGTCGACCGACCACTCTGAGCAAAATTTTTTGACAGAGTCTGGTCGCTCGGGCAGTACCGTAGCCAATGGCTAGTTTAAAAATGAACTACTGGTTGACCAACCAGTCGATCGAAGTTCTGACAAAAGCCATAATAGCTAGTTTTCAGAATCTGTCTTTTCCTCTGATTTTTTCAACAGGTATTTTTGCTTTTTCTTGGTCAAAACTCTTCCCAAATGACCTGGTGAGCTAAACTAATAATGTTTATGAGTTGCCTATATATATGGTTATTGGGATAGGTTTTATACATATAAGTTTCAAGAAGTTTCAACAAGTTCTATAAGTTTTTGAAAATCAAGTTTTCATGTTTCTAGGTTTTATGCATATTCTGTTATAGCTTACATCACATTCAACATTGCATTACCTTCATTACTTTTCTTTATCGGTTTTTACTGATCTCAATAAGAAGATAATTGAGCACCTCAACTCATAATCTAGAGGAATTTTAGAGAAGTTCTAGAGCCTTTTAGGGGGAATTCAGCTTCACTTCTTATTTGAGTGGCTGTTCGTATCATTTAGCATAGTTTGCTGTTATTTCATATTTGATTAGCATTACACCTATTCACCCCCTTCTAGGTATATTTTCAATTGGTATCAGAGCCTTGATTTTTAGATTTTGGTTTAAGCACCTTAGAGAGATCCTTTTGCTAATCACTTTATTTGCATTTTCAATTACTATCCACACTAGTTAATATGGCCGAAGGAATTAAGACCCCGTCTAAGTTTGATGGCCTTAACTTTCCCATATGGAAGGTTAAGATGACTATTTTCTTGCAATCTATAGGAAGCCGGGTTGCAAAGGCGGTGACCAAACTCTTTAGTGTACCCGTTAGTGAAGAGGACATATGGTCTGATATTTCTACTAAGAAATTTGATGCCAATGCAAAAGCGCACTATGCATTACTTCAAGCCTTAAATAATAATGACATAGATAGGGTCATTCATTGTAAATCTGTCTATGAAATTTGGTCACACCTAGTTGCCACACACAAGGGGACATCACAAGTTAAGAGAGCTAAGATTGATCTCTTGTGTTCTCAATATGAAAATTTTACCATGCATGAAAATGATTCTATTGATGAAATGGTTACAAGGTTTACTAAAATCACCAATGGTCTTTCTTCTCCAGGTGATGCTATTGATAATGACCAAAGGTGAGAAAGATCCTTCTTGCTCTACCACCATCATGGGGGTCAAAGTTACAAAAAAGAGCTCAATGAAAAGGAAGATATGGAGCTCATAGGACTTATTGGTAACCTTAAGACCCATGAGATGGAGAGGAAGGCTACAGAAGAAATGACGCCTCCAAAGAAAAAGATGATTGCCTTCAAGTCCACTCCCAACATTTTCGATGAAGATGATGAAGAAGAAGATGATGAAGACCTCTCCCTCCTTGTGAAAAATGTGAGGAGAATGTACAACAAAGCTAAGTTCAACAATAGAAGACGATGGCAAGGGAAGGAGGATAAAAAATCATTTACTTCAATTGTCGGAAACCCGGACATATCATTGCCGGGTGTCCGGAGAACAAAAACAAGCGTACAACCTCCAAAAACCCTACAAAAAGAAGGCCTTGAAAGCTACATGAGATTTGAAGAGTGAATCCAAAAAAGATGTAGATACGGCAAACGTATATTTCATGGCTAATGACAACACACTCAAGGTAATATTTGAACCATCTCTAGATGATTGTGAATTAATAATAGATGAATTAGGTGAAGTTTTTGAAGAACTTTCTCATAACTATGATTTTCTCAAAAAGTATATTTAAAAATAAAAATTGAAAATGAATGTCTTCAAAATCAAGTTGTTATTCTTTTAAAAGAAAAAGAGGTTTTGTCTTCCACACTTATTTCTACACAAAAGAATTTTGATGCACATAAAATTTCTTATAAAGCAAAAAAAAAAAATTTATTGATGAAAAATAGGTTTCTATTTTAAAAATCAAAATTAGCACTTTGAAAAATACTTTAAAAAATGTTAGTTTGATAAGGCTAAATTAGATATCGTATTTCCTAAGTGACAAACTCTAAGAAAACATGTTCATGTTTCTCATGCTACGCATGCCCACACTCATCAAGCACAACATGCCCACACACATCATGCTAAAAATGCCACACACAATAAGCATTCTCATGTGTTACATGCACATCATGCATTTATATATGACAGAGTTTATACCCGCACCTATTACGGCCGGAAGGCACTTAGCTAAGTTTTTCTTTGATCGTCTTAATGCTTCAAATGATTATGTTTGGCTTTGAAAAACTAACACTATAAGACCTAAGAAAATATGGGTACCCAAATTAATAATATTTTTACTTGATATAGGTACGCACCAAGGCTCCAAGACGTAGGGAGTGGTGATACTTTGATAGCGGTTACTCAAGGCACATGACTTGGGATATCAACTACTTTGCAACCCTATCAAGGTATCATGAAGGTGGCATCGCCACCTTCGGAGATGATTCAAATGGCAAAATCATTAGTATAGATAATATCCGAATTAGCTCATCTCCTTTAAAAAAAATGTTGTTTTGGTTGAAGGTCTCAAGCATAATCTCTTGAGCATTAGCAAATTTTATGATAAAGATTTTAAAACAGTTTTTGATGATTTTACTTGCAATATTTTAGAAAAAAATAAATATTTGTCTTCTTTTCAGTTTTCATGAAAATAATGTTATATGATTGATATGTTAAATTTATATTGCAATGCTACTTGTTTAAATACTTTTAATGAAGATTCTTGATTATGGTATAGGAGACTAGGCCATGTTTCTTTTGACTATCTATCTAGAATTAGCTCTAAGAAATCGTGGTGAACGGTATTCCTTACTTGAAATTTGAAAAGGACCATATTTGTGATACATGCCAACTTGAAAAACAAACCGAGTCCTTTTTCAAAGCAATCAAGGATATCATGACATCTAGACTATTAGAGTTGATACACATGGATTTGTTTGGTCCAACAAAAATCAAGAGTCTTAGTGGTAATCGTTTTGTTTTTTTTAGTTGATGATTTATCTAGATTTACATGGATTTTCTTTTTGGAACACAAAAATGAAGCTTTTTCGCATTTTCATGTTTTAGAAAAAGAGTTGAAAAAATATTTTTTTGATTTTGCGCATAAGGAGTGATAAAGCTGGTGAATTCATTAGCCACTCTTTTATCACTTATTGTAAAGAAAATGAAATTAAACATGAACTATCTTGTCTAAAACTCCACAATAAAATAGAGTCATTGAAGAAAGAATTGCACTCTTCAAGAGATGGCTAGGACAATGATTAGTGAATATGGATTTTCTTAATATCTATGGGCCTAGGTCGTAAACACTTCTTGTTACATATCGAATAGAATTTATTTTGGTAAAAAAAATTCTAAAACTCCTTTTGAGATTTACTATTTGAGAAAATCAAATATTTCACATTTTAAATTTTTTGGTTGTAAATGTTTTATTTTGCATACAAAAGATAATTTAGGTAAATTTGATGCTAAGTTTTATGAAGTTATATTTGTTGGGTATTCAAACTCTAGTAAGACTTATAGAGTCTTCAATAAGTCTACTTTGACAATTGAAGAGTTTATGCATGTCAAATTTGAGGAATCTAATAATTTTATGAAGAATGTTGTAGAAATTAATTCCTTAGGTGAAAATATTCTTGAAGGACTCACTAAAGCAAGAAGACAAGTCAAAAGATGAGGATCATAATGAAGTTCAGATGTTGAAGTGGAGCCAACACAACCACTTTCAAAAGATTGGAGATATGCTACACGTGATCCCAAGGACCTCATCATAGGTGATGCATCTAAGGGGGTAACTATTCGCTCCAAACTCCATGATATTTGTGGTCATTTTGTATTCATCTCTCATATTGAGTCTAAGAACATCCTCAAAGCCGAGGGCGACTTATATTGGTTGCTTGCAATGCAAGAAAAGCTTAATAAATTTGAGCATAAACAAGTTTAGCACCTTGTTCTTAAACTCCATAATAAACCAATCATTGGTACTAAATAGATTTTTAGAAATAAGTTGAATGAGTCAGAAAATGTTATTAGGAACAAGTTAGGTTAGTGACCTAAGGTTACATCTGTCACGTCCCGCTTCTCAAAATACGCTAAGGTGGAGATGAAACGAGAGTCGGCGACGCATATACTCGAGAAAAATACCTCACGTATACACGCTAAGCCTTAAGTAACCCAGAACAAGTTATAAATCTATACTATAACGAATCAACGATCACTGCAATATCATATATAAATATCTAACACAATGATAGCATATGAATAAGAATATGAAATGGCATAGTTTTTGAACCGAATCGTCGTCTAGTCTTCACTGCACGAAGCGGTATGAATCTCGGGATCATCTGATTGTTTTTTTTTGAATCGCCAGCGTATCGGGTCCATAACAGGTACAAATATCGAGCTCCCGCAATAGGTCCGGATCTCACTAAATAGGTCTGAAATGTTGTACCAAGCAACCATACACACATAATATATATACTCAGGCATACATACATAATTACGCACATACAATACACAGGCATACATTAATGAGCACACCCATATTTATAATATATATCCAAAATATACATACATACATACATATACACCTACGCATACATTATTCACATACATACATAAACTCTCATGCACTTACACACACAAAACACACACACTAACATCAATAAACACATACATGCACAATTAATAATCACATGTATATAATTAAAATACACTCCAACTTATAATCACATATACATTTATATATAAAGAAAACGGAAAAAGGCTTTGGAGAAAATAAGGAAAGGAATCATATCAATCAATTAATAATAATTAATTAAATATTCATACCAAAAACTATCATATTCACTAATGCAAACATTAAATAATTAGAAAATAGTAATAATATCTCACACTAGATAATGATTTAAAATTATTACAAATAAATAAAAATACTTATTTTTTATTAAATCTAGTTTATAAAATAGAGATATTACAACACCCAAATTGAAGGTATCAATTTTGAGAAAACCTTTACACCTGTAGCATGGCTTGAAACCATATGGATGACGCTTGCGTTTGCTTCATTCAAAGATTTAAGTTTTTTTCAAATGGATGTTAAAAATGTTTTTTTAAATAGTTTTATCAAAAAGGAGGTGTACGTGAACAACCCCTGAGTTTGTTAATCCTACACATCTGAATTTTATTTTTAAACTTGAAAAGGTTTTATATGGTTTAAAACAAGCTTCAAGAACTTGGTATGAAAGACTTTCTACTTTTCTTGTTTCAAATAATTTTGTGAAAGGCAAAGTTGATACTATATTATTCACAAAACATGTAGATAGTGATATTCTTATTGTACAAATTTATGTAAATGATATCATTTTTAGATCTACTAATGTAACGCCCCGATCCTAAAGATACAAAAACGTTATGGCGACGTACATACGCGAGGTGAAAACACGCTCACGCGTACGTTAAGCCTCAGTACAGTACATAACCTCCATATAGACATGGGTCTCAGCATGAAATAAGTACAAGAATACCTGCAGAAATAGGTCAGCGATCATAATAGATATGAAAAATAGACAAATAAGATAACAGAAATAAATGCCCAGGATACCTATGAATAGGCCAGATGAGGAATCTCCTATGTCACGCCAAGGCACTCTCTGCTACTCCGAGAACTCGGATCTCCAATCTGGGCATGCAAATCCAGGGTCGTCAGAAAGCGACCTAGTGAGTGGAAAATGAAGGAGGCAGTAATATATACATAATCATACAAGCACGATACTAATATATAATACATGATGTGGTACAAGTGATATTATATCATAAGCATATAGGAAGCAGTGGAAATATATAAACATGTCATCTTTTGGTACCATCACTACCTAACCTGTTATCATCAGGTCATGACTCTAATCATATCTAATTTATATAATAAATAATGTTATCTAGCGGTGACGTAAAAGCAGTGAACATGGTAGTGATGTAAATGAACATGCAGGTGGGCATATGCAATATGAACATGCTACTGTGTTGTGTCTAAATAGCATATAAGTAATGCAAAATAGAATATATGTGATGCAAGGTGTACATGTGCATAAGTAGTATGCCACCATAGGTATCAGGTAGTGTGGCAAAGTCTACAGGTAACATGATAGCGGATACAATAACATGAACAGGAACAGTAACAGGTAAGCAAGATCACAGTGAACATGATAGCAGACAAAATAACAGGAACAGTAACAAGTTAGTATACATGTATCAGGCAAGTCATGTGATTGACACAATAGTAGAAATCAGTACCACCTGATATTTTAATCAGTCTCTTCCAGTGTCCCATACCACTGGCAGTTCATACTGGAGCCCGCACTCCAGTCGAACCCATCCGGACATGGCCTACGGGTACCATTATCCAGACGAGAGAGTGACTAAATAACAAGTGTTCCCAATGTCACTATTTGTGTATACTGTTTTATTATTTTAATTGGAAACCCATGGTCGAGGAGTTCTTATCGGGTGGATGTATCCCGTGCATGCCCGGGATCACGGCCTTTAAACGGACCCCTGGCTGCTAAGACCAGGGCCCTCCGCTAAGAGGGGAGCACGAATCAAGTAACGGGAGCTCATGGAGCTAGTGTAGGTAGCACTACCGTCCCCTGCAGTGGGACTAACAATATGGATCCAGTACATCACCCGATAAGATCTAATCAACCGTCAAGTCTCCCCCATTTCTATTTATACAGGTATTTATCTTTGAATAAATTTATAGGATTCTCATCTAACTGAACATCTTATCCTATTTTAAGTGCTTATCGTGGAGGTAATTTGGAACCGAACATCCTGATTTGAATTGGTACAAAAATTGTTTGTAGTTCAAAAGTCATAAAGAATTTCATTGTTGTTTAAACTACGTACAAGTTATAGAAAAAATCTAATCTTACTGAAATTCTTTAGAAAAAACGTATAGTGGTAAGAAGGTCGAATCTACAGAAACTTGATAAAACTCGATGTTTTAAAAAACTAAACTCTAACTTTAATCTAGTGGGAAATTAGTGAATGAATGGTTGAAATTTTTGTTTCGAAAATTAAACTCCAATTATGAATTAAAAATATGGATTAAGAAAGAAAGATCACTAACCTATAATGAGAATAAATAAGAAATGAGATTGAGAAAGAAAAGAAAAGATGAATTAAAGCGATGAATTGAAATAAGAATAATACTTACTAATATATGTGATGCATTAATTAGCATCAAGAGTGAGAAGGAAAAAATAAGAAGGAATTTTAGAACCCGGATTGATGCACCGCCTTGAATTTCATTAAGACGATTATAATGAGACCAGCCACCAAAGCCTTCTTCTCTGCATTAAGAATTGATAGTTGATCGGGGAAAATCGTACACGAAAAATGTGTTGTTTTGACAAGTATGTATGCTTTTACTTTCTCGATACTTCCGTTATAATATAGAGGCTAAACGGGTCGAATCCACTAGGATGGGAAGCGATAAAAGCTTTATCAGTATGTTCACGTGTATGTTAACGGTCTATATTTCAAAGAATTAAAAGAAAATAGAAACAAGAAGTGAAAAAAGAAGAGTACGGTGAAAACAAAGATAGAAATATTGAAAAGAATATATTTGTGATTTTTGAGATATATCTAAAATAAAGTAAAAAAGAAAGAAAACTCATTGCTACTAACTACTACTGGCTCCACTAATATGCTAACCTCTTAGTGATAGTTACCTCACATGTATCCTTGATCATCACTAATCCTTGGTTCAAGAGCTTTTCAAAGCATGACCCATAAGATCACTCTCACATTCAAACTCAACAAACAAGAGCAAGTTACACTTAAACCATCAAAACTAAGTAGAGCAAGCATAGAATAAAGTAATGGTAACTTATTAGAGAGTTAGATGCTAGAGTGTTAGAATCCATCATCATGAGCAATCAATGGCTCTTACAAGAGTAAGGCCAAGTAGAGGCTATTTGATTCATGTAGATTATCAAGTAAGGAGTTAGCAGGTTAGTGGTTAGTGATTAGTTGTCATGAGAGAAAAAGCTAAGTGTGTAAAAATTAGAGAGAAGAAAACAGTAGAGATAAAGAGATAACCTTTTATAGAGTGTCACCCTGCATTATAAGCACTCTAACCTTTATCCTAAGAATCACTCTCTTCCTATTACATGATCTATAAAAATAAAAAATACAAAAGAAGAAGAAGAAGAAGAAGAACTAACCTATACTAAAAAGAGAAAACTACTCTAAAAACCTTCCTCCCTTTTGTTCTTCTCAACCAAAGGGTATTTATAGCCAAATGAGCCTCTGGGGGTCAAGTCGGAGCCATGGGTCAAAAATTGACATGTGGCTCGCGTGGCGCCGCCTGCTGCAGCCTGTTGGCTTGTCCCCATGCTGGTTTCCCCTACTAATTTCTAGATATTTGCATCCTATTTTGGCAGATCTAACTTCCAAATTTAATGTCTATATTTAGGCTAAAAATCACGAAATAAATGAAATTTTTTATCTTCTTCTTCATTCCACACCATGGACCTAGGAACACATAAGAAAATCATTATAAGTAATATTTTATATAAAATAAATGTGAAGATGTGGTATGAAATATGCATTTTAGAGACTAATCAATAGTCAAAAAGAAAAGAATAGAATGAAAGTTAGAAAACAACACAGTTCAAAAAAATAAGAAGAATCAAAGAATTGGAAGAAGAAACTCCTCTATTCATTAAACTTTCAACTTGGAGTTACAAAAGACGTCACTGTAGAAGCATTCATCATTATGATTCTCTCATATCTGTCCAACTCACCATACAACTGTAACACCCCGTTCCTGAATACGTACGTACATACGTATTCTGATTTTTCTAACATATTTCTTTGATTATCTTATATTTATTTTATAATTATTAGTGTGATTGTTTTCTATTGGATTTGGATTCGTGAACTCGGAGTCAGCCCTAGTCTGAACCAGGGGCCCGAATCTAGTGCATTGCTTGACTTTATATTTCTGATAATCCGATTTGACTGATTTCAGTTTTAAACATCATTTTCCAATATTTTAGATTTATCATGATTTTCTGAAATTTTTCAGAATTATTTGCAAAATCTCCAAAACGGCGTCGTTCGGCATTGCTGACTGATTCTCAGATTTTTAATTTTCAAATGAGATTAATTTTCAAAAATGGCTTTCACGTTACTTCTTAGAATTTCATTTTCTATTTAAATTCATTTTTTGAGATTTTTCAGAATTTATCGAAAATCTACCGGTTTTGGTGTCGACTGGTACCGCCAGAAGATTTCAGGATTTTTAATTTGAAATTTACATTAAATTCTCGAATCCAATTTCACCGGGCATCTTAAAATATTATTTTCTATTTTTGAGAATTTTTCGGAGCGATTCTGAAATAGTCAAATTTTTTCCTATTTAAATAATATTATTTTTTTCTTCACTCTTCATTTTCTTCCCCTTCCATAGTCAACCTGACACAGCCCACTTCCCCCCCAATCATATCATCTACCAACCCATGTCCCATCACATCAAAATCCCTTTTTTAAATAAACTAACCCCTCCCTTTTTTTCCAATCAATTCTTTTCTTTTCTTTTTCTTTTCCTTTTTCTTTTCTTCTTCCTTTTTTTCTTTTTCTTCTTCTTCTCCCTGGAGCCCGACGAGCCCCTCCTCCCTCCGGCGCCCCGGTGGGGGCTGACCGCCGCCAGCGCGACGCCGGCGGCCAGGGGGCCCTGGCCCCCTGTGCGCGTGCGTGGAGGGGAGGCTGCGCCTCCCTCTCTCCCTTTCCCTCTCTCTCTTTCTCCCTCTCTCTCTGTTGGCCACGCCGGCGGCCAGGACCGCCGCCGGCGGCCACTGGCCGGAGAGGGGGGCCAGTTCCCTCTTCCCTTCTCTCTCTCAGATTTCTCTCCCCCCTCTCTTTCTTCTCTCTTTCTCTCTCCCCTTCCCTCTCCCTCTCTCCCCCTCCCTTTTTTGGGTGGCCGGCGGCCACCCCAGCCTGCGCGGCCACGGTGGCCGGCGCAGTACACTGCACCCCCTGGCCGCAGCCAGGGGGCGGCAGCAGGCCAGCCCAGGCCGCGGGCCTGGGCTGCCTGGGCAAGGGGGCGGTAGCCCCCTATCTCCTTCCTCCTCCCTTTTATCTCTCTCTCTTCCCCCATTCTCTCTCTCCCTCTTCCCTGTTGAGCGCCGCCGGCCAGCTTTCTGGCCGGCAGAGGACCGGCCAGGTGCCCCCTGGGCCGGGGCCGTGGGCCCCTCCTTGATCAAGGGGTTGCGTGAGCAGCCCAGTTTCTCTCTCTTTCTCTCTCTCTCTCTCCTCTCTCTTCTCTCTCTCTCCTCTCTCTACAATTCCTCTCCCTCTCTACTAATTTTCTCTCTCCTCAGTTTCTCTCTCTAGTCTCCCTCTAACCCCTCTCTAGACTCTCTCTAAAATCACTCTTTCTCTCTCTAGGTTTTCTCTCTCTAAAAATCTCACTTTCTCTCTCTAGATTTTCTCTCTCTAGAAATCCCTCTTTATCTCTCTAGACTTTCTCTCTCTAAACCTCACTTCTCTCTCTAACTCTTTCTTTCTCTTCTCTCTTCTCTTTCTCTCTCTAAAAATAATAACAAAATATATTTTAATATATGGATTGGTCTTGTGCAAAGATTTCTGGTGTTTTGGGATTTCTCGCGGTTTTTTCCGGTATTGAGGCGAGTACAGTTCTTTTTAACATGCATCTATTTTATCATTATGCGAGTACAGTCCTTTTGATATTCCATGTTCCATGTCTAACAACTGTTATCCTGCTTTTATACATGATCTGGGAGTTGATATGTATAACACCGACACTGATATGTTACACCGGTGCTTGCCATGCTATATTTGACACTTGATATATGGCACCGGTATTTGACATGCTATACTTGCCACCTGATATATGACACCAGTACTTACCATGCTATATTTGACATATGATACCTGACACCGGTATTTGCCTTCCTATATTTGACACATGATATATGATACCGGTACTTGCCATGCTATAGTTGATACATGATATATAACACTGGTACTTGCCATGCTATAGTTGATACATGATATATAACACCTGTACTTGTCATGCTATACTTGACACTTGATATCTGACCCCGATACTTGCCATGTTATACCTGACCCTGATACTTGACACCAGTACTTGCCATGCTATATTTGACACATGATACCGGATATCGGTACTTACCATGTTATATTTGACACTTGATATATGACATTGGTATTTGACATGCTATATTTGCCACATGATATATAACACCTGATACTTGGCACCTGACACCTGACTCCTGAATTACCTAGCATATGCATGATTATTATTACCAGACATTTGGTAATCCTGTATCTCCTGTACTCCTGTATCTCCTGTACTCATGCTCTTGTTAATAGCACAGTCAGACCGGCATCCGGCAGAGCATGCCTGGTGTCGGGATGACGAGGATGTATCTCACAATCGTGCTAGAGTCCGACGGTTCCTGAATGGAACTAAGTGCCACACGGAGCAAAGTGTCACATCACACACGTGGTGGGGGCCACCTCTTGAATCCGTGGGGGCCACCTCTAGAATCCATTCCCCACACAGAGCAAAGTGCCACACAGAGCAAAGTGTCACACCGCACACGTGGTAGGGGCCACCTCTTGAATCTGTGGGGGCCACCTCTTGAATCTGTGGGGCTATCTCCTGTATCAACCCTCAGAGCAAAGTGCCACATGGAGCAAAGTGCCACACCACACACGTGGTGGGGGCCACCTCTTGAATCTGTGGGGGCCACCTCTTGAATCTAAAGGGCTACTTTCTCCCTCCTGCCTGTACCGCCTGGTGTTAGTGTGATAAGCATCCTCAGTGCCATTAACACACACACATACCTGTACAATGATAACTCCTGGACCATGTGTTATTTGGTTTCCCCTATTCGAATAATGGTACCCGCGTATCGGAGTTCGGATGAGTTCTATTAGAAGTGCGGGCTCCAGCGTGAACTGTCGGTATGTGGGACGCCGGTGGGAAAGGGACAAGAATAACATAAGAATATAAGAAACAGTAATAATATAAGGAACGAGTGATATTTGGTCTCTCCTTTGTTCGGTCCTGATACTCACATATCAGGCCCGGGTAAGTTCTACAGAGTGCGAACTCTAGTATGGACTATCGGTGATGTGAGGCGTTGGTAGGGAGGCGATTAAAATATCAAACGGTACTGATTATTATTATTGGATTAATTAAAATGCAACACCTATATATTCTCCAGTTACAGTATTATGTTTTGAGTTGACACCCTATTTTATAACACATGACATCTGTGATACCATGGTTACTCCAGACACACTCTAGTTCTGTTACCCTGAGGGCGACTCAAGTTGTATGAACTCAGATGATGGTGACACGGATATGTGGTATATAAATAAGGGTTTCCTTGTTTGGATTATCCCCTTGACGTATCACTCCATGAATCCATAATCCGAGCTTATACAACTAGAATTGTCCATACTTATCTATCGCGTGTTTAGTGTATTTATCACATGTTGCCATATTTTTGTCGCATGATTATGTGTATCGATACTCTCTATACCGTTTTTCATGCATGTTTTTCGATTCAGATTTACTGATATACATGCATTTACTTGATCTCGGATTTACTGTCATTCTCCTTATATTACTTGTCATTTCCTGTACCTGCATGCCTGGACCACATCACTTGATCATGTACACGTGTGCCTGTTATGCACGCCATCTGGTTTTATTCTTTGTACTCGCTGGGGTTGCTAACAACCCTGAATTCTCATGTCCAGATCCTAGAGTCTGGACCGTGGCGGCCTTACTGTACCTGATCAAAGTGGCGCAGCGGGAGCGTGGATTAGCAGTTGCCTATTTGGACCCTCTCCCTTCATGCCTCTTCATGATCAGCTCGCAAGATTTTCATCTTGCCACTCGTGAGTACTTTCCTGTATTTCATATCGTACATTTTGCTTTTGTGCTTCTTAGTGATCATATATTCTTGAGATATTATATCATGCCTTGTGATAACTGTGTTCTGGTGTTATTATTGTTAGATTGTGTGTTACCACTGTGCTTCCGTACTCTGATTACTACTTGTGCTGATGCTTAGCGTATATACGTGAGGGTTTTTCCGACCTACGTATATACGTCGCAGTAACGTCTCCGTATCCGCGGGTTCGGGGCGTTACAACAACACTCAGAACTCTCTTCTCGTAGCTTTATAGCCCTCTGGTGTATATTTTACATCGGAAATGCAAGTATTTATAGCCAAAAAGGTAGGGGAGAGCGTATGAAGATAGGGGGAGCAAACGCTCCCCCAGATCTCTTGGGATTGCCACGGATCCGTAAGGATTGCCACGGATCTGCGGCATATATCTGGCCACTGGCCAGATTTTGGGAGAGTTGAGCTATAAATCCCCGATTCTCCTTTATCTCCAATTGGTTTTTCAGTTTAGGGTTTAGATTTGACATTATCTTCCTTGATCTTCAGCTAACCACTTGATCTTTAAAATTTTGGTTTTAACTGACTCTGATCTGGGATCATCCTTCTGATACATTCTGATCTTCGGTTGTGATTTAAATCCCCATGGAATCTGGTTAGTTAATCTGATTTTGTGATTTATCTTCTCCCATCATATTCTATGCAAATTAAGTATTAAGACAGAATAGTTATAGGATTTATTACAGAATAGATGTAGGAATGTAATAATATAAATATATATATATATATATATATATATATATATATATATATATATATATATATATACACACACACACACACACACACACACACATACACACACACTCTTATCCAAACAGTAGCACTCACGTCCATCTTTATCTAGAGATCATCATCTAGCTGTTGATATGATCAACCGCTTCAGAGTTGTAACTACTAGGTTCAAATATGGAGTTGACCTGGAGATAGGGGTACTTGCAACTGACTATATCTTTAATCTTTCAACTGTTTGAACTGCATGGAGTTTGGTTGGGACTTGAACTCTCCTTCAAAGGTTCTGAAAAGGGCTACGTGTCATGCATCCACTGAGAGATTAGATGTACACGTGCCATAATTCCATGGGGTCAAAACTGATCATTACAGATACCACCTCTGCTTCCTTCTCTTTGGCAGGTGGTCGGGACGTGTCCTCCGGAATTATGTATTCCCTAAAGCTCCAAGAGAAGGGAGGGGAGCAGACTCTTGACTTTAATCTGTTGTCTGTTTCATTTCAGTTTTTATCTTTTAGCAGCGTGCCTCTACATGCTAGTAGGGCTTTACATGCATGTCCAATCTACCGTCGTATTGGTCAAGTAACCGTCACTTTTTGAAAAGTCGTGACACTCGAGGTTGGTGCGGTGTATCAAGCATGATCGTTAGGATCTGAACCGTCGTGACACATGTAGGCTCTTGATCGAGCTCTTCGACTTCTTAGGGATTGAGATTTTGAATGGTTGACGCTTGGGCTTCCTTCCTGTTTATAAATAGGGCAAGGCTTTCAGGGAAGATCTGCACTGCTTCTTGAAAATTATTTCTTTCAAGATTTCTCATTATTTTGTGGGCAGTGATGTCTTCTTTCTTCTTCATCCAGTGGAGAAAGAAGAGGGAAAGGGAGGAGATAGTTGCTACGCTCTAATGATCAGGGGTTCGTTTGTTTAGGAATTTTGATTTTCGTGATAGGCCCATCAAGGAACGTCGATTTTTGCGATGAGGCCCGGCTGTCTGGGAGGATAGGCAGGGCTCTTACTTCTACTTGATCTGCACTTTTGGTATCTGATTAGATCAAACTGTGCAGGGGTTGGGGCTCGATGCCTCTTTCTTTCTTCACAGCGTGCATGGAGAAAGGAGCATAGGCATGCTTGATGATAGTTTTGATTCCTAGGACTGGCCATCTGCACTTCTATGGGATGTCGCCGCTTTGCCTGGCTTCACTCCGAGTTCATCTTTGGAGTTACCAGCTTGGTTTCAGTATCCTCCTTGTCTTCCAGGCTTTAGTTTATAATTTGAAGTGTAATCTCCCTTGCTAGCGTCTTTCTGAGAGTTCTGGATATCATTGCTCTCCAAGAAATGGTAGATTGTTTGTTTAAGAGTCATCTCCTGGACCCAGTTGGGAATGTAGCAGGGAGTGTATCTACTTTTTCTCTCAGGAAGAACAGATCCATATGATGGATCTTGTAATACTCTTATTAGATGTAACTATGCTTGTATGTGGATGGATGTAATCGAGAAAACTTTATAATAAAGCAATGAATTGAAATAGAAATGTTGTTTGAATCTTGCCTTGTTCATTTATTTTGTTGGATGTCCGCTTGGAGAGATGTTTTGGTTCCGAGACATTTGGAATGGATTAGTGTGTAGTTCCTGAGTGGGTTTCGTCCCACAATGGTACTACAAAATTTACCTGAAATGGAAAATCCCCAAGGGTAGCCGTCAGGGTAGGACCAATGTAGGCTGTTGACTCACTGGATAGCCATGGGGTGAGCTTCGAGAAGTCACTATGAGTGAGCCTCCATCTTTTAGGAGATTCCCTGAGGGTAGCCGTCAGGGTTGAACCAAATATAGGTTGTTGACTCGCTCGGGTAACCATAGGCTGAGCTCCGAGCAATCATATGGGTGAGTTTCTATCTTTCAGGAGACTCCCTGAGGCTAACCGTTAAGGTAGGACCCAATATAGGCTGCTGACTCACTCAGGTGGCTGTTAGGGTAAAGACCCGATATAGGCTAACTCCGAGTAGTCATTTGTAGGCAAATTTCCATCTTTCAGGGGACTTCCCGAGGATAATCATCAGGGTAGAACCCAATATAGCCTGTGGACTCACTCGAGTGGTCGTCAGGGTGAAGACTCGATATAAGATGACTCCGAGCAATCATTTGTGGGCGAGTTTCCATCTTGCAGGGGACTCCCCGAGAGTTGGCTATCAGAGTAGGACCCATATAGGTCGTTGACTCACTTAGATGGCCGTCAAGGTGAAGACCCGAAATAATCTAACACTGAGAAGTCATTGTGAGCGAGTCTCAATCTTTAAGGAACTCCCCGAGGGGTGACCGTCAAGAGTATAACCCATATAGGACATTGACTCACTCGGTGGCCGTCAAGGTAAAAAAAACCCGATATAGGCTGACATCGAGCAATCATTATGGGCGAGTCTCCATCTTTCAGAAGACTCCCTGAGGGGTAGCCATCCGGGTCCCGAGGAGTAATTATCATATTCGGAGAGGATACAAAGCCTCAAAAATAAGAGAACTTGCATAATATTGGATATTAAATGGTGTTACATATAGTATCGATTCAAATGAAAAGAGTTACATTGTTTCTTGAGAATATTCCCATCTTGATTAGCCAAGGTGTATGATCAATTTCCTCCCCGAGCGACAATGATGTAGGGACCCTCTCAGTTGGGCCTAAGTTTACCCTGATCCTTCTGTCGTGTGCTAAGAATAACGCGCTTTAGGACCAAGTCTTTAGTTTGAAATTCATGTATCCTTACCTTCTTGTGATGCGCTGCTTGAATCTGCTGTTGATATGTTGTGTGCGGATCTGAGCTTGTTGCTGCTTTTTTATTGACTGGTCCAGAATCAGGTAGAGTTGTGCATCATTTTGATCTCGATCAACCCCTTCCATGTGGAGTGTCAGCATGTTGATATCGACCGGGATGATCGCTTCCTTTTCATATGCCAATGAGAAAAGTATTTCGCCCCTCAGGACGCGCTTAGTGGTCCGTAGGCCCAGAACACCCTGAGGAGTTTCTTGGCCCATATGTCATTTATTCTATCCAGGTTTTTACATAGGCTATCGAGGATGATGTGATTGCTGATCTTGGCCTGACCATTGCCTTGAGGATAGTAGAGAGTGGAGACCCGGTAGGTGATCTTGTATTTAGAATAGAAGTTAACCACTTGCTTGTTGGCAAAGTTTATCCCATTGTCATAGATAACGGTGTGGGGAAGTCTAAAGTGACGCACGATGTTTTGCTAAAGAAACTTGACAGTTTATTAACCAGTACTTCGGAGAGTGGCACCGCTTCAACCCATTTGGTGAAGTAATCGGTGGTTACTAGCAGGAACTACAACTAAGGCTATGCTCAGGGGAGTGGACAACCACATCCAATCCCCGTTGGATGAAGAGCCAAGGATTCGCAAAGTGCGAAAATCAGAACTTGGTCTATTTGATGCTAGGGTGAATCTCTGACACTCCGAGCATTTTTTCACGTAATCTTGGCATCAGCGAACATCTTGGGCTAGTAATATAATTGATTTATGACCTTATGAGAGAGAGAGAGGGCCTCATGAATAGTTCCCACAGTTGTCGTCATGAATTTCCTGTATCACTCTCCGAGCTTCGTCTGGTCTGAGGAACCTCAGGTAGGGGTCAATATGAAGCTTGGAGTAAGATTTCTTGTATAAGACATCTCCGAGAAGCGTGTATCTGGTGTCTAAGTGCAAGAGTTTTTGTCCTTCCGCTCTGTCATCGGGAGGGACACATCCTTCAGATAAGCAATAATAGAATCCCTCCATCCTGGGAGGTAGCAAGGCATCTCCAATCGGTTGTGGAGGCTCGGATTGGCGATGTGCTCGACGGAAATTTTACATCTGAATTGGAACTCTATGGCTGCCCACAGGTTGGCAAGTGAATCAATGTGATTATTTCAGATCTGGGGACCTATTTGAAATTGCATTGAGGGATTTTAGATTTCAACCCAAGGATCAACTGTAGGTACTGTTTGGTGGGAAAAATTGAAGATTGAGGAGTAAATTCTTTATTTGATTGTAAAGAAAATTATAGCGGATGAACAATCCCTTCACAAGAGAGGAAAAATATTCAAGCTCAAATCTCCCCTTTGTTTAATGTCGGGTTCTTGATGTGGCGATGGAAAGTGAATCTTGTTTTCTATTGACCGGTGAACGTCAGGACCTCTTGGGAATTCTCTCGTTAGATAGTGGACGAAGTAACACAGCTCCTATCCACCAAGAATCTCAAAGAGACTGTAGGCAAAAAACAAAATTGAACTCAGCAACTTGTTAGAAGAATTGAACTCTCTCCTTCTTTTCAACTGGAGATCTTGGTGCTTCTACGGCTTACAATCGAAGTTCTTTTTTTACCAAGAATTTTTTTGACCCCTCTTCCATAACAAACTAGGCTATTTATAGAGGTTTCAGGGGGTAAACGTGTCTCCTAAAAATACTCTATATTGGGGGTTAACTCCCTCATTACGTGGGCAGTAATTGACCAAGTAATGAGGGCAGTTATAACCGAGACGCAAGCTTTGGGCCTCACGTTTTGCCATTGAGGTGATGCTTGAGAAATGTTAGCTTCTAATTCTGCGTCAAGCTTCACGTGAGACGCGGGCTTTGGACTCTGCATCTTGGTATTGCAATAACGCTGAGACGCGGGTTTCAACCCTCGCGTCTTGGTCCTTGCAGTGATGTTGAGACGCGGGTTTCAACCCTCGCATCTTGGTGCTGCGCTGGTGGCGATGACTAGCCTTGCGTCTGGAGTTTGGATTCTACTTTTTGACGACTTGTCTTCAGTGATTTTTAGACAGCCTACAGAACCCCCTCCAAAGTTTTTGATATTCTGCGATTGACTTGGATGGATTTTGAAATACTTTAGACTCTAGTTGAATTCATACTTCTCATGATTTGATTGACAATCATTTGAGATACTTTAAGCTTGATCTTTTATGGAGTATAGTCTTCGTGAGTGTATTATAAAACCCTTTGAAGCCACCAGAGATGATCGTGGTGAGTGTCTAGATACGCAGTCCAGACCTCCTCAGTGCTCTAAGCTGGTTGTTGGTGTACTGTTGAACCAGAAGTAAACAGTCGTCTGCTTGTACCAGTGTACTATTTAACTGATTTGCAGAAGCATAGACTGAATGCAAGTCTTGTAGATGCAGGGGTCATGTTGCTTTAGAGACGCAGTCCTCACTCGGAGTGGGGACACATCTATTAATTTGCTGAAGAAACACGACCCCTGGAGGGACGCGATCTTTAAAGTGAAGACGCAGCTCTCACTCTGTTGACTAGGCGCGGCTTTGGTCTTGCTGAAGAGGCGCGACCTTTAGAGGGACGCGGTTTTTGTTAAATGCGAGTCCGCATTTTGGGCGAGTTGCCACATGTCCGGTGGAGTTAAGGGACATCTTTACTTTGACGAGTGAAATTCGCGTCGCATTTAAGACGCACGCCACGCGTTGGGCGGGGATTAGGCTCGAGCCATGCGCCGTGTATCTCTGCGGATTACTGTGCCTATAAAAGACAACAGTCTTTCAAGAGTCCATCATTAAACTCTTCTTCTTCTTTGCTGAGTATTATATCTAGGGTTAAGAAAAGCTTGAAGCTTTTTTCATTTTCACCATCTTCAACACCAATCTCACGGTCAAAATGGCACCGAAGACCAAACATGCTTCCTCGTCCTCGAGTGTTGTCACTCGGAGATTCAAATGGGTGGTCTTTCCTCACAGGAGGCCCCCATTTCAGGTAGTAAAATCATCTGATTTGGTTTCCGCCGTTAAAGGGGCTTAAACAGTTCTCTTAACTCTTAAGTCTCTTTTGAATGTGAACTGTCAATACGAGGCTCATGCCCGTGTTTGATTTTCAGACGCGGCTCTTGAATTGGTAGGCAAGACGTGGGTTTAACGACCTCTGGGTCTTTGCTTCATCAACTTGAGTCCGTATTTGTTTGTTGAACGCGTGCCTCGTTGAGCCTTGTGTTTTGGACTCAATGCTCAGAATATTTCTAAGTGTGGGGAGTTCAGACGCAGACTTCTTATGATTCTCGCGTCTTGTAAGATCAAACGCAAGTTTTTACTGAGTCTCATGTCTGAGTCTGATACTTAAAATTTTTTTTAAGTTATGGATTTTAAAATGCGGGCTTCATGCAAGCCTCGCATTCTTTGAGTCTGGACGCAGATTTTGCTGATTTCTGCGTTTGGATTCATTTTTGCGTTTGAATTTCAAACACTTAGCCATTTTCTTTTAGATTATTGACTAAGTATCATCTTTATTGCAGTGTGATACTCTTCCAGCCCCTTATCCAAGAAGTACCACTTTGGGTACGTAGGTGGTGCTGATCGTAATCTGACATTCGTGCTTCAGAAGACTGCTCCCGTGACTACGGGTAAATTAAAGGAGCAAAGGGAGAGGATCATCAAGGCCAGTATGGTGACCCTTCGGGAGATTATCTCCGATGGACTGTTCAAGACGGATTCTCTTACTTCATTACGGAAGCCTGCTTTCCTCTTCAGTGACGCCATTGACGAGGATGATAGGATTCTGCATGACGGCGATTACAAGTGGCTCCGTCAGATAGGGGACGGAAGGTCCTTTCTTCCCAATATGGAGAAGATGTATCCTGTATCCTATCTTCAGTACATGTTCGTTTATCATGCGACAGATTGGGATCTTTTCCGGTTTGTCTCCGGCGTCTCTCTTGGCACATTAGGTGCCAAAGAAGTATACTCTGTAGGCCATGGGAAGGATATCTTCGTTTATTTTCTGGGTTAGTCAGGCCTGAGTATCCAAAGGGAGAAACCCCTCAGCTTGGCACCAACCTTCATCAATCAGTTTTTGAAAGTTAAGGGTGATTTTTCTGTTGACTTTCGTCAGCTTGGGTGGGTCCATTCTACTGACAAATCATGGTGGGGTAGAATGGTTGTATTTGTTCTCGTCGAGCTCGGGGCTCTGCTACAATAGGTAGGGCTATATCACTCGGTCAGCATTGTCCAATATGGCCTCCCGCAGAGTTTTCACAATTTTTATGGCGTGCTGGAGCATTATAATCCTCTAACGGGCATATTTTGACTCCAGTCGGGGAGATGGGACTCGCTCTTCATGAACTATATGAAGTCCCGGGGCTAGTAATGGGAGATGCCCCTCATGAAGAATACGTTCCGACTTCTGAGGAGCTTCACCTCCTGAAGAAAGAGGATCCTCGGTGTATGAGACGTACTGGAAAGTGTTATACCACTTCTACATCTGCGGGCAGATATCCTCCTGGAGGAACAGGGGTGTCAAGCAGATGTCCTGAGCGAGTTATCTGTTTAACGGCATAAATGAGAAAGATAGCCCAGTGACTAGCCTGGCTCCTTGCACTGACGAGGAATTGCTGAGAGGATCAATGCCTCTGCAAGCTCTTACACCACTGAGTCGAATGAGGACACTTTCAGACGTGATACGGTCTTTGAAAGTTTTCATCACCAGGCCCGAATTCCCATTTCTAACCGGGCTCTATTGGCGGGCTTCCTTATGCTGTGACTGAAATATTGTGTGGTGCCAATGCTGCCACATGAAGTAATTGTTGCTGATGTGGTATACCCGGCGGTCTTGGTTGCCTACGGGAAATCTATAGCTCTCCTTCCAGCGATGGTAGCTGGAATACAGAGCGGTTTACGGGCTCTAGTCAAAAGCCTGTGCTAAGTGGAGGCCATTGTAGATACTAAGGGCAAGCCAGTGGTCGATTCGGAGGGAAGGCTGAGAGTGAAGACCCCTAACCCCAGGATCGAGCTCCCATATACGTACCTGATGGCCTGGTACGTTATACACTGTCCTTCACTGATGAAGGCGGTCCCTCTTTCTGCAGGTTTTGTTCCCTTCATGCAGAAGCTGGAGAATTTGAGCTAGACTCACTACTATATGTTCTATGTTCAGAAATCCATTCTGAAGATTTTGAACTATCAGCTCAACCGTTGCTTCCCTGAGATTACTGATGCATCTTACGGGGATAAGTTTCCCGACGTTACGGGGCCAGATGATTTCACAAGGCTACCATCGGGAGTCTTCTGGTGGCTAATCAATATTCGGCCTGGATACCTGATCTTCCGGCAAGGGAATTCATATACGATCGAGTCTTACATGCCTAGCCATTTTGCTCGACAATTCGGCTATGATCAATTATATGTCGGCAACCCCAACGCCGGCCTCTGCTTCAGTGAAAATTTATTTGAAGGTGCTCAGGCGTGGTACTACAGTGTAGCTGGAGGGACAAAAGCTATCTTCAGCTTGCCTCACAAGGCGCCCAATTGTTATATTAGCCTCAGTTTCTGTACCTGGTACTTCCTTGCTAGTAGAATGCTTGGTTTCGAGATAAATACCTCTTGCATTAAGAGCATCAAGGCATCTTACGAGACTAAGTTAGAGTCCAACAAACGTATGCGAGGTATGGACGAGTATCAGGCAGCCAAGAGGGAAACTAGAGGGGAAGCAAGGATAGGACCAAGGTCAGTAGCACCTAAGGGGCAACCTGTTAAAAAGAGTCGACAGTCTGTGTCCAAACGTTCCCGTGGCTCTACTTCCAAGGGTGAGCCTATCCCAAAGAAGGCTAGGAGGGAATCGAAGGCTGAAGCTTCAATGCCCAAAGTAGTTCCTTCTGGTGTCGAAGAGCAGGGAGAGGAAGAAGAGGAGAAGAAGGAAGTCACCGTCCTTCGCTCCCGCGGTCTGCGCAGCAGGGGTCCCGTGATCCTAGAGGAGGGAGAATTCGAGGATGAATCCGTCATGGCTGAGGAGGTCGAGTGACCTGAAGTTGATTTGGTGGGGAGGGATGGCGTTGAGATTCCGGGAATCTCGGCCCAACCTGAATCTTCTTCAGCTCAATGGAGAAGGGTGGAGGTGCAGCAGCCTGGGTCTCCCAGTGTATTGATGCTCGCCTCGCGAATTATTGATCCCAGCCCTACTACTGGGGTATTTAGTGGTAAGGTCTCGATTACGGAGACCTCTTGTGTTGAGCTATCGTCTTCCTCGTCTGAAGAACATGGGATAGAGGAGGTTGATTTTGGCGATGGACCCACTCTTCTTGACATAAGCAAATTCTCGCATATCTCAGAAGAAGAGATACAGGGATACGACCCTGTGACGGCTTCACCGATAGCAGGATTGCTGCTACTGAAGGTATTTTCTTTGTCTTCCTGAACTGGTTCCCCATCAAGTTAGGAATGAGTTCGAATATTTCCTTTTGACTTTTCTCTACAGGGTTGGCTGCCAGTAGTAAAGCCACAACTTCTTCTCATATTGAGAAGATGATCCAAGAGCTGGCCCAGCAGGAGGGCCTTGAGGCTCCCACACAGAGATGTTTCATCAGGGTGCAACCACCGATGTCGGAGAGCCCTCATCCCCAAATAGCTTATCCAAGGATTTACCACTTCAGATCCTCAACTTGGTAAGTGAATATTGACCTGTTGGATACTCTTGTCATTACCATTAACATTTAACGTTGTGGTTTGCAGAGGGCACTGGGGTAGCTCAAGTAGAGGATCCTGTGGCAAGGATCGACGCAGAAGATAGCACAGTTCAAACTTTGGCCAGGGAACCCAATGCCGTAGAGTTTGCTGTAGCTTCTGTTGCAGTGGAAGTTGCTACAACAATAAATATCCCGGGGTATTGGTGACTACCTCAGTGTCTGACAAACCTATTGTCGGCCTCACCCCTGCGCAAGTTGAACTGGTTCCCGTCTCTCGTCCTGTCATGAAAAGGGGGTCTGGGAGTACATCAGCAGGGTTATCTCCAGCTAACAACATCATGAAAGAGCTAACACGTCAAATGATGCAACAATTTTTGCTTTCATGAGGTCTTGTATTGATTTGATCCTTTCCGGGGGCAGTTCTTTCGAATTTGCCCGGATACTTCTCAAAAATCAGATCAAGAACATCAGTTACACTGGAAGTCCTTCGCAAGCTAGGGCATGCCTGATGCTAGTTGAATAGCTAGGGAGCCACCTGAAGGAGCTCAAGACTCTGGAGAATGCTGACTCAATGGATGAGGCTTGATCGACACTGAATAAGCGTCTTGCCGCTCAAGAACATGAGCGAAAAGAGATAGAGGAGCAAATCACTGAAGAAGCTTGCCATCTTCAGCGCTTTCAAGCTGACCACCAAAGACTGATTGGCGATTCAAAAGAATCTGAAATCATCATCCAGAGTGCAGAGTAAGTTATCACCACTGCTCGGATTGTTATTGCCATGGTGCAAGCCTTGATTGAGGCTAATGAGCAGAAACTTGTTCCTGCTAGAAAAAGTCTGGAAGAGCTGGAAACTATCAGGACACAGGTTCAAGAAAACCTTACTGCTCATTCCTCCAAGTTGGAGTCTTTTCAGGCGCAACTGGTTACAAAGAGATTTCTGTCCGAGGAAGAGTTGCGAGTCCAAGCTCTGATGGAAGCTGAAGAGCGCGTCAGATCGAGATGCATCGCCTCTGGGAACAAATCTATTTTTTAGGGAATCAGGATTATTAGCCTTCTTCCCCTTTTTTGTATTGTCCCATTCTTTTTGTAACACTCCATTGGTCAAATAAGAGTGTTTGTATTATTTTTACTATTTTCGAGTCAAATAATAAAAAATGTCCAATTTTTATCTCGCTTTTATCTTTTCGGACTCTTTTGCTGCCTGAATGAACTCAGTTTTCATAATCGTACTCCTTGACTATTTGTGGAAACGCAGTTCTTAGTCGTTTGATAGGGTACGACCATGAATAATAAACTTAGGCTGAACTGAGTTCTTGAACGAGATGTGGCTCTCATTTGTAGCGGAGACGCAGTTCTGGGAGACGAAACTCTGACTCATTAATGGAGACGCAGTTCAGGCTTATCAAGGAAGACGCGCGAACCTTCTTTTTTGATGAGGACGCGGATCTGGCTTAAAAAGGCGTGATTCTGAGACGAGAATTTGTGTTCTTTAATAAAGGGGATGCGGCCTTCATGATTATGAAAGGACGCAGATCCATTGACGCGTCCCTTGATTCTATCAAGATGCAAACTTCAGGACGCAGTGGAGATACGATTTTGAGCTCCTCCGGACTGACGCACGGGTCTCAGCTGCTTGACAGGGACGCGGCTCTGACTCAATAGAGACGCGGCTCTGGTCCCATGAGAGGGCGCAAACTCGATAAAGGAGACACAGCGCTCAGGTTCATGAAAGGATGCGAGCTTCAAGACGCAGCCTTCGAGCCTTGTGAATTGGTGTGAACTCAAGATGCAACTCAGAATAGTAGTGGATGGTGGACCCAGATTGTGGATGAGACGCGGTTCTGAACCATTTCAGGAGACGCGGTTATGGGTTCTTCAGTAGGAATGAAAGGAACGCAGCCCTTGGATTTATGAAAGTCGCGGATTTGTAGACGCGACCTTTGAGTCTGCGCCTGACGCAGCCTTCTAAGCGTCACATGCAGCCTGTCTTAAAGACTTGTTAGATCTTTAATGCCAAGTCGGCGTTGACGATTGGGGACTTGTGTCCTTCGATGTTTCCTGAAGTGGCCATCCACGCGTCAGCTCCTTATTGGGCTTTGACGTTCGTGCGGGAATTAAGGCTAATGGCTTTGATTTTTATGCCATTAATTGTAAGCCTTATGGCTTGCCTATAACTAGGCCTCATCCTCTTAACAGTCTATTATCTAGACGATTTATTTTGAGAGCATGCGCTCTTAGGGTCTTCGTCTTGATTTGTCCTTCTTCTCTTTAAGGGGATATGTTCCAATGAACAGCGAGAACTCAAAGTTTTCATACTTTCCTTTAATCTTTTCCAAATATTATCACTGTCAAGTGATTTCAAGATCAAAAAGTATCGCCTTAAGTGATTTTACCGGTCGCGCCTTGATGCATAAAATTCAACTTCTAGAGAGTTCTTCCCCGGGTAGGAACCACTTGTCGCCATGAAATACTCAGTCCCACTGAGTTTCTGTTTTCTTGTCCCTTGAATAGATTCGATCTCTTGATCTTCTCTTGAAATCTGACTGATGCACCCGTATTAGGAAGTCGCGTCTTTTAGACTTCTTGATGAAGCACGAGTAGACTGACTTTGAATTCTAACTCAAAAATCCTTTGAATGTGAATGTGATGAACTCTGTACTTGGATCTTGAGACGCGAGCTTTGTATACGAAGCCCGCGTTTGAGGTTCTTGACTTGAAGAATTTTAATTCTTTCGAGATCTCTGGACTTAGATGTGGCAACCCTTATTTCTCAAACGCGGGTGTGGCGACTTCTGCGAATGGTCTACCTCGCATCTCATTTCTTGGACGCGGGTCTAAAATCAGACCGCGTTCAGATCTGTGCTGGTTAAATCCGCGTCTGAACTTCACAACTTCAACTGCGTATGACCTTCAGCTTTTACGCTGCTGCCTTGATAGAATTTTAAACCCTCTGCACTAGTCATCCTCGCGTCTGAAGTTTACAGCTTCAACCGCGTCTGCCCTTACGTTCCTACCTTAACAGAATTTTAACCTTTTGGTTTTTGTTTCTTGCAGATTCTGGTAGTCTCAGTCAGTCTTTTGTATTTTTACTGGGCTCTTGGGAGAATATTTCGTCCAGCGAGCTTGTTCGATTGGCGAGTACTCGGGGAATCAAAGCTCCTGTTCATGGGCGAGGAGGATTCGCGCGGTTAATGACATACGTTCAGGCCTTATTGGACATGACGCACCAGCAATGCCCCGGGTTTGTTATGGTCATAGTAGGTATGGTGGTGGATATGGTCCTCTTGTAGGTCACTGGAAAGAGGACGTCACATGTAAGGTCTCGGATCCTCCCTTCACCAATCTTACCCCTAGAAGTGACATCGACGAAAAACCCATGCTGATTAGATGACTTTCTGATGGTGGAGATGTTCATCAATGAAGGACTACGGTCCACACCAGTTGGTCGGGTGGAATCAGAATATTCTTCTGCATTTCGACCTCGAGAAACACCATTGTTCTCGGTGAGCTTCTTCAATGTTTACATCATGCATCCTGATGTGACCAGCATCCGATCGTCTCAACACTGGTCAACTGCAACATGATTCAGTGGAAGAAGAGAAGAATCTTTCTTCGACACTTTTCCAAACATCTTGTATTTGGAGTAGTGTAGATGTCTTGAGGAGTGAGTGCAACCTTTCGCTGAGAGAAAGGGACTTCTTTGTACTCCTTTATTGTAACACTTAATCTTATTATATAAGAGAGCATCTTGTATCACTTTTATATGTTTGAATATAATAAAAGTGACATTTTTTTTGTCTTCTTATATATCTTGAAATTCTTTTTTTGAAAATCAGATACATAGAAGTGTAAAATGTTGACTTGCTAGAAATGTGATAATTAACTTAACAAGTCAAAGTTGAGAAATTCCATTTCGGGAATTCAAGATTACTGTCAGAGATGTGATATTAACTTGACAGAAATGTGGGTCAGAGGTGTGATATTAACTTGACTCAATGGAAATTTCAGTTCATTTGAGAAAACTGAAAACATCACTGTCATAGGTGTATGTTAACTTGGCAATGAAGGTAATGCTAGAGGTACAATTTTGAACTTTGCGTTGGTCATCTCGACTTTAATAGGGAAGTTCGAGGGAAAGTCATTGCCTTAGGTGTATTGTTGAACTTAGCAATAAACTTGACGTTGAGGTATGATGTTAAACTTAGTGTCGCTCATCTCAGCTTCAATATGGAAGCCTGAGGAAAAGTAACTGTTAGAGGTTTAATTTTGAACTTGGCAGTAACTTAATCACTGTTAAAGGTGTAGCGTTAAACTTAACAGTAATTTATCAAAGGTATGATGTTAACCTGACAGTAGTTGATTTGCGATATGAGCAATTTTGAGGACTTATTGTAACGCCCCGATTCCACAGATACGGGGACGTCACTGCGACGTATATACGCAGGTCAAAAGGTGCCCCCACGTATACACGCTAAGCATAAAAGTACAACAAGGATCGGAGTGCACGACAAAGCGTGAATTCCATACATATGCCAACATAAAAGTACAAGTACAAGTCATCACAAGATATGATAAAATATTACACATTACATGTATCTTTTATCACAACTAAGTCCAAAAGCAAAAGATACAACATAAACACAAAATGCTCACGAGTAGGATGAAGATCCCGTGAGTCAAAAAGAAAGATCTGGCGCAAGGACTGGAGCTAATCCGCCTGCTCGCTAAAGAAAGCTCGATCTTCTGTGGATGGCTCCACTTCGATCCAAGCTTCGGAACCTAAACATACAAATCCAAGGGAGTCAGGACCTCCCGAAAATGAACAGGTTATAGCCAAGTGGCTAAGAGATATGAATAATAAGGACGGAATAGCATAACGAATATAAACCAACAAGTAATGAAAGCATAAAGAACTATAATCAGGATGAAATGGATACATAGTTAAAGTCTATTATTATTATTATTACTTGTCTTACTGTGATATCTAGCTATGTGACCCAGCGTCCCAGCGCACATAGATCCATATCCTAGTAATACAAGGTTGTTATTGGAAACAGCGGGGGTATCGACGAACTATGTTTACAGTGGACCCCGTACATGCCCGGGATAACGGTCCAGGATTGTTCCGTTGCTTGGTGACGGAAGCCAGCCGCTAGGCTATTCAGGAGGGACTTATGTATGCCCTTATCATGATAGTACTCAGGAAGAGGGAGCAAGCACTCCCCTCGGTCTCCTGGAGGCCCTCAGGTTAGACCGGAATATAATTGTACAATATACCTAATGCCACTGTAAACACGAACACATATCGATATCCGCATGTTTCCCCCTGACCCAATGTAAGTTGGTCCATTTTATACAAAAGTTGAATGCATCATGCTTGGTTCAAGAGATGGCATGATGAGTGGTGATATTCACTATTTAACATGTCATGAAACGAGAATATGTAATAACAAGTCATGAAGTAACAAGAGATACATCCATCCAGAAATAAGTCATGTAGTACCAGTTATGGAGCATGAACAAGCATAATATAATACACATGTAACAAGGGAAATATCCAAATTCAGAAAAGAAATCAACTAAGACAAACAGTCAGAATTAGTCGACTAGGTGGAAATATTAGTCGACTAACAGTGGTCTCTAGTCGACTAACAGTCTGGATTAGTCGACTAAAACTGGGTTACAGAGAGTTGGAATTCTGTTTCAGGGAAAGTTAGTCGACTAGGGTAGAAGGGTTAGTCGACTAACAGTGAACTCAAGTCGACTAACGGATACTTAAGTCGACTAAGTCTGTGATGCAGAGAGTTGGGTTTCTGATTCAAGAAGGGTTAGTCGACTAGGGTAGAAACAGGAGTCGACCAACAGTGATTTCCCGAGAGTTGAGATTTATTTCCAGAAAAGGTTAGTCGACTAATAATCTGGGCAAGTCGACTAAAACTGTGTTTTCAGAAAAAGGTTGAGTTTCAACTAAGGGTTATAGTCGACTAGCTCCTAGGTTAAGTCGACTAATCGTTGTCTGGGGACAGTCTACAGAACAGAATTTGGTGGTTGTTCTTGATGGTTAAAAATATAATTTTGGAGGCACCATTGCACAAGATATGGAAGCATGGACATACTAAGGATGGTATGAGTCTTGGTGAGTAAAAATACTCACTAGGATTGGTTATTTTGGAGCTTTACGAGTTTGGTAGGATCGTTGTCGACGAAAATCACCCAAGTGGTCTCCGACGGCGAAGGAAGCTACGATCCAAGCTCCAAGGGGGTTGCTTGAGGTGGAGATGAAGTCCTTGAGGTGGTTCTTGGAGCTAGGGTTGAGGTTGAGAAGGAGGAGAGATCTCTTGGTGAGGGCTAACACTTAGGTGAAATGAAGAAAAAAGGAAAAGAAATGTAAAGAGATTGTTTATATAGGTGTTAGATTTTGTAAAGGAGTTGCAAATAGTGTAATTGAGAGGGGGTTTTGTGCAAATATGGGGAGGGTGAGGTGTCCTTCACTTGGCCACTTGGCCGGCCATGGGGGAGAGAGAGAATGAGTGGGATTTAAAAAGGATTAGGTGAAAGTGAGTGGGATTATGTGGAAAATTGGAATTATTGGAAAATACCGGAATCGTCCGAAATTCAAGTATCTCGGAACGACCCAAAAATTTTACTAAAAATCAAGAATAACATTTTAAGACTCATGGTGAAATTCGTTTGAAGAAATAGTTTATAGTTTTAAAACTAAAAATCCCGGAATCAGTTATCTACCGACTCCGTTGGAATTTTCATAAATTCATAAAATTCCCAGAAAAAGTATTTAGATAGAAAATATGATTCTAAGAAATAAAGTCTAAAGGACCTTCTAGAAATTCCTAGCTGTTTGTGAATTTAAAAATCCGAGAATCGATCAGCGGTACTGGTCGACACCGGTTTTGAAAATATTTAATTAAATTCAGGAAAATTCCAGAAAATCATAGAAAATATATAATATTGGAAAATGACTTTTAAAACTGAAATCGGTCAAATACAGGAAGTAAATCGAAAAAATACGATCGAAAAATTGAATACGCAACCAAGTACGTATTCCGGGAACGGGGTATTACACTTATCATTCTATTAATGAGAATTGACAAGTGAAGTTTGGGGTGTCAGAGGTGTAGGTTAACTTGACAGTGGTAGATTTGCGATATGAGCAATTTTGAGAACTTGTCATTCTATTGATGAGAATTGACAAGTGAAGTTTGGAATGTCAGAGATTTAATTTTAACTTGACAAGTCCCAGTTCATTTCATTGGAAAGATAACACAGGTATTTTTGTGGCCCTACCATTCTGTATGTGAGAATTGATAAGAGATTTTGGAGGAGAGGATGGGACCAAGCCTATCAGGATTTTTAACAAACCCCCAGCTGTCAACAGATTTGGTGTACCTTTACAAACTACCGTTTGAGTTGGGCTAGCCATGCTATTTTCCTCAGCATGATGAGTTGTCGAAGACTTATGTTGGACATGAAAGCTAACATTTTCCTCTATCCTTAGCCATCAAGGCGTCAGATGTCAGTAGAAGAGTAACTAAAATAAAACTAAAGTTTTGCATTTTGTTCCTTCTTCAATATTTGCATCATGCATCATGATGTAACCAGCGCTTGATCAGCTTGACATTAGTCGCCCGTGATGTGATCCAATGAAGGGAAGAAGCTTTTCTTGGGTCTGGAGTTTTGATCAAAGGTATAGTATTAACCTAATCAAGAGAAGAGTGCTATCAAGGATAGTATTTCTTCAAGAACTTGCCGTTGATTGGCATCATGAGCATATCACCATCTGAGGTTATGAGGCGATATGCTCCATTTGAGTAGACCGACTCTACTACAAATGGTCCTTTCCATTTGTGCTAGAATTTTCCTTTGGTCTTATGTGTTATCACCATAGGTCTTCTGACGGTTAAGACAAGGTCGCCTTTCTTGAAAGTTCGCTCCTTGACTTTCTTGTTGAAAACTCTGGTAATTCGAGCTTGATATAGCTAGATTTGCTGTTGAGCTTGCAGCCGTTTATCATCTAAAACCTCCAGCTCTTGGAGTTGCAATCGATGCTTCTCCTCATTCGTCATCTCTGCCGTCAAGGCGACACATAGAGATGAGATTTGGATTTCTAACAGGAGTACAGCTTCACTCCCATATACCAAAGAGGATGGTGTAGCTTTCGTTGGGGTTCGGACCGTTGTGCGATAGGCCCATAATCATTCACCTAACTTGTTGTCCCAGTCTCGTTGGCTTTTCGAGACGAATTTCTTGAGAAGTTTTCCAATAGTCTTGTTGAAAGCTTCTGTGAGGCCGTTAGCGGCTGGGTAGTATGCCGTTGAGGACACACTCTGAATTCTGAACTTATTGCAGAACCTCTGAAAGGCCTGACTGACAAACTAGGGCCCATTGTCATGGATAATTCGTCGTGGCACACCAAAACGGTAGATGACGTGATGTTTAACAAATTTAATCACATCAGATGTCTTTACCTCCCTCAAAGGAATAGCTTCAGCCCAATTAGAGAAATAATCGGTTATAGCTAAGATGAATCGATGTCCTTTGGATGATGGTGGGCTGATAGGGCCGACTACGTCCATCCCCTACATCTCAAATGGCCAGTAGAGGTCATAGAGCGAAGATATCTTGGTGCTTGATGAATAAAATCACCATGGACTTGGCAGGCGTGGCATCGTTTGGCATAAGTGATGGCGTCAGGGATCATCTTAGGCCAATAATATCCCAGTTCTCGGAGTTGATCTCCAAGTTTCAGACCAGGCTGATGAGCCCCACACATGCTAATATGCGCTTCTTTGAGTACTTCATGTGCCTCCTTTTGCGACAAATAGCGGAGGAGGATTCCGCCATGCGATCGGCGATACAATGTTCGCGTGATCGCATTATAGTAGAATTTGAGGGCTTTCCTTCTAATGGCAGCCGCTTCTTTGGGATCATCAGGTAGGATGTCATACAAGACATAGTCGATGTACGGGAATAGCCAATCCTTGAGTTCTGGATCCATTGAAGTTTCTAAAGCTTCTTTGGCTTGACAGTCTCCTATCGGCTTTTGGTGATCTTCAGAAGCGATTCTTGGGCAATACAGGTCGTGGCTACAGACAAGTACTTTCTCTATTATTCTAGCCGGAAGGGCTAATGAGGTAGCGAGAGATGTCAGTGCATCTGCATGAGCATTTTGCTGGCATGGCACATGGTCGATGTAAAAGTTTCCGAACCTCTCGGCCATAGAGATAGTTGCGTTGTAATAGGGTACAAAGTCTTCATGTCTGACCTCGTACTCCCCGCAAACTTGGTTAACGATGAGTTTAGAGTCACCGTATGCTTCGAGATTTTTAACGCCAATCTCATCAGCAATTTGCATGCCAATCAAGAGGGCATTGTATTCCGCTACATTGTTGGAACAGGGCTCGATTAATGAGAAAGCTTGAGGGATCACATAGTTCTGTGGGGAGACCAGTACTACCCCCACTCCTGCTATGACATGCCCTTGTAGACTTGTTCTTAATGCACCGTCGAAGAAGAGTTGCCACACCTGTCTTTCAAAAGCTGTCTGAGTCAGACAAACTTCAAAGACTTCGTCCGGGAGATCTTCATAAAGTTCAGTTGCTCTCGGATCGCTCTCGGATCTAGATGCTCAGCCAGAAAATCTGCCACCACTTGTCTCTTCACGGCTTTTTGTGGTAGAAAGCGCATCTCATATTGGGATAGCAGTATGGCCCATTTTGCCAGTCGACCATTTAGTGACGATGGCTTCGTCATGAGCAACCGCAAAGGGTTGACTTTTGATATAACATTTATAGTCTGGCCCACCATCGCATTTTCTAGACAGCGAATACCAACGCCAAACATTCTTTTTCGATCAGGTTGTACCAATGTTCAGCTCCGATCATAGTTCTGCTCAGATAGTAGATTACCTGCTCATGTCCCCGATCATTATTCTGAGCTAGTAAAGCTCCTAAGGAATGATCCATCGCTCGGACATATAGCAGGAAAGGTTTTCCTGAAATTGGGGCTGTAAGGACAGGTAGTTGCGTGAGGTATCGTTTGATTTCCTCGAACGCTTGTTGGCAAGCATCATCCCATATGAATGAGACACCCTTTTTCATCAATTTGGTAAAGGGTTGGCATCTTCTGGAGAGATTCAAGATAAACCTCTGGATGTATGCTAGTCGCCCTTGCAATCCCCTAAGCTCTCTGAAATTCCTTGGAGGTTGCATATCCTGAACTGCGCGGACTTTTTCCATGTCTAAGTGAATTCTTTTGGAGGTCACCACAAACCCTAGGAATTTACCGCTGGCTATCCCAAGGAAAGATTTGGTGGGGATCATCTTCAACTGATGTTCCCACATGATTTCAAATACTATCTTCAGGTCTGCTATGTGGTCGGCCTTGGCGCGATTTTTCACTGCAATGTCATCGACGTAGCATTCCACTGTTTTATGCATGTGCTCGTGGAAAATTGCATTCATAACTATCTGATATGTTGCTCCCGCATTTTTCAGTCCGCAGGGCATGACAGTATTGCAATATACCCCAGTGATGTCCTGAAAGAAGTATGCTTTTCATCATCAGGGTACATTTTGATTTGATTGTATCCTAAGAATCCATCCATGAAGGACATTCGTTCAAATCCGCACGTATTGTCAATCATGACATCCGTGATTGGGAGAGGGAATTCATCTTCGGGACAAGCCTCATTTAGATCACGAAAATCAATGCAAATTCAGATCTTTTCATTTTTCTTGGTAACGAGGACGATATTGCTACCCAATCAGGGTGTTGTTCCTCCCTAATAAAACCAGAATCTATAAGCTTCTTGACTTCTAACTGGATTGCTTCTATTATTTCTGGACGAAACCGTCGCTATTGCTATTTGACTGGCTTTATGTCTGAATTAATGTTAAGACGATGCATAGCCACTCGAGGATCAAGCTCGGACATGTCCTCGTAATTCCAAGCGAAAACATATATATACTCCCGCACAAGAGATATTAAATCTTCTTTCTCGGAGGATGATAGGCTTTCGCTTATAAAGATGGGCTTAGGATTAGCCTCATATCCCAGATTAATCTGGATGACCTTATCTTCCGTGGGTGGTTCGCGTTATTTGAAGCGAATATCCTAGAGAGTGTTTAAGTATTTGATCCAAGGATCTGTGTCAGACTAAATCGTTTCTTCATCTCCGTCTTCCAAGTGGCTTGTTGACACCATGTTTACTGAAAGTTCTCTGAAGAGGTTGCCCACACTAACGCCCGACTCCCACGATGACGTGCCAGACAAGTGATTATGGTATAATGACTCTTGGGATTCAGCGGCTGACGGAATAGGAGTTGACACATAGCCGAAACCCCTGCGAGTTCGATGGTAATAGTCAGGAGTCTTCCCTTTCGGAATGAAAGATCGAAGTAGTATTCTTCTTCCTTTGCCGAAGTTCAAGCCAGGGCCATTTGTTAGATCATACCCCATCCTCTCCATCATTTTGAGTACACTTGGCTTATAATGAGAGAACTGAGGATATTCGTTCTCGCTTTCTGAGTCTTTGTGAAACATTAACTCGGATTTAATTCTTCCAAAAAGAATTAGTTTTTGGCCTCTGTGTCTTGCTGGGACCATGAAGACTGATTCTTACGCATCACCGACATCCTGGTACGTTTCGAAGGATGACTTCATTGGTACATGCAATGATGTCAGAGCATCCATTACCGACCAGGGATCATTATCTACCTCGATACTAGTGTCTGATGGCACTGAATCAGAAGTAAAGACAGAAAAGTAAGCCAAATTCAATTCTTCGTTAATATACCACTCGCCAGCATCATCGGCGGTGTTATTAACATCGAGCTTAATAATGCTCGTTACAAGTGGATTTAATTCCCACATGCACTTTTCTTCCACCTCTAGCTCAGTGTCAGCTTCGTTACCAGAGTCTAGTTTCTCTGGTTGTGAATTCTCGTTTATCTCCAGAGAGTCTTGGTACAGGAGGGAGTCTGTGAAATAGTTCTCTACCCTCTTGAACGGATGCCTTTTGGCAATCAACGTTTGGACTTTCCCACTTCCGTCAATGTACTTCATAACTTGATGGAGAGTGGAGGGGATGATGGAATTACGATGAATCCATGGTCGTCCTAGCAGCAAATTGTACGAAGTATCAGCGTCGATCACATAGCACGTCACTTTAGACTTTAGGTCCCCGATCTGACATTTGAGCTTGATCTTCCCTATTGGGCGCGTACCATTGGCGTTGAAACCATAGATGGTAATTTGGGTGGCGCTCAATCGGTGGGTGGGGATTCCAAAGTGTTGCATGACCCGGCGAGGCATGATACTCAATGCAGATTCTAGATCTACCTGAATGTGGCTTACTTCAGATAACCCAACATACCCTGTGAAGTACAGGGGCCGATCATGTTTACCCTTAACCTGCATGTCATCTGTCGTGAAGGTGATGCAGGGAGCATTTTGGGAGGCATGGAGGCAATTCTTTCCATCTTTCTCCTGTGATCTAGCCGGAATCTGAGCCATAAAGACCTCAGCATCAGCTAGGGCTTCCCTCAGAGCTTCTCTTGTTGACTTTGATAGCCTCATGGGCTTGTAAAGGGTGATTATGGCCGAGATATTGGCCAATTGAGTCAAGACGTCAAAGCGGTAAGGTGTTGTGGATCCTTCCGCATTGTCCTTTAGGAGAGCCTTGGAAAACCGAAACTCGTTCTGCTTCTCCACTGGTTACTTCGCGGAGGGCTTGGCTGACTCTGTAGTGGGTTTAGGAGCGCTTGTCACCATCTCGTCATACTTCTTTAAATATGATTAACCTGAACGAGTTTCTGTCACAAGCGGTTTATTAAGTTCTGCGGCAAAGACAATTGTTTCCTCTTCCGAATCAGTTAGTGAGGGAACATCAATTTCTGCTTCCCGGGAAGAAGCGCACACCACATTGCAAGACGAAACTTTTGCTTTGCCTTGGACTTTCTGTTAGTAACAGTAGTCCACTGTGGGCCTTCCACAAGGTCGGGATGAACCCACATAATTTCTCCCTGATGTGTGGGGACAGATACAAGACCCTTCTCTTATTGATGATGTGGGTCCGTATTGATCATTCTTAGTTCTCCTTTCGGGATGGGAACTACTCTGAACGGTGCTGGAGGCTGTTGTCCAAACTGAAGGAATAATGTCATATTAGCCGTCACTTTCTTCTACTCTGAACGGAGATTTAGCACTTCTACATCGATCAAAGCTTGAAGGATGTCTTTGAAAACGTAACAGCTCTTGGTGGAGTGCCCTAGCATCCTATGATACAGGCAGCAATTAGGATTGTCAGACTTGCCGACTTCTTCAGAACGTCTGGCTTCAGGAAGCTTCAATCTGTTACTCTTGTTGAGTAATTTGAACAACGAATCGACATGTTCGTCTTTGAAGGAATACTACTTGTTGGTGTGTGGCTAACTTGAAGAACCACCTCTCCTAACCGGCTGAAGTTTGACAGGAGATTTTGTCTCCGTTACCAAATTATCTTTTCTTTTTGATTGAAAAGATGTTTCTGGCATGCACCTTGTCGACTTTTTGGATCTGGGTTTGTTTTCTTCTGCCTCAACCCTGGCAATAATTTCTTCAGTCTGTTCACCCTCCTGGACCAATTACTTCCAGGTACGGCTTTTAGCAACTCCTATATGGGCTAGGAGTGAAGTTTATAGATTGTGGCGGCATGTTTCTATTAGGGTGGCCTGGGTCATACCGCTAGGACATCAGAGTGACATGTTCTGAAATCTTTCCACAAATATCTTGACTGACTCTTTCTTTCACTGTTTCGTGGCCAAGAGAGTAGGCATTGTGATCTCCGAGTCATCTTCAAAGAAGCGTGTCAGGAAGAGCTTCTCTAAATCACCCCAATTTTTAATGGAGCCTTCTGGGAGTTTCATGAACCATTCAAAGGCAAGCCCTTTTAGAGTGTCGATGAACAAACGTACCAAGATGGCATCATTATCTACCACATTTTCTGTCTGAGATTTGAAGTAGTAGATATGTTGGTTCGGTGACCCTTTACCGTCAAAGGCCTGTCGGGTCGGAGCTTTGAAATTAGGAGGGTATGGAATAAGGTCCCACTCGGTCGGATATGGCCGGATCACTCCTACTTCTTGGAGGCCTTTCTGATTGGTAAGGGCTTTCAGACCCTGCTCCAATTGACTCATTCTTTTAGAATGAATACTCCTATGGTCTGAGTTACTTTCCTCCTTAGACGAGGATACACGACTCGGAATCAGGATTGCTCCTTCTCCTCGATATGTACAGAAGATGAACTTTCCCCTTTCTTTCGTTTGCCTTTAGACTTTTTAGAAGTTTTGTCGGTTGATTTCCTCTTGTCTTCAAACAATTGTGCCCGCATCTGCTTGAGGGAATCGATAAATTCTTATTGAGCGCGAATCATATCGAATTGTTCCCTCTGGACCTGAGCTTGCTGTTCAAAGTGCCTGACCGTCTCCTCGGGAGTCTTTGTCATGTACGCAAAGGCTTCCTTCTCTATGGAAGAGTTTAAGGCCTGCAATTCTGCAATGGCGGAATGTGATTCATTTACTTCAATGCCCCGAGTTAGGGCACTGTAGTTGATCGGGGCAACCGCACCAGTCTGAGTGCGAGTATGCCGATACACTCCTTCTGGTTCCGTGTCAGACTCATCAGAGCTGACTGCCGGTTATTTTTTCCTACTTCTGCTTATCATGTTTGCAAGGACTTCAGGGTACTCCATGTCAGAGAAGGTTCTCCTTCTGTGAAAGCGATACCTCTTGGCTGATCGGGAGGTTAAGATCAATCTTCTGAACACCGACTGTTTGCTTGTATGTTGGCTGCAGCGGCATTCTGAGAGCATTGCCGTGATGAGTCATTCACAGCAACAAGATGGAGTGATCTGATTAGCATCAAATAATCCCTTAGATCTGTGGGAGGGGATCAAAGAGATTGACCTCGGGTTGTCGAGGGCTTTTAAGCTTCTGAGAGTCACCCATACGTCGAGAATCTGAGACGCAGGGTTCAGAAACACGGAGCTCGCGTTGCGCAGAACAGGCGCAGCTCTCGCGTTTTGACTTCAAAACGTAGGTCTCGTGCCCCTGCTGAGCAGAGACGCGGACCTCACATTGCTGATTGTCGCGTTTGATCAGCGACAGTTGAGATACACGGGTTTTCTCACTTCCGCGTCTGGTTGCAGAGACTCAAGTCTCGTGTCTATGAGAAGAAGTAAAGCCCTCACGCTGCTGAACTTTGCGTTTGGGAAGTGAAGCTTCAAAAACGCAGGCCTGGTGGGCTTCGCGTTTTAGTCTCCAAACACGGACTTCGCGCTTCTAATGTGGTTCAGGAGAAACGCGGGCTTGAGGCTCGCGTTCTGTATCTGCTGGACAGGTAATTGTTCCAGCTTCTCGCGCCTGTAGTTAACGCGCACATCGTCTCTGCCGCCGTTCAGCGTTCCGATTATGCCGCATGGGTTGCTAGGAACCCCCGGTGACCTGGAACTAAGAAAGAGGACGGGTACGAACGGGCTGAATATCAGCAACGCTAACCTCGCGAGTCTCATGGGAGACATTGACGCGGGTATTACGTGTGATATGATTAGCCATAGCACTCTTCTTGTCAGTCGTATCTGAAGGGATCTCAGAGTGAACTAGAGAACGGGTCCCCTAGGAGACCTTGCGGTACTGCCGCACTCAGGGCTTTTGGAGCCGGAAGAGAGAAACTCTTTATACTTTGCCTGGTCGAACTCGACAATGAGTGATTCGACCATTTTTCCCATGTAGGTGATGTCACCTTGAGCCACGACTTGCTCATCGGTAGAGAAAGTTGTCCCCAGTGGAGTCGCCATCTCTTATTTGGTAGGAAAAATTAAGGATTGAGGAGTGAATTCTTTATTTGATTGTAAAAAAAATTACAGCGGATCAACAATCCTTTCACAAGAGAGGAAAAATATTCAAGCTTAAATCTCCACTTTGTTTAATGCCGGGTTCTTGATGTGACAATGAAAAGTGAATCTTATTTTTCGTTGACCGGGTGAACGTCAGTACCTCTTGGGAATTCTCTCTTTGGATAGTGGACGAAGTAACACAGCTCCTGTCCACCAAGAATCTCAAAGAGACTGTGGGCAAAAAATAAACTTGAACTCAGCAAGTTGTTAGAAGAGTTGAACTCTCTCTTTCTTTTCAACTGGAAATCTTGGTGCTTCTATGGCTTACAACTGAAGTTCTTTTTTTACCAAGAATTTTCTGACCCCTCTTCCATAGCAAACTAGGCTATTTATAGAGGTTTCAGGGGGTAAACGTGTCCCCAAAAAATACTCCATAATGGGGGTTAACTCCCTCATTACGTGGGCAGTAATTGACCTAGTAATGAGGGCAGTTATAATCAAGACGCGGGCTTTGGGCTTCGCGTTTTGCCATTGAGCTGATGCTTGAGAAACGCGAGCTTCTAATTCTGCGTCAAGCTTCACGTGAGACGCGGGCTTTGGACTATGCGCCTTGGTACTGCAATAACGCTGAGACGCGGGTTTCAACCCTCACGTCTTGGCCCTTGCAGTGATGTTAAGACGCGGGTTTCAACCCTCGCGTCTTAGTGCTGCACTGGTGGTGATGATTAGCCTCGCGTCTAGAGTTTGGATTCTACTTTTTGACGACTTGTCTTCAGTGACTTTTAGACAACCTACAGGTACTTTGTCATCTGAGCATTCCTTGCAATGTTTCCCTGCTGACTTGATTGACTACCAGTGAAAAATCACATCAAACTTTGAGCATGTGATCCCGAGGATGATCGTCGCCCATTCGGAGCCTAGCTAAGATGTCTCATACTCGACTTTGTTTTTAGAGGTCGGGAAGCTAAAGGTAAAGGACTGCTCAATGATAGATCCTTTTGGAGTGTTAAGGACAACTCTGATACTTACCTTCATACTGTTTGAAGCTCCATCTACATTCAGTATGAATCCTTTACATGACATTGCTCCATGGCTCATGGGATGAAGTCAGCAATAAAGTCCGCCAAGACCTGCCATTTGATTGTTGTTCTCAGCTCAAATCTGAGTCCATATGGTCTTAGTTCCAATGCCCCTTTCAATGTCAGCCTCGTCACTTCTGGGTTCTCTATAATGCTTCTTTGGGGATATACCATGAGGAATGTGATCGGGAAGGTTTAAAAGTAGTGCTTGAGCTTTCTCAAAATAATAAAGAGGACAAGCACCAATTTTTTCAGCCTTTGATATTAGGTTTGCGGTCCATTCATGGAATAGTTGACATAGTATACCGACTTATGCATAATTTCTTCTTCCCGAACTAGGGCTCCTCTTACGGCTGACTCTGAGATGGCCAGATAAAGGAATAGCATCTCCCCCAAGATTGGCTTGGACAAGAGTGGTGGTGAAGGCAAATATTTCTTCAGACTTTGGAAAGCTGACTCGTATTCCTCGTTCTAGCGAAAATCACCCCCATTTTTCTTCAAGGCTTGGAGGAAAGGTTTGCATTTGTCTGTAAACTAACCGATGAATCGGTTCATGGCAGTGAGGCATCCGTTCAGCATCTGGACCTCCTTCATACATGTGGGTGACCTCATGTTCAAGATGGCGAATATCTGGTTGGGATCGGCTTCGATGCCCTGTTGAGTAACCAGATACCCTAAGAACTTCCCGGAGGCAACCTCGAACATGCTCTTCTTGGGGTTGAGTTTTACTTTGTATTTTCCTAGGAGATCGAATGCTTTGCCTAGATGTTAGAGATGATCCATGTGTAGGGTGCTTTGCACCAACATGTCGTCAATGAACACCTCCATCATTCTCCCGATTAAATCATAGAAACCTTTGTCGACCATGCACTGAAAGGTGGCCTCGTCATTTTTTAGCCCGAAGGGCATCAACTTGTAGCAATAGATTTCCTGACTAGTGGTAAAAGCACTCTTGTCTTCATCTAGTGGGTGCATCTTAATCTGGTTGTACCCAGAGTAGGCATCCATGAAGCTGAGGAATTTATGACCCATCGTTGCTTCTACCAGCTAATCGATCTTGGAAGGGAAAAGTTATCCTTTGGCCAGGCTTCATTGAGGTTAGTGAAGTTGACGCAACCCCCCCCCCCCCCCACTTGTCAATCTTCTTCTTCACGAGGACGGGATTGGAGACCAAGTCAGGGTAGTAGGTCTTTCGGATAAAGCCGACCTGCAGTAAGCAGTCAACTTCATCACAGATGGCGTGACTTCGTTCCTCATTCATCCTTCTAGGTTTTTGCTTTAAAGGTTTGACATCTGCCTTGATGGAGATCTTGTAGCAAATGATGTCGAGATCAACTCTAGGCATATCAGTGGGATCCACGCGAATACATCTAAATTGTCCGATAGAAACTTCTTGAACAAGGCCTTCTCTTAGGGATGTAGCTTCGAGCTGATACAGAGGATCTATTTTGGGTGACATGGAGCCACAGAGAAAGACTCGGGCTCTGCCTCTGTATTGTTGTATGGGTCCCCCGACTTATTGGGTGGGTCGGGGTCCGGGTCTCTAACTAGACGAGGGAATCGAAGTCTTGGCTTTCACCGCTCTATCATTACTATTAGTTAGCAACCCTCTTTTGTCTCTTGTACATGGGAGATCCTTCGTCAGTGACTACTCGGAAGGTCTTTGTCACCCAGACGAACTTCTTCTGGGCTACTATGGTTATGGTTCGAGCCATCGCCTGTACCAGCTATTCCTGTCAATGTGGGGGACTTCAGAAGTTGATGATGGGGTGGACGGGACTACCCTCATCATATAAATTCATGGCCTCATGATGATAGCGTTGTAGGAAGATTCGATGTCTAGGACAAAAAAACCCTGTGACAATACTATATGGATCCACTCAGACAGGGAACAAAACTGTCCCCAATAAACACGCCTCACTCCCGTCAAATTCATAGAGAAGGGATAGGGTCTGAGAGAGAATTTTTTTAAGCCAACTCGGAGGGTGTCCTCCATCCGATCTAAGGCGTGCTCGTACAGAATGTTGACATTGCTCCCTCTGTCGAGCAAAATCTTTGACATCTGGCAACAACTGGTATGCATTGTCACGACCAAAGCTTTGTTGTGTGGAAAGTGCATGGCGTAGGCGTCGGTCTCCGAGAAGTAGATGGGCCTTGCCGATGATGAAGGTGGGCTCATCAGTATCACCGGGTAGTTGTCCCTCCAAGCCTCATTGATATAAATGGCCCTTTCCTTTGAGGTGGCGCCCTCTATTGGGGAGGTGCCGAAGATCACATTTACCTCCCGATACTGGATGAGGGAGTTGCCAGCCTGGACGTCTCGGGGGGCTTCCTTTGTATTTTAGTCTCCGAAGACAGTCCCTGATTAAGGATGAACTCTCGCAGATATCCCTAATTAACAGGTCTTGGAGGTGTCGCTGAAGGGCGGCACTCAACTGTGGGGTGTCCCATCCCATCGTAGAAGGTGCGGTACTCTCAAGATCCTGGTCCTTTTGAGTTTTGTGGGAGAGGTCATGCGAGAAGCCTGACCCAGGGTTGGTCTTTGATAACATTAAACACGTGGTCGATGGGGATCCGAAATGGAAATAGGTCGGGCTCTGCAACGCCGTCCTTGCTCAACTCATGCATGGTCGAGGTGGTTTGTGGACTGTGGCGGAACTGTGGCTTGGGGTCTTCCTCAGGAGGAACTGTTTCTTAAGCTTCTCGCCCTCGGACCTTTGTTTAGAGGGCGATTGGTGGCACCTCGCGTTTCTTTATCGATCTGCGTGTATTTTTGCGCTCGTACGAAGATGTCTCTTATCTTGGTGACATTATTTTTTACCAGATGCTTGTAAAATGAGTGGGTGACTTGCAACTCACTGATGAACATTGTAGTGGCTACATCTTCGTTGCAAGTGTATACCAGTGCCATCTGGCTCTAGAAGTAGCTGACATAGTTCTTCAGCCTCTCCCCTGGTTTCATCCTCATCGTGAGAAGATAGTTACTATTCCTCTGAAACTCTCTCTAAGAAGCAAACTAATTGTAGAAGACATCAGTTATATCTTCAAATCTTTAGAGGGAGTTTTTTGGAGTGAGGAGAATTAATGGTAAGCAGCACCCTAGACACTAGAAGGAACACTCGACAAAGGAGGAGGTCGTCGTGAGCATAAACTTCCATCTTGTCCTGAAACTGGCGGAGATGAAGGAAGGCGTTAGAGATTCCCGAGTAGTGGTTGAAGGTGGGCATCACAAACTTCCTCAGGAAACGGAGTGTGGTGATTTCCTCCGCCAGTGGTGAGTCGGAGGGCCTCAACCTGCTGCGCTCCATTTCTTTCATAAATTGCTAGCCCACTTGATTAAGCCGCTTTCAGACTAGATCTGTGATATTCTCAATGTGAGGAAACTTTGAGATTCAGGAATGCTCTGAGTTCTCAGCGCGCTCATCATCTTCGCCAGTCTTTGACCGATCGCGCTTTGAGTTGCCTATGGATTGCGCGAATTTCTTGTCTGGTGGTGACGGGGAGTCTGAGCTCTTTCTTTGGTGGTACGGGAAGACTGCAACTTTCATAATGTATCGACTCGTTTGAGTAGTCGCGTCTGGACACGAGCCGCTACATCTTTTTCAAGAATATCCGATTTGCAGAGTCGATCCATCTCTACTTGGTGATCCTCCACATGCTTCTACAGGCTGAAAAGCATCTGGAGGAGTTACTCGCTGGTGTGCTAAGGCTCGGGTCCAGCAACCAGCACCCCCGCAATGAGGCAGAGGTAGAGTGAGAATCTTCATCGTCATGGACGTGGATGTCGGATAGGTTGGTCCGACGATTTGCAAGCTCGTCGCTTTCCCCTTTCCTTTTAGAGTGGTGAGTGCAGTGGATGCGGCCTGAGAGACATTCTTTCTAGGTGAAGCATCTCAATATTGTGAGGTCATTTTGAGGAAAGATAAGAATATTAAATGGGGAGAACTTAAGAGCGTGGACTCAAAAATCCCAATGAAAGCACCAAATGCAGTGGGTAACGCACCAATTTGCAGAAATTAATGGGTGAATTAAAGAGATCAAATCAAAAAAACAAAAAACACAGAGATTTACGTGAAAATCTGAAAGGAAAAAATCACGGGGAGGGGGGAGAGAGAGAGAATTTCACTATAATTCGGAAAACTTACAATGGTGGCCGCTTGATCTCTAGGGTTAGGATTTCTTGGATTAATTGATCGTCCTCTCTCGCGTAGGAGGGGGTTCTCTATTTATATAAGTTGTTGTCTTTAGATAATATTACATAATTCTTATCTAACTGAACATCTTATCATATATTAACTGCTTATCATAAAGGCGATTTGGAACCGAACATCCTGATTTAAATTGGTAGCACTCACGTCTATCTTAATCTAGAGATCATTGTCCAGCTTTTGATATGATCAACTCGCTTCAAAGTTGCAACTACTAGGTTCAAATGTGAATTTGGCCCAAAGATAAGGGTACCTGGAACTGACTCTATTTCTAATCTTCTAATTGTTTGAAATGCATGTAGTTTGGCTGACACTAGAACTCTCTTTCAAAGGTTCTGAAAAAGGCTACGTGTCACGCATTCATCGAGGAATTAGATGTATACATGTTTTATCTAACGGGGTCGAAAACTGACTACTATGAAAGGTAAGACTGTAACTCTGTAAGTATTTCTCATGGTCATTGTACATGCGCATTGCATGTGTTTGAAAATAGAATCTATGTTTCTTTGCGTAGAAATGGGGTATGGAAATCTTTTCTTGAACAGTAAAGATTTTGCGACTCCTAAATGACAAAGCTGGAGGCAAGGCGCTTTTGTGCCCTGGCCATTTACTTGGTCGAGAAGCGGCCACATTACCCCTGGTCGGTAAAATAAGGGTCGGCTATCGTTACTCTTTCTTGAAATTTTGTTTGGCTTGATGAGAAAAATGGGTTGGAAAAAAGTGTCACATAAGATTTTCCTTGTTTCAGATGTCTTCTCACAATGGAAAGAAAACGCCAATAAACCTGACATCTTTATTTGTTTATTATTATTTTTTTGTGACCCACCTAAATAATAATAAAAAGTTAAAAGAGGAAGCCCACATGAGAGCTTCTCTCAACCCAGCTAAGCACTTTGTCTAAAGAAAAAGCTCATGGGTCTCACTGTGTCAGTGGAACCCACTTTCAAATCCAATACCTTTCACGAGAAATCTGACACATTCCCATCTTTTCTCTTTTACTTTATGCACCAAACAGGTCGATGAAATTATTTAGATAAAATTAAGATGTTATATATTTAATAAATATTATCAAAATAAAATTATGTAATGTATTAAGTGATTGAGTCAAATATTTAATTTACAAATAAATTTTAACATGGATGATATAATAAATGTGACATAAAAATAATTGGAAACTATTAAAAGGGACCTTAGCAATAATAACATTCAACGAGAGAGTTTTATAATAAAGTGTGATACTAATTGTAAAATAACTTTTTCTTTTTTATTTGTTGCATAGAGAAACACGAGAATGGAGTGTTAGACAATTCTTTTATAATGAAACGCTGGGGAGTTTCCCACCATTTTAACTCAAAAAAAAATAAAAAAAAATCCTTACAGGTCTAAAGAGTTTGTATTAAACTACACTATTACTGAGATTAAGCTATGAAAGGTGCATAATTGTAACTTGAAGATTGTTTCTTAATATTATCAAAACGAGATTTGTTCTTAAAAACTCATAAACGTTCCATCTAGTCATAAAAAATAGAAGTAGCTTTCATAAAAAAATAATAAAAATTGAAATAGAATGGAAGTTTCTTGGTCCAAGATTATGAGATTCAACAAAGTTTGATGTACAAAGGTATCAAGGAACTCTTGGAACATTATGGCAAACCACATGAGGGGGACATAGAACGAATTTTATGCAATCGTTTTTTAATTCAAAAGAAGTGGAAGGAAATATTCCTGAATTTGAATTGGAAAAATCAATCCAGGGACTCGACCATTTGTCACTTTCAAAAAGCTACTGTTGCAATTTAGTATTTGCTTCCAGTTAACTAGATCTTAACATCTGAGAGAAACAGTACTTGTTCAAAATATATAGATGCACTCCTTCAATTGTTACTTGTGAGAGAAACAGTACTTGTTCAAAATATGTAGATGCACTCCTTCAATTGTTATGTGATAGGTTATGGATAATGAAACATTTCAGAATGTTGAGTTGTGAACTAATAAAATTGTGAAACTGGCACTACTTTTTGCTGTCATTGGGTGATCAGGCCAATTGTTTGGGGGCACCATCTCAAAAGACTAGCTTTTAGGTAGAATTGTCTAAATCTTTATATACCTAAAATCATCCTCAGGTCTAGCCGATGTGGGACTACTTGTTAGACCCAAATACCAACATAAACTTCGAAAAAAACTCATGTTTGAAAAATCAATATACAATATAAATCTATCAGAGGAAGGTAGTCTACCAACCTCTCTCATCATAGGTTCGAAATCAGCTCTAAGAATAAAATTTAGATGTCTCACATACTTTCAATGAACCAAGAAAGTCATCTATATAATATGAACCCCCAACATGTTTTTTTTCTATGCAGGTTCATTCGCAGGAAAGTAGGGCCCACATGTTACCGATTCAGATATGACCCTTTTTTTTTTCCATGACAAGAAAGTTAGAAACGCGGATTTCCTAAGCACAACACAAAAAACATCAATGTCTTTTACCACTGCCGTCATTATCAGCAAAGGTTAACATTTCCTGTTTGAGGTAGTGATGATGCATAATTCTTTCAATAGTTTCTGTAAACATAGTCGGCACCTGCCCCTTGGATCTTTTATCAAATCAAGGTGGAGACAGTTGAGGTCTCATCATCATCAGAGAGTCAAAACATATACTTAATTTGTTTTAAATGTAAAAGTCTAAAACCCAACCAACTTTTATTTTGGTTCTAACCAATGATGTTAGAAGTAACCAGAGGCTTTTTATTGGGCAAACTCAGATCTGTGGTCTGCTTTTCTACCAAAATCTTGATTCAGGTGGCCTACTTAGATGCAAATCATAGATACGCTGAGCAAGAAAAATCACTAGGGTCATGTTTGTTGTTGGAAAACAAAGAAGGAAATATGTGTGGGTCCTACTCGGTACGATTTTCGGCTTTTTATAACTGTAAAAAACTGAGTTGAAAATGTGAGACTCACACACTTTTCTTTCTCAGTTTTCACAACAAACAAACAGAGTAGAACAGAGAAAATACATGTAAGGCTCACATGTCATAAAAAAAAAACCTACTATTTTCACCCACTTTTTGGCCAAACAAACGGGGCTTAGGGGAAAGAATGAAGTTGGGGGACAGACTGCTAGAAGTGTGCACAGTGAAGTTTTCTTTTATATATTAATCACCAAAGAATCCAAGTTAGTCATAGCTCTATCTTTATGCTAGTCATTTATTTTACAAGCTAAAAAGAGAATACCAGAACATTTATAAAGGGTCTGTTTGGTTGTTGTAACTGGCCGTAATTCGTAATTGTAATTGGTAAAGTCTTTTACAATTGTAAATGAGTTACATGTATGTAAATTTTACGGTGTTTGGTTGGTAATATAAAATTATAAAGTGGGAAAGCTTTACGGTGTTTGGTTGTCGTAATGTATAAGTCGTAAGTGAAAAAGTTGACCAAAAATTAACTATTTGGTGATTTTAAAAGTTTTAATACTGCAAATAAATATTAAAAAGTTAAATATTAATATAAAAAAATAACACAAATTTGTATGACCACAAAATTAACTGTAACTGGGCTGTAAGTGAGTGGTAACTAAGTTGCAAGTGAGTGTTAGTTGAGTTACGTAAGTCTTTTATGAATTACAGTCCAAACAAACGCAGTAGTTATAACTAGGTAGTAAGTCATTTACGAATTACGGAGTTTTACGCGAAACAAACGGCCCCAAAGTATAATATAAAGGTTGAGCATGTTTAAGTTTCCATTAGAACCGAGTATAATAAGGGCCTAATAGGAGTCCAACTTAAAACCGGTACCTTAGAGCATCTCCGAGGGTTCCCTTGGAGATCCCTTATTTAAGGGAGTGGAGGAGGCCAAGGAACTAGTAGGGGTCATTGGTCTTCAATGCTACTCCCTTAGATGTCCCATCCATCCTTTGTTTTAATATTTTATGTTTTGAATAAAATTTTCATTTATTTAAGAAATTTTTAATAAGTAAATTTAATTAAATGTGTTAATATTAATTATTAAATATTAAATTCGTATTAGTTAATTTATTAAATTTTAATGTATTAAACTAGTATTTAATAATATATAAAATATTAAATAAATTAATTTCAATTTACTAAACTTATTAAAAAAATAAAAGGTTAAAATGGTGAGGCCTACATGTTAAAGAGACTACTAAGAGACTTTTTGACCTTCTCAAATTAAAAGACATTTGTCGAGACTTGAGTTGGGAGAAGGGAAAAGTCCAGCCCCTTGGAGATGGTCTTACAAGCTTGAGCACAAAACTAAAAATTTGGAATTCATTCATCTACTGAGTTTCTTTGCTCTATATATTGCAAACTTCGTCCAATGCTGAAAGCAGTAGGCCTAAATAAAAAGTCAACATTCAACCATTCAGGCTGGATCTCCAACAAACAGGCCCAGATACAGGACCCAACCCAAGTAGCAACTATCAAGCCAGAATGTCGATAATGTTCTATTTTTCTCCCGCGCAAACAGAAATTCTCTCTACGGTTTCCTTGCTCAGATTTTGCCTGCCTGCCATTTAGGTTGCTAAGTGTTAACAACAATGTCATAGTTTGAGATCCATCACATCTCTTCATCGGTTGCTTGATCAAATCAGACAGTATAATTATACATCTGAATCATGAATTGATAAAACTTTCTTCCAATTCGACTGGTTTACAAACAAAATGAAACCATACACAAATGAGTAGATGTCTATACTCAGACGAGCACATATACATTCCCCTATCAGCACATTTTTACAGAAACATTTGAGCTTGGACACACTGGCCACAGGACAAATCCTTGAATCGCTGTCCTGCAATTAATTAATGGAGCAGGATGCCAGCATTAGCTCTAAGATAAACAAACAATTAAGTTTTAAAAAAAAAAAAATTCCAAGGTGCAGCAGCTGCAATAATTCTCACAACAGCCAAATTTCAATGAAAACTGAAAAAATGAATGACGTACCAAAGCACCAACTAGTGTACCTTGGGGCAAAAATGTGATCAAACTATGCAGCACCTCGAGATTACATGTTCCTACGATGAACATAATCTGGCTACATGATATATCAATTTATTTCCTGATAAACAAATGCCACACGAGTTTCTCTGATAATATATATCATATACAAACATGTTTCGATTGATGAACACAGTTCATTGTATGTGAAGTCATGCTATTTTAAAATGTCAGGACCCCTCTTCGACCCATAAAAGTACACCCCCCTACGCTCAGCCAGCCTTAAATTTTTGTGACTCCTTGTACCAACAGATACTCATACAAACAACATATTAATACAAAGTTTGAAACGCTAGATTTTATTCAAATGCCCACCATACAGCCTACCACAGGCAAAAACAAGATGAGGAAGATATTTTAATCAGTGTCATAATTGACTCTTATTCTATATACCCTTGTGTACCTCACAATTATGGACTGAAGATGATGGTGAAGAAAACTTGATCCAATCATGAAACGAAACAAAGGTTTTGGACAGACCCAAATTACCTGTGTCACGTCCATTTTTATTGGAGCTCCTCTGATTGAAAAGAGACAGGCCTGGATAAAGAGACATCGTGCGTGAGCCCCTCTCATTTTGTCTCCAGCCCCTCCACTTCGAATCATAGCCTCTCATGAGTCCATTAGCCTTTAATATGTAGATGCAGTACCTTTACCCAACACGAGCTCACACACGGCCATCAACAACCCAACCTCTGATCTGCATAAATGTGAGACTCTAATCTACCTATTGTCCCCTCACTCATGTGCCTTAAACCTTTACCATTGAGATCCAGATCTAGCTCAAACCCAATAAAAAGGTCGCCAACTGAAACCTAACTTGAAATCAAAGCGCATCATTTTACTCATCAATGATCCAGCTCCCAGCATTCAAGAAACAAGTAGATGCCAGATGCAAGAAAAGACGTTTGTCACAAGGCCAGTTTGGTGGCTATATGCTGTTTCGCTTTCACAGATACAACAGGATTCAGAGGCATGCCCACAGCCACGTTCTCGTCCTCCAATGACTCAATTATTGACTGTCCCTCGTCTCCTTCCTTCACATGGAGCTGCCTACCCCCTCCAACTATTAAAGCCCCTTCATCGATTCCCAATAAGACCCAGATCTCTCATCCAGTCACCAACATGAACAAACTCCTCTGTGTAGTTGTCCCATGTATTCTCACACTGGCCTTGTATATCTCCATTTACTCTCTCTACTCTCCAGCTCTGAGCACAAGTGACCAGCTATTTGGCAGGAAGCTACTTGGAGAACATCGGGTTCCAACATCAGAACCTGCAGGAGAACAAAAACTTGAGGTTAGTGAAATTCTCCACTCTTTCCGGTGTCTATGTCTCATCTCCCAATTTCTGTCTAAAATTAGAAGGATTTTCAACTGAGTGCAGAATTTGGAAGCGAAACAAAGCTTTATCGGGGAAGAACATGATGATGGTGATGGCGAAGGGCTAATATTAAATGCGGACTACCATGGCGTAACAACTCATCCTTCTCCACTACCCAAGCACCCAAGACCATAGATCCTCTATTTAATTACATACAGAAAAAAGATACGACCCAATATATGATGTTTTCAACTGGATGTGTACTGCCTTTATAATATGTTGTTATATTATAAGGTAATCTTGCAGAAAGAATGTACCATGGGGAATCCAATCTTCAGCTTAGACTATGTCATGAAACAAGAAAGCCATGCTACTCTAAGGAACAATCATGCACAAGAGCGGAGATGCAAAGTACCTTCAAAATCTATAATTGACAGTTTTGAGTTCTCAATTCTAGCAAACGTGTTTCAACTTTTTCCAATTTTTAATGTATGAACACCATGATAATTTAATTATCTATGCCTGATTATGTGCCACTGTAAACACAGCTTCAATGTCAAGTCTGGTTGAAATATTTTCTTTTTCTTTTATTTATTTCCTCACAAAGATAATAGAAATTAGACATGATGTTTTGAGGATTTTCCATGGGAGGTTTTTCAGGTTGATTTTTCAGAACTCCCATGAATGTGCACGAAATTCTGTAGTCTACTGGAGTTTATGTTTTGTTCCCACTTGCTTTCTTGGAAATGAAGTAGGGCAAACTTCACTACCAACGATTTTTTTGCTCTCTGTGTGCCTAGAATTTTCAGTGAAAATTGAAAATTTTAACTGCCTTGCAAAAGCCCCTATATATATTCTCTTGGAAAAATAAATTAAAGTTGATTCTTCTACATTCTATATTTAGGAAGGCGTATCATATATTAGCAAACGATGAAGTCTATGAAGTAGTCTGAGTGGAAACGTATATCAACAAAATTTTGAAGGCTGATTGCTAAAAATTCAATGGCAGTAAACTAAATTTTACATTCCAACTTTTCAATGTAGTTGACTGCTATCAGATCCTACAATGTATAATGAAACTCCGTCATCAGAGTAAAGCCCAAATACAGTTCCAGAGTATGTTTTTATGTTCATGAGACTAACCAACCCCAAACCTGCATATCAGTTCGATAGCATGACAAGCAATGACCAGTTTGATTCAGTACCTACGCCATAAGAAATTACCAGGCTCGATTTCCAGCAACCTTGATATACAATTTATTCCTTCACCCATTGAACTCTCTATCTGAAAGAACCACCTCATGCATAAATACTGAAATTTCTTTAACAAAACATGAAAGTAGATAACTGGATCCTAATTAAGCACCAGCATTCAGTTCTCCTTTGCTTCCTCTTTCGGAAGTTGGACTTGAGAGAGCTTGTTCAAAGACTCATACATATTGATGAGATTTGCTTTCCGGGAGTCCACAAATGGAAGGACCCCGTCAACTAAGGTATGCAGAATGCCAATGTTTGACAAACAAATTAATCGAGCCTTAAAACATAGAAGCAACAATATTCAGGAACATTCTGTTTACAGATAGGCCACATGATGTGAAACGGGGTGTTTACAGATTTTAAAAAAAGAGATGAAAATGAAAGAAAACAATGGGGACTCATGATTACCTAAGAGATAAAAGAGAAGGCCTTCCACCTCCACAGATCTCATACCGCTTCACGCCACACGCTCATCGATCTTGACCTCACGCCGATTCACGTCGCACGCTCAGCTTCACAGATAGGGTTTCACACCCCGCCATGGGCAACACGCCCCTCAAGGAGAAAACTCTCAAAATAATTTTTTTCTCAAATTCTAGTCTATTTTTATTGAAAACAATGGAGCTTACAACTTATTCAATCCCCTCTCACGGTCGATATGAGATTAAATAAAACACAAGAGTAAAACAAATACAAGACTATTAAATTAAAAAAATACAGATTCGGACTCAAAATAAAAGAAAGCCGATGCGATGTCCCCATCATTCTCGCCTGGTGGGAAGACCCCGTCGAGTATATATGAGATGGTGGTGATTTGGTATTAAATCTGAAGCTGAAGTTGTAGTTGTTATTGATCTCACTAGATATGTTGCAAATATGATTGTTGGAGATGTTGCTGAGATCTTTAACTGTTGAGTAGGTTCTTGTGGAGATTATTGAGATCTTTGACTATTGAAGAAGTAGTTGTGGAGAAATTTGACTTTTATGACTAAGAGAGATATTGGTGGTTGACATTTTAATACGTGAGAGATAAAAGGTTAGAGTTTGAATTTTTTTTTTTTGAAACTTTTACAAAAAGAGAAGGAAAAAGAAAGTGAATGAAGTAACAAGTTGCAACGACTCCTCACCGGGATTACCAATTCATTTCAACACTCGCAATGAATGGTTCAAAAAAAAAATTGTACCGATTTCAGACGAGGATCTTTTCACAAGAAACTTGTATTACAATTTAATTTTCATCACTCATTACTTTTTTCTAATCATACTCTGATATCAAATTGATGTGAAACGGAAGAGGGGGGTCTACGAATTTTGAGAAAAGATGAAAGATGAAAGAAAATAACTAATGATTACCTAATGGATAACACCACAACCTGTTCTATTACCGTGGTTTTAAATATCAGTCTATCCCATATATATCAGCAATATTATATATTTTGAGATATCAGATACGATATTAACCCTTTAATATCAGCCGTCATGCTCTAATATTGACCACGGATATTGACAATATTGGCACTAAAAACCATTTGACGATGCAGATACCAAGATTTTAAAAGTCGTGTTATTTATTAATTTCTACATTATATTAACTTTTAGTGTCAAAATGATAAATAGACGAAGTGCCTAACTTATGAGGAAATACAAGTGAATTCCCCCCAACCTGTAAAGAGTAATTTTAGACTAATTTTCCATCACATATTTTTTATTCCAAAGTCGCATCAAAGAAAATACATAACAAACATGTCTTTATCATCACCATAATCTGATCATGGATGGCATTAATTATTTAGTCATAAAACCCTTCACCTCTATACGCCACCTACAAATCCACATAAACGTGGTCACAGGATACCCATCCATCCCATCCCATCCCATCAAGAGATGGCCATTCATTGTAGCCAACTGTCAAAGACAGATTGCAACGTCAAAAGAATTTAGACTATATTTGTCCCCCTTTTCCTTCATCAATGTAGGTTTCCAACCTAGGAGGAGAAAGGGCGGACGAGGGACAAATTCCCACTTCAATTAGTTTATTTGATCTATTCATCACTCTGCACAACTCAAAAGAGGTGACGCAAAAGGATTACACACACACACATACGAGACCCGCAAGATTAGAGAGAGACACACACGAGCACAACAACATATAAATGATAAATTAACAATCATTTCCGGTTCAACTATGCATATGCAATTAGTAGACAAAGTTACAGATTTTATCGTATGCAATTACTTGACAAAATTATATTAATAATATTTTTCATTCTCCGTACTTGACAAAGTTATATTAATAATATTTTTCATTCTCCCGTACCTCGCAAAAGGGCATGAACTGTTGAGAATCCTTCGCAGTATATTCTACAGTTTTAACTCGGCACATGTTGGCAACTGTTGCAAACTACAGTCAATCAAAAAAATTGCCTTTCAACTTCCAAAAGTCTCGCAAAGGGAAAGGCTGGCACCCAGTTTTTTAATGTCGTCCGACATTTCCGAAATGTCGGCCGACATTTCGTTTTCAAGCCCTCACCGCCACGACATCCCCACCCGCATTTGAAATGGCGTTTTGGAAAATGTCGGCCGACATTTCGGGAAAATGTAGGCCGACATTTTGGGAAAAACCCAATATATTGATTGGTCTTGAAAGTTGGAGCAATTGAGAAATTTTAACAATAGATTAGTGAATATATGCAAAATGTTTAAGTTAATTATACATATCCTAAACATATTTTATATAGTTTTGCATAAGTTGTGTATGTATTACCTTGATAAGAATTTTTAAATTACATTATTTAAGACATCTAGGATATATATTTATTATCTGTCATGACGTCTGAAATTTACTAAATGGCCCCAAAATATCTCCGAAATCCGAAATTCGACATCCGATTACGACATCCGACATTTCCCTGATATCTGACATTTAAAACACTGCTGGCACCTCCTTACAAACCGCAGTGCCCTTGTCCTTCCAATGACACTTAACTGCCTTAGACACAGTCCAACAGTAAAATTATTTCTCCAGCTGAAAAAATATATCATCCTGAAACCGTATTAGAAATCAGAAAAACCAATTTGTCCTTGGAAAAAGAGCATCTATTTTCTGCCGACTTCAGAACATCACGCTGGGGCACACTTCCAACCACAACCCAACATGAAGACCCCAATCCATTTAATTTTCTCTGGATGCTTCAGTTTGATGTGAAATTTCAACCATTATGGTCATACCTCAGCACTCACGATGCTTTACCAATGCGCCGACACTCTGACTGAACTTTGTTACAACTAAACCTTTGAAACAGAGGTATAATCAACCATCACGTGCATGGATCTCCATGGATGGTACTGATGGCCGACAAACAAACTGCAAAGTTTTCAAGTGTAAACATGTCACAGCCACCTCTACGCCATAAAGAAGGCTCAGGTTTGAAAACCTTGGTTCTCAGCCATTACCAGTGGGCAGTTTGTTATGCTGAACAATATCGAGTTATAGCACCATCATGTCCTACTAATTTAAAACCCAAATTCCCTCTCTTTTTTTGGTGTCTGCTAGCTTAAGAATTAAACAGCACATGATGATTGTAAGTCTCGAAGCCCAAAAGCAGTGAGCAAGATAATTTATGTTCTGTCCCTCTGGAAATCAACAATAAAGTAGAACACAAATTCCAGCAGGTTGTCTGCACCGACAAAGTCAAATCCAAAACCAATAATCAAATCAAAATTAAAATATGTTTGCACTTAAACAGCAAAAAAGTTAATTTTTCTTTTTCTTGAAAACTTGTTTTTCTAACTTGTGTTCAGTAATCTTCAAAAATTCTACAGAAATAAAAGACTTTGAGAACAAAGACCATAACTTTAGGACGCCAACTGTTAAGGATTACAATAATATTTAGATTAGACGACTTTTGGTTATTTAGAACTTTCCATCATTTAGAAATACTGCTATGATTTAGGACATTCTATATTTAGTCAACTATGTATCTATAAATATTGGGGCATTGGCTTTATTATAATTGTATTTTGTGACTCTTTGGGTATCATAAAAATGTCGTCTTCATATCTTAACATGGCATTTAGAGCTTTGCTCATTGTTCGTTTTAGTTTTGATCTTTTTCTTTTCTTTCATACTCCTAATCTTATTTTCTAAACCCTAATCTTCTCTACAAACCTTTTGTTCTCCAAATCTTCTTCTTTGACTTCTGATACTACAGTTGCTACAGTACTGCCACATGCTACTGTGTCACATCTTCATCTTCACTTTATTTCTTCTTCTCTAATTCTTCTTCTTAGTTTCTTTTTCTTTGATTTTTCTCTTTCAGACAAAAAAGGTAAAGCAGAAGGTCGAAAACAAAAAAAGAAAAAAGAGGAAAAAATTTAATACCTCAAAACACCTTATTTTATGGACTTCAGTTGATGAGTTTGATTTTCTTTTTGCCCTGTACGATCACAGGGCAGGATCTAGGATAGATTTTTGTGATTAGATTCTACGGGAAGATCAGAAGTATTTGGTGTTTAGATTTATAATTTTAGAGAGAATTCAGGCCGTCATGTGTTTATTTTTGTTAGATTCCAAAGAATGATTGAGAGTATTATAGATTGAAATCTAAAGAGAATTGAAGTTGGGGGTCCCCAAAAAGGATCAGAGTGTTTTATTAAAGCAATTGGGTCCCAAAAGAGGATCAAAGGGTTGGATCCCAAGAGATGATCAGGATGCTGTGTTAAAGCAATTAAGATCCCAAGGGAAATTCAGAGTAGCTGGATTCCACAAGAGGATTCCAAAGAAGTTCCATAGCGGGGTAGTTTTATGTTGTACGTCACTGTTTGAGTCGTTTGATTTATTTTTAGATCAAATATCTTGAGAAATCTAAAATTGATTTTGGTTATGATGGGTTCTAACTTCTGAATGTTGTGGGAGAGTTTTAACACTTTTCCATATGACAATTCATTTTCAACAATTCAACATTTCCGGGGCAACATCAGCAATTCAACACTTCAGTATTTCAGCCCTTTTATTTTATTTTTTTGTTAGATAAACTCCAAATGTCATACCATCACTATAAAAGTTCTAAATAACCAAAAGTTGTCAGAAAATAACTTTTTTCATTGTTTTATTTTTTTTCATTTTAAGTGGGGTTGTTCATGAATATAGTGATATTTAGATTTGATGGCATTTGGCTATTTAGAACTTTTAGTAGTTAAGAAATACTACTATAATTAGGAGACTCTTGTTTAGGACTTTCTCTATATTTTGAATTTTTTATGTTTACTCAATTATGTATCTATAAATATTGGGGCAATTCCTTCATCAGCAATTATATTTTATAATTCTTTTGAGTATCAATAAAGATATAGTCTTTATAGTTTAACACAAACAAAACTTGCTTAAAATGTTGAATTTGAAGTTATGAAGTAATGGCATGCCCTACACATATCGTCTTTAGGATTTTCTTGCTCCAATAGCATTTTGAAGTTCTTGGATACATATTAAAATACAATATCAGTATTGAATTTGGCATAACCTTGGAAAATCCACTTCCAATCCTGTAGTACTATTGAAGTTTAAATTCTCCTTACTATATCTACGGCACGTGCAAAATACATGTACCTTTTATTTCTCAAGGGGTTAAATGAAAACTTAAATTTCAAAAACAAAGTTACTTTAATTTTAAAAGAGAGAGTATTGTATTATCCTCGACTAGATAATTAGATGAATCCTAATATTCTTTGGAAAAACACAAATTGAATTTTAAAAACATAATTAATTAAAATTTTAATAAAACTATTATTGTTGTGGGGGTATGGTTAGTTGGATTTAAATGAAGATTATTATATTTGAGATGTTAAATGATGCTGGTGATGTTGATACATGGACAGCTAGGGTCAACTTGGGGAGCGATAAGAGGACAAGACTGTCACAGCAGTCATCAGCGCCAAAAGGTTTGCATTATATTACTAGAGATCATATCATTTTCTGAGCTTACCTTTGGAGCTCCCAACTGCAGGGTTCCATGAGCATGAACCATCGAGAGTTCTCTCAACGTAACCAAACATAACAATTTTCTCCAATGGAAGAGTATGAGCTGACATGAAACTAATGAGCCATACATCAGTCGTGGAGGTTGGTATGCCATAATATATCAGCCTCAACATTGCATTCAACAGATTATTAAGCATGGATCTTTGTGTTATTGATTTACAATCAATAAGATTGACAAGCACCATGATTTCTTTTTGTTCTAAAACTGCAGAATAACATGAGCAAAACCATATTGCCTTTCCATGGCACATCAGAACTAAAATTAAAAAAAAAACACTGGCAAAACAGAATGCACGCAGCATCCACAATTGCATACAGAAAGACCTCCAAGCCAAATATGTTTAAATGGCCATATACTAGTGTCAGAATCTCTCTCTTTACTGATTGTAAGTTGTTTAATACTTATATATGATACAACCAAAGCTCTCAATAACTTAGCAAGCAAAAATATTCATGTCTCACATACAGGAACCAATAGAAAACTTGGCAACTAATTGGAACTGCCATTATTTGAATATAACATCTATAGCTAACCACAGGAGACCTAAAAAAAGGAAAATAATAATAATAATAATAGGTTCTCATGAGTCACGAGTTTCTCTTCCCACATTGAAAATTCCGCTCCAATTATAAATATCAGCAAAATTACTATCGGCAACCAAGATGACCAAATTTTCTTAAGAGTAAAATCAGAAACGACACAGACCGCTCTTGAAATTGAAGTTCATCAGTATGGGTGAATTTGCATACAGAACTGATATATCTTGAAAATTGATAACTAGCCTACTTCTGCTAGTTATCAATTTTCATAGATATGTAAGAGGCAGATCAATGAGAGAGAGGTGTGTGGACAGTTGTCAACAAATGCACACAGGCATAGAAATTCTGATGACGTAACAATTGACTATATAATATTATACATATCTATACATATTCAGTATGTATGTAAAAACAGGCTGAAATTGAATTTTAGAACCAATGCAACCGAGAGAACAAAAATGCTCAAATCCAATAAGGCTCAATGAGAGGACTGGATAAAACCACCCACCCTGACATAAAGTTACCTATAGTGATTCACCATTACATAGCAAAATTCAATGTTCATTTTTCTTCAGCTTCCAAAATTATTTAATAAATAAATCCATCAAGGTCTTAAGAATGTTCAACAATAGATCTGTGATTCAATTATAGGTATCCACAATATAAACTGGACGCATGCTTATACAATCATACAGTATTCAGAGTTAACCTATGTTAAGGGTTAAGTTTGATTGATAGAATTGTTAGCCCACAATCCAACAGCTTAAACATGCACGGAAAATGGTCTTCCGACATAGTATTAGACAACCAGGTTGTCAGAGATCACTGGTGCAAGTCTCATTACAATTTAAAAATGTTTACTAGCCAAATTGTTACGCCTTTCTAAGTAAATCATATTTACTTTGGAGGCCTTTCCACGTGCCCGAAAGGGCCACGCAAGGGGGCCAGCTAAGTGTTATGCTTGCTTGATGTATAATGTTGCCCCTTAAGCATGGCAACCTGAAACTCCTCGTGAATCAGAAAGAGCTCCCAAGCAACTCAATACAGAAAACAAATAGACCCAATCCAATCAGGCTCAAAGATCTTGCTAGGATGATCATGTACCATGAAACCTGACGTGAATTTTCATTTTGCTTCAGTTGCCGATTCGGAGTAGGAGAAATCATCAAGGGGTGTTACACTTCACAACTTTAGGTTTAATAATTCATATCGACATTAAGATCCCACCCGTATTAGTTCAAGTGAAAATCTGGAATTACTGCTGCAGCCCCAGTACTGTAGCAGTTTGCAAGTACTGTACCAACCCCGGGTTCTGTAGCAGATTTGATTAGGTTACAATATGATTTTAATTATTTTGATTAATTTCAAATTAGGAATGATATCTTCTATTTACTTTAAATCTTTTAGATCTATTTAGATGAATTATTTAGGAAACGAATCTCATTAGTTTTTTAGGCCTCAAGTTGCTTTTTCTTTGGCCGTAAATTAGGATTTTCATATAAATAGTGATGCTTTCCTTCGATATAATCAGATTATGGTATCATGACAATAATGAAATGATTTTATTTGTCATGGTCTGATGCCATTCACTTCTTTTTGTTGGTGTGATGCCATTTTGAGCATGGTGTGAAGCCTGTTGCAGTGTGAAGCCATTTCTCATCTATTTCTTTTCTTTCTTTTCTATTACTTTTTTTCTTGTTTCCACCCACGTGCTTTCATGTTCTCCATCAGTTGATATCAGAGCAAGTTCCGATTTAATAAATAACAAGATTATGAAAAGAATTTTATGGAGATCAAAGTAATCAGTTTTCTAAACAAAGAAATCAAACGTATCGACGAGGAGATCAAATCCAAGCTTGATGCAATACTTGAAGCTATTCCCAAGCCAAAATGAGATCCACGGCCAGAGCCCAAGTCAAAATCAGGTCCACAGCTAGAGCCCGAGCCAAAATCAGATCCACAGCTAAAATGAAGCATGAGCCTAAGTCGTATTGGATGATCACATCATCAGTTTCAACTTGCCGACATGTTCGCAAAACGTCACCAAGGACACTGAGTCAGGATCACCATCAAAGGAGTCAACAAACCAACTTCTTGAGTCAATGGCTCGATCCTCATTTTCCTCATCTCCAATCTTTGCTCCATTCTTTAAATTGTCGCCAAAAGATTTTAACCTTTTTCATGCCTTTTCGATGAGAACGTCGAATTTTAGGAGGGAGGATTTGATACAGGACAAATCCAATTGAAGCTGATTCGAAATAGGAAAAATCATCATCGGGTGTTACACTCCACAACTTTAGGTTTAATAATTCCCATCGAAATTGAGATCCCACCCGTATTAGTTCTTGTGAAAATCTGGAATTATTGTAATAGCCCCAGTACTGTAGCAGTCACGAGTATTGTAGCAATTGCGGGTATTGTGGCAGATTTGATCACCTTACAATTGCTGTGGTGATAAATTGAATAGTTTAATAGGGAAGTGAGCTTTTCATTGTCAATGTTGGGCCAATGCCTATTAGTGTGTCCACGGGACCAAGCCCCGCAGGCATTTTATTTAGAAAATACATCTAGTTATTTGAAATCTTTTAGATTTATTTAGATGAATTGTTTAGGAAACGAATCTCTTTAGTTTTTAAGGCCTCCAGTTACTCTTTCTTTAGCCTTAATTAGGATTTATTATAAATACTGATGCTTTCCTTTGCTGTAAAGATTATGATATCATGAGAATAATGAAATAATTTTATTTCATGGTGTGATGCCATTTATTCTTTTGTTGGTGTGATGTCATTTTGAGCATGGTGTGAACCCTCTTGCGATGTGAAACCACTTCATCTATGTTTTTTCTTTCTTTTCTATTACTTTTTTCTTGCTTCCGCTAGCGTGCTTTTCTGTTTCCCATCATTAATTCATCATAAAAAGAATGTCTAATTATAGATATATCATACGATCTCTCATAACTAATTTATAGTATATTAGTTTTATGATCAATTACTAATAAAGTCAAAATAATAACTATTCTGAAATCTCTATAAGATACTGAAAACTTGAAATATTAGGCTTTTTCAATATTGGTCCCTCAAATCAATTTTATCTTGATACCAGCTATGAAGCATGAACACAGACACGACACACGGATACGACATGACACGGACATGATGACTCGGTAAATCCTTAAAATGTAAGATATGGAAACACAATGATATAATTATATGAATGTGTGTAAATATATACATATCAAAACCCATAATGAATAAGATGTGTTTTATTAAAGGTAAAATGAAAAACAAAATAAAATCTAACTAATTTACATCTAAAGCTTCTAATAAAGTAACAAACAAAACCCAAAAAAAATCTAAAAATATTCTAACTAATACCTTACTTAGTTCGTGATATGTATAGATTCTACTAATATATTTGCTTATATCAAAGAGATATTATTTTTCATGTTTTTTTTGGCTAGAAAATCACTGCACACTGGGGTTCAACTGGCGACCACCAGGGAGCAAACTCGGGAACTGATCAGTGGCTACGGTGATCGGAATTAAATTTATCTAAAACTGTCCGCGGGGCAAAGTTTGAACCGCCGACCTGTAGACGAGCGGACTCTAACAACCCAAGGTCTACCCCGATGACCACATGTGGGGATATTTTCATGTTTATTTAAGTGATATATGACTTTAGTATCTAAAACATAATCTTTAAATTTTATTTTATATCGACAGTGTTGGACATGGTGTCGACACGCGATTTTATAATTGTATAAAATCTGACAATGCTTCAGAGTGTTTGATACGTGTCGGGCAAGTGTCTTGCAAGTACTGTTGCCTGACACGTGTCCGACACGACACTCACTTTGAAGTGTCTGTGCTTCATAGGATACCAGTCTCTCAAAGTTTGCAAATATCCATCAGGTCTCCTAATCTTTTAAGTTACTCCAAATTGCATGTTCTATTAAGATTGTCGTCCAATTGAATGATGATGGTCAAATTTAAAGCGTAAACAAGGGTGGTCAATTACAATAATACCGCTCTTAAGACCAATCTCTCTTGTATGAGAGGAAACAAAGAAATCATGATTTCAAATATCAGTCAACGTATTTTGATAATATTGTATCGGGTTTTGAGGCACCTGATATCAACACTATAATATTGGCTGATATCGGGACCGGTATTGCTGATATGAACGATTTTTCCGATATAGACACCCAATATGACCGATATCGATACTAAAATCTATTGACCGATACGATACCGAGATCTTAAACCATGAAAAAAGGGTAAAGCAACCTCTGGGGATGAGATGGGTGAGCAAGGTTAATGGGAGAGATGGGTTAGAACATGATACGAATTAGATCTAGGTTAGGGTTGGATGAGCTAGGGAGTTCAAAAAATGAGGACCCTTAGGGATGAGATGGTTGTAGGGTTAATTGGAGAGATAGATTAGGTGGTTCAAGTTATACAGAATAGGGTGGTTGGGCTAGTAGGTTTGGAAATGGGTTAGCTGTGTTGTGGCTCAATTCTTAAAGATGTAGCAAGAGTATAACATGAAGATCTATTAATTCAAAGGAATATTCTCTCTAAAGTTTGGAAACTAATGAGAGGGAGCAATTTGGCATAACTTCCAAAGAAATTGGAGGATCAAATAGCACTTAGCAAGATTTGAGAAACAAATACCACAATAAGACTGATTTAAGAAACTAATATCTAAAAACCCAAAAATATCACAGTTCAAAAATCGTTTTTGTAATACTTATTGTTAAGATAAAGAGTAGTGAGTCCATCCCCAACAAGGGTGACGCCATGTTGCATAGAAACAGTACATGACCTAATAGGAATAGGAAACTATATTTAAAAAAAAACTACTTTAACTAATATATATAAAAGTACCCCTATACTACTCACCCTATACTAATACCTATCTCAAGTTTAAACCTTAAAGATCCAGAGCTTAGTTAATAAAATATATTGTTATCATCATCATAATCAGACCAAGAACCACATTAACCTCTTCTAGCAACAAATTGCATCATTATATGCACTTCTGCACCCAGAGACCACCCAGACCCGGTCACACTAGTCCCTTTCCATCCAGAAGAATCCATGCATTGCATCCAAGACAGATATAACAGGACAACATGGATTCTAGTTTTCCTTTTTATAAATATCAGTTGCAGCCAATAAAAGTCAAGTAATGGCAAGGAAGTAAACCCCACCTCATTAATTCATGACTTATGTTCACTCTCATTTATAACCTAACTAGAGTTTTGGCACATCACGTGCAAGATACTTTCTAGATTTTATAAATGTGAACTGCTCTGGTTACGATCCCTTGAATAATATAACTCACGCTTTCCAAAGCAACATACTTAAATGTTTCAATTGCAATATGATCGCTCTATCCAAACAACACATTACACAACTCTTACGACTATTTAAAATCAGTTAGAAATTTATTATGTTTTCTTCAGCATGAGGCTGAGTCGAATGTGAGTGACAATCTAATTTATAGACCCCCAAGGGGTTTCCATTATGATGGTACAGTGACAACTGTGTGGAACGTTGTAAACGTTTATGCATATGCGCATGAAATTTCTATGTACGGATGACAATGATGTTCAAAAATATTGATGATTGATTTTTGTATCATCATTTTAGTTACTAGACGCATGGCATACAGGAAAATTAACAGTAATCAGAAACAGTGCTGTTCTGACATACCTTGCGGGCTGACCCTGACAAGTTTAAAATCCCGCTGCAACATAGTTAATAGTTTCCAAGTGCTGATACTGACACCTGTTTCGACCAGAGTTATTATAAGGTGCATAAGATGCCACATTCAACCAACAAAAGCTTGCTGGTTGTAACCATCTCATCTTCTAACCATTGCTAGAAACATAAGAAGAAATCATTTCACGCTAAATAGCTCGCCCCTGTTTCTCAAACCTCAAAACTCATAAACACTCCTCCATGGCATGACATCAAAGCTTGAGCACCTTAACCCACCAGTCTGACCCAATAACAAGACCCCAAAAGCTAAGCCATGCCCTTGCATAAGCTTTTGCATAAGCTATAGACTTCTATTCCCCACTGCTTCAATAATGAGTGGTAACTTGAAAAGCACTTTATTGTCGATCCAACATTTCTACTTCCAGTCATACTGCCAAGCGCAAAGTATACACTGGAACAGCAACCAAAACCACCCAGCCTACTTCTGGCATCCATGCCTACCTGTCATCAACAAAATAGTGTTTATGCAAACTCAATATACTCGCTATCATCTGTCCACCTCCAAGAAAAAAAACTTAACTAGCACTCAAAATCTCTAGCGTTTGGTCACCTAGACTCTTACATTCCAACCAAACATGTTAGTTGTGGCACCATAAGCCCTTGTGATCTCTGGACAGTTCCCCTCACATTAGTTAAATGTTTGCCAAGACCAAAAGGTCAAGGTCGTGCCGGCAGTCGCCACACCTAGTAACAAATGTTTCTGTATGTCAAAAGAGGTGTATAAAATAAATGTTTAAGATTTTTTTTCCCCTTTCAATGCAAACAATCGCAAGTATCGCAGGTTCCAGTAGTCAAAGAAATAAACCCCTCTAGTTTAAATTAGGGTACAGTTGTATGGCCTTCATCAAAACTGCTATCTGAAAGATCTACACTTCAAACCAAACCAGGGTAAAATAGACAACCAAACGTGCATATCCTGATTTGAGATTACTTTGCATTGACAACAACATGTGAAGACAAAATCATGTCTAGAACTTCTGCCTGTCCCTAGTCACTAGTAATTATGTAGAATGGAGTGATAGCATGCCATTCATATACTGTCTCCTGACTCTTCTGTACTTCTCCAATAGTGTCTTGAAGCACCTGCATGCATCTTCAAACATGGCATCTCTACAGAACTTGGACTTAAAATAAGAAAATTTTGCCATGGCTTCTGCAATATGATCAGTATAAAACAGCACGATGTCCTCAAATACTTGCAGTAGATTATTGAAGTCTATTTTCTCCTTCATATCTCCTTTCTGTGATAGATGCCGGATCCACCTCATCCATTGCAGGGAATCATCATTTCTTTCCTCAACAACTATTTTGATACACTCAAATGCATCCATAAAGCTTGAGCTGGCATCAATTTTCTCAATTATGAAGTCAAAAATTGTTTTATGCTTCAACAAAAGAGAATCAGATGACAGGGGAGATGCAGCAACCATGCAAGCCTTCCTAAATATAGGGTTTGCATTAGCAACCAACCTGATTGCAATGTGTAGCAATATAACAAACATGATCCTTTGCTTTTTTATTCCAGAGTCAGTAGTATCCAAAGATGGTTGTTTCTGCTTCTCATTCCAACAGTGGAGAGCAATATGAGCAAAGCCTTCCCACCTGCACACAAGCTTCCATGAGAAACAAAAATCTGAAATAATGAGTACAAGCGAAACGGAACGCAAACAGAAAGCATATAGGAACTACAATTCTGTTTTGAAGGATTAGTAGCATCTACACTTAGGTGACTGGAATGTCCATACTAAAGGATTAGTTGCAAGTAGAAAGGAACCTCTACTGGCATTGCAGGGGTCATAAATGCCTCTCCTACCATGGTTCAAAGTCTCGGTCTCGGCCGCTGACTCGGCCGGCACCGAGACGGATCGGTCTCGGCGATTCGGATCGGACTCGGACGATACGCGCAAAACGCTACATAGAACGCCAAAAAAATTATGAAAAAATCATGACAAATCGTAAAAAAATGTAGACATCAAAATTCAGATATCACATATTCAAAACATATCACCTAGCACTCAAAACATAATGTGAAAGCATAAATACAAGCGTCGTCGGTAAAAAGATATCAAAATACATGCATAATATAGTAAATTGCACAAAATAATTCATAAGTACCTGCTAATATAGTCATTTCCACATTAAATTACGAGGAGGCACAAAATCATCATTATCATCATCTCCGCGATAAGTATAAAAACCAGGTATATAGTTTTCATAAGGATAATAATATGTTTGTGGGAGAGATCTTGTAGGCTGAGATGATTGGCCAGAGGATCCATTATCAGAGTAATATGGCGGGAGGAGTTATGCAATATCAGCTTCATGGTGATAATACCCAAAACCTCGATATTCAGTGCTTCTAGTAGAATATTCACCAGTGCTAGAATAATCAGTGCCAGAATATTGGCCAGATGTCAAAACCCAACCCCTGTAAATGGCCTTCAAAACTATGATGACCATGTGAGTAGTTATCATGTCCACTCGAATAATCATCGCTAGAACTGAAATCGACCAACCGATCCAAATGCCTACGCTATTGTGAAATCCCCGCCCGGCCTCTATGATCTGTATCTTGTGTGGCATAATATTCTAAATCACATGTTATAGCACCACCTCGTTGGCTTCCACCAACGCCATGAATCTCTTCATCATTACCGCCATCACCTCTATAACCGCCGTCATGACCATCACCACCATCACCGCCACCACCATCACTGCCATCATCGTCACCGCCATCACCATCATCGTCGCCATCACCGCCTTCACCGCCACTTTCGTCACTACGACGAATACCTTCATCCAACCAACCTAAGTCATCTGGTGATAACATCGGTTGGTCTCCCTCACGAATCAACTCATCCAAAATATTAATCATTGAAAATATTATTCAGATTAATTGGGTTGTAATAATCATCAGTGTCACTTTTGCATATCAAGTTTCTTACTCGCAACCGCATATTGTAATGCACAAATACTAGTTTATGCAACTTGTTCATTGCCAACTGTTTGCGCAATTTTGTATGAATCAGCGATCACGTGCTCCAATTTCTTTCACAACCCGATGAAGAACATGTTTGGCTTAAAACTTTAATGGCAATTTTCTGCAGATTGGGAGCTTCTTCGTCATAATTAATACAACAATCAGCTGGAAGAGATTGTTGCACTCTCTTCTAGTCAGCGAGCTTCCAAATTCCCCAACTCCATCCATAAATAATTTTATCTGTGAGAATACACATTACAAGTGTTAATATTTACATAACATTATATCGATGAAATAAATATATTATTATTATCTCATTAATAGCTATTACTTGTTTATTCAAATCCGGCTCCAATCTTTTAATGACCTCCTTTAATCCATTTCTCACTTCTGGATGTGTAGAAAAGTTTTTTGAATATTAGAGTGCTAGATTTAAAAAAAATGCTGCAATAATGTAAGCACATGATTGTTATGATATGATAGTTTCAAATTCTAGTCAACAAATATGATTTCTAAGCAAATGAATTACCAGCAGCACGCAAGTGTCTATGCAATTGTCCCTCCTATCTTCTATCAATGATGTCCCAGTACTTCTTCCAGTTCTTATTTGATGCCTTTATAGCCAATTTTGCTCTATCCATAGCTTCATATATATAGATAATGTAGGTTTCTTGTCCTGGTCCACTAACTTCAAGACTCTAACAAGAGGATCCATAATGTTTTGGACCTCTTGCCTTCTTCTAAAACCGGTCAGTCAGAATGAGATTAGAAACCTTATCTCGCACACTTCTACTCCTGTCCTTGTTGAATTCACGCCATTCGGTAATCATACACATTCTTTTCAAATCTTGCTCATAGCGAATAAAGCTTTCAATAGAAATAAACTCGGTGGCAAACTGTGTTATACCTGGTCTCAACAAATCTCTACTCTAGTAAATAGCTTCATTAAATTCATCACTTTGAGGCTATTGTAAATGAATGATGTGATCATCTTAGCATCATCTAATGCCTCCTTGACTGATTTTATAGAGCCAATATCTTCAAGCATCAAATCAATGCAATGTGCTGCACAGGGAGACTAAAACAAATGTTTTCTCTTCTCCATCAACATGTGACCAGCTGCTTTGAAACTTGCCTCATTATCTGTTACAACCTGCACGATATTTTCTTCACCAACTTCATCAACAACTTTATCCATTAGCGAGAATATATAATCAGCAGTCTTCGAGATATTAGTAGTATCAACAGAAGTATGGTAGATCATGCTTCTATCATAATAAATCATGAAATTAACAATAGGCTTTCTATTCTGAGAACTCCAGCCATCACACATGATCGTGCAACCATACTGCGGCCATTTTGTTTTTATTGAAGCAATATATACTTCAATTTCTTTCATTTTCTCCTCTAAATATAGATTGCCAATCTGGTACCCTGTATGGCCTTTTACACCTGGGCCTGCCTCCGCAATAGTATTAATCATAGCTTGGTAGTAAGGACCACTATCAGCTGCATTGAATGGTATTGCATTGTAATTAAAGAACTTCGCCACGGATTTCCCAACCTTTTTCATATTCTCAGTTGAGAACATGCTTTTGATTGATTTCTGTTTTGTTGGGAACATGTAAGGATCAATACCACGAGCTGAAATTTCAGCTTCTCTCATAGTCATACTCCGACGCAATCCACGGTTACTCCCTGATCCTGAAGGCTGTGAACTACTGCCACCAATATCAACTCCTTCTGCCGATCTCCAAGCCATTTCACGACTTTCTTTCATGGCTTGTTTTAGTTGTCTTCTTTCAACTCCTTCTAAACCACCAACTTCTTCAATTTCATTATCAGAATCTTCTTCGGTCACATCATAAAAATCTTCCTCACTTAAAGATCTCATAAGTCGCTCTTTTTAAGATTTTATGGCCGCTCTTTCTTTGCTACCTTCAGAAAGATGTCGTCTCATTATTTGAGATACCTCTTTTGATACTCGCAAGCATCCTTCCACCTGACCGGGTACGTGTGCTATATGCTGCTTCAATCTAGTGATACCATCATGGACTTGTTTCCCACAATAATTACACTTCACAAGTTTTCTACTTCCACCAACAGGGGTACCATGTTCCCATCCAATATCGCGTTGCTTTATAGCCATACTGAAATTTAAAAAATTATCTGTTAAATTAAATTAAATCTAAAATTAACTAAATTAACTAAATTAAAAGAAAATTAAACTGAGGGAAAGAGAGGGACTGAAGGGGAAGAGAAACAAAGGGGGAGAGAGAGGGACTGAGGGGAAAGAGAAACTGAGGGAGAGAGAGGAACAGAGAGAGGGAGAGAGACGGAGACAGAGGAGAGAGAGGGAGACACAGAGGGAAGGAGAGAGAGGAGAGGGGGAGAGAGAGGGCGAGGGAGAGAGACGGAGAGGGAGAGGGAGAGGGGCAGAGAGAGACACAGAAGGGGAGAGAGGGACAGAGAGAGACGGCGACAGAAAGGGAGAGGCGGACAGAGAGGAGAGAGAGAGGAACAAAGAGAGACGGAGATGAAAACACCTAGAGGGGGGGTGAATAGGTGATATGGCTAATCTAGAAACTAAATGCGGAAGCTAAAAACTAATTTGCAACACACTTAATACAACCAACAAGTGTAACCGAATTCCCCGTGAAGAGCTCTGGACTAACTCCTCTTGATTCCCCTAGATAAGAGTTGAGGTGCTATATGAAGCTCTTGTGGTTAAGTATAAGTGAGGCACACAAACACAAGCCAAGCATATAGTGAATATACAACAATATGAAAGATGCAAGGCAACACAAGCAATATGAATGATATGAATGAAGAATGATGCTTATCACACATAAAAGAGAGAGAGGGTTTAGAGGCAATGGATCAAACGCAAACACAATGATATGTTTCGAGGTTTGAGCCCCTAGCTCTACGTCCCCGCCTTCACCGAGAAGGATTTCCAATCCACTATCTCCTACCGAGGGAACCTCCACCGAGGAGGATTTGTACAACAAGGGAGTATCGAACTCCACTCTCAAACACCGCCTCACAACCGAGGGGTTAGGTCCGTAGCCAAACAACAACCAATCCACCTCACACTTGAGGGATACAAACCAACTCCAACACCACCTCACCAAGAGGGAGTAAACCACAATCTCAACCTCTACCAAAGAGGGAGCAAACACCAATCCTCAACCTCTACCAAAGAGGGAGCAACCCAATCAAAGCAGGATTTTTACAACAAGTGGTTACAAAGACCACAAACTCTCTTTTTCCATAAAAACAAAAATCCTAATAGATTAGGATAGAAGATAGCTCAAGTGTGGAAAAACAAGTGTTTTGATCAAAGAAAATCTCTTGGGAAAATACCAAATTGATATAGAAATGAAGAACAAGAAACCAATTCCTAAAAACCTATTTTCTTTGAAAATAACAAAACACTTAAAAACAAATAGATGAATCTTTTTGGCACTTAAACTCTTTTGAAAACTTATTTTAAACACCAAGAATAGAGAGAAATTTTAGCTCATAAAAACTTGACCAAAATCGCAAAGGAATGGGGTTTATATAGGCCAAACAGAAAACTAGCCGTTAGGCTGATCTGTCATCCTGACAGGCTCGCGGTCGACCGCCGGTCGACCGCCAACGGTCATAAATATGACCGTTGGGCAAACCGGTCGACCGCCCAGATACAGAGAGCAAAGCTCTCTGGTCCGGTCGACCGAGCGATCGACCGGCCCACTGTGCCAGCAGACGTGCACAGACCTGTGCACGTCGGTCGACCTCCCGGTCGACCGTGCGGTCGACCGACCTGGCCTGTCAGCACAGTTCTGGGTCAGAAACTAGGTCAGAAAAACATGTTAAAATATTTCTAAAAATTCTTATAAATCTTATAAAAATCCTCAAAATAGTTTTAACATTTTGCATTGATATATAAACATGTGATAAAAGTTTCAACTCAAATATCAAGCAATTTGAACTATTTTTGTGTCTTATCATTTTTATCAAAAACCAAAAACTGTATTTTATCAAACTTGGATTTTTCAATAGGAAATCTGATTTTTCCTAAAACATATAGAAATACAAAAACATGATATTTAAACACTTCTAAGCATCATGTATATGAACATAAGTCCAATATACATAAAACATATATATATCAAGTTTTTGACTTTAAATCCATAAAACATGTTTTGTTAAAAATACCAAAACATAAAACGTGTGTGTTATGCACTTGAGCATATCAACTATTCTTATCTTTACAAATGGATCTAAAACTCAATCTAAACTAGGATACCTAAGTCTTCTTGACGATCTTCATCTTCAAGTCGACTCGGTCCAAACTCCGTGATCCAACGAGCATGGCTATGAATGATCTTGACGCTCGGGCTCGGGAATCACCAAGTGAAGGCTTCCAAACTCCTCTTTTTGAAGCAATCACCAACTAATATCTTGTTACATGATCTGAAACTAAAATCACAAGATTATTAGTAAACATAACTATATGAGTTAATCATCATCCAAACTAGAGAGGAAGGCCTCCGGGCCAACAATCTCCCTTTTTTTGATGATGACAAAACTCATGGAGTTATATATGCATGGATTAAAGTTAAGCTTCAAAGAAGCTCCCCCTTAACTCATGCATAAACAAATAAACATAAATATGCAATGAATTATGAAACATGAAACATGCATAGATATGCATAAACAATAAAAGGCTCTAGATACCAATGAAATTTTCAAAAAACAAATAAACATGCTCTAGATATCAATTAAACTTAATATATACAAAACCATAAATATGCATATAAAAAGAAGAGTTTGAGTTTTATATGCATATTAAACTCTCAAATAATTGTCCCCTTTTTGTCAATCATCAATAAAGGGGTAAAAACCAAAACAATAAATTTTTCTCCCCATTTTATTCGAAACAAAGAATCAACAAAAGGTAAAAAAACTAATACAATTGTTTTTATTGTTTTGACCATTTTTTGTCTAAAACAAAAACAAAGTCAATAAGGGGTGACATTAAACATGATACCAATTAAAAAAATATGTCAATGAAGTGCCTCTTGATACCAATTAAAAAAAATGAAAACATCTTGATACCAATTGAAATAATTATTCATTTTAAACATATGATATCAATTGAAATTATTATTTTCTATCATAAAGTAAGGGAACAAAATACCAATTGAAAACTAAAATATGAGTTTTTCTCCCCCTTTATGAAAAACCAACTAAAAACATGCATAAGCTTGTTTAAGGATACCAATTGAAAACTAATCAATTGAAACATGATATTCATTTAAACATACAAGCTTAAGCATAAACAAAATATATATGTATGAAAAATTAATACCAATCAAAATTGATACAATATGAAGTGTAAGCATACATACATACAAAAAAATATATATGAGTATACAAGAAATGTCAATATTGATACCAATTGAAGCAACAATAATATCAAAGTATAACTCATATAACCTATCCTCCCAATCATGTTCAAGTTTAAAATGATTTTCATTATAAAGCAACCATGAGCATGATCGCCCATCCAACCGCCCGTGGAAGGTAGGGGTTTTCAAAAATAGGTTTGAAAAATAAAGTATGTTTGAAAACTCTACCAAAATGAAGAATACGAACTAGTTAAAAGAAAAACTTGTAAACTAGTATGAAATCCTTCAAGCAAGGAATAAAACAAAATAGTTTTTTATGAAAAACATGAAATCCACATGGCACTAAACACTCTAAATCATTAAGGCACATATCAAGCTCATGAAAACAAAGTCATGAAAAACCAATAAATAAGGTGAGTGCGCAAGTGTTATGTGAAACATATAATCATGAAAATGTTCAATTAAGCTCAATATTTCTTAAAACATGAAAATCATCAAAACTATTTAATCTTCAAGGCATATGTATGTCTAGTACAAACTAAAGTATACATACATATCCAAACACAAAGAGTCCACAAAGATATATGCATGAAGGCACGTGGCTCAAAAGGATATACATGTATATCTAATAGTTTGGACAAGATAGACATATACATGAAGTTTAAACATAAATACATGAAAACATGAATAACTAAATTTTTATTAAAACAAATTTCATTTCAAGGTATATGTATGATTTGTCAACACAAGAAGTATACATACATATCCCTAAACACAATTGAGTCCATAAATAAAGATTTGTATGAAAAGCAAATGACTCAAGGGGTATACATGTATATCTTAAAGTTTGGCAAAATAGACATATACATGAAATGGAAACTCATGATCATAAAACACATCTAAAATTGGGAATACAAGTTAAAAATACATGAATCATCAAAACTAGACTATACTAGCACATCTAATGGGAACAAATAAGCATTTAAGCACAAACATATATAGATTTATTTGTGACCCACTATATGTACAAGTATATACCTAGTTTTAATAAAAACTAACATTTAAACATATATTCAAAGCATGAAGCATAAAACGGGAAAAATCAACATGACAAACGTAAACATGATTATTATGTAAATCCACATGTTATTAGAGCTATGATAAACATGATCGTTAAACAAAGGTGAGAACACAAAAATAATAGTCCATATTAAACATGGGTGTCTCAAAGGCTATACATGCATGTCAAGGGTCTAATAATCATGACATTAACATAATAATCTATAAACATCAAAGCATGCTATAAATAATGAATAAAATGAAAAGCATGTAAACAATAATTAGGAGTTAGGAATCGTTACCAAAACCTAGAAGGCAACTTTCCTTGTCTCCAAAACATGGTGGTCCTCTCCACCAAACATCCCTTGAAAGTGATGCATCCAAAATGTTTCCTTTAAGTACGGAACGCATCCACTCCAAGGTACCGCTACTCTCACGTCATGCGAGAGCCCACACCTACATCAAACATAAGAGGGGTGGTCTTTGGTACCCATACTCTTTTGGGTCCATGGGGGTTAGTCCCTTCTCTAACCCAAACAAAGTTATTTGCTAAATTACCATCATGTATACGATCATAACAAAACTTAGCAAGGTGGCCCTTACGTCCACAATGTGTACATGTGTACACATGAGCATACATGTGATGGGTGTGTCCGTGAGGAGCATGTGTATGCCGTGGAGGGTGTGCATGAATAGATGAAACTTGTTTCTTTCGAAACAAAGATTCCAAACGTGTATGACCCACTACACATTGGCTCAAAGTGGAGCCCAAACAATCTACACTCTTCTTAAGCAAGGATATATCATGTTCAATTAAAGAAGAAGTGTGGCATGCAATAGGTGTTCTAGGTGAAGTATGGCAAACATGAGAAACAATATCATTTTTCAAAGATTTATTTTTATTTAAACAAATTTCTAATTCTTTTGAAATAAAATCAATTTCTCTTTTCAAAGAATCATTTTCTTTTAAAACAAATTCAACTTTTGAAGACAAAGCATTATTATTTTTCAAAACATTATCACAATCATTTTTAATTTTCAAAATCTTATTTTCTTTTAAAACAAGATCAAGTTGAGATTTCAATGAATCCCTCTCATTAGAAATCTCCTCCTTCTCTTATAAAACCATGTCAAGTCTAGAATGCAAATTTTTATTTTCATTATTAATGCCTAGACTTTTCTTTTTCAAAACATTATATTTTTCTATAAGTTTTTCACAAACAATTGAAAGTTCTTCATTCAAAGCATGGGCATCAACATTCTCATCACATGAAGAACTAGCATCATCATCATCTAAGTGGGTTTCCGAGTGTACCTCAAGGGAGTCATTCCCTTGGACCGTATAGCATTGTTGTGGCTCGGATTCATCTCCACTAGATTCTTCCTCTTGTTGGATTGGCATTTGAAGCTCGGAGGTGGTTGTTGTGGTCAACTTGTTCCACACTACAAAGGCGGAATCAAGGTTAGAAACATGCAAAAGATAATCTTTAGGGAGCGTGTTTCTAATAGCCTCAAGGTCTTGTGCATTGGCCCCTATATGCTTGCTATCACTAAGGTAGGATTCCTTGGTAATGGCAAGGTGAACCTTATATCCTAGGGTTTGTAGGTAAATGGACATCCTAGTCTTCCAAACAACAATGTTGGAAGGGTCAAACATAGGTGGGGTCATGAAGTCCATGGATGTAAACTAAAATGTGTGCAAGCAAACAAATGTGCAAATGTAAATGTAGATTAGCAAACAAGGATCTCACTCCTAGGTTGTTAAACCTAAGTATCAGGAGCGTATGCTCTGATACCAATTGAAAACACCTAGAGGGGTGAATAGGTGATATGGCTAATCTAGAAACTAAATGCGGAAGCTAAAAACTAATTTGCAACACACTTAATACAACCAACAAGTATAGCCGAATTCCCCGTGAAGGGCTCTGGACTAACTCCTCTTGATTCCCCTAGATAAGGGTTGAGGTGCTATATGAAGCTCTTGTGGTTAAGTATAAGTGAGGCACACAAACACAAGCCAAGCATATAATGGATATACAACAATATGAAAGATGCAAGGCAACACAAGCAATATGAATGATATGAATGAAGAATGATACTTGAGAGAGAGAGTTTAGAGGCAATGGATCAAACGCAAACACAATGATATGTTTCGAGGTTCGAGCCCCTAGCTCTACGTCCCCGCCTTCACCGAGAAGGATTTCCAATCCACTATCTCCTACCGAGGGAACCTCCACCGAGGAGGATTTGTACAGCAAGGGAGTACCGAACTCCACTCTCAAACACCGCCTCACAACCGAGGGGTTAGGCCCGTAGCCAAACAACAACCAATCCACCTCACACTTGAGGGATACAAACCAACTCCAACTCCACCTCACCAAGAGGGAGTAAACCACAATCTCAACCTCTACCAAAGAGGGAGCAAACACCAATCCTCAACCTCTACCAAAGAGGGAGCAACCCAATCAAAGCAAGGGTTTTACAACAAGTGGTTACAAAGACCACAAACTCTCTTTTTCCACAAAAACAAAGATCCTAATAGATTAGGATAGAAGATAGCTCAAGTGTGGAAAAACAAGTGTTTTGATCAAAGAAAATCTCTTGGGAAAATACCAAATTGATGTAGAAATGAAGAACAAGAAACCAATTCCCAAAAACCTATTTTCTTTGAAAATAACAAAACACTTAAAAACAAATAGATGAATCTTTTTGGCACTTAAACTCTTTTCAAAACTTATTTTAAATACCAAGAATAGAGAGAAATTTTAGCTCATAAAAACTTGGCCAAAATCCCAAAGGAATGGGGTTTATATAGGCCAAACAGAAAACTAACCGTTAGGCTGATCTGTCAGCCTGACAGGCTCGCGGTCGACCGGCCGGTCGACCGCCAACGGTCATAAATATGACCGTTGGGCAAACCGGTCGACCGCCCAGATACAGAGAGCAAAGCTCTCTAGTCCGGTCGACCGAGCGATCGACCGGCCCACTGTGCCAGCAGACGTGCACAGACCTGTGCACGTCGGTCGACCTCCCGGTCGACCGGATCCTGGCTCGGTCGACCGTGCGGTCGACCGACCTGGCCTGTCAGCACAGTTCTGGGTCAGAAACTAGGTCAGAAAAACATGTTAAAATATTTCTAAAAATTCATGTAAATCTTATAAAAATCCTCAAAAATAGTTTTAACATTTTGCATTGATATATAAACATGTGATAAAAGTTTCAACTCAAATATCAAGCAATTTGAACTATTTTTTGTCTTATCATTTTTATCAAAAACCAAAAACTGTATTTTATCAAACTTGGATTTTTCAATAGGAAATATGATTTTTCCTAAAACATATAGAAATACAAAAACATGATATTTAAACACTTCTAAGCATGATGTATATGAACATAAGTCCAATATACATAAAACATATATATATCAAGTTTTTGACTTTAAATCCTTAAAGCATGTTTTGTTAAAATACCAAAACATAAAACGTGTGTGTTGTACACTTGAGCATATCAACTATTCTTATCTTTACAAATGGATCTAAAACTCAATCTAAACTAGGATACCTAAGTCTTCTTGACGATCTTCATCTTCAAGTCGACTCGGTCCAAACTCCGTGATCCAACGAGCATGGCTATGAATGATCTTGACGCTCGGGCTCGGGAATCACCAAGTGAAGGCTTCCAAACTCCTCTTTTTGAAGCAATCACCAACTAATATCTTGTTACATGATCTGAAACTAAAATCACAAGATTATTAGTAAACATAACTATATGAGTTAATCATCATCAAAACTAGAGAGGAAGGCCTCCGGGCCAACAGGAGACAGAGAGGGGGAGAGAGGGACGGAAAGAGACACAGAGAGAGAGGGGAAGAGGAGAGACGAAGACAGAGAGGGATAGAGAGAGGCACAGGAGAGAGGGAGATCGACGGAGACGGAGTGGGAGAGAGAGAGGGCGGAGAGATCGGCGGAGAGAGGGGGAGAGAGGGAGAGGTACCTGCGGCGAGGAGGAGAGATCGACGGCGACGATGACAGGGGTGGGTTTTTTTTCCTTTGCTGATGCAGAAACGCGAGAGGGGAGGGGGTTGAGAGAGAGATTTGATCTCTCTCTCTCCCTTTAAGTTAGGGGATTCACGAGTGCCGAGTCGACTCGGGTCGGGTCCGACTCGGAGTTGACTCGGCACCCGCCCATCGACTCGGGCGTCCGAGTCATATCGTTAGCGGCCGAGTTGTATCCGACTCGGCCGATTCCTTGAACCCTGTCTCCTACTAACCCCAAGGGAAGCAAAAACTGAAATAAGTTGATGGGAATCATTAGTTGTTAATTTTTGGTTTAGGCTCTTCTATTATTTATTTTAGGCTAGGCTCTTTTTTCTCTTTATTCAGTTCCATATTAGTTATGATGGGAGTTGGCTTTTATATGAGGCCTATATAAGGCCAAGACCTACAGTTGTTTGGGCAGTAAAGTCATTTTGAGAATTAAACTTTTGCATTGCAAATATTGTTTTGTGAATGAATCTTGACATGGTGATGTGCTAAGTGGGAAAGTGATCTTCTTGACATTAAAGTCAAAATTTATCTTATCCTTAAACCCTAATTCTCTCTTTCCCATTCTCTCATCTCCGTTCTACATCAGTTTGATATCAGAGCTAAAATCCTGAATTTTTTCTTCCTCCACAAAAATCTCCCCCTCCACAAAAGCCTCCTCTTCTACAAAACCTTAGATTCTTCTGTCTTTTATCTTCTCTAGTTAAAAAAAATCTCCACCTCCACAACACTCTAGCCTCCAACACAAATTTCTAAAACCCTATATCTATCTCTGCCTACTCCTTCTCTTCTTTATTTAAAAAAAAGAAAAAAGGAAAAAAAGAAAGGAGAAAAGGAGAAAAAGAAAAGAAAAGAAAAAGAAATAAAAAAAAGCTATTGTTCTTCTCTTCCCTCTCTCCCTCTTCAACAGAACCCGACTTCGCCGCCACTATTCCTCATCGCCGACCCCTCTTTCGCGCCTTCACCGACTTCTCTATCGCCTCATTACTTCCTCCGACCTCGTCGCCGACATCACCAACCTCGTCCGCCGACATCATCATCAACATCGTCGCCGTGATATCTCGTTTCTGCAAACTCAAGTCGACTTCCCCACCAGCTCGCCTTGTCGTCACCGCCACAGTGATCACCCTTCCTCTCAGATCCGCCGCCGAAGAGCCCTCAGATCCGCCTCGCCGACGAAGACTGTTGGTATCAAACTATTTCTTCACCACAACGATCAGCCTTAGGCTTCCACCGCCATGATCCCCGCTATAGGATCGCCATTGCATCGTCATTGTCATCACTCAATCGACGATCTGCCCTCCTCATCATCGCCCTCCTCGCCGTCGTGACCACACTGCCACCAAGATCTCAACCCTAGCAGTCGGATGAGAAAGGAAAAGATCAGGTCTCAGATTTGAAATTCAGTGTGAATTCAACTCAGACCCTACCCCGATCCAAGCGGGTTTAAGTTATCAAACCCGCGAATTTACCCGACCCGCTTAGCAATCAAACCCGATGCGCGAAGCCAACAGAGCTGAGCCGAGCTGCGAGCCAAAGCTGACGTCAGTAGCTCCGAAGCTGACGCCATCGGCTCGGACTGAGTTGAAGTCGCGTCGCGTCGCGCCGAGTCACCGCTGACGTCATCGAGCCCATCGGCTCAGACTGAGTTGAAGTCGCGTCGCACCGAGTCACTGCTGACGTCATCGAGCCGCTGCTGACGTCACCCTAGTCATGCTTATGCCATCGGCTCATTTTTTAGCCGCACCGTTCACTACAGCAGCACAGCGACCTTCTGATCCTTTTCAGATCCGTTCGGAGTCTGGTTCGTGTTCTGTCTGAAGTGTTGGGTCCACAGCTGAGTCCCAGAGATACTAGAAAAAATTCGCAACTTTTGGACAACACATCCGGCCTCTACAAGTCCTTATTTGGAGCCACTACTCAGTATCTGTGCTTTTTCAAGCGCCTTTGGACACGTTGTAAACTCACCTCCCACTATTGTGATATTTTGCATATCTCTTGTGTGTCTGTGATGATTATTAGTTGTAGTTATTATAGCTATTTCCCTATATTTCTGCATGTTTGCATATTCACTTTTAGAATCCATTCTCTGCATATTCATCTTAGGAAACATTAAAATAAAATTATTTGATCATACAGTGCAAGCATCTAGTGACACTTAAGTGACTGTTTGCATCTGGGTGATTGTCTGTATCGCATATGCATCCTTAGATAGTGCATGCTCATTCATAGTGGTAGAACATATCACTCTGATCTTCTCGATTTGAAGAGTAAACTAGATCTAATCCTTAAAAAACTTCAAGACTTAAAACTTAGGGTAGAAGTGTTAGAAAATAAAAATGAGAGCCCTAGAGATGACACTCGAATAGAACAGAAGAAAACACCAATAGATGTAAGGATGACGAAGATCACATAATCTGTAAGATTAAGACAGACCCTCCCACGTTTGACGATATCCTTGACCCGAAGATTTTTAGTGACCAGATGGCAGACCTAGATTACTACTTTGATTAGTATAAAATTATTAAAGAAAGTGGGATTCGATTTGCTAAGATGAGACTTACAAGGTCAACTAGGATTTACTGGATACCGGTCGAGAGAGTACATGAGGCGAGGGACTGCCATAGAGTCTTAAGAGAAATGAAACAAAAACTTAAGAAGAAATGCCTTTTTGATTCTTATAACATCGCCTCTTAGACAAACTACACAGCCTTCGCCAGGATAGCAGGTCAGTTTAGAATTACACTATCAAATTTGACGACATGACGTACGTTGTGAGGTGTGAGAAGACTCCTACCAAGCCATTTCTAGATACCATTTTAGGTCAGACATCCAACGAGCAATATTAATTCACTCCCACAAATAGAGACCCTTGAGCAGGAAAGTCAGTTAAGTTAGCTCAAGGCATAGAGACCTCCCTCAACTTTTCTTCAGAGCGCAGGATCATTCCTAAAGCCGGAGAGTAATCTACCCTAAACACTCATACTACTAGAGACCCTAAGGGCAACTTTGTGATATGTGAATCTTCTAAGAACGCCAAGGTAGTCAGTGTTTTAAGTATCAAGGCTATGGTCACGTTGTTGCGCGGTGTCCCTCTAGGAACCTTCTAGTTAGGGAAGCTGATGATGATGAGATCGAGACAGTAGTCTATAAACCCACTGGTAGCGCGACTGATTCTAATGATGATTTAGGGTTTCTAACATCCAACTGGGTGTAGTTAAATGTTCACACACAATTATTAGAGATGGGGACTGGTGTAGGTCTAGTGTGTTCTACATCTATATTACACATGAGGGGAAAATTATAAGTTAATGATAGATGAGGGTAGTCATGCGAACATCATTGCCAAGACAGCTCTTGAGAAGAAGGGTCTCAAGGCTGAACCACATTCTCACCAATAAAACATGAATTAGGTTGATAAGACTGCTTAATTTATTACCCAGTGTTGTCAGATCGCTATCCACATATCTAGCTATGAGGTCTTATTTGGTGTGATGTCTTAAACATAGACGTTGCACACATTTATGTTAGGTAGAACTTGGTTGTATGACTTGGATGTAACCAATCTGGGTAGATCTGACACTTATGAATTTAAATTTAAAGAAAAAAATATAGTATTGAAACATTTCAAAGCCAAGTCGAATGTATGGGATAACAAGGAGGAACAGTCACCGATAAGAACAACAAGACACCATGTTACTTAGTGACTAGATCCTACTTTTCACCGAGTCTTTTATTGATGGGTCTACTCCCAGTCCTAAGAATTCACTTGGCATTCTCCCTCTTCTTCTAAGTGTCTCACCCATTGTCACAGTTGAGCCATCTGCTTCATATTTGCATGAGTTACATAATCATAATACAAAGCAAATGACAATCGACAATTATAACTATCAATCTACTGCAGAGTCTCACAAACAGTTGCAAGACCTCACAATAGGTGGTGAGGTATTGATTAGAGCACACGCAGAGAGGTTCCCCCATTGGGAACTTTGGAAAAACCCCATACTCGACGCAGGGGTCCATACAAGATTTCAAAGAGATTTGATTCCAGTGCATATGAGCTCGATATTCCCCGTGTCTTGGGATCACCCCGGTGTTCAGTGTCGAGGACCTCACTCATTATCGCACTTCCATGAGGCCAAAGCGGTTTCCAGTACGTCCATTGCAGCCACCACTGAGGAGTTTGTGCAGTCCTTCACGGTTTAAATTCATCACGGTTTAAATTCATCATCCACACCGCCGTCATTCGCCAGTGGCAAATTTTTCGAAGCAGGGGAGAATTGATGAGAATCATTAGTTAATTTTTGGTTTAAACTCTTCTATTATTTATTTTAGGTTAGACTCTTTTTTTTCTTTGTAATTAGTGTCATATTGGTTATGATGGGAGTTTGCTTTTATATGAGGCCTATATAAGACTTGCAGTTGTTTGGGTAGCTCAATTATTTTGAGAATTAAAATTTTGCATTGCAAATATTGCTGTGTATGAATCTTGACATGGTGATGTGCTGTGAAGCGATCTCGTTGGTGTTGAAGCTAAAATTTATCTTATCCCTAAACCCTAATTTCCTTTCTTTCTTTCCCCTTCTCCCATCTCCGTTCTACATCACAAGTGTTGTGGCCAATTTAGCCAAAGTACCGCTTGCATTTTTTATGGTCCTCTTGGTAGTTCCAGTCTGCTAACTGGACTCAACTGCAACAATCAAGAAAACTAACACTTAGCATTACCTAGAATCAACATACAACCCCAGTGAATCCAGATATCCTGCTTCTAGCAGTTGTCTCAATTGTAGAGAGGACTATGTATTACCCTGAACAACAGTATATATGCCCATCTTGATGCGCCAAAGATCTTTCTGTGTGTACAAAGCTTCAATTTCTTTCTTTTTTAACCATAATGTGTCAAAGAACAAACACTGAAAACAACTATTAACAGTAAATCAACAAGCAACCTTTGCATTACATTGAAAATAATGATCGCCATGGGCACCTGATGCCTTGCAGTTCATGTTATAGAAAACATCCAAACAGTGCATAACTTCAAAACATCATAACTCATGAGCATATATCTAATAGCTAAATATATGGGGAAACTATGGTTCCCTCTTGCTATTGGGTTGAGAAAATCAGAAAAATATGGAGTGTCATAGGATAGGCATATTGGGTTGTGATTGTAAACAAATTTAAAGTTGATGCACATGATGAATTGATTACCACAGAATGGACAGGAAGGCTTGCTAAAGATGGTAACTTGTACACATACAGAACTATTTGATTAAGCATTTGAAAAAGAATAGAGAGCTCCACTAGTACAATTTAAATAAACTAATATATCATACAAAGAAGTTATTCAACCAAGTGACTTACTCAAAGGGAGCTTCAACCTCAATTCCAAGAGTTAGGTGCAAGGAAAATTCAGTAGACACTTTATTCTGATATAGATTTTCGTCTATAATTGTATGAGCCTCGTGAATAAAACCTCTGGGAACATATAAAATATCCCCTTGATTCAATAAGTACTGACTGCCCCCACATAGATCATCCTCTAAACCAGAGGCAGCAACAACAGGTTCATACAGCCTGGGTAAAGAGGTTGTTGGACGAGGTGAGACTCTCCATTGTTTTTGTCCAAATAACTGCCAAACAAAAACACAATGATCATCATAGTGCTGAGCCAAACCTTGGGATCCAGGTGGCGTGAGATATATGTTGGCCCCCACTGAAGGTTGACCAAAAAGAATTGCTAAACCATCAACAACTGCAGCAACTTTATCAGACCGGAATTCCATCCCACGAAGAGCAAGTGTATATCCATCCTGAAATGCTCGTTTACACTTCTGAGCATCTGCTGTATCTATGAACTCTTTCTCATTAAAAAAGTGTCGCTCTTTATTCAAATTCTGCTGCCTAAAACCTGAAGCCGGCTTCATGGTTTTCAGGACCCTAATGTCCTGTCCATATACAACAGGAGAACCTAATACACCTTTTACTTCACCTAAGAAGGAAAAGATGTCCAACTCGTCCGAAGAAATAGGGGGACAGGAAACGAGGTATTGTAAAACTGAGTAAAGAATGGTTCCAGTTTTTGCTGGATCAAAAGAATGAACCAACGAGCTGAATATGGTAGATCCATTCTCCAAATTCAAAAATGTATTCCTAATCAAAAGAGGTGATTCTTCCCAGTAGTTCATAATAAAATTCTCAAATTCAGGTTCTGCACCAAATATACTCAATCTAACATCATTTGATGTCCAACATTGAAAAAGAGTTCGGTTCATTGAAATTCTAAAGATAACTGAGGCGAGATCATATTTTTTACTCCTCAGAATGCTCTGATCCTGGCTGCAGTTAGTTGGAATTGTGGAAACTTGTACTTTCTGAAACAGTTCTTTCAGGATAGGAATCATTTTACCAAGCACTTCTTCGGTACCCTGTCCAACAAATCTTCACTGGAAGTATTAACAAGGATGACTACTGCATCAAGGACTAATGTTGAAAAGGTATCATCCTTGTATTCCCTATGCAAGGCATTTCTACTTCCTTTTTCCATACTAAGCAAAGAAACGGAACCTCCATAAACGGTCGCTGCCTGATAAAATAAAGACCTACAAGAAGTCAACATTATAATATTAAAAAAAATAAGAGAACAGAAAGATCCATCAATATAGATGTTGTAAGGTATAATGGGGATTATACCAAGTAATACTTATTAGTGAATATCGAACCAAACTCAATGGCATTCAACAATATGTGTTTATCTATACAAAAGATAATGCATCAATTTGTCTTTAGAGACATGCCTCACATGTCCATTTTTATCTAACCTGTTAAGTTAAGTTATTAGTATTTGGGTTATTGAGTAATTGGGTGATTACCCATATACCCTCCTTGCCTTCTATATATATCTTGTAACTCTCTTTTATCAAATACAATCTTCTTTTAGGGGTTTCTATTTCTCTACATGGTATCAGAGAAAGAGAAACCCTAACCCTAAAAATCCACATCTTCTTCCTCTCTCTCCTCAAAATTCCTCTCTCTCCTCAACCATTACCTTCCATCTCACCAAACACCTGCCCCTCTTCCATTATCGCCTCCCTCTAAAAAGTCCAAAGACCTGTCGCCCCCCGCCCCCTTTCTATTGCCGCCTGCCCTCCAAAGGTCCAAAGCCTTGCAGCCCCCCTTTTCCATTGCCGCCTACCATCCAAAAGGTCAAAAGAGGTACCGCCACCTCCTAATCCTTCCCAAGGGTTGCCACCTGCCCTCCAAGGGTCCAAAGAAGTACCACACCTACTTAAAAATCAGTTTTTTAGAGCTGATTTGGATTTGATGCTCTATAAGACTTATCTGGTGAGATCTGATCTGTTAACTGCTTAAAAACAGATTTTTACATCTGCTCTGGCTATTTGTATGCTCTAAAAGACTTCTTTGGTGAGATCTACTCTGTCTACTGCATAAAAATTAGATTTTTATATCTGATCTGATTTTTTTAAGGGTATTTATGCTACTATACGGTAACTAAGTTACTTGATTTTTTTCATTGTTGGTTGTTTACTACCGGTGGCTATCTTTTTGCTGATTTCTCTCATTGGATATTATGTCTAAGACTACGAGTTCATCCTCCACTATAACCTCTTCAATGGTTGAAACATCTGTCCCCAAGACGATGTTGGGGACTACGGTGAAGTTGAATGGCTCCAACTATCCACTATGGGCGCAGGCGTTTCGCATATTCATTGGCGCTCAGAACAAATTGGCTCATTTCCTACAGCCTCCACCTGTTGATACAGATCCCACGTATGTGACTTGGCTTACTGAAAATTATTCTGTGAAGACATGGCTTCTCAACAGTCTGGAAGAGAAAATTAGTGATAGTGTCATGTTCCTACCTACTGCTAAGGACGTGTGAGATACACTGAAGGTGATGTATGACAATGAGAAGAATCCCTCAAGGGTGTTTGAGATCTATAAGCGCCTGTTTAAGCTCAAACAGGAAGACAGATTTGTGCCTAAATTCTATGGCAAACTCAAAGGTCTGATTGATGAGCTAGAGATGCATCAGCCCTCTGTTACCGATGCGGCGACAGTGAGGGGGTATCGTCAAAATCTCGCAGTGTCAAAGTTTCTATCTGGCTTGAGTCCTACACTACGATCCCAGGTGCAGGGTCAGATTTTAGGAGATAGCATTCCCACGTTGACCGTCACCTTCTCGAGAGTTATGCGAGTATCTTATGGAGCTGATGTTATCTTTGCACCTTCTATTGAGCAATCTGCCATGGTTTCTAGACGTGGTCGTGGTCGTGGACGTGATTTTGAAGACAAGGACGTGATTTGTTGAAGGTGGACGTGGTTCGCATGGAGGCAGACAGAGTACCTCTGAGAAAAGACCCCAACAATGCAGGCATTATGGATGCAGTAATCACATCTCCGAGAAGTACTGGATGAAATTTGGTCGACCTAAGTGGGCACAGATTTCTGAGTCTGATTCCTTTGCTCTGCGTAGCACTCCTCAGAACTATTCGTCCACTTCCTCCACTCTTCCTGAATCTTCCACGATTGTACTGACACAGGAGTATGATCGACTTCGACAGTTAAAATTCTCTCAGAACAATCTTTCAGCAACTCGTGCATCTGCTTCAGGTAGTGTTTTAAATATCGGAAAAATATCGGATGTCATAATCGGATGTCAGATTTCAAATTTTGGAAAAATTTCAGGGACATATAGTAAATTTCGGACATCATACCTAATAACAAATATATGTTCTAAATGTCTCAAATAATGTAATTAAATTTTTTATCAAGGCAATACATACACAACTTATGCACAAGTACATAAATATATTTAAGATAGGTATACTTATCTTAACATTTTGCATACGCTCACTAACTCATTATAAAAATTTCTCAATTACTCCAACTTCCAAGACCGACCGACCGAATGTCTAACCTACAAAATATAAACATAGATCAATAGATATATAATCAACCAAAGAAATAATATAAAGAACTGAAAAGTTAGTATTCAATCTATGTTTTGATCATTCAATCATGAATTGATTTAAAAGATTATAAAAACATAATATAGAAAACCAACCATAAACTAGAAGCCAGAAGGCTAGAAGCAAGCAACTAATCAAACAAGATTCAAGTGTTTAAAAGTTACAATTCAATAATTGTATCTCATGCAAAAGAGTCTAAGACCAAAAGTAATAAGTAATTCATCCGTTATCAAGCTTCTCCATGCTCGGACTCCAACAAATCCTCCTCCTCCAAAGGAATGTTAATGTTTAGCTCCTCCTCCGAAGACGATTCTGTTGATGAAAATTCCTCTTCATCTTCTTCCCTTGTCAATTCTTTTGATTTTTCTTTTGATGATAATCCTCCTTTAGTTCCTTTTCCTCTCATGTAAGTTTTTGTTCTTACACTTTTTCTTCTCTTCAGATTAGCTCTCATAGATTTTGCAACTTGCCTCCAACTCAATCCTTCTCCAGGAAACACTTCGCATCACTATCGATATGCGGTTCACCATTCCGCTTTGGCAGCATCAACCAATCTGTGACCATTTTTTCATCATCATAAGCGCATAAAGGATCTCTATTTTTCAAAGTTAAGCTTGTTCCTAAGCCTAGCATTGAACTTGACAAAAACCAAATCACGTAACTTTTTATGCCTTAGCCTATTTCTCTTCTTTGTGTGAATCTACAAAAAAGAAGCATTCAACACAATATAAATGAGTAACTACTAAACTAGAAGTTTCAAAAAGAATAATTGTTTGTAATGTATTAATATATACATTGCAATACCATCTCAAATGTGCTCCAATTCCTTTCACAACCGGAAGAGCTAGTCGTCAAGTTCAAAACTCTCATTGCAATTTCCTTTAATTCAGGAGTATCGGTCCATAAATATTCCACCAATTAACTAGAAAATTAAAAATAGTTAGTAATATTAATATGTGAAACTTCAAACTTGTAGTGTGTTGTGTAACTTGTATCACTTGTTTACATTTATCTGGGTTGAGGTTAGAATTTTTAGCTCCATTCTTTGCAAGATCTCTCCCAAAAGATCCTCTTTGGTGTTGATACATAGCCATTTGCTTGCCGATCTTCTCCACATTTTCAGGGTCATTTGGATAAAACATGTCCATGCACTCGACAAATCCATTCATGAATATGCCGGCCTTTTCAGTAGCTTCCTTTTTCTCATAATAGAAATATGGGTTCAAGTAGTAGCCTGCTCTATGCAAAAGTCCTTATAACTTGTCATTCCATCTTGTATCAATAAGCTTCCATATTGGAATAACTTTCTTCTCTTCATGGTTGAGGTTTCTTACAATTTTCTCTTTGCATTGTCTAGGTCACTATATAGAAAGCCCATGGATGGCTTGTGACCATCAACTCTTCGAAGAACTTTTACCAATGGAGAAAAATATTTGAGAGCAAGATCAACATTGTACCAAAATTTATTACTCCCAATAATTTCAGCAACCTACAAAAAAAATAAGTTAGTAATTACTATTTACTTTCTATCTAGTATCTACTATGATTATTTTTAGATATACCTTCTTTCCCACATCCTTGTTAGAAAGTGGATGATTCATCCACTTTGTAGAAGTAAACTTTTGCTTCAACTCTTTCCTCTTTTCCCGCATGGAATGCAAAGATAGATACGCAGTTGCAAATCTAGTGGCCACGGGTCAAACAATCTCTCCACCCGTGAACTCCCTCATTATGCTAAGAGTGATGGCATGGCTATAAATATAAACTGTCGCATTCCTCGCCATTAGAATTGCATTTCGGATGGGCTTTACTTTAGCAATGCCTTCTACCATCAAATTAACGGTATGTGCAGCACAACTTGTCCAAAAGATGTTAGGCCTCTTTAGTTTAGCATATTTGCAGCGGCCATATTGTTCGAAGCATTATCCGTGACAATTTGCACTACATTCTCCTCCCCTACATCTTCAGTTGTTTTATCCACAAAATTATAAATATAAGTTCCATCATGCTTCTTGGCCGATGCATCTTGAGAAGGTAAGAATGCAGTTCCCGCTGGACAATGCACAACAATATTCATAATACCTCTGTGTTTCTGATCTGACCATGCATTTGTCATTAGTGTGCATCCGCTAATTGCACAACTCTCCTTGATTCCTTTAAGATTCCGTTTCGTCTCCACCTCTCTTTGAAGAAAAATCTCACTTAACTCATAAGGGGTTAGGGCTTCCATTCCAACTCTATACTTTTCAGTAGCTTGCAACATTTGTTGAAAAGATGGTAATGTAGCGCTATGGAAAGCAATTCCGGCTTCATAGAACAACCTAGCTATGTACTTCACTGCATCCTCTCTTACCTTCTTTACTTTAGGATTTAAGATATTTTGTTTTGTACTTTTAGCAATGTTGGCCAACTCTTCCGGAGTGCGGGTAGCGAACCTACCAATCGGTCCTTTACACTTGGGTTTTAGAGATCTGAATAAGCTGCTTTGAGATGAAGGCCCCTCTTCCATTTCCATGGTCTCATCGTACTCATCTTCCTCCCAAACATGCACATCATCTAATAAAGCTTGCAAATGAGCATTCTTGACTTCTTTCTTTTCTTGAAAATTCTGATAAATTTCTCTTTTTTCTTCACATCCTTAGGAACTAATCTACACTCTTTACAATTTCTATTTATTCCTGCCAAATGTTGTTTCAAACGACTAATATCTGCACTAAATACTTGCTTGCAAAAATTTACACCGAACTGAATTTATATTTTCTCAACCACCCTCTCTCCATATTCCCAACAGGGATCAGTACCCACCCTTCAATGACATTGACATCGCATTAGAAGCTTCGGAAGAAGACATCCTCCTATAGTCCTATTTATCAAAAAATATAATAAACACATTAGAATCGAACTTGAATCAACTAATTTTCTCATTTTACTCAATTTCAGTTCAAACTAAAATTCAAAAATAACTGTTATTTTAAAGAAAAACTCATTTACTCAATTAACTAAATTTCAGTTCAAAAATGAATATCATTTTCAGACAAGTTTATTGACCAAATTCATTGTCATTTTTAGGTCAATGTTTTGTTCAACAAAGTTCAATTCTACAGTGCAAGCACCCAACAGTTCAACTGCACCAAGTACTCAACAGGCAACAGCAAAATTAACAATAAAATTCAACATAATTTCGGCAACAAAATTCAACAAAAAATCAGCAACAAAATCCAGCAAAAATTCAGCAAAACCCTCAAAATATAATTGTGATTGTAATTGTGATTGCAATTTGTAATTGTAATTTGTAACTGTAAATTCAGCAAACCCCTCAATTAATACCAGAAAAGAAAAAAGAAGAGGAAGAAGAAGAAAAAAAGAAAGAACGGACCAAAAAATGAAATGAAACTCACCAGTCACCACGAGGTTTGAGTTCAGAGGTCGGAGAGAGGGAAGCCTTCGATAGTCGGAGGGAAGCCTTCGAGGTTACTGCGGTTTGAAGCCTTCATCAGACGAATGAACTTTCGGAGGACAGAGAGAGGACTTGAGAGCCTTCAAGGCTTCAGGCATTCAAGATCGTTGCGGTAGGAAGCACCGGAGGATGGAGGGAAGCACCAGAGGATGGAGGGAAGCCTTTGAGGTCGGAGATTGGAGAGATCAGAAACGAGGTCGTCGCGCTACTCTCCTTTGACAATTTTTTTTAGATCTGAAAGAGTCGAAGAGAGGAGAGGGCCTTTTAGCCTTTAGGGCAAACTTTTTTACTGTTGAACGGGTTTGGGTCAGGTAAAATTTAAGACTCAACCCGATATATTAACCCATATGTTATAAACGACATTTGAGTATTGTGGGCGCAATATTCCGCCGATATGTCGACCGACATGTCAGGGGTTCCGCAATTTCGGCGGATATTTTCCAAAACGCAATTTGTAACGAGGGCATGGATGTTGTGGCAGTGATGGTCTGAAAACGAAATGTCGGCCGACATTTCAGAAATGTCGGCCGACATTTAAAACACTGGCTTCAGGTATGCACACTATACTGCCTCTCCTCAAAAGCCCTGGATATTAAACCTGGAGTCTTATCCCACATGACAGGTATTACACAAAAGTTTATTTCCTTAAATATGTCCACTGCCCACCCTTCTGTTAAAATTGATAATGGTACCCACCACATGTACTAGGCAATGGGATAGTTCAGAATAATCCATCCTTGATCCTTACTAGTATCCTTTATGTTCTATGATTTCTTATTAGTCTCTTATCTATCAGTCAGCTTATTAAACAAAATAACTGTAAAATAATATTTCTCTTCTCATTGTGTGTTTCAGGACCTGTCGACTGAAAGAGGATTGGTTCGGGGCATGAGCGAGGAGGCATATACTATTTGGACGATCGAGTGACCCCTACGGGCTTGGTTGCAGGTCAGCCTGATCCGGTTTTACTGTGGCACTGACACTTGAGTCATCTTTCGTTACAAAAGATTGGTTGGTTATTCTTATTGAGTTTTCTTTCTCTTCTTTAGGTTGTGAGTCTTGTGAGTTAGGTAAGCATCATCATGCTATCTTTCAGAGTCGAGTTAATAGTCGTAATAGTTTTGTTTTTGAGTTGGTCCATTCTAATGTTTGGGGTCCTAATTAAATGTCCTCTATTAAGAGTTTTAGATATTTTCTACTCTTTGTTGATGACTTCTCTCAGTTGACTTGGTTGTATCTCCTAAAAGAGAGATCAAAAGTGTCCAGTGTAATTGAATTTTTCTTTAATGAAATAAAAAAATCAATTTTCTACTTTTATTCGTGTGCTTCGTACTGACAATGCCCTAGAGTATGTAAAAAAGAATGTATCTAATTTTTATTCTAAAAATAAAATTATTCATCAGACCTCTTGTTCTTATACATCCCAACAAAATGGAGTTGATGAAAGAATACATAGATATATTCTAGATGTTGCAAGAACCTTAATGATCCATATGAATATTCTGAAATATTTATAGTTTGATGATGTATTGAGCGCTTGTTATCTAATTAATAGGATGTCTTCTTCTATTCTCAATAAAAGTCTCCATTTTCTTGTCTTTATGTTAACAAAACCCCCTTCTCCATGACTCCCTGTGTTTTGAATGCACGTGTTTTGTTCAGGACTTGTCTCCTGGGCTAGATAAGTTATCACCTAGATCTGTGTCTTCATTGGGTATCCTAGAACACAAAAAGAATACCAGTGTTATAATCCCTCCAACATGAAGTATTTGGTGTCTGCTGATGTCACATTCTTTGAGTAAGTTCCATATTTCTCTACACAGGTTCATGTCACCATATCTGAGACTGTTCCTCCTTCACTGTTTGTGCCATTGCCTACACCTTACTGATACAAATTCTTTGCCAGTGCCGCCAGCAAAAAATACAGATCCACCTGCATTAAAGCCAGTTTGGGATTTCAGATACGTCTACACTAATCGCCCAAAGGTTCCTGCCTCCGAACCAGTTCTGGCTAACCTTTCTCCGGTAGACGGTCCCTCTTCTCCACCATCAGCTTATCCCTCTGATCTTGATATTCCTATTGCCCTTCGAAAAGGTAAACGGTCTTGCACTGATCACCCTATTTCTAATTTTGTTTCTTATGATCACCTAAACCCTACTTTTCGACAGTTTGCTCTCTTTGTCTTCTGAGTCTATACCAAGGTCTTATACAGAGACTTTATTGATACCTACTTGGAAACAAGCAATGGATGAGGAAATGAAAGCTCTTGCTTCTAGAGGAACTTGGGAGTTAATTTTCGCACAACAGATGTGGTGGTTATTGGTTGTCGCTGGGTCTTTACTCTAAAGTACCGCCCAGATAGATCTGTGGATAGATATAAGGTCAGGCTCGTGGCCAAGGGTTATACTCAGACATATGGCATCGACTATTTTGAACGTTCTCGCCAGTTGTCAGGATGAACTCTATCGGGATTCTATTCTCTATTGTTGTTAATGTATCATGGTCATTATTTCAGCTGGATGTCAAGAACGCCTTCTTATATGGGGACCTTAAGGAAGAAGTGTATATGGAGTAACTTCCAGGTTATGGTGCTCAAGGGGGGGCTAAAGTCAGTCGTCTAAAGAAGGCTATATATGGACTCAAGCAGAGTCCAAAAGCGTGGTTTGAGAAGTTCAGCCTTACCATTCCAGGTATTGGCTTTCGCCGATGTCATTCAGATCACTCTGTTTTCATTCGGTGCACAAGATCTGACATTGTAGTTCTGGTTGTTTATATTGATGACATTTTGCTGACCGGAGTGACTCAGCTGGGATAGTGGAGATTAAGATGTATCTCAAGCATCATTTTGTGAACAAGGACATAGAACGTCCAAAATACTTTCTGGGAATTGAAGTTGCACATAAAAAACACAGTGTACTCCTTTCTCAGCAAAAATATGCTCTGGACCTTCTGGAGCCGAGGAAATAGGATTTTTGCGATGCAAGCCTGCTAATACACTAATAGACGCCAATGTGGATTTATATTTGATGACAGTCATATACTTGATCCAGAAAAATATAGAAAATTGATTAGGAAGTTGATCTATCTTATAGTGACTAGGCCATATATAAGTTTTACTTTAGAAGTTCTAAGTAGATTAATGCATCAGCCCAGAGAGACCCATTGGTTAACTACGATGAGGGTTCTAACTTACATCAAGAGTTGTCCAAGAGAAAGGTTGGTGTATAGAAAACATGGACATGTACACATTTCTGAATACTCTGATTCATGGTATACTGGTGATCGAGTTGATAGGAAGTCTACTACTGGCTATTGCACCTTTGTTGGACGAAATCTGATGACTTGGAGGAGCAAGAAACAAGATGTGTCTCGCTCAAGTGTTGAAGCTGAGGAGAGAACTATGGTTCATACAGCTTGCAAGATGGTGTGGTTAAAAAATTTACTGATGGAGCTTGATTTCAGACAGCCTGAACTCATGCCTATGCATTGTGATAATCAGTCGGTCATCTATATTGCCCGAATCCAGTATTTCATGAAAGGACCAAACACATTGAGATCGATTGTCACTTTGTCAGAGATGCTTCGACCAAAAAGGTAGTTATGTTCCAGTTCACACCATTTTCAAAACAGTTAGTTGATTTACTTACCAAAGCTACCTCACCTCAGGTGTTTTTTAATCTTTGTAACAAGCTGGGCATGTTAGATGTCTATGCTCCAACTTGAAGGGGAGTGTTAGTTAAATTATTAGTATTTGGGTTATTGGGTGATTACACATATTAATCCATATACCCTTCTTGTCTTCTATATATATTTTGTAACTCTCTTTTATCAAATACAATCTTTTAGGGTTTTCTATTTCCCTACATAACCAAAGGCCTAAATCTCCCACGCCTGGCTCGTAAAGGCAAAGGTTACCCTGAGCTTCTTTTAACAAAGAATATTGACCAAGCTAATCTAGTTTCCAATTAAAGACTTTCACTTTGAATGGACATTTAGAGATGTCGATATGTGAATGCTATATTAACTGTTAGAATCAAAAAGTACATCCCTCAGCCTTCACCACTGTTGAAGGTAAAAAAATTCCGATAATATAGAAAAAAAGAAAAGAAAAGTAATCAAAGGAAAAGAAAAGAAAATACTTTAACTCCAGCCCAAGTTAATTTATGGGTCCATATGATTAAAGCCCAGTCCATGTAGCCTATTCAAAATTGGTTCATGGGCTCTTATGATTAATCAAGATACAAAGACCAAATTATTCAAAACCTATAAAACCTAGCATCTATGCACATGACGGTTTGTATCACCCACTACCTGGTAACAACCCACTTCCTCCGACAACTCCACAATCGGAGCTGCACCGAAACCACCTCTCTGTCCTCTTGTATATTGCACTCAGCCTTTAGTCAACAGGAAACAACATGGACAAAGGAAAAAGAGAGGAGAGAAAAGAAAAGAAAGAGGAAGGAGAAAGAGTTTGCCATCCCAAGAATATTAATCATCAAACAAAGTTCCAAAACATCAAACCAAGCTGCCAGGTAATGAAAAATAATTTCTGTCATTTCATTTTTTCGGCTTTGCTGTTTTCATTGCAGATCAAAACAATGGTGATGAGTTTTATTGCTCAATCAAGATTTTCGAACTTATCGCTAGTTTAAATGAATTCTTATTGAACTTTATTGCCCTAAACTTAACGAGCTTTATCGCTCGAATTCTTTTGAAATTTTTGAGCTTTACGCTTGAGTTTAATGAGCTTTATCGCTCAAATTCTTTTGAATTTTTCGAGCTTTAATTATAAGCATCTGCGCTCAATGTGTGATGAGCTTTATCACTCAAATCGGTAGATATTTGCGCTCGAGCAAGCAAAAATATATACATAACATAATAATGAGAGGGGAAAAAAGAAGGGAAAAAAAGGACTTCCAGACTCTCTAGCATGCATATGTGCATGCACGCAAAATGATTTTGTCAAGAATGAAAGCAATATGTGTTGGTCCAAAGGCTCATCACTCTAGCTTTGATGATGATTAACTCGTGTAGTTATAGTACTAATGATCTTATGGTATTTAAGTTACAGATTTAACCAAGATCATGTTTTAGTTTTAGCTTCAATAAGAGACTCAAAGTTAAGTTTTGAAGCTAAATAGTATTGATTCAAGAGCTCAAACACAAAAATCATATAAAGTACTCAAGAAAAAGTCTAGCTCAAAGGAATCGTGTTTGATCGAGTTAAGATAAAGAAGATCATTTCAAGAAGAAAACTCTAATTTGTAAAGATGTTTAGATTTTTGTAAAGTTCAAATTAGACTTGATTGCTCCAGCTTATACACACACAAAAGTTTGATATTGGTTTTCAAGAACAAATGTTTTGATTTTAGGTTTGTGGTTTAAACAAAATAGTTTGAATTTTTGCTTAACTTGTTTTTGTGTTTTACGCAAGTTTAGAGAAACTTGTTTTAAAGATTTTAACTCTTTCTGTAGACAGCTGAATAGAGTTGTCAACAGCCCTAATGACAGAGCTATCGACAGGCCTATAGATAGAGTTGTCGACACGATTTTATAAAAAGTTGGGTTTTCTGTTTTCCGAAGCTGACTGTCAACAGCTCTCATCAGCTATCGAAAGTCAACAGTCAGCCATCGACAGGCTTATTAGACTTTAGACAAATGAGCTCTGAAATAGCTAAAAATAGAGTCATTGCACCTTGGGTTGTCGACAGCACTCTGGCCTGTCGACAGCAGGTTTAAATCGTTTACTGTTTATTCAAAACTAAAATGTGAATTTTGTGTTAATCTTCTGGTTTTGACTTTTCTAACGGTTAGTAACCTATAAATAGAGGTACTGTTCATGACCCTAACAACACAGCTTTTGCGGTTTAATCATTCACATCTATTCAGAAAAGAATTAAAAGTTTTTCAAGCCTATTCTTCAAGTTCATGAGTTCTGGAAAAAGTTTTTGAAAACAAATTTTTAAAAATTGGTTTTTGTGCTACAAACTCTTACGTCTTCGGAGAAATTTTTCCAAGTGTTTTCAAAAGAGTTTCAACTCCAAAATCCAAAGTTCTCTCACAAGCTTGAGCCATCATCCCTATCTACACTATAGGAGTCTTGTTTTGTGAGAAGTTCATTGTTTGTGGTCAAGGGTTTTTTATCACAAGTCTCCATTCCTTGTATTGAGTATTTGGAGGTTGCGGCCTCGGCGAACTTGCGGGTTCGTGTTTGTAGTTCTTGTGAGAACAAGTGAAGGAACTTGTAGGTGTTACGGCACTGAGTGATCTTGCAGGATCGTGCTAGTGGAAATCTTTTATTGCGATGAAGGTGGGAACGTAGAGCAAGTTGCTCGAACCTCAAAACAATTCTCATGTGTTTGCGATTGCTCTATTTCTCTCAACTCTACTCACTTGTGTTTATGTGTGTCTATATATATATATATATATATATATATATATATTATATAATATATATATATATATATATATATATATATATATCTTACTTGCTCATAATTATCTATCTTTTATGCTTGATATAGTTTGTATGCTTACACTTGTTTGAATCAAGAAGGCTATTAAAGCACCTTAATTCTTATTCAAGAAGAATCTTAAGGAGAGTTTTAGAGTCCTTTATCAGAAATTTGGCTTCACTTCTTGGTCACTATTTGTTTAATAGCTTTTAGTAGTTAAAGTTTAAATTCCGCATTTAATTAGCACTTCACCCATTCACCACCACCAGTACCCTCTAGGTGATTTCAATGTGCACTTGTAATAGATTATCCATTATGATAAAGCACTCATTGTTAATGCAAAGCATGAGTAATACCAAAAAGAAACAAAGCATTGATAATTTAGAAGGAACCAAATACTCATTATAATACAAAGCATGAGTAAATAAAGAAGAAACAAAACACAGATAATTTTGAAGGAAACATGCACTCATTGTAATACGGAGCACTCAAGAATAAATAAAAAAAGAATAAAGGGCACTAACAGAGAAAAATTCTCCATGATAAATTCATAAATGCTTTCTCTCTAATTTTCTTTGTGTTAGAAACAAACATCGGATCAAAATCCTCATCGCAACCAATCTCGACACAAGTTGAAACCAAGCTTGACTAAAAAACACCTTCAATTATTTTTTTACTTTATTAAGAATAAAGCTCGAAATATTTTTTAATGTAGTGTAAAGCTCTGAATTATTTTTTTTGTTATGACATATAAAGCTCGAAATATTTTTTTAATGGAGCATAAAGGTCTGAATTATTTTTATGAAGCATAAAGCTTGAAGTACTTAGCATAAAGCTCCGAATATTAAAAAGCATAAACTCAAAATATTTTTTTTATGAAACATAAAGCCATGATGCTAAGCAATTCTGAAAAAAAGAAGAGAGATGATGCAGTCATTAAAGTCATGGACGTACAGAAAAAAGGGGAGTAGAAGTAGAACTAAACCACCTCTCCCGAAAAAAAGAGAATCCACTTGTTCATTGCCCTCAATTCAAGAGGTCGAGGGATCAAAATTTCAGAACGAGAGGATGAGGGATCAAAATTCAGAACAGAGACCGAGGGATCAAAATTTCAGGAAAATATTCTATGAGTCATGCCTGCCTACATAGGCTGTAAGGATCAAGATCATATCTATCCTAGTTTAATTAGGATAATAAGAGTCTCAAAAAAAGAAGTCCAATTCAGTTTGGGTTTAAATTCAAAAAAAATCATGATTTGATTGGATGTATCTTAATCAAGGCAAAGACTCTGTAAATATCCAAAATCCCAAAACGTATCAAGATCATATCTATCCTAGCCTAATTAGGATAAAGGGAATCTCATAAAATCCTAATTCGGTTAAGATTCAAGTTTAAAAAAAAAAGAGTATATCCATGCAATCTTTAATTTTGATTGGATGAAATCTTAACCAAGTCAGGACTTTATAAATATCAAAATTCCAAAACATATCATGAATATTTCTGGATTCACAAATACCCCTTCAACATCAATCTTTTGCAGATTATACTATGAACGAGAATTCTCAGTCAAATAAAAAAAGATAAATAAATAAATTCAAGTTCATCAAAAGAAAAGGGGGTTGAAACCAAGCAAAAACTAGACAACTTTATGTAGTCGTTTTTGACTCTTAGACAAGTTTCAAAATTGACTTTATCCCCCTAAATTGACAAAAAATCAAAATAGGCCCAAATTGTCCAAGTTTCATAGGAAACCTCCTCAAAGTGACAAGAAATTATAAATAGGACCGCAACGTCCGTAAACTAAAATCAAGCTCAAAAGTCCAAATCCAAAGTCAAACTCAAAAGTTAAACTCAAAGTACCAAAATTGGACTGAAACATCCCAACACTAAAATTGAGCTCAAGTCCAAATCTTATGGATCGCAATATCCTTAACTAAAATCAAGCTCAAACTCCAATCTTACAGACTATAATGTCTCTAAAGTCAAGTTAAACCTCATGGACTGAAATGTCCCTAAACTAAAAGTCAAAAGAATCCAGAATCTAATAGACCGGAAGGTCCTAAACTAAATCGATCTTTAAAGAAACCAAAACATCATTAAATTGAAATCAAGTTACAATGTTGCCCATCTCCAATGAAGTTTTCATACTATTTCTAACTCTTCACAGATTACTTTGTACACTATGGGTATGCCAGTGGTTAAGCCCCGTAACTCTACAATAAATGCAATAAAACAATATTTTGTTTCTTATTTTGAGTTCTCTTTTGAATATTAACCCTTAATCCAAGGTTTCTCTTAGACCAAGAGAACAATTAACAATAGACTCAAGAGTATATTAGAAGCTTTGAACCACGAATAATAAAACCCTATCCAATAGAGTGAAATTGACAGGACAAATATTTCTATCTCAATCATATATCTCCTTATCGAAAGAGATAGACAATTTGTACCGTGCAACCACAACTTCAAAATTTTGGTGCAGCAGTAGAGATTTTAATATAGTATCAAAGCAATCAATTTCAAATCTTATCGGGTGCACTTTACAAGAGAATTTAAAATAAAAATAACATTGCTAAAAGCTTAGTTTCCAGCCCATCAAAAGTACGCTCCACCTATGGTGGCATGTTAGAATATAAAGCCCCTCCAAGATAAGTATCATGTATGCCAATTTGACCCCTACCAAAACCAAACATCTCATGCATTTTGGATTGAGGTTTCTTTTTGGACTTCTCTTCTCACCCCCTTGGGGGGGCGAAACGAGTTAAGTTCGGCCTGGTCCCGACCCCGCCGAGCCAAGGGCCGGGCCAGGCTCGAACCCGTCGTTGTTTAACGGGAGGCCCATTCCCCCTTTGGGGGACTCGATTAGGATCGGGCCAGACCCGGACTAGGCCCGTCATTTAAAAAGAATTATTAAAAATCCCAAAAATGGATTTTTAAGTATAATCTAAAAAATGTTAAAAATCTCAAAAAATCAATAAAAAGTTCCACAAAATTGCTGCAAGTTGCGAAATGCAAATGTAAATTTTTTATTAATAATCCAATATATTGGATAAATTGATACAAATTATAATTGAAGTATAGATTAAAAAATTTATCACATATTTAAAAATTACAAGTCTTTAAATATTTTATCATTTATACAGACAAATTACAAGTCTTCAAATATTATAGATCTTTATTTCTTCAATCATCTTCTGGAGAGTTTCAATGATTTTTTCAATCGGTTCCACTATTTTTTAAAAAAGCATAAGAAACATCTGGACAAAGCTTGCATAGAGCCCTCCTAGCTCCATTAATAGTTCTTTTTTTTTAAAATTTAAAACCTCAAATTTTCCCTCAGCATTGGAAGTTGATACTTCGGCAGAAGTAGAAAGTGGATTAGCAGGTTCAAAAGAAGCAATAAACTTTATGGATTGTGTTTCTAATTGTGTGAATGGAAAAAATGGAGTGTCGGGTAAAGGCATATGCAAATCATGTCATTCTTGACTAGTCAAATATAAATTACTATCATACCTAGAAGAAGAATGATTACTACAGCCTGCTGATAACGAGTGTGTATCCATATTTTTACTAGCAAAATGCTAAAGTAAATTTGACAATAATATAAATACCGGAATTTGAAAGAAAGCTTGAGAGAGCTTGAGAACTTGAGAGAAATTGTAGAGAGTAGAAATTTATAGAGATTTTTTGATGAAATGAAGTGGGGATCTTGAGTGTATTTATAGAGAGGGTGAGGGTGTTAAAATGTAAATTTTTTGGCAAAAATTTCAATATTTGACCCAATATATCTATTGGGGGCTATTTGTAAAACAAATTACAAATACCCCAACAGCTAAATTTTCCCTTTATATAGCCGTTGGGGTTTTTTGCAACAAAATGCAAAATACCTCACCCCAGGACCCCAACAGCTAAAAAAATAGCCATTGTGGCGGGCTGGCCCGACCCGGGCAGCCCGCCCGTGCCGTGGGCCACAATCTGCCCACCAGGACATGCCCCGTAGAAAGTGGCTGGCCCGGGTCGGGTCTAGGCCTGAGTCACCCGAGTCGGGCCCGAGTCACCCGAGTCAGGCCCTGTCACCCAAGGTCGGGTCCCTACGGATTGGCGGGCCGGCCCGCCCGTTTCGTACCCCTAACCCCCTTTAGCGAGATGCGGGATGAGATCATAAAACCCCAGCCTAAGACAAAATGATGTAAAGTCCAACTTACAATAACAAACATGTAAAACTATGAAACATACTCTACCAAACCAACTAAAAGAGCTAACATCTAACCACAAACCACCCATGACTTCGGACATCCGAGTACATATACAATATTTTTTCTAGCTACATTCTTAAAAAATGATCTTCAAAAGAAATAAATAACAAGGTCTAGAAAATGAAGAATTAAAAGCTACAAAACATGGGAACTTCTATCATGATGGCATACCGATGTCAAACGTGTTGCATGTCAGCCTAAAACTTTGTGGACACTCCTCAAATACTACAAGACACTTTACAAATTTGTCTGTGATTATATACCATATTCTTTAATTTAAAACCATTATCAGACATTTCTTGAACACATCTTGCATCAACCATAATCCTTTTGTCCACATGATATTTTTGATATATTTATTTACTTTTATTTATATATGAAAGACTATACTATTGGAAAAGGTACGTCAAAAATTGACTTGCATAAAAATATTATAATATGTTTCAATATACATTGAGCTACTTTATAGAAAGTTAAAGAGTCAATGAATATTTCTTTGAAATCATAAAATATATGACAGGTTTTAAGTATATCTTATTACATTATTAGCAGTATGTGTATGGACTTTTGGATGCATGGACATGTGTGTATTTGTGTATGCATGCACTCTTTATTTATTATTTATATATTTTTCTAGTGGCATGTCATCGTGCGCCCATGACTTACTTTGTAAGGATTGTGTTGCGTATATGTGTGTGTCCACGCTTTTAGGTTTAAGAGAAATGGAAAAATCAGGAAAAGAACAAAAGAGAAAGAGAACGTGGAGGGGCGACTGAAGTATACATGATTTCCACATTTTTGAAATTTCCCTTGCTGGAACTTCCTAAGCTAATCTCCTGAAAGTGTACTACTGAAAACATCATTATTCTCCTAAATTGTTGTTCCTAAACAGATAACTCGTAAAATACCTAATGATTTTGAAGGACCCATCATAACTAATGCAACTCTAGATTGAATACTTGAAGTACAATTTAGCATCATTTTGCCAATTGGGATCACAAAGCACAAAATGCATCACAATATCTAAAATATTAGACATCAATAGTAAGCTTGAATTTTTAACTGAAGACTACTGAGTTTCTATTTTTTTGTTTAGGTCAATAATTGATTTTATTATCAATATCAAACATCAGTATTATATCAACATCCAAGTCGTTCTCCATAAATAAGAGATAAGCTACACAAAAACAACCCTGTAAAGGGATATAAGAATGATATGACCAAACATTAGGATTAACTATTAACCTCATGTTAGGTCTCTAAGAAATTGTGTCATATCTCTTACTAGGGCAAGTACATGAAATACAGACACTTGACATAAGACATAAGTGATCAATTGACTCATAGAACTATATACCTTGTTGGTCATCTATTTCGAACTTATGCATCTAAGAAGCAACCTTTCAAATTCCCTAAGATTTTTTTTCTTTTCTTTAAACAAGGTCATAGCCAAATCTTGAACCTGAGACATCCTCTAATGCAACTCCGCCACTGTAAGTTTGTACCACTGAGCCAGCCTCTATGGAAACAATAATATATAGTATTCAAAAAATCGGATTAATCGGCCGATTAATCCTAATCGTTGACAGCTCGTGTAATATTGCATTCAACGCTCTGATTATGCGCTTGGGCAATTAATCAGTCCAAAACGATTAATCAGGCGCTTAATCGGGTCCAATACACCTAATCGGGTTCAAACCGATTAATCAGGCACTTAATCTGTTACTTATTAAATAGTAGAAGGATTATGATATTTTATTATTGTATATTTTGCATAAAGTGATACTTATGTTTTATTGTTTTTGATTATTTTTCAAATTAACTTATTTAGCAATCTATCTCTATCATTCTTTAAAACTCTTTATTTTGATTGATAAATTGACTAATTTTTTTATTTATCGTATTTTGCAGGTAAGTTCTTTGATTTGTATTTATGGTGCAAAATTTGAAATCTTGGATTACTAACTCGAAGAGATAAGTTCTTACTTCTTTTTTACTATTTATTCATATTGTTTTGTTATACATTATATCATGGTTTATAACTTCACATCTAAATATTGTCTTGAATAATATTAAGGCATTTCAATAATTAACTGTATATATCTATAAGTAATTGTGTATAAATATAATAAAATATTCAATTTTGATTAATCTCTGATTAATCCCCAATTAATTCAATTAATCATTATTTAGTGTTGGATCGCACGAATAATGAAACCAATTTTAGAACACTGATAATATATGAGTAAAAAGTTCAAATCCAAGGCCTTTCTACCAAGAACCTTAGTCGAAAATTCCTTAACAGTAAGAAATAGGGGAAGTTAATTGACTCCTTAGAAGACTTGAATTTCATCTCTAATGCACAATTCAAGCACAAAGTCTTGACATATTTCCTAGACATTGCCAGACTAGCACAAATTTCAAAATGCGTTGAGAAACCAAGAATCTAAGTGCATTCTTAAAGGATTAATACACTATCTCTTTGCAAATTATCCACTAATTTATTCTAAAGATGTGGTGGGAGTTATATAAGGGAGTGTTATTGGTTTAGAATTCTTGGGTGGGACTTGAACATTTTTTTGGAATTTCACTATTCGGTGTTATTGGTTTGAACTTGACACTATGATCTAACAAAAAGGTATTATCAGATATTGGGATTGAAATTGGAACTGACATTCAAGAATCCTCAATTTTAGTCTCACAATATATAGTCAAGCTAGTCCTAACCCTAAAATTTGCCTCACCAAAAAATTGAGACTTGGCAAATCAAGTCGGGATTCCCCACTCTCTTCTCTCTCCTATGCCAACCCCACTCCCTCCTCTCTTTATTCATCTTCACACAGAACGGCCTCTCTCACACACAAGCAGACTCCTTAAAGCTTCTCGCTAACGATGACAACTCCCACAGAATCCACCGCTCTTAAATTGATGACCAAGAAAACAAATGTCTTTCTCTGAATTGATCACAAGTTGCTTGTTGTTCTCCACAGTGACGATGGGAACTTGTCCTACATCACCTCCCTCCCCCCATCACATTGTTGTTTAACAATAACAACGACGGGCTCGACTACGACCAGGGGCTCATCGACAACCCACACCCAACCAATCTTTCTCTCTCTCTCCCTCCCTCGCCCTGCTTGTGCCTTGGGAGCAGCGACAACAACCGGCAACAACATGAACAACTCCAGCAACAACGATAAAAGCAGTGGGTCGAGTACAATGACATGAACAGAAGATTTCATTTTCGCAAAAAAAAAACTGAGACAACTAATTGATTTATATTGTAATCTGGAATTGAAATTGGACTTGCGTTTTCAAAGAGAATCTTCGAAGTGAAATCGTATATTGGTTGTGAATTAGTTGAAAGATGTTGAATTGGTTGTGCATCTGGCTGATTGATTTGGGATTTTTTAAAGAAAAAGGAGGAGGTTATTAGAATTTTCTCATAAAAAGAAAGTTTCAAGGAGAATAAACTCTTGGGGTGAAAACTGAAAAAGAATTTTTTTTAAAGGGTTTAAGATGGAATTTTAGAATTTGAAATTTTATGGAAAGACTTTTTAAACTTTTAAAAGGAATGTGTAGAATATCAAATTTGGAGTTTATAAGTAACTTCTAAAACTTTTATAATAAATTTTAAGAATTTGAAAGGAGGGGGAAGAAAATAAAATTTAGGGACCTTCTAGAATGATGGTGGTTTCTTCAAAAAGTAGAATACAGATGAAGAGTTTTTTTTTTGTAATTTACCATATTATTAATTGGACGAAGGGCTTTTTATGACTAGTAATTAATATTATTTAATTTAATGATATTTAATTATTTAACTATGTAAATTATATTGATAGATTAAGTTAAATTGGTCCGAGACAATAAATCAGAATTTTATAAATAAAAACAAGAAACCGCAAATTTGTACCAGAATTCAAGAATCACATATATTTTGTCCCAATTTTAGTCCCAATCAGAGAAATTGTCCCATTGGGACATATGTCTTAGTCCCACTCAAGAATCTCAAACCAACAACCCCACTTAAATTGTTCATCCATTAGCCAAAACTGTATACCATCTAGCAATGGTTCGCTCTACATATGACATATATTGGTCTACAAAATACTCATTGATGCATCAACATAAATACCATGGATCGCGTTGGTGACTTTGATACACATTGACCTGTAAACAAAACAACAAACAATAACAATGCCTTTATGTGAAATATTGGGTCAAACACAAAATCATGTGTCCTCCACTCAGCTACAAAGGGTCAGATCCTCTATTGAATTGACGACTATCATACTATCTATCATACTATCTCAACCCATGATTATTTCGCCTACCTTAATATCATTGTTCCATAAACTAACATCCTATCACTTTTAATTCGCGAACTTAGTGCGCTTATTGGCCACCTTTGGACATGTCTAGAGCCACTCAAATGATTTTATCTCATCTTATCCTCAGCTAGAGCTACTTATGGTTTCTCATGAATGCACTCAATTCTTAGGCACACATCCATTGAGATGTTCTTATTTTGTCCACATTTCTTGCAAAAGACATTTGTTAATTGCACAACATTTTAACTCATAAAGCACAGTTGACTGTGTAGCCATCCTAAAAAAAGTTCCCTTCAACTTCATGGTACTCAAAAAGCACTTCTCCACTTTAACCATCTTTGGGTCCATGAACATCCTCCTTAATCTTATGTCATGACAAATGATTGATCCGAAGTAGCAAAACATAATACTCTTGATTATTGATACGGATTAAATCTTCCTCTCTACTCATAGATTTGCTAACTTACATAACATATATTCCATTTTCTATACTCCTAATTCTAAATCCTTTTATCGTTAATATTAGATAATCATTTACCATTTGATCATCCAAGCCCTTTCCATCAATTAAGAAAGATGATACAAAAAAGACCACCATAAGTTAAGAGGCTAACAAGAACGATTTAACCCATTTTACAATTGTCATGAGCCTAAAGTTAAATCTCCATGAAGCGGTTCCAAATCCTTAACTCAGGCAGGTACATGGTAAAAAAATGAAATAAAATAAATCCTTGGAATTCCATTTCGTATCAATAGGGATGCAATAATTTTTGCCCATTGTCAGATTAGGTTATAAATTTATAAGTGGGAATGAGCCAGTGTCTTTGTAGGTGTTTCATTCCTATTCATATGTCCGGTCCTGATTGTAACATTTTAAAATATTTGGACTATTTTTTGGCTTGTCAATGAACATCAATTAATAGATTAATTTTGAAAACTAAATTTCTGGACAGAGTGGCCTCTACTTCAAAGTTGTGTTTATTTATAGCATTGTTTAGATATCGGCCGATATACCAGTATCTCGGCCGAGATACCGGTATTTTATCCAAATGATACGGTAAGTGCAAAATTTTACCGGATATCATTTTGGACCGATATATCGGCCGATATCCGAGATGAAATATCCGATATATCGGCCGATGTAGTTACTTATTTGAATAATTATAATTTTTTTTGCTTGAGAGATCATTTTATTTTATTTTATGTTCATTGTGGTATTTCAATGATGTTTTTATATGATATTTGGATAATAACTTATTTCTTTTAATAATATTTTATATGTATTGACTATTGATATATCAACCGGTATTTGATACCATGCCGCGATATATCACCCGGTATCCGGTATCTGGTATATAATTTTGTTGACCGGTATATTGCTGATATCCGATATTTAAAACACTGGTTTATAGTTCCAGGGGAAAACACTCAACAAGAACATTTTAAAGATAGATTGAGGAAGATACATAAATGGCTCCAGTACAAAATGTGAAGTATATATCAACCATGAAAATGCGATACAAAAAAAAATGATCTTCGTTCAAAAAAAAGTCAATTTGCCTGCTCTTTGGTAAATAATCAACAACTTGTAGCTCAAGCATAATATTTCATCAACTCATCCGAGCAATAGATATTGTTTCTAATCCAGATCTTTCTCCAAATTTCCTCTAGAAAACTATAAAACTGGATAGGAATAAGACTAACCCATCATTGTTGTAGAAAAATCAAGAAGTTGTAGGAAACACAAAATAGTAAACATAATTAATATGCAACAACAACAAAGTCTTCAACCCAGTTCTTTTTGTGTATTCAGCTTTGTTAGAGCCATCTCCTCTCATAAATCAGCAAACACCACATACTTTTGTATGATCCCTCATCCATGTGTGTTTTGGTCTACCCATGTTCTAGCCGCTCCTTCAGCTAAGATCCTAGTTGGCCACACCCTTCCTAAATGGCGCACTCATTGATCTCATAGCACATGTCTAGACAATCTCAAGCAATTCACCCTCGTATAATCCTCAATTGAGGCTTACCTATAACTTCTCATTAACATAGATATAGTTAGAATCGTATGTTTCAGACAATTGACACTCAACCATCTCAACATTCTCATTTTGGCTACATTCATTTTTTTTGGACATGTTGATTCTCAATTGCCAATCAAGGCCAGGAAGCTTTGCTGATCGTATAAATATTTTATAAAATCGTCCAAAATCATGATTCGATCATATTGTGCTCTAGAAGTAACAGTCCTATTTTGATTATATGAACAATGTCCTCCAAAATCTCACATAACAACAAATCCAAAAAATTTAGGGTCCGCAATGTGAATCATTTTTCTTCATCCAGCTCTATTGAGGGCCAGCCTCTACTAAAATACCATCATTACCATCATTTCCAAAACCATCCTTTTTACTATCGTAATCCATGTTTTATTGGGTCGCTAATCCTCATCGCTACAGTAACTACCATCAAATCACTTCTTAAAACTGACCAACCTGATTTTGACAACAATTCCGTTATGATTAGTTATTGATCCTAAGTAACCAAACTGTGATTTTGAGTACTTCTCGGCCAATGAAGGCCAGTAGAAAGAAAACAAAATAAAATAAAGAACAAAACCCTACTTCTTAAATTAAATAATTAATAAAAATTCAAGCTTTTTGAAGGTTAGCAGATCACAGAAACAGCAAAATCGGTAGAAAGTGGCTGAAGATTGAACAAAGAACAAAAAGCCCATTTGAGACTTTCAGCTTCTTTGAACAACTGAAATCAAAAAATGTAGCATCTACAAGCACGGCACCAAGTACAAAAAAAAAACACTACTTGAGAACTAAAGAGGCAAAAAGAGACACTCACAACAACTTCTCGACAGCAGAAAATTCTCTTAGCCTCTCTCTCCCAAATGGAGAAGTGGCAAGATCCATTAAAGCATTGCACGCGGCCTTTACCAATCGCACGTTTTCGCTCCCCAATGCCCCAACCAATCCCTTGACAACCGCTTCATCTGATGCTACCATTGCGTTTGATTCAAGAGAGCAGAGAGCGGCGGCCCCGATCACCTCTAAACTCAAGGCAGCAACAGATGGGTACCTGCAAATAAGAGAATTTCAGTACTCAGGGTTTAAGAAAAGGGTCGAGAGAGAAGACAGGGGATTACTTGGGATTGAGGAGGAGAGGGAAAGGAGAGAGAAGAGACTGGGGCAGGAGGAGGAGAGATGGGGTTAGGGTTTGGGTGAGGAGAGAAATGAGGGAGCGGAGGGAGCGGCTGAGGAGAGATCGAGCGTGAGGGGTTTGAAGGTTGAAGGAGGCAGCGAGAATCTGAGGGAACGCGGTTCGATCGAAAGAGGCGAGATCGAGATTGAGAGGGAGATGAAGAGAAGGCTTCTTCTCTCCTCTTCTCCTCTTTCTCAGCTTTTCTTCCCCCATGGCCGTTGTCGCTTTTTTTTCACCAAGGGAGAGGATTTGGGGCTCTTCTCCAATTGTAAGAAGCAAAAACTAAATGCTTATGCCTCTCGATCATTTTAATTTTTAAGATCCTACAGAAGCAATGACGGACACGACCAAGGAACCGAATCTTTTGGGGCGTGGAAGAAATCTAAGATTTGAAATAGCATTTAATTGTTGAGGGGAAAAAAGAGCGAGAAAGGGAAAAATCAAAATCTTTCAGAGAGATTCCCCCATATAAAAACTTTATTTATTAATTTATCTGTTCATCTCCAGTCGCGAGAGAGAACAGCGACGATTGTCACTACCCTCTACTCCCCTTTCCCCACCATTGTCTTCTTCCTCCTCTTCTTCTTTTTCCAGCAAAGCCAAAACCCTCCCTCTCTACCTTCTTCTCTCTCCTCCCCTTCTTCTTACTCCACTATCTTCGTTCTGTCGTTGATAGAGTAGTATACTAGTTTTATTTTTAAAAGAGAACGATATACTTATTTTATTTTTTTAAAATTTTGTAGAAGCGGTGATCTGGACACCATCAAGGAACCAAGGAAATCTAAGATTTGAAATAGCATTTAATTGTTGAGAAAAAAGAAGATGAGAAAGGGTTTATTTGTTTTGCTGTAAGTGGCCGCAAATTATAAGTCGTAAAATATGAGAATGTGAAAAGTAAACTATAATAAGAAAAATATATTGTGTTTTACGGTATTTGATCGGTAAAGTGAAAGTGTAAATGAAAAAGTATATTATAATTTACGGTGTTTAATTGGTAAAATGAAAGTGTAAGTGAAAAGTATATTGTGATTTATAGTGTTGGTTGCTATCGTAAAAGTGTGGTAGTAAAAGTGGACCATAAAATTAACTGTAGCAGTGACTTAATATTTTAAATTTTATTAATTTAAATCTAATATTGAACATTAAAATGTATTAATAAATTTGATATAAAAAATTAATTATTTTAATATGTTATTTTAATAATAATAGGTTATTAGTATAATTAGAAAATATTAATAAATGTTAACTAAAGAAAAAACTTATAAAACCTTAAGAAAATTTAAAGAATGCTAATAAAATTTTAAGAATACTAAAAAACAGAAATAATAAAAAAATCTAAAAAAAACTAATAAGATATTATTATAATATCATACTATTGTTATATTATAAAATATTATAAAGGTTTATTACAATATTAAATTTTATTCCAGTATTAATGTAATATTACAATATTATAAAACTTTTAAAATAAAATATAATTATAATAGCAAATATACGTAGATAATAATTTAATAATAAAGTATATTATAATATTAATAAAGTAATTATTTATATTATAAAATTAGTTTATTAATATATAAATATATATATATATAGTAATCTAAAATTAAAACATAATATTGTGATTTAATAAAATATTAAAATATTAAAAAGTATTAAAAATTTTAGTATAAATTATTATAACATAATAAAATATTACATAAAATATTAAATAAAAAGGAAAAAATCACCTTAAAAACATAGCAGAAAAAGTGTTAACATACAGATAGTGGATGCACTATATTTCAGTTGTTAAAAGGTCAAATCCTAAACCTATAATCTAAAGGTGCTCTCTCTCACATTCCGAACAAACAACAATCCATGTTGGGATTCTCCTCTTAAGAAATACTTTCATCATTACTAGTTAGAAACATCAACGCATATAGTTCACGCAAAAAAAATGCACAAGTTCTTAATTAAAACTTATAACTAAAACATCATTAAATTAAAGTTTACCTAAACAATACCTTTTCCTTTGTAATTTGCATGTATATATAAGTATTTTAACTAGCACAAGATGGATCCTTCTAAATTATCTGTTAATGGTACATTAGTTGTATTTCAATCAAAAATAATATTCCCAATAAACTACAACAAAATAAATCCCCTCCCCTTATGGATAACAAACATGAACATCTAAAATACCTATATATCAATTAACATAAAATGAGAGTTCAATTTTTGCATCCTCATGATGTCCTAGATTAACATGACATACATAAAAGACATCATCAATTTTTCCTCCATTTCACTCGTGGCCAGGCAAGTCTAGCAATCTAACTTTCTGTTCATCTAAAAACATTATTACGAATGTTAGTTCATAAAATAAAAAAAAATTTGCGGAGCAAGACATAACTGATTACAAAGTTTGCAGCAGAGATGACACAATACCTAAAGGGACATAATGTTAGAAGTATCGTGTGCGAAGTCCAAATTATGATTGTTTCATGCACAGAAATGTAATTCAAATTTAGAAGGGAAAAAACACTTGTGACCAAGAGGTTACAAATTTAACTACTTGATTGGAAGCTTTTGTAAACCAGAAAGAAGCCAATGTGTTCGGTTATGGGGTTCAGAGGACACGGTAGAATGCTATTATAATAGCTCCATATGATGCAAGGATGCACAGAATGGGCTTCCAACTTGATATAAGTAACAGAGAGGTAGTGACTCAAGGTGATTGACATCCAGCTTACCTCCAAGATAGGGGTTTCAATCATTGAGTTGTCCAGCCTGGTTGGCAAACCTGAATTCAAGGGTTTCCAAACTAACATGCAATACTCGCATTCTAATTCTACATGTGCATCATCACAACCCATCACAGTAGGAGTAACCTTTTCAAGGAATCCAGGGTAATAAAATAAAACCATAGAGCAAAAGATCAACGAATTAGCAAATTTGCTGATTAGCAAACACAGCATTAAGAGCAAGCAGGCCATGAAGGGACAACATGTTTTTAACCAAAATTACCAGCCAATAGAAAAAGAATAACAGACTTGAACAGCATTGGAAAAAAATAGATGAAAATAAAAGTAGATCACTAACCAATAAGAAAGAGCAGATCAATATAGGAACAACTATTTATACCATGAGGCTCCAAATATTGAAGATTGGTAATTGGTAAGTATGAAACAACAGATTACTAACGGAACACTAGCTTTACCAGGAGCATCAACAGTTGTCTCTGTCCAACTGCCACGACAGCTACAACATAATTTCAAAGGTAAAACATGTATTGTTACCGGAGGCAAATGCCAGTTGCAGCCGGCAATCAAGCAATTGTTGAACAAATACAGACGGAGATAGGGAGATCACAGGAGGGGGAAGGTGGTGACAGTAAAGGCTTTTGCAGCCTTCTACAGAGCCTTTGCAGGAAGACTCTTGATATTAGGGACCCGGGCAGGCCACGGGATGTGTTTTTACAAGCCCGATTGGAATTGCAAATTGGACTGGAATAGCAGCTGTAAACAAACAAACGAAAATTTGTAAATGTTTTTGGTTGGTTGCAACCAAGCAACCAAGCATAATTTCAAGAAAAAACCTCTTTGAATATTTTGCCCATCTATCTTTCTGCTGCTCTATCTACTGCAGCAAGTGAATGAGGCACAGATTTTTGAAAAGGTAATTTAAGTGAGGAGGCCTTAAAAGACCTCACCTCCACACCCATGATGGTCATTTGCGAATGCCTTAATGGAACCGCGCTGCTCAGTGTACCACACTTAACGGCTTCAATCCATTACGCCCTCTGCACGTCAGTGCACCCTCTCGTGAAGGCCCCTACCCCTTCAGATCATCATCGCCTTCGAACCAACTTTAATTGCCTACATAAACGAAATAATGAAAGCCTAAAAAACAAAGCTAAAGGACATAACTAATTAGCAGCATAAACAGTTTGAAAGCATGTAATGGAAATAAAGCAGTACAAAGTGTGAATGGCCTAGCGCCATCCATGAAATAACAACCAATCACTCAGTAAGATAAATATGGGTGTACTAATTGTCTCACCCAATCGACTGAAAAAAAACACATCATAAATATCCATGAAGGGAGGGGGTGCATAAAAGAGTTCAAGTGCTAAGGGTAGAAGGAGGACGACGAGCTCTCACTTTGATGTCTGTCAATGTAGTTCTTCCTTGTGAATCGATATAACCATGCCGCCTTCTCTACGTCGGTCCTCCTACTTAGAAAACCAGCTCTAATGTCAGGGTTCTTTACAAATAATCAAAAGTAGCAGAGACCTCATCTTTATTGAAGATATAGTACTGATAATCTGTCCCCACCATTGAACGCAACTGCTCGTAGCACTGTGCAACTACATTTCTATATTCTTCCCACTTATCGTAGATGGTATTGACAAATTTTTTTAAAAGAATCTGCAAATGATCCCATGATCTCCAGCTCAATATCCTTCCTCTTGTCTTTATTTTTGGAGCGTTGGGACACAGACATGCTCTCTAGCTGGTCTGTGGACTTACTAGTCTCAGGTGGGGCACCAATGTTGAAGGAGCCCCCTCTAATGGCGTTCTGTGTTGGATATGCAAATGGTTAGCCATCATCTAATGCAAACCTTCCCTTGGCCTTGTCATCACCAAAAAGGATGTACATCTCGTCATAGTGTTTAATTAGCTGGTTGATAGAAGGATTGTCTTTTTGGTGAACATGTACTCATTATGTTATTTATATTAGACCTCAAATAAAAAAATTGATGCTAATGATGCAGAAGTGAAAGTCGTTTATCTTTTACCTTGATATATTTTGTGTAAAACAACTTCTGACTTCTCAATAGTGCGAATCTCTGCCTTCCACAGAACGCATCCACTTAGAGCCTTTAAAGTACATATTTGACTCCACTTGCTCTTTCAAGTACACAATTGATTGTAGATGTGTTTGTCAGAGACCGGCAGATCAAACTTCTTCTTGATTTCCTTGGCAGCTATTACGTTCAAGTCCCCCTTCATTCCTTCATATACCAGCCCTATTATGAACTCAATGAGGAAAATACTTGCTGACTCTGTCTAGCGCTGGTTCTTCCCGCATGTTTTCCTCTTCTTCTTACCATCAGTAGATGGTTCGCTTTCAACGGTGCACTCATTTTCGGACATTCTCTACAAGTAAAAATGTCAGACAATATGGCCACAATAGTGTATACATATAGAGATTATGTTAACATGAAATAAGGCTAAAAACCAGGTATATCCCCGAGTAAAACTAGCGGACATTATTTTGAAGTTGGTACCATATTAGTATGGTTACATAACATAGTACAGCCAAAGTTTGTTATTAATATTAAATTCAATTTTGCATATCAACCTACATGCGCTGGGCAATTTCTTCCTTCATTTGTACCCAAGCATTGGCCTCTTCTCGAAGCTATTTATGGGTCCTTCCTCCTTCTGCTAGATTCTGTGCAGTTCACTCTCTCTCAGTTGGGATGAAATCATCTTCCCGTGAGACAAGATAAAATTATGGAGGATGCAACAAGCCATCACCGTCTCGACTTATGTGCGATATAGAAAGACAGACGAGACGTTAAAAATCTTAAATCTTCCCTTGAGAGAACCGAAAGCCCTCTCCACCGACGTCCAGAGGGAGGAGTGTCGATAGTTGAATAACTCCTTATAATTTGTGGGTAACCTATCTTTGTAATCACTCAAATGATACCTAACTGAGTGATATGGAGCTAAAAAGCCAAGCCTTGTATTGTAACCAGCATCACACAGGTAATACTTTCCTAAAGCAGAAAATTTTGAAACGGTCAAGATTGTTCAAAAAATAAATGAAACATGCTGAAGTGTGCGAGAATCACACAATAGCTAGGGAATACATTCGGGAACACACAGACCGTGTGGTCTTTCAAGAGCATCTCGCAGAACGGTGAGATAATGTATTGATCCTTCCCAACCTACTAAGACATGTGAATTTCAAATCAAAGTCAATAGCTGTAAGGATATTTTGGGTTGGATACCCCTTTCTTCTATAGAATGGTCCAATTTCAGCAACTGGTAGAGTAGAGGGGATATGTGTCCCATTAATTACTATTTCATAATTCTATTGACGTTAAACAAAAAATGGTTAGGCGTCCAACTGTTAATTTGCTCTATTTATTAATAATTGAGTAGAAAAGTTAAATTTACCTTGAAGTAAGCAGAGAATCTATTGTCGCTGGAAATTTTCTCATAGATAATTGTGCTAGGACCACAAATGTAATCCCTTCTGAGCTCTCCAATTGCCCAAAGTATGTGTTAGAAATAATGACTAGTGGTCTCTCCAGAATATATGAAGTTCCCTCTAATCACTCTATTACGGACATTATGTCCTATAATGTGTAGGAACATTGCTAATTGCTCTTCCACAGTGATATTTGCAGAATCTTGGAGGAGTCCCGAACCCTAATAATGGAACAAAGTTCGAAAAAAACATCCATATTCATCTTAAACATATTGTGACACATGGTATCACTGGACTCTATAACTCGTGACAGTTACATTCGTCTTTCTTGGTCCTGATGTTCCTGGGGATAGGTTGCGTGATTTCATCACGATTAGTCATCCACTTAAGCACCATGAACATAGTGGTACAAATAATAAGCAAGCTTAATTCCTGATCCTCACCATCCAACCCAAATTGGACAAACCTTTCCATGCTAAACATATTTTGGAACAAAAGTACATATTACTCGAAACGAAAAGTAGGAGCGTAGATGGGGAATGTTAATTTACTAGTTCATAACAAAAATTTACATATTACATCCATAATTTAATAGGTATAAAAATAGGAATATAATAGGCAAGTAGAAACTAAAACTGCATTTTTCAGGTAACACAAGCCCAAAGCGGGGAGCAGACACAAGCAGTAAACTATGCTTACTAATGTTGCTGTTTTGAAATACTAGCATAATAATTTATGCATAATGTTGTACGAAATCACCATTTTGTAGGCTAAATTGCAGAAATTTCACAAGGAATATGAACTTTGATTAGGTGAGAAACAAATTTTCATCCTCAGTATGAAAGCATACTCATTAGTTTATGGATTAACATAAGTCATCAATGCATCTAGACCATGTTATAAATCCCTTCTGACAGGGTCATTTTAAGTGTGATTGGTGCAGCAACAGATGATCAAAAGGCTTATGCAAACAAATTAATTTTAGGTGGACTAATTCATACAGAGAATGAAATCAGATAATGAAGGACCTACTAGTCAATAGTACCAAATCAGAAGAATTGAAGAAGCAGTTGCAAACAAATAAAGAAAACTTGGCTGTTAATTGAAAACTACCAACTCAACCGCATACCAAGAGACCTGCTAGTTGATCACTGATTACAGCAACATACCTGAACAATAAACTTCTCTAACATTGATGCTTGATCGGAAATAACCGGTCCCGGCATCTTTCTCAAATTCCCATGCAATTCACAATGCTTCTCCATTGAAGGCCCCTTTACCTTATTTATGCTGATTGAGGCTGAGATTTGAAGGAGAGGAAAGATACTGAAGAAAGGAGCACTGTGATTTTTGGGTAATACAAAGGAGTAATAGAAAGGAAACAACGAGGTCACAGGGGAATAGTGCAAAGAATTAATTGCCACCTTTCCAGCACATATTGCTGACCAATAACCAAGATTCGCAAAAGAGGATGTTCAAGATTTAATTTGCAAGAATTCAAGTAGCAGAGGAGAATACTTGTGGAATCTCTAGGCTACAGTTGATGGAAGCGACCGATCAGGGCTGGTAGTCGTAGGCACTGTGGCCTTGAGGACCTGCAACTTAAGGTATAACCTTGTAGCAGCCGATCTATCCGCGTTGACATCATAGATCCAGAGGTGAAGGAGAAGCTCTTGTATAGGACAACGATAGAGAGCGAGGAAGAGATAGGGGAGAGGAGGAGGAAGAGGAGTTGGGAGGAGAAGCGTTCTGTGAGTCTATAGTCGAGATGGAGAGATCACGAGAGAGGGAAGGTGATGAAAGTAAAGGCTTTTGTGGCCTTTTAAAGAGCCTTTTCCAGGAAGACTCTCGATGCTGGGGACCCGGGCAGGCCACGGGCAGTAATTTTGTAAAGCTCGATTGGAATTGCAATTAGACTAGAATTGCAGCTATAACCAAACAAATGAATTATGTAAATTTGCAAATGTTTTTGTATCTTGTAAGTATTTTGCAACCAACCAAACATACCCGAAAGGTAAAATATGTTTTTTTTGGGATAATACAAAAGGAGTAAATAAAACTATTACTCTCTTGAATGCCAGTTCGGTTCATGTGTGTGAGTCACACATACATATAATAAGAAGATCAATCATGTATTGACACCAGAATAAGATGTCAGGTTTCAAGGATAAAGTTTTAAAATTTTTGCCCCTTTATTTCTATCCATGTGTCAACATGAAATTAGCCATCTTACAATATGTGTATCACTCACATACATGAACCAAACACCTCGAATGCACACATCCGTGTAAGTCTCTAGCAGCAAACTATTCAATGCTGCAGGTCACCTCACCCTCCTTGTAAATAACGCATCTCTGCACCTTGTTTCACCAATACGAGAGGTTGGCAATCCGCCCCTAATATCACCAACGAGTGCGTTGACCCGCTGACTTGGTCCACTAAACTCTGTTAGCCATTTGAATAACAGAAGTAAAATCACCCTCCACCCAAATAGCATTAACCTGAAGCTTCTTCACCGCAAACTTAATGCCATCGTAAGCACCAATCAACTCCAGAGCAAGGCTGCTGCGAGGCATCAAGTTCCAACCTATATCTATTTAAAACATAGGCACATGATAGTAAAAAATAGGGGTCTTAGCTTATATATCTTTAAATTTTGTGATACTATATATTTATACTTGTCTTATGTATAATTTCATATATACCCATGCGTTTTGAACTTAATTTGTGGATTTATCCTTCCGCTAGTAAAAATATATTGAAGAAACAAATTACCCTTCTGGTCCTGCGAGGACGAGAAACTCAAGCAACCCATCAATAACCTCCTCCTACCATTCCATGAATAGGAATAACAATAAGGCTAGTATTCAAAGAAACTACTGGTTGTTCTAGTAGAAGTAAGATTTCAGTTGCAATAGGTAAAAGCATGCACATATGAAATAAATCTCTCATCTCTGGAATATATTATTTGAAGGAACTCATGCCAGAGGATTGCAACACACCAGAGACTAGTCGTCAATTGTACGAATAAACAAATAAAAAAAAGAAAGCGAGACCACAAATTTAATAAGGTTCGGCAATTGCCAACGTCCTCGTGGTAGAAGGGGGGAGAGAGATCTTATTAAATAATTAATTATAGAAAATAATACATGGGGACAATACCCCTCTATATATAGCCAGAGAATCCCTGAAGAAAAGAAAACCAATAAATCTAAATTCGGATCAGAAACGAACCCAGAATCACATTAGGAAACTATCAGAAATATGCCCAGAACACGCATCCCAGTCGATCGACTCCATGTTGCGTCGACCGCCCGGTCCATCGCTATGCATCTGAGCAAACAACTCTGCTTTCTGTTAAATCTCTGGCACCACAATCGACCGACCGACTCCTTCATTTGTTGTTACTTCCTTTGAGCGGTCGACCGGGCGATCGACTGTTATGTTCGTTGTGCATGTTTGTGCATGACTGGTCAATTGGTCGGTCGACCAACCCTCAGTCTTCAACTAATAATGAGCCTCTATATGCACCGTTGATCTCCGATCTCTGCACTATCTTCTGCGATGAGTTAAAAAAACTCTATTAACAAGATTTTACACTCTCCCCACAAATTTCCACCTCGGTGAAGATTTCTAAAATATGAGCCAAACGCAACATAGCACCATGTCGACTCCATCTAGTTGCACCAATGCGGTTACCTACGTATCCCCTGCCTAGGGGATCAAGCCATCCGTAGTTTCATCCTAATGAGTTCAAGCAACTTGAAGGATATGGAGTAACTCCTTGCAATGTGTATGCTGGGGCAACCTTGGTAAGTATGTCGTCAAGATTCTCCTTCGTATGATCTTTTACAACTTGATGTCACCCTCATCAAGATCTCCCAAACAAAGTGAAACCCGACATCAATGTGCTTCGTCCTTAAATGATACACCTGGTTCTTTGTCAAATAGATAGCACTCATGCTATCATAATTGCTTCAGTAGATCATGATTAATCCTCAAGTCATCAAGAAACCCTTGAAGTCAAATTTCCTCCTCATAGCCTCTATCATTGCCATATACTCAGCCTTTGTAGTAGATAATGCGATAGTAGACTATAGAATAAAGCGCCAACTCACCGGCGCTTGGACCAATGTAAAAACATATCCCGTTGTAGACCGACAATTGTCCAAGTCTCTTGCGTAGTCGGAATCAACATATTTGATACACTCCTACTTACCTGTAGAATCCTTCTCGAATATCAAACTAACGTCTATGGTACCTTTGATGTACCATAGAATCCACTTTACTGCTTCTCAATGACCCCTGTCGGGATCGTACATGTATCTGCTAACCATTGAGACAACTTGTGATAAATCAGGCATTGTACACACCATTGCATACATTAAACTACCAACCGCGCTAGTATCAGGTACGTGAGTCACGTACTCACGCTTTTCAATAGAAGAAGGAGACATAGTAGCTTTTAACTTGAAATAAGGAGCCAATGATGTACTTACAGACTTCGTATCACCATTGATGTTGAATTTCTATAGTATCTGCTTTAAATACTCCTTTTACATCAAGCTAACTTTGTCACCTTTTTAGTCTCTCCCAATTCCAGGCCTAGTACCTTCTTCGCTTTAACCATATCTTTCATATCGAATTCAGAAGACAAGTCTTTTTTAGTTTATCAATTGTAGATCTGCTCTTGAAAGCGATGAGCACATCATCCATATACAAAAGTAGATAGATGTACTCTCCACTCAGTAGTTTATTCTAGTACACACATGGTCATAATGGCTTCGTGTGTACCTCTTGCCTCTTGTGAAGCTACCAAAATGTTTATACCACTATCTTGGTGACTGTTTTAATGCATAAAGCATTTTTTCAGCTTGCATGCCATATTCTCCTTTCCTGTGATTTTGAACCTCGTCAGCTGATATATATAGATCTCCTCTTCAAGATCGCCATGGAGAAAGGCGATCTTCATACCGAGCTGATCAAGATCCAACTCGTACTGTGCCACCAGTGTAAATAAAATCGAATAGACGAGTGCTCCACAATGAGTGAAAATACCTTATTGTAGTCAATACCTTCACGCTATGCGTAGCCTTTAGTTACCAATCTGGCCTTGTAGCATACAATATCACCAAGATAGATCCATGTTTCTTTGCAAATACCTGCTTACACTTGATCGCCTTCTTTCCCTTGGGAAACTGATAGTTTTCAAGTGTCATTTTTGTATAGTGAACTCATCTCTTCCATCACGACATCCTTTCACATCCTGGACTCTGAACTGATTTTAGGTTCCCTACATGTAAATAGAATCGCCTCCTCAATGACTAGAAAAGCATAGGCCATGATATTTGTAGTGAGCTAACTGGGCTTACGTGGATTTCTCTGGGCTCTTCTAACTGCAATAAATTTTTGGACATCACTCATAACATATCATTGATCCTCATTATCCTCAGCATCCTGATTGGCTACCTGATCACCGTCCTGTGTTACCCAAATTATAATCTCAAAATTTCTAGAGTGGTGGAGTAGCATCACTCTCCACCTGCAGCGATATCCTGTCAATTTTTTTGCTCTTCACTTGCTGAGATTCTGCAGGCTTTATAATTGAAGTCTCGTTAAAAGTAACATCCTGGTGATAAACTTCTTGTCCTTCGGATACCAAATTTTATAATCTTTTACGCCTTTCTTGAATCCAACGAACATACCTTTCCTTGCTCTCAGGCCCAACTTGTCTTTCTTGACATGATAATAGGTCAGATAATCAAATACCCAAAGTGAGTTATAATCCTAAGCAACTCTTCCCGATCAAACTTTCGCATGATTTTTGCCTCCTATCGTAGCGAAAATAAACATGTTAACAAGATAACAAGCATACACCCATGCCTCAGCCCAAAATGATTTTTGATACACTGGCGTTGGATAACATGTAAAGGACCTTCTCTAGCAAGGTCTTGTCCATCTTTTCGGCAACCCCATTCTGTTGTGCTGTTTCTCTTACTGTGAAGTATCTTTCTGTGACTTGATCGTGGCATAACTGTAGGAAATGATCGCTACTGTACACCCCACAATTGCCTAAATGGAATACCTTAATTTTCCTTCCCGTGTTTTTCTCCATATTCTTCTTCCACTCCACAAACAACTTTAAGACTTTCTCTTTGTGCTTTATGGTATATACCCAAAATCATCTAGAATAATCATGCTCCCGAAGCTGAGCAGAGAGAGCTGAGTATGGTCGATAAGGTTTAGGAGGCTGAAGAGGATTTAGGGGCAACAACAAGAATGATAGGAGGGTCCTGAGGAGCAGGATCACGCTCTCTAGTACGCATCCTCTCTAGGAGAGTGCTGTTGATATCAATAGATGGTTCGATAGACTGTTCAGCAGAAAGATTAAATTTTAATTGTTTGAGGAATCAGTAATGAGCATCCCAAATGGTGAGTGCCGTTTGGGATCAGGAGGTACTCAGAGACCATAAAATCGATGATGAGCTTAGGAATACTAACTCTAATGCCTTTCAGAAGGTAATAGATCAAGAGGGGAGCAGAACCTTGAGCATGACTATATTCTTCTGATTTTGACAGGAGATGATAGAACATTATTTTGGCTAGGACTTAGGTGGTGAGTATATAATACTTCAACTCCTTGCTCCTAACTAAAGTAAGGTTATCATCATCGTGAAGTAGGAGGAATGCGGTGAGGGCAGATTCACCATCAAGATATTCAGAATCATTTATATCAACATTATATATATTTACACCTTCACAGGAGAGATATAGTAGATGGGAAAATCGATCTAAAGAAATGTTAATGTCCTTACCCAGAACCCTAGATCTGACATGATTGTTTTAAAAAGTCAGATTAGAGTAAAAATAATGCACAAGCTCAGGTTAGACGAGTTCCTTATTGGTGACAAGGTATTCAAGAGAGCTTGTGTTTAAATATTTGCTAGATTCAAGTGCTCAAAATTAGCAAGTACAACAGTTCTACCTGAAATAACATGCTTATAATGGATCGCAGAAAATTTATGAGATGCGTTTTGAGAAACAAAGGGGTTTGATGATGTTTCGGATTGTTTACCCTTCTCAGATCTAAGCCTCTTTGACATGGTAAAAATAGGAAGATGATCAACAAGAGTTTGGCATGAATTTTAGAAAGATTTTTAGAAAAAATTATGAAATAAAGAAGTTTTTGGGAGATAAGGGATTATATCTTGAAGAACCCAAAATTTCTCCTTGAAAACAAGTGAATTTAAAGTTTGAGGAGAGATCCAACAAATTGTAGAGTTTAATTTGAGATTGGAAGGGTTTGGGAGAGACGGGAGGAAGGGAAATAAGGAGGAGAAGAAGAGAGAGACGGTGGAGAAGAAAAATGAGAGAGAATTAGGGATTTTAGGATTTTTAAAAACGGGTAAAAAGGTAACAAACCCGACTTATGGTCGACCGCCCGGTCGATCGGGGTCTAACCGAGAGCATCTTGGTTACAGTCGATCAACTGGCTTAGGCCAAAATAATTTTTTTTGTATTTAAGGTTTTCTCGGTCGACCGCCTGGTCGACCAGACCACCAGACCTATATCAGGTCAACTCGATCGACCAGTCAGTCGACCGTGACTGCCCAAAAAAATAGTTATAATAATAAATTAAGGGATTTTGAAAAATATTTATACTTGGATATTTTTATACATAAAATAGAGAAATAACACCAAAAATCTTAGGCATGAAAAACACATTAAAATGATATCAAAATATTTTATTATTATTATATTAAAAATATTTTTCAACAATGAAATAATATATTAAGCAATTAAAAATAAGATATTGAAACTGAATACCCTTAATGGGTTCTGAACTTCTCCTCGTTATTCCTCTAGATAATAGTTAAGGCACGCAATTGCTATCTTGATTTATTACTTAAATATGGTTTAAATACAGCACCCAACCACAAGATAGATAAATAAACTATATACATACATACATACATATATATACATACATACATACATACATACATATATATATATATATATATATATATATATATATATATATATTAGAGAGAGAGAGGCACACACACACATGTATATGAGCAAATAAATTAATCTATATACACATACATGCAAAGGTATCTATCAAACAAGTGAATATGAAAAATACTGTAAACATGAGCAAGCAATTCATGGGCTAATAAAGAACAAAAATAATATTAACGGACTAGCTCAAATATAAGCAAGCTATAAAAACAAAAAAAAAAATCATATATACATAACTAAAGCATATTAACACAAAAGAAAAGCTAGTTAATCCTATGCACATATAGATCTAGTTAGAAATAAAATTTCAAGTGGAGAAGTTATCAAACCATAGGCAACCTCCAAAATAGGTGCTTCTTGATAGCGATACAATATGACGGTTGATTCTTTGGGCTTCGATGCATCCACCACCAAGGCACCATCTCCTCTTATGTCTTGGAGGAGAACGACACACCTACATCAATCAAGTTTGGTGTGTTTTTTGGTACCTAAATCTTTTTGGGTCCTATAAGGTTAGTACTTTCTCGAACCCAAACAATTTTGTTTATCATGTTTAACTTAGCATAATAAAATTTAGCTAAATGACATTTGTGGCCGCAATGTGCACATGTGAACACTTTTCCATGCATGAAAACATGCTTATGTTGATGTGTATGTGCATATTGTGCATGTCTTTCATAGTGTGTGTGGGATGAATGAGGTGTATATTTTCTTGGGTTTTCCCTTTGGAAATATAGAAGCAAATTTGTTCATGTGAAATGCACACTTTTTCAAAGTGGTATCCAAAATATTAATATGTTTTTGGATATCCAAAAATTCATTTTGTTTAAAAGCAATATTAGGGATTTTACCCTTACAAACAAGTTTATATTTATCAAAATCTTTTTTTCATTTTCTCAAAAGAAATAGATAAGTCATTTTTCTCTTTTAAAACAAATTTTAGCTTATTCTTTAAAAAGCCATTTTTCTTTTTCAATTTTTATTTTGTGCAAGTGAAATTTCATATTTATTTTGTAATTCTTTAAAAAATTGTGTAGTTCATCCATAGTTAAATCATCATCTTCTAAAGAGGTTTTGAGATTTACCATAGAAGTCTTCTCCTTGTTTTTCATGAAACAAACATGTGCGGCATCAATCTCCTCTTTGGAATCTGTTTCCAAATCATTCCAAGTGGTTACCATTATCTTCTTCTTCTTATGCACGTTCTTAGAGGTGGTGGCTTGAAATGAGGGGCAATCCGCATTAGATGGCCTGTATTCGTGCAATAAAAGTAAGGACCCATCTTCTCCTTCTTCTGTCTTCATCTTCGGAAGTTGCTTTGTCTTCCCTTCTTAGAAAATATCTTGCCCACTTTCCTAATGAGTATGGTAAAGTCCTCATCACCATCTTCCAACGGTTCTTCTTCATCAAAGGATGAGGAAGTAGCCTTGAAAGCTATTACTTTCTTTGGAGTTTCTCTTTTTTCTCTCACCTTCATTTACATCCATGGGTTTTGAGATTTCAATGAAGCCAGAGAACTCCATCTTCTCTCTATCGTTGAGCTCCTTAAGGGTTGTCGCCTTGACTTCCCAAGCTTTTGGGGAGAGCTCTAATGACCTTACGAATCTTTTGGTCATTGTTAATGGTGTCACCTATAGATGTTAATCCATTAGTAATCTTGGTGAACCGAGTAAGCATCTCATCAATACTTTCATTTTCAAGTATGTAAAAATTCTCATATTGAGAACAAAGCAAGTCAACTTTAGATCTCTTGATTTACGACGTCTCCTCATCAGTAATGATAAGATCATTCCAAACCTCATAAGCGAATTTGCAATTAATTACACGGAAAAATCATCATAATTTAATGCTTATGTAAGTGTATATTGGATTTTAGCATTGGCCTTATAGTCCTTAGCGGTTGCTTCGGACCATGTATCATCATCACTGTGAGGTTCAATAAATTCTTTAGTAATGGCCTTGACAACTCTAACTCCTAGGAACTTAAGGAATAGGTTCATCTTGACCTTTCAAATGGGGAGTTCAACCCATCAAATTTGGGTGGGGACTTGATGCTAGAGAAGTTATGTGATACCATGAAAATAAGTATAAGTGCACCAAAAATAACAAATGTAACAAATGAATATAGTCAAATGAACGAATCTCCCTAAGGTGGTTAAACGAAAACTAGGGTTAGACTCTGATACTAATTGTAAATCACCTAGACGGGGTGAATAGGTGACGACTATACTAAATGGCAAGTAATACTGAATTAAAATTCACTTGCTAGCAACCTAGAAAATACTAATTATAACTCAAGAAATACTTACAAAAAGTAAACAATATAAGTGTGCAAGTAAGTAAAGAGAGAGTAGAGTAAAGAGAGAAAGAGTAAGCAATCGCAAACACGATGATATGTTCCGAGGTTCGAGTCACTGCTCTACGTCCCTGCTATCAACACTATGAAGGATTTTACTATGACCGATCTCACTAGATAGTCAACTGTTACAAGTTCTCACTAGAACTCTATAGACTCACAAGTCCTCTCTCGCGGTGCCATAACATCAACACGGAGCTCACTAACTCACTTGAGGCCGCAACCTCTACAACTTCACAATAGAAGGAAATTGGTGGTATTCTCTTGATCACAAAAGGCTCCCAAGTACAATCTTATAACCAAGATGAGGAGGTAAAACTCTTTGAGATTGTGTAGTGAAAATAACTTGTAAAGACGTAGAGGGAAGGCTCAAGCTAAAAACAAGAATATACAATTTTAGCTCAAAAGAAATTTTTTAAGAAAAAGACTAAATTTTGTTGTAAACTTGTAAAAACTTAATCAAAACTTGATAAAACTTGTTGGAGGGTTTTTCTTCAGTCCCACTATTTATAGGGGATGAAAACATGAGAAAAAAACCTAAAAGAGTCGTTGGGAAAAAGCCCAAAAAAAACCAGAATATAGCCATTGGAAAAAAATCAGAAGGAAATTCTTTAGTCAGTCGACCAGCCGGTTGACCGCCAATGGTTAGATTTTCGACTGTTGGGGATAGGGTTTACTGGTTGGTCGACCGTTGTTCCTAACTAGAGAGTAAAGTTCTTTGTCGGTCAGCCAGGGCGGTCGACTGGACCCAACCGAGAGCAAACCTCTTGTATTCGATCGACCGCACGGTCGACCAAAGTGCACACAATGCACTTGTGCATGTCGGTCGACCGCTCGGTTGACCGACAGAGCAAATCTGCTCTGCCTATGGTCGACCGGTCAGTCGACCGACCTAGGGCCAAAAGCTTGATATAAAGATCTTTCTTAAACCAATCTTCCTCCGGCAAAAACATACTTTGATCTTAAACACAAAACAGAGCTCTAAGGACTTGATGGAACCAGTGTGTGATCATGAAACAATACAAAACAAAGTTAGAACTATATTATGTAAAAACCTTTTCTAAATCGAAAACCGATTTTTCTGAAACTCGTCTCTCGAAACTCAATTTTGAAAACGACAAAGAAAATAGTTATGAACTCTTCTTAAAACACTTTAGGAATATGAAAGATGTGTGTGTGTGTGCGCGCGCGCGCGTGTGTTAATCCCAAACGAGCTATCAACCTATATCATCTTGGTTTTAACAAACGACTATAAATCATATCTAAAATGTAAAAAGTAAAAATACAAATCTTGATATAGTTTTCTCTTGCAATCTTGATCCTTGAGCTCTTCTCTGTGTTTAAGTTCTGCGATCTACATCTTCCTGGCTTCCAAATGTGTGAGTCTTGTGATGGAGCCAAAATGCAACAAAGAGTTAACCTGAAACTTTGTTAAATAAAATTGTTAAAAACATAACTACATATATTTTGTTATCATCAAAACTAGGGCTAATGACCTTTGTGCTAACAAGTATATCTTTTTGTATTCTTGCATTTTGATTGCATACATTTATTGCATTATGCTTTATTATATTTCTACATTTATTATATAATAAATCTGCTAAATTTCTTGTCTTAAATGTCTATTTTGCAGAAGATAATCATGGGGAGAAAGAGGATAAAATCAAATAAATATCAGTTAAATTCAGATTTAATTAGATCTATTTAGTTAGAGGAGGATGATCCCAAATCTAATTGGCTAAATTTAGTATTTAGTGAATCAAGAGGTTAAATCTAAAGATCAACTGAGGATAACATCAAATACATAGTCCAAATCTAAAGGGATAAATGGATAAAGAGAAGATCAACAGATGAGAAGAAGCAAATTTGACTAAGGTTCTGACTGGATATATTTAGTATTCTAATCACAACTTTTGCTACCGAAATTCAAATCTAATGATTTAAGATGATTTAGAAAGAAGACTTAAAGGACTATAACTCTTAAATTGATCACTATTTCAAATTCTATCAGTTGATAAGTTATATTCAGCAATCAACACGCTAACAAGCTGCAGATCAGAACTAATATCCACATCAAATCAAGTTTGGAGATAAGGGGAGGATTCAAATTCAGAAATATCCAACTTTCCCTATCTTCATACTCCTCTAACCTCTGTATTTCTCCTATAAATACCTGCAATCTCAAAGGCAAAGGGGAACGATCTAGCAGAGAGTAGAATTTAGGCTAATTTATAGTTCGTAACTTAGGTTTTTTATTTTCTTTCATGTAATTTTTATTTTCTTTATGTAACTGAGAGAAGATGATACGTTCATGAAATAATGAGAGCAAGCTTGTACTGAAGGTGATACCAGTATAAATGATCTTTTCTTCCATTGTTATTAGAATCGAATCGAAGTTTCTTTTTCTTCTTTACTCTTGTTTTCGTTTACTTCCCTCTTCTATGTTTGTGGATCCAAATAAAACCTATAGCCTTGAGTTGCCTTACCCTTGCAAGTGCCGTTGATGGCTTATGGTGATGGATATCTATTTCTATGGTAGTGTAGCTTGCCCTTTCAATTCATAGTTTAATACGGAAATGGAGAAGATCCTATTTGTCATACTTCACTCGCCTTCAAGTAAAGGTACATCATCGATACGGGTCAAAGGTAAGCAGGCGCCAAAGAGGTGAGTAACTTTTTTAGGTTTTTATTTTCTTTTCTTTTAATTTTAGTGTAAATTACCAACACCATAATCTTCCAAATTTCTTTCAATCTTTTTCAATTTCTTTGTACATATCCACTTTCATTTTCTCCACCTTCTCTATCTACCACTTTCTTCCTAACTTAACTTTAACTTATTTTTCATTTTTTTTAAAGAACTAAAAGAAGATCTTTAACCATTCTTTGTAACCTAAAAGAGTACTTGCTTTCTAAAAAAAGCTTCCATCGCTAGTCCCTCCTTATGGATCATGACCCACATAGCCATTTGCTATAGCGGTAGAATTGAGCACATTGCACTACTTTTTTAAAAGTTTTGAAATTTTATATTTTTTTGTGCAGGTAAAACCTCAATTAAATTTTGGCACCGCTGCCGGGAAGGGACGGTAAGTTATTCTCTTTTTAGATTTACATTTTTGGTTAACTTTCTTCTTTATTCTTGGTGTACAGGTTTGACAACAAAGAATTTTTGCTACAGTGGACATATAAGTGGCCCTGGACTCTGCTCAAGAAAGCAGAGCCCAGAAGCCCTCAGATTTGCTATATTCATGTGACAATCTGAGTGAACTACTAACCTTATTTTCTGCAGGTTAGCTGAATTGTAAAGTTTAATATCTGTAGCAATTTATTTCCTTATTTGACTCACTGTATATCCACTTCTAACACAACAGTAAAAGGTTGATTGCAAATGCTAAAAATGATTTAGACTTTACATTTAGGCACGTGTCTATTTCATTATATTTTCTATTTACTGTTGAAGAGTGCTGTAGTCAAGGTATGTGTGCATAGTATTTAGTATAAGGTTTATTCTTGAATGAAATATTGCTTGAGTGTTATTTTTTTCTATATACTTGTACACTGCACTAATTTGATTTAAAGGCTTGTCCTATGAATAAGATAAGGTGGGAAAGTCATTACCCTCTCTTAGCTCATAAATAATCTCCTCACTCACTAACCCAAGTCTAACTAAAACTGAGTAGACGTTGGCCCTAGGGACTTCTCGGACTCAAATAAGAGACGGACCTAAGGGGGAAGCTGAGTTGATGCATCTATGCATTATTTCATACATTAAGGATAATGCATGAGATAGGTTTGGGGGGAGGGTTCTAACATAACTTAGGTTTTTCTTTATATTTAAAAAGAAAAAATCAACATTTTCTTTACTTTTAAATACTTTTTGAATAGAAATAATATTTTGACATATTTTTTGTAAGAAATTAAGTCAATTTAAGGAATAGGAAAATCAAAATTAGGATTTCTTATACTTGATCAAAATAAGATAATTTGTTTGATTTTTAGGGTTAGGAAGATAATATATCAAAGTCAATTTAGTCTTGATGAAATATGCGCACTTTATACACTTACAGACTTAAGGTTCAAAAACAAAAATTCTTATGCCTTATTAAAATATGTGTGTGTGTGTATCTATGAAAAATAAACAATCTAATTATTGATTAGCTAGGTTTTTGGCCTAAGCAAGTCTTGGTATTTATGCAAAAGATGATTAGATAAGTTTGAAAAAAATAAAATAAAAAATATAAATAAAAATCATCTGATTAAGCTGGGCATTTGTGCCTCATAAAGCATAAGCATTCACGCCTAAAAGCGGTTCATATAATAAAATCCTTAGTTTTGTGGCCTTGTTTGCTCGAGTCACCAATTAAAGGCTCGTTACATGGGCAGATTAGAAAGCCTAATAGGACTAAGAAATAATACCACCAAAAATAAAAAATAATAAATAAATAAGGTATAAGAGTTAGAGTTAAAGAACCCTTAGTCAAAATTTTCACGGTCACGAATGTGCATATGACTTAGAGTAAAGTAATAGACTGATGAGAAGTACAATTTGACTCCTTATTTTGATTGATAACAAATTTTTGAATAGAGACTAAGTTTAGGAATGAAAAATTCGGTTTTCCTATAAACTTATAGATTACTTTATTCTTACAATAATATTTCAAATATTTTTCTCTTTCAAAATATGTTTTCAAAAATACTAACACTTTATTTCTTTTTCTTTATGGATTTTGTGGGTGAAATCCACTAAAAACTCTCACGAGATAAAACTCGTCCTCTAGGGAAAACCTAGAGGTTTAACGGCTTGTTGCACATGCTCAGTGCAATCGCGTAATCTGTGAAAGTGGTCTAATAATCTTTAATTTAGTTTTGTTGTTTTGCTCGAGGACGAGCAAAGGATAGGTGTGGGGGTGTGATTGCACACATTTATTGCATTATTCTTTATTACATTTCTACATTTATCATATAATAAATCAGCTATTTCTTATCTTAAATGTCCATTTTGCAGAAGACAATCATGGGGAGAAAGAGGATAAAATCAATAAATATCAGTTAAATTCAGATTTAACTAGATCTATTTGGTTAGAGGAGATGATCCCAAATCCAATTGGTTAAATTTAGTTTTTGGTGAATCAAGAGATTAAATCTAAAGACCAACCGAGGATAACATCAAATACAGGGTCCAAATTCAAAGGTATAAATGGATAGAGAGAAGATCAACATATGAGATGAAACAAATTTGAATCAAATTCTGACTGGATATATTTTAGTATTCGAATCATAACTTTCTCTACCAAAATTCAAATCTAATGATTCAAGATGATCCAGAAAAAAGACTTAAAGGACTACAACTCTTAAGTTAATCATTATTTTGAATTCTGTCATTTGATATATTATTTTTAGTAATCAACACGCCAACAAGCTGCAGATCAGAACTAAATATCCACATCAAATCAAGTTTGAAGATAAGGGGAGGATTCAAATTTAGAAATATCCAACTTTCCCTATCTTTATTGTAGCACCCCGTTCCCGAGATACGTACCCAGATACGTGTCCTAAAATTTTCAATCGTACTGTTTTAATTTTCTTCCAGTATGTGTTTTTGGATGGTGATTGCTTATATTATTATGTATCGGATCTGGATTCTCAGACCTGAATCAGTCCTGACCCGGACCAGGAACCCTATACCATGCTGCTGACTGATTTAACCTTTCTAGTTATCCAATTTAACCAATTTAAGTTTCAGATATTGTTTTCAAATATTATAGATTTTTCATGATTTTCTGAAATTTTTCAGAATTTTTCTGCAAAATCTCCAAAAGGTGTCGGTCGGCATCGCTGACTGATTCCCAGATTTTTTTTAATTTTAAACGGGATTGAATTTTCAAAAATAACTTTCACGTTACTTCTTAGAATTTATTTTCTATCTGAATACATTTTTTGAGATTTTTCTAAATTTATCAAAATTTGACCGATTCTGATGTCGACCGGTATCGCCAAAAGATTCTAAGATTTTTAATTTAAACATTAAATTTCTTGAATCTGATTTCACCATACATCTTAAAATAATATTTTCTATTTTTGAGAATTTTTTAGAATGTTTCTGAAACAATCGAATTTTCGACCTATTAAAATAATAATATTATCTACCAACATTTTCTTTTCTTGATTTTTCTTTCTCTACTCCCCTACTTTATACTCCCAGATATTTTAATAAATTAAATATTTAATAATAAATTTTTAACTATTTTCTTTTCTTTTTTCTTATTTTTTTTCCTTTTCCTTTATTTTCTTTCCTTTTTTCTTTCTTTTCTTTTCTTCCCCTTACTTTCCCCATGCAACTGCTCCCCTGCCACAGCTGCACCGTCGCCTGCAGCAACAGCCAAGGCAGGTTGGGCTGCTGCTACAGCCTCTCTCCCCCCATTTCATCATCCTTTTCTCCTCTTTTCTATTAAATCCTCCATCCTTCCTTCTTCTTTTCATTTCATTTCAACTCCAAACCTCCTTCAACCAAAAACCAACCCATTCTCCTCGTCTCCACCGCCGCCTCCACCATCACCACCATTGCCGCTCCTATAGCAGCCGACCACTGCTGGCCCACACCCCCTCTCCACTCTTCCACCTCTTTTAACCTCTACTAACCACCCACCACTTCCAATTTCAGCCAAACCCATCACCACCACCCCCTTCCTCCTCCAAAATTCACCACCATCTCCATCAAATCCACCACTCCCACCACCCCCATCATTACCTCCTCCTCCTCTCTAACTCCCTACCACCTCTAATAACCACCATAACTACCACCACCATCAATTACCACCACCACTCCTCCACTAAACAACAACAAGCACAAAACAACACCACCCCTCCCAGGGCAGCCGTGCTGCCCCCACCTTCAGCAGCAGCGCCGCCACCGCCCCAGGGTCGCCGCCTGGCCGCCGGCCACTTCCCCCTCCTCCTCCTTCTTTCTTTCTTTCTTTTCTTTCTTTCTTTTTTCTTTTCTTTCTTTATTTCTTTTCCCCTTAGATAAATACCCATTTTTCTTACTTTCTCTAAATACCCATCCTCTCATTCCCAAACTACTTCTCCATAATTACAATCATACCTCTCCCATTTTAATTCCTATTTCCTCTTCTAAAAATACCCTATTTCCTCTCTCTCTCTCCCCCCTCTCCCCCTTCCTACAACTTTCTATCTCCCCTCTCTCTAATATATATATCTATATATTTATATATTTTAATATATATAAATATAGGGGCTAGTGGCTTGCTCGCACGGGTTCACGGATTTCTCAGATTTTAACCGGTATTTCATTCGGTTTCAGGCGAGTGTTTGTATTAGATAATTACTACTTGTATTTATAGCATGATATTGATATGTGGATATTTTAACATGCCTAACACTTACTACTGTAATTTTTAGTACATGATACCTTGCTATACGAGTTAATATATGATATTGCACTCGGTATTTACCCGACAATTGACATGTTATACTTGATACGTGACATCTGACACCGACACTTGACATGTTATACTTGATATATGATTTATTACACCGGCACTCGGTATTTACACTGGCACTCGGTATTTACACCGGCACTTTGATGTGTTATACTTGATACCTAATCCACGGCACTTGATATTAGACACCGGTACTTGATATGTCATACTTGACACCTGATCCTGACACCCGGTATATGACATGCTTTCATGTGGTACAAGTACATTGACTTGACATCGTGACCCTAGACCGGACACTACCACCCCTAATACCTATATTATATGACATATTCATGACTATCACTTTTGGTACTTAGCATGATTATTATATTATTATCAGACATTTGGTACTCCTGAACTCCTGTATACTTGAACCCCTGAAATATGGAGACTCCTGACATTACTCCTGATATTATACTCCTGTTGACCCCTGTAATAGGATAACCATGGATATTGGACTTTTGTGAATACCTTGTGGACTTTATTATTTGACACTCTGTTATATTTAAATAACTTACACCGGGACGGGGGAAATTGATGAGTATCGATATAGCTTCTGTATTTATGGTGGCCATACATATGTTGTACAACTAATTCCTATTGGATTCGACCTGGAGACCACCATGCGCTTCTGAGGGGTGTACTGGCACCCCTACCCCCGCCTACCTGCCGGGTGTGCTATAATCCCCTGGGTATATGCCTGTGGGGGAATGGTGACACTCTATTCCAGTTCGGACGTATACTAAGACCTTCAGACATATAATAAGTCCTCGTACTTAGCGGTACGTTCCGGCTCAGTATCGGATACTCCTGGACCGTTGTCCCTGCATGGGACCCATTCTAAACATGGTTCATCGTTCCCCATCAATTTCTAATAACAACCTCGCTTGACTTATATGCGAAAGTATATGGTACGGACCATATACCGAAACATACAAATTGAACGAGTCTTAATAATAACTTGATAATTAACTTCATGAATTTTATTGTCATTTCCATATTTAATTCTCTATTGTAGTTACTTCATGCTTGCTAATTTGATCACATGACATTTGACCTGCGCCACATATTTTTATTTCATGCTACATAAATTCTAATGTTATTTTCATATTTCACTATTTATTGTGGTTATTTCATGCTTAGTAATTTGGGTACAAAATACTTGACCTGATGCATTCAATTTTGTTTATACTTATCATTTGGGTTCTTGCACTCGCTGGGTTGCCCACTGACAACCCTAGATTTGCATGTCCAGATCTTGCAGGTTGGACCGAGGTGGACCCATCAGCTAAGGACCAGGCCTTCTTTGAGGAGCAGGCGGATCAGCCGTCGCTCCATCTCGTCTTTCCCGCTCGCGAGATTCCCTCTTCTAGCTCGTGAGTCCTTATCTTTTCTATCCTGTACAGTCTACTTTTGTACTATCTGGTGATATAATATTTATGTAATATTATGTCACAATCTGTGATGACTGAATACTTGTACTATTTTGTGTTTGAATGTATAACACCACATATTTCTGCACTCTGATCACTGTATTGTTTGTATTGATGCTTAGCGTACATACATGATGGTACCATCGCCCTGCGTATGTACGTCGCAGTGGCGTCCCTGTATCGACGGGAGCGGGGCACCGCATTCATACTCCTCTAACATCTGCATTTCTCCTATAAATACCTGCAGTCTGAAAGGCAAAGGGGAACGATCAAGCAGAAAGTAGAATTTAGGCTAATTTGTAGTTTGTAACTTACGTTTTTTATTTTCTTTTATGTAATTTTATTTTCTTTATGTAACTGAGAGGAGATGATACTTTCATGGAGGAATGAGAGCAAACTTGTACTGAATGTGACACCAGTATAAGTGATCTTTTCTTCCATTGTTATTTGAATCAAATTGAACTTTCTTTTTCTTTTTTACTCTTATCTTCGTTTACTTTCCTCTTCTGTATTTGTGGATCCAAAAGAAACCAATAGCCTCGAAGTTGCCTTGCCTTGCAAGTGCCATTGATGACATATGGTGATGGATATCCATTTCAATGGTAGTGTAGCTTGTTCCTTCAATTCATAGTGTAAAACGGGAATGGGGAAGATCCTATTTGTCATACTTCGCTCGCCTTCAAGTAAAGGTACATCATCGATACGGGTCAAATGTAAGAAGACGCCGAAGAGGTAAGTAACTTTTTTAAGTTTTAATTTTCTTTTCTTTTAATTTTAGTGTAAATTACCAACACCTCAATCTTCTAGATTTCTTTCAATCTTTTTCAATTTCTTTGTACATATCCACTTTCATTTTCTCCACCTTCTCTATCTACCACTTTCTTCCTAACTTAACTTTAACTTATTTTTATTTCTTTTAAAGAACTAAAAGAAGATTTTTAACCATTCTTTGTAACTTAAAAGAGTACTTACTAAAAAAGCTTCCATCGCTAATCCCTCTTTGTGGATCACGACCCGCATAGCCACTTACTACAACGGTAAAATTGAGCACCTTGCATTACTGTTTTAAAAGTTCTGAAATTTGTATTTTTGTGTGAAGGTAAAACCTCAATCACATTTGCGCTTATCGTGATGTAATATGCTTGTAATATTATGTCACATCCTATGATTACTTTGTAATTGTACCCATATGTTGGAATGTATAATGCACCATATACTTCGTACTTTGATTCTTGCCTGTTTTGATTCTTATTGTATATATGTTATGGTATTTGTGACCTGAGTATATACGTCATAGTAACGTCTCCGTACCCGTGATATCGGGGCAATATAGGATGGAATCAGACTCTAGGCTCTGACATCCTCAGTACATCAAGATGGTAAATTAATTGTAAAGAAATTTGCAACTAGATTGAATGGATCCTGATTATATAATACAATTACAACTATAAGGTTAACTATTTCCTCTTGATCGTCCTTCTCTTGACTCCTGAATCCTTTCAATCCTTTCACTTCCAGTTCTCATCATCTTTTATACTAGTTTAAGATATGGACAGAAAGGGAATAAAGCAGCAGAGAACTGAACGAAGCTACTATACGATCTCTTCGACTAACTCTATGAAGCTCAGGTATTATCAGAATTGATCTATAGTTAGGTTATCATTCAAAAGACAGTATTCAGGACTTGCTTCAGTTATTTTGTATTCTTGGTTGTCTTTCAGAGTTATCAACACTTAGTATTCGAAATTCTTGATTATCGGTCTTCTTTATTTATGCTCAGTCTTATTGGGGTTTTCTATATTTTCAGTATTCTGGTCTATTTTTGGAGTAATAGTAGGTATGCAGCACATCAGGAATTCTATTACAGATTCTTCATCAAGTACAACTTCATGTCTCTCAGATAAAGAAGTGATATCGGATCAGTATTACAGGGCACCATCTGAAGATTTATACGGCAGAAAGTGCAGAAGATATCTAGGTCCCGAGTTTATTATACAGTCGTTGGAAGCGTCACCCATAGTTATTCATATCTTAATTGGTATAACCTCCTCCCTATCCTTTTTACGTACATCTTCTACTAATCAAAATTTTGAGGACGAAAATTTTGTAAGGTGAATGAAATATAAAACCCATTCTTGGAATACATACTTAGATACGTGTTCTAATTTTTCGATTGTATTTTTCAATTTTCTTCTCGTATTTAATTTTGTTTATGATTATTTATATTATCGTTTGGTATTGGATCCAAATTCCTGAATTCAGAGTCAGTCCGAGTCTGAATCGGGGACCTATCCCAGTGTACTGCTCGATTTGGTGTCTGATTTGATTAATTTCAGTTTCAAAATAATTTTCCAATATTTAGATTTTTATGATATTCTGTATTTTTTCTGAATTATTTTACAAGATCTTCAAATTCGGTGTCGACCTGTACCGCTATTCGATTCTCAGATTTTTAATTTACAAATAGAATTGAATTTTTAAAATCTGTCTTCATATTATTTCTTAGAATCACATTTTCTACTTTAGTTTTTTGTAGATTTTTTTAAATTTATCAAAACTCGATCGGACTTGGTGTCAGTCAGTATCTCCAATATATTCAAGGATTTTTAATTTGAAAACATGATTTAATTTCTGAAAATTGACTACATATTGTTCCTTAGAGTAATATTTTCTACCTTTGGGTATTTTTGAAAATTTTCCTGGATTAGTCAATATTTCTCTGATGATAAATAATAAATTTATTTCGGATTCTTACCTTTCTTTTCTTTTCTTTCCTTTCTTTTCTTTCTTAGTTTTTACCCCAACCTACCTGCCGCCCACGTGGGCCATCCTCATCAACACTCCTCACCCTATCACTCTCTCTCTCTCTTTCATTCTCCCTCTCTTTTTCTCTCTCTTCCTTTTCTTTCTCTCCCTGTCTCCTTCTCTTCCTATTTGCTAATGACGCGCCGCCCCTGGGCCAGCTCTGCAGCGCCGGCGACTTCCCTGGCGACCCAGTGTGTCAAACTCACCCCCATAGTCGATCCCCTCTCTCCTTTTATCTCTTTTTCTTTCTTTTTCTCTTCTTCTCTTCTTATTCTTCCTCTCTCCTCTAGATCCACCGCCATGGAACCGCCGCCGCCGCTGTGGGACCGCCGACCGACCCCAGTGAAGCCATCCTCTCCTCCCCCTCTCTTCTCATTCTTCGTCTTTTTCTTCCTCTTCTTCCTCCTCTTCTTCTTTCTCTTTTCTTTCCTTTCTTTCTTCTTTTCCCTCTTCTCTCCTCTAGATCTTGGTCGGGGCAACCAAAGCCGTTGCTGACCACCTGGCCGGCCGGTCCTCTTTCTCCCCTTTTGAATATCTCTCCTCTAGATCTCTCTCTTCTCTCTCTCTCTCTCTTTTCTCTTTCACTTCTCCCTCACCCTCACTCTCTTCTCTCTGTTGTCAATCGCTGTCAGCCACCACTGGCCGACCAAAGCTGGCCAGTCCCTTCTCTCCCTTCCCTTCTTTCTCTCAGTCTCTCTCCTTCACTCTTCTCTCTTTCTTTCTCTCTTGATCTCTTTCTATTTTCTCTCTATCTCTCTCTCAAATAGTGAAGGTGGGTGGTGCCCCATGCGCATGTATTTGGAGTTTCTGGATGTCACGGTGTTTTTTGAAGATTTAGGCATGCGTCCTCACCTCATTTCTGTGTTTCCCCGCTTCGACGGGTTGAATTATATTTTTGGGAAATTTGTATATTTGTATTTCTCTCATGTTGTATTTGTATTTCTGTAAATTGTATACCAACATTTATATATGGCCGATCGCCTAGGACTGTACATGTAATAGGTCTGTGACGAATGCCTATAGTAGTGTAGTTTAATACTTGTACATATACTCTGCCTATGTTGTTGTTCTATTACTGCTTTATACCATGCGTGGCCGACCCTTCGTGGTCATTTAGCCTCTAAGCTCTCTCCTCGGTTCTCCAGGCCCTATCAGCCTCTGGGCTCTACACTCAGCTTCCGGACTTCACCACTCCACAGATAGTCTAGTAGTCACCATATTTATATGTGTGCTTGTGTGGTGCTAATATTTGTGCAGATACTCTTGTATAGCCCACTTCTCGGGCTGGTTACCTAATAAGTTTTATCCCTTGCACCCTCTAGGTTTCGTATAGCTATCAGGAGTGCACTTAGATCTCATGGTCTCCTTATAGCCCTTTAGGCTCAGATACTGACAGGTCTTTCGGTCCCCTGGTAGGCGAGTCTAGTGCTCAATACTTTTTTGCTATAACTCCGTCCGAGTATAGTTACGCTGTGAGTGATAGATGTATGTTATCGTGGCTTCACCACGAGCGGTAACTACGCTGAACATGATAGCATTTAGTGTTGTGCGCTAGTTTCATTCCAGCCTTTCTCAGCTTTGCTTGATTGTTTGCTTGTTTGCTCACTGACTTATTTTTCTGCCTGCTGCTCAGCGTCAGGGCTTCACCACTATACTATCTGATAGCTTAGTTATTACCTATTATATTCGTGTGTTTGATACTGACACTTTTGCAGGTAATGACTCTGCCTTCGGTCTACTAGGGCTCTCGTCCACTTTCTCAAAAGAGAGAGTGCGTTCAGACCGTCAGGTCTCTTAGTTACGCCTGATAGGCGGACCTAGCATTCAACACTTTACCGCTTACTCCGTTCGAGTATAGTTACACCGTGAGCTCAGCTTCACCATGCGCGTGGTATAGCGTTTATACGCTTACTCTGTCGAGTGCATTTAGCCGTGCCGCAAGCGGTAACCATGCTGAACGTGATGACGTCTATTGCTGTGCGTTAGCTTCACTCCAGTCTTGCTTAGCTCTGCTTGGATGTTGCTTACTTGCTTGTCAGCTTGCCTGCTTGATAATTTAACTATTATTCTTTTCTTGATGGTTGTAAAGAGTTTGAAACCACTACTTATATTTTTCTCAAAACTGTATATTTTCTTGTATTTGTGCTGATTCCCTATATTTGTACCATTTTTCTGTAATCGTAGAGATCTCTTGCATCGATACCGTTTTCATGTATTGTGATATACAACAGTGACTGTCTACTGTGCCATCACTTTACATGCTATACTTGACACCTGACACCTGTATACCATCACCTGACACATGCATGTTATTACCTGCCATGCTTGACTCTTGACTAATGAGTTTACTATCAGTCATCATGAATTTATTAAAGGAGGAGATGAATCTTTCGATTCCAGCATCATCGAGGTCATATTTATCCTCGAGAGCTGTTCATAGTTCTTTAGCACTCTTATATTCATAACAGATGTTATATAGACTATCAAAGAGTGTACTAAAAATCCTATGAAGATAATGATAGTCAATTTTCTCAGATTTTAAATAGATGTAGGAAGAAGGAGTTGTAGAAGGAGTTTCAACAGGAGAAGATCCAATAGATGATGGTTTAGAAGAAGTGCAAGAATAGTGTCATCTATGGCGGAAATAACCTAAAGTGGTCAACCAGTACTTAATCTGGTTTGTCAATCGCTTAAAGTATGCGTCAGAGAATTTCTCCGATTTGACACCCTTAGAATAATCAGGATTGGCCACAGTGACGGGATGGTGCTACCTGAATTCTGTATTTCAAATTATTTGATAATGCAAGAATTTAGTTTATATTGGTAGTTTTAGATTAGGGTTTATAGAATAAAATAGTGTATAGTCCTTCTGTTGGCCTAGAGGCCCTTCACTCTACTTTTAATGATGATTAACTCATGTAGTTATAGTTTACTAATAATCTTGTGATATTTAGTTTCAGATATTTGATCAAGATATTAGTAGGTGATTAGCTTCAACAAAGGTGTTTTGGAGCTATCACATGTTGATTCAAGAGCTCGAGCATCAAGATCGCATCTAGTACTCGGTTGGAGTCAAGCTCGTTGAATCGCGTTTTGGATCGAGTCTACTTGGAGAAGGAGTTCTACAAGAAGACCGCGGTTGTGTTTAGTTTATGTTTAGATCTTGTGTAAAGATTAGATAGTATTGATATGCTCAAGTTCACATACACACACAAGTTTTAAAGTTTATTGGTTTTGGTTTTCGGTTTAACCAGATTTTGGATTTCATGTCAAACATATCGTTATAATATCTTTTATATATACTGGATTCTATCCATATACAATATGCTTCAAAGTTGTTTCAATATCATGTTTTTGTTTGTAGACAAATTTTGGAGAAAACGGTTTTCCATTTCAAAGTTTAGTTGTTGGAAAATACGGTTTTCGTTTAAAGGCCAAATTTCAATATCACAAAAATGGTTCAAATAGTTTATAATATGTATTGAATTTTAGTCACACATATTTGTATTTTAAAGATCATAAAAGAATTTATTTTTTGTGAAATTTATGTGATTTTATGAGATTTAATTGAAGGTAAAATTATCAAGTTTTTAATCCCTATAACAGTTGAACCTGGCCTTCTGCCGGTCTACCAGCCGGTCGACCGAGGCAGAAGTCGGTCGACCGGTCCCGACGTGCACAAACGTGCACGACAGTAGTGGCTGGTGGGCCAGTCGACCGAGTCGGTCGACCGCCAGAAAACTCTGCTCTCTGAAAATGGCCCCGGTCGACCAGGCGGTCGACTGGCAGAGAGCTGCTGGCGGTCAACCGGTGGCTCAACGGTCATAAAAATACCGCTGGCCGGTCGACCTGGAGATCATTTCTGACTTTTCCTGGCTGCCAACGGGCAGAATTTTGAGAGGTTATAAATACCCATCTCTTGAGCTGGTTTCTTCATGGTTTTAGAGAGCAAAAATTTTCTATCCTTTTTAGTGTTTAACAACAAGTTTTTAAAAGAGTTTTGGGCTTAAAAATTTTATCTTTATTTGTTTCAAAAAGGGTTGAAAAATTCAAAGAAAAAGAGAAGTCTTCGGGAATTATTTTGTTCTTCATTTCTATTTAATCCTAGAAGTTTTCCCAAGTATTTTCTTTTTGATTTTGATTTCCAAATTCTTTATTTTCTCACACTTGAGCTATCTATCTATCCTATCTATTAGGTCTTGTTTTTGGTGAGAAAAAAATTGGTTTGGTTTGTTGAGACCACTAAGTGTTGTGAACACTTTACTTGAGCTGTGGGTATCCCTCTTGTGTAAAGTGATTGTAAATGAGTTTGGTTTGGTTTGGTTGGTATCCCTCTAGTGAGAGGTGATTCTGGAGAAGTGTTTGAGTTTGTTGGTATCCCTTTAAGTATAGAGGTGATTGTGGTTGGTGTTTGGCCTTGTGCCTTATCCCTCTAGTGTGAGGTGATTGTTGTTTTGGCTAAATGTCTATCCTTCTAAGTGCAGAGGTGATCGTTGTTGTGCCTTACCTCTTGTGTAGAGATTGTGTTTGTTGGAGAGAGGAGTTGTGTACTCTAAAATTGTTACTCAAATCCTCAGTGTAGGTTCCCTGTGTGGGAGTCCTGTGTGGACGATATAGTGGAAATCCTTCTGTGTGAAGGCGGGGACGTAGAGCAGTGGCTCGAACCTCGAAACATATCTTGTTGTTTGCGATTGATCCACTATCTCTAACTCTCTCTTATATTGTGTCTTACATTATTTCATATTATTAATATCATACTTATATGCTTGGTATTGTTTGTGTGTCTCACTTGTGTTGAACCAAGAGAGCTTTACATAGCACCTCAACTTTTATTTAGAGGAATTTAGAGGAGATAGTTCAGAGCCCTTCACCGAAAATTCAGCTACACTCTTTAGTTACAATAAGTGTGTTGCAATTTATTTTTAATTTCGCATCATTTGTCATTAGATTAGCCATACATCTATTCACCCCCTCTAGGTGTACTTTCACCTTCTTTAATTATGTGCAAAATAATTGAAGTAAGATATAACAAGATATAGACTTGCCTTTTTAATTTTCCTAATTCAAAATTATAATAATAATAATTTCTAAAAGGTTATTCCAATATTTTAACTAATTTACTTCTAAATTTCTAATCAATAAGTCCAATTAAATTTTAGAAATAAACTAGCAAGAATTAATTAGCAATTGACTTGCAAGAATAAATAATCTTTAGAATAAATAGTAAGAATTATACAATTTTGCTTAGCCAAGTTTATTACAAGTAGTTAATTTTACTGATGAATGTATGTAGATCTTGTTATATTATAAATAAGACAAGATTTATTAATTTAAAATATCTTGTAAAAGATTTTCCTTTCGTAACAGAATAAATAAGATATTTTAAAAAAACAATTAAAAAAATTTATAATGAAAAGGATAAGGTTATTAAGTTTATTAAGATTTTTCTAAGATCTTGTAATAAAGTTTTACAATGAAAACAATCAGATTATGAAAGATTTTTAGTTAAATCTGAAAGATTTGACCTTCTCAGAATTTGAACAAAATGATTTTACTATGCAAGAACTTGTAAGTGATAAATATTAAATTAGATTTGAAGAAATCTTGCAACAGATAAAATAAGATCTAAATAGTTTAAAAAGATATTATAAATAATATTGTAATAAAATGGTTTAATGATATCTCTCTGAATATATGAAAATTGAAAATTAGATCAAAAAAAACTTTTAGTAGAGTTTAGATCTTGATAGCTTGGTTTTGTGACAAATGTATTTCAATAAATTTGTTTTGAAAATTTTAGCAAGAATTAAATGATTTCTATTGCAAGAACAAATTTAACAAACAACAACAATAACAACTAAGTCATTTGTCCCAAGTATTTGGGGTAGGCCATATTAACCAAAGAGAATTACGCCGGATCGGGCACATGAATCAGCTTTCTCCACTCATTCTTATCAAGCAATATGCCTTCACTAAGACCTTTAGCCTCTATATCTTGTCATATTATCTCAATCCATGTTTTCTTCGATCTCCCTTGCGCTTTTTAACTTGCCCTAAATTGATATGCTCTATTCGCTGGGCTCGGCATCTGTAGATATACGTCACACATGACCATACCATCGTAAGCGGGTTTCTCTCATCTTCTCTTTTATAGAGGTTACACCTATCTTATAGGAATATCCTCATTTCTCACCTTATCTCTCCGCGTGTTACCACACATGCAACGAAGCATGCACATCTCTGCTACACTCATCTTCTGGGCATGATGTCTCCATATAGCCTAACATTCTGTGCCATATAACAAAGCTGGCCTAATAGCAGTCCGATAAAACTTTCTCTTCAGCCAAAACAGAATGTGACAATCACATAAAACTCCTGTTGCGCTCCTCCATTTTAACCAGCTGGCAGAAATCCTATGGCTGACATCACTATGATCTCCCTATCCTTTAGATAGTAGAACCCAAGTACTTAAAATGACTGCTTATCGATATTTTTTGTCCATCTAGTCTCACAATACTATAATCTCGGATTCCCTATTTACTGAATTTACACTCCATATACTCTGTTTTAGCCCTACGTAATCTGAAACCTCGAGATTCTAGAGTTTGCCTCCATAACTCCAATTTGGCATTTACCTTAGCTCTCATCTTATTGATTAGGACAATATCACAACAAATAATATACACCACGGTATCTCATCTTAAGTAACTCTAGTAAGCTCATCCATCACTATTGCAAATAAGAATGGACTCAATGCAGATCCTTGATGTAATCGAATTTGATGCAATCAAATTGTGATAGAAAAATCACTTGTTATGTCTCCACAAGTTCTGACATTTGCCGCTACTCCATCATACATATCCTTGATTATGTTAATATATTTGATGGGGACTCCTTTTTTTTATCAATGTCCACCATAATACCTATCTTGGCACTTTTTCATAAGCTTTTTCTAAATCAATAAAAACCATATGCAAATTTCTCTTCCTCTCTCGAAATCGCTCTATAAGTTGATGAAGCAAATGAATAGCTTCTATCGTCGATCGCCCCGACATAAACCCAAACTGGTTCTCTGATATTATAACATTTTGCCTTAATCTATATTCAATTACCTTTTCCCAAAGCTTCATGGTGTGACACATGAGTTTTATTCCATGATAGTTTGAACAACTCTGGATATTACCCTTGTTCTTATAGAGAGGTACTAAGGTACTCTTCCTCCACTCATTTGACATCTTTTAGTTAGTCAGATCTTATTAAAGAGGTTTGTCAGCCATCTCATGCCCACCTCTTCTAAGCATCTCCATATCTCAATAGGAATTCCATCCGGGCCAACAACTTTCCTTGACTTCATCCTCCTCTAGGCCTCTTTAACTTCATATTCGCTAATTCTGTGCATATACTTATGGTTCATATTCTGACACTGAATGGTAAGGTCATCCAAATCTTAAGTAGAACTACTATTGAATATTTGTCAAAATACTCTCTACATCTTTCTTTAATTTCTTCATCTCGAACTAAGACTTTCTGATTCTCATCTTTGACACACGTCACAGTACATAAGTCTATAGTCTTTCTCTCCCTTATTCGAGAAATTTTATATATATCCTTTTCAATTTCCTTGGTGTCCAACTTCTCATACACTTCTTTATACACTTTAACTGCAAGAACAAATTTAACAGCATAAAAAATGTTAATTGCACGAACAAGTATTTAAAGATTTAATTAGGTTGCATGAAATATTTTCTAAATTCAATTGCATGAAAATTATCAGATAATATCTTTTTTCAAGATTGTAGGATATATAACAATATTTTTAAATTTTAAATCATGCAACAAATTAAAACATAAAATTTTTATCAAACTAAATACTTGTCCTAATCATGCAACTAATATGAAGAATTAAAAAGCAAATAAAATGCTAGCCTGGGTAATGTAGTCGTGTAGAAGCACTGCCTTAGAAGAAAGACGGTCGGTCCTTGGTCCGAATTTGAAAAGAACTCCTCTTCTAGCTGTGAAAACTCTCCCAATAATTCACCAGCACCCAGCCCAAGACGATGAAGATTCGTTGCCCAAAAGTAAAAGAAATCTAGAGAAATTACCAAAAGTTGAACTAGAATTTTGTAATAAAGAAATATAAGAGGGAGACAGAATGTTGCAGCTGTCCAAGTAACTAAATGAACTGCGAGAAGAAATATTTAGATTTTCATAGTCCAGCAGTTGTAACAGCCCCCACTCCAAATCCGTACACGATCATGCAGTTTGTGATATTCGCGAGCAGAACAGAAGAATGGGTCAAATATAACAGAAAATCCCGAAAATATTAAAACAGAATTTTAAATAAAATTTTAAAATGGATAAAATCAAAACAAAAATTTTTCAGGTTCAAGAGCCCTTAAATCAAACTGCAGACGTGTCTGCAGGTCGTGGGCGCGCGCCTCCCGAACCCGAACCCAGCCCAGCCAAGCCCAGTTCGATTTAGCATGTGCGCGTGCGTGTGGGGAGGTGGCCCATGGCCCAACACTCAAAATAATAGGCATGAGAGGGGTTAGTATATATTCCACTCAACTTCTCATGTCCTATCCAATGTGGGACTAAAACCAAAAGTCAAATAAGGAGAAAACTCAAGTTTTCCCTCGAAATCCAAAGCACATCCAATAGTCCCCCCCTCAAAAAAAAAACTTGAGTTTAAGGGAAAATAAACAAATCAACCATAATAAATAACAAATAAATTATCAGATCATAAAACATGAGAGAAATTGGGTAACATCATACTGTGAATTCGGGACAGGTGGACTACGCTTGAAACCTTTCTAAGTGAATTGATCGTCATCTGAGAGACATAGTATACTACTTGGAACTAGCCTTTTTTTATCAGATATTGATAGAATACACACACATTAAGTCTCTATCTATTGAGCAAGCAGGTTGAGCATTAAGGCCATGCTCACAATAATTGACTGATGCGAGTTTCTAGGGTTAGCCCTGCCCCCCAACCACGGCCATCACCGTTTCTCTCACGTAGGTAAGCCCTTAAGGTATTACAACTGGATGGTACCCTCCATACTACATGCATTAGACTTATTAAGAGTTAAACTCAACCTTATCTAGCTGTATCATAAGAGCATTAATCGGGGGAAAACCGTACATAAAAAATATATGTTTCGAAATCACGAGTTAAAATGCATGTTTTGGCTTCCTCAATACTTTCGTTATAACATAGAGCTAAATGGTCGAATCCACAGGGATAGGAAGCGATAGAAGCTTTACCGGTCTATTTACGTGTATGTTAATAGTTCTCTATGTTTTAAAGAATGAAAAGAAAAGAAATAAAGAATGAAAAGAGAAGAGTACAGTGTAACACGAAAAAGTGGGAACATAGAAGAGAAGATATTTGAGATTTTTGAAATTATTTCAAAAATAAAGTAAAAAAGAAAGAAAACTCATGATTACTAACTATTAATGGCTCCACTAACTATATTAATTTTTTTAGTGATAGTTATCTCGCATGTATCCTTGGCCATCACTAGTCCTTGGTTCAAGAGCGTTTCAAAGTATGACCCATAAGATAACTCATCACGTCTAAACTCAACAAACAAGTCCAAACTACACTCAAACTATCAAAACTAAATAAAGCAAGTATGGAATAAAGTAATGTTAGCTTGTTTAGAGAGTGAGGATGTTAGAGTGTTAGAATCCATCATCATGAGCCATCAATGGCTCTTGCAAGAGCAAGGCCAAGTAGAGGCTATTAGATTCATGTGGATTATTAAGTAAGGAGTAAGCAAATTAGTGGTTAGTAGTTAGTTGTCATGAGAAAAATTAGCTAAGCATGTAAAAAGAGTTAGAGAGAAAAACCAATGAGAAATAAAGAGAGAACCTTTCATAAATTGTCACCTTTCATTACATGAACTCTTAAGTTCATCCTATGTACTACTCTCTTCCCTATTAAAAAAATCTACAAGAAATAAAAAATATAAAAGAGGAAGAAGAAGAACAACTAACTTAAACTAAAGAGAAGAAACTACTCTAAAACTACATACATAGAGAAGAAACAACCCTAAAAACCTCCTCCAACTCTGTTCTAAAAATACTGGGCATTTGTAGGCAAAAAGGGGCACCCGGAGAGTGTACGGAGTCACGTGTCAAATCATGACACGTGGCTTCTAGCTATGGCCGCGTTTCTGTGCCATAAAGGCGCCACGTGCGCGGCGCCGCGCCTGCACGTGTTTGTCAGTTCGTCCCTCTATCTGCTGTACCTCCTGGTTTCTGAATATGATCACCCGGTTTTTAGAGGTTCACCATCTAAAGTCAATGGCTATATGTGCAGGCTTAAATCCCAAATAAATGGGATTTTGGGCTTCTTCTTATTTCATATCATGAACCTATAAACATACAAGAGACGTGTTATTAACAGAATTTCATATTTAATAAATGTGAAGATATGGTTTAAATATGTATATTTAAAGACTAATCACACCCCCACACTTATCTTTTGCTCGTCTCGAGCAAAACAGAAAATCTAATTAAGAAAATTATTACACCACTTCGCAGGTGATGCGATTGCACTGAGCGTATACAACAAGTCGTTAAACCTCTAGGTTTCTCCTAGAGGAGAAGTTTTATTTCCTGAGGTTTTCAGCGGATTACACCCACAAAATCCATAAAAAAGACATCAAATGTTAGAATTTTGAAAACACATTTTGAAATAGAGAAAAGTGTTAAATATTTTTGCAGAAAATTAAGCGATCTAAGGTCATAGGTTACCGAAAATTATTCTCCTTAAACTAAATCCAAATACAAAATCTTATTATAAGTTAAATGTAAGAATTTAAAATTGAGTCGATTATTTGATCTTTCATAAAACTCTTAGAAAAATATGCACTTTGTGAACTGTGAAGATTTTTGGATATCAACTCTAACTTTCATGTCATTTATTTGTGTATATATATATATTAGTTTTCTCATGCTTTCTTAATTACCCGGGTAGTGAGCCTTTAGCCAGTGACTCTCAAACCAGACGATTTTAGGGCACCAGATGAGAAAACATCCCTCGGGCTTAAAGACTCGAGTAAGTAAGGTCACAAAAATAAAGGAGACTATTTTGTTTTTATCCATCTTTTTAGGCGTGAATAATTATGCTTTCTGAGGCATAATTACCCAGCTTCAATAAGTGATTTTTATTATCATTATTTTTTATGGTATTTTTAGTCTTTGTTTCAATCCCCCAAAAAACTATGTAAGTGTGAAGTGCATATATCTAAGACAAAAAAATTCAAGATCAAATTATCTTTCCAATCTTACTTCCTTATCCTAAAATTTAAATAAAATATATTATTTTGACTTAGTTTAAAAATTCATAATTTTAGATCTTCTTAATTCCTAAGATCCTCTTAACTTTCTTATAAATAAATCAAAGCTATTTCTCTTATGTCAAAATTTTTTGTAAAAAGAAAAGAAAAGAGTCTCTATACAAAAGAAAAATCTAAAAATTTCCTAAAAAGAAGTGTAAAAGAAAAAAATAAAAAACAAACTATGTTAGTAAATCTACCCCCACACTTATCTCATGCATTTCCTCAATGCATCATGAATGTGTATATGTATGAACGAATGAAAAGGAAGGAAAATTACCTCATGGTAGTGGTTTCGGTGGTAGTCTAATTGGTCCACGAAATGCGGCCCAATTCAACAATTGTGGATCGTGCAAGAACCCACCAGTGATCTCTCTAATACGACCCAGCAAAAGAGTGATTAAGTGAATGATCTTAATTAAAAAAAATTATCCCCATCTAATGTTTAATTTTCAAAAATAATTACTGAGTCATTTTGTTCAATATCCTTGTCCCATAATGAAGTGTGATTTTGGAAGATGATTGATTTGGACTCAAATAGAAGAGCAAAACTGATACCAACAGGAATTTGACTCAGATCAAGTCGAGATTCAAAAGTGAGAGTCGAAATTGGTTCAAACATGGTGTCCAAATCAAAGAATTAATGATCACATACTTTTCCATTAACGGAATATGATCGTAAAATATTGGTGATTCTATTTCACGGTGTACTGGAACAGGACAATGTTGACTCTAGAATAAAGAAAAAAAAAATCTGGTAAAGACACCGGAGTCATTATTGAGTTAAAAAGTGAAATAAAATTACAACTTGAAGTTTAGGATTACTTTCATGTTCAATTTCAATTCAGGAATGTAACTTGTCAAAATGTCAATGTGATTTTCAAAACTTAGAGTTTGATCAAGTTCTGATGGATGTGCTGAATTGAATCTTGGTTTCCAAAATAACATGATTCTTGGGTCTAAATCGATAGAGTTAGGGATATAAGTATTGGTCAAAGGTTGACAAGAAATACTTTTCTCATTCTCATTGATCAATTCACTCATTATTGAGTCTAATCCACTGATAGGCCGGGTAATAGAATTTTGAGTCTGAATCATGTCTTCCATACTCTTTGCAATTGGTTCTTCTTGAAAATGAGTATGGAAGTTGGTTTTGAAAATTACGGTGAATTCGTGAGCCCATCGGATTTTGTGATTGTTGCTCGGACTCACGCAAGAGTTTCATATTCATTTTCAAGATGGATGGTTATTCATTTTGAATCGGTGTGACTGGAAAAGATGAGTATGACTCTTAAAAATTTAGTTGAGATGATGAGTCCACATATTTTGAAATTGTGGAGATATTTCACAAAAGACTTCCAAACTCTTTTTTAACTCAGATTTTTCTTCAATTGGATATTCTAGAAAATGAGTATATGGAGTCTGATGTGAGAAGGATTATGAATTGAAAAAAATTTGAATTTGTTGTTGGGACTCAAGCATGACTTCCATACTCCTTTCCAAATTAGATTTTTTTTCCAGAGGGTGGTTCTGGAAAAGGAGTATAGTAAGCAAAATTGAGGAATGAATATTGCGAAAATTGTGGATAAGATGGTTGAAAATTTAACTCGGGGGAGGCGAACCCCATGAACTCTGTGAAAAGTAGAAATTATTTTGAAAATCTTAGTTTTAGGATTGGGGGTATGGGTCAATTGAGTCGGATATTCCCAGTCCGCCTATATGGTTTGGTTCATATTGTACATAACCGGTTGAAATTATCAGAGTCAAATGAGGTTGGGGTGAAATATGGATTTATATTAGGATTGAAAGAATTATTGTTGAAATCCATTTCACATTTACCAAAAATAAAACAAACAAACATAAAAAAAGAAAAGAAAAAAAAGAAAATAAGCATATGCTATGGTTGACTTAGACCTAGACGACTCCTAACTGGTTAGATTATCCACGGGGGATACCTTTTAGAAATCTGACCATAAGTAAATCGGCCAGGTAAAGACAAGACTAGTGTGAGGTATCCATGCTGGAGCAACGGGCCTAATTATGTCAAACCACTGTTCTTCGAGGTTTCGCCTCTCAACCCCAATCTCTGACACTGATTTGACAAGAGTCAAACTCTAACAACTTTCCCCTTAGGTCAATCTCTTAATGAGTCCGAGATGTCCCTAGGGGCCAACGTCTAGTAAATTTTATTTAGGCTTGAGTTGTGTGAATGGGGAGGATTTTGGGCTAAGAAAGGGTAATGACTTCCCTACCTTATCTTGTATTGGATTTTGACCTTAAGTCCGATTCGTACAAATATGCAATATTGAAAAGAATGAACACACAAAATAAGTAAATCACTCATGTGTTTGTCCTATACTATATGTAATGCCATATATACACCTCGGTCCAGATCACAACAACAGAAGAAATAAAATACAGTATATTAGAATGAAATTGACACGTTCATAGATGCAAATGTCTAAACCATTTTAAAAACATTCAATTACTATATTTTAGTTCTTAAAATTATTACAGTACACAAGTAATATAAATAAACTAGCAGTAGAATATAGGAATATACAAGAATTTACCCAACCACACAAAAGCAGTGTCAACTTTTTCAATGCTAAAAATTTGATCTGCACACCAAAAACAAAAAGAAAAGTTAATAAAAAACATGAGATCAAACCGTTCCATCCCCGGCAATGACGCCAAAATTTGATTAGGGGAAAACCATGCACGAAAAGTGTATGTTTTGAAATCATGATTAAAAGTGCGTGCTTTGGCTTCCTCAATACTTTCTTATAGCATAGAAACTAAACGTGTTGAATTCACAGGGACAAGATGTGATAGAAGCTTTACCAGTCTATTCACGTGTGTGTTAACAGTTCTTCTATGATTTAAAAATGAAAAGAAAAGAAAATAAAGAATGAAAAGAGAAGAGTACGGTGAAACACGAAGAAGTGGGAACATAAAGAGAAGATATTTGTGGTTTTTGAAACTATTTCTAAAACAAAGTAAAAAGGGAAAGAAAACTCATGGTTGCTAACTACTAATGGCTCCATTAATCATGCTAACCTCTTAGTGATAGTAGCTTCACATGTATCTTTGGCCATCACTAGTCCTTAGTTCAAGAGCGTTTCAAAGCATGATACATAAGATAACTCATCACGTCAAAACTCACAAACTAGTCCAAACTACACTTAAACCATCAAAACTAAATAAAAGTAAGTATGGAATAAAGTAATGTTAGCTTGTTAGAGAGTTAGGATGTTAGAGTGTTAGAATTCATCATCATGAGCCATCAATGGCTCTTACAAGAGCAAGACCAAGTAGAGGCTATTAGATTCATGTGGATTATCAAGTAAGGAGTAAGCAAGTTAGTGGTTAGTAGTTAGTTGCCATGAGAAAAAATTAACTAAGCATGTAAAAGGAGTGAGAGAGAAGAAATAATAAGAGATAAAGAGAGAACCTTTCATAGATTGTCACCTTCTATTATACGAATTCTTTCTTTCATCCTATATACTACTCTCTTTCCTATTACAAAATCTATAAGAAATGGAAAACATAAAAAAGAGAAGAAGAACAACTAATCTAAACTAAAGAGAAGAAACTACTCTAAAAACTACATACATGAAGAAGAAACAACCCAAAAACCTCCTCCATCTCTGTTCTAAAAATTCTGGCAATTTATAGACAAAAAGGGGTACCAGGGAGAGTGTACGTGTTTTCCATTATATTCGCAAAGGGGGAAAACTTACAAAAAAGAGTTTGAGGAGCTAAATTACAAGTATTCTCAAAAGATTACAAGTAGATCTCCTCAGAGATTCTGGAGAAGTGTGCCGATAGGAGTCTGGTCAGCGCGCGACCACTTTGTCCCTTTGACGATGCGAGTGATGAGATTCCCTTCTCGCCTGGTTCGGGAATCAGAGAACAGAAGGTTGGTAGAACCCTCTTGCTGCTTCTCAAAATCGCCTTCAATAAGGAATTCCTTCTCACCTGGTTCTAAAAATTCCTTGAGAAGAAGGACGATGTTAGGGTATCAACACCCTGGATAGAGAAAGCAATTCTCTAAAAGGTCTCTGAATTCGAGAGCGCACGGTGCGTTATGAAGAAGCCTCTGCTTGCGGAGTCCTCCTGCGTGTGTGCGTCTGCGCGTCTCTGCGTGTGTCTGCCTGTCTCTCTCCTTGTACCCTTGATGGGCTATTTATAGGGAGAGCAAGGGTATAATCGTCTCTTGAAGATATGGAAACAGATTGAATCAAATCCGTTTAAATCTGGAAAGTAGCCTTGCTGCGAGGCTAGGATCGGCTTCTGCGAAGCTAGAATTGGCAGGTCGGTGGACCTTCTCGATCTGTTTTGATCCTTTCCGTATCGTTGGAGGATTTTCCTTGATCTTCTTACTTGTTTTAGAAGAGTCAAGAGATTGTGGCAATCAACTGCCAAATTTGATCTCTGATTTGATCTTAATTGGATTTGATCTGATTGGATCCGATCTCATCTGGAGATTTGATTGGTCAAAGGTTGACCATAGTAGACCAATAGCGGAGCTGTCTGTATTGAGCTCGTAGCGGAGCTAGAGACGGTTTCTGGCGAAGTCCGAAAGAAACCCTTTGGCGGAGCTGGAAGTCCTTTGTGGCGAAGTTTGCGAGTCAGCTTCTTGGCGAGGCTTTGAATGGCTTCAAGGCGAAGTCGGTGATATTAGCCTCTCAGGCGAGGCTATCCCTTTGGGCTCATGTAATCCTAAGTGTTAGCACCTTAGACCTGCTGAGGTCTGTTTAGAAACAATCCGGGTTCACTGTCTGCTTGCTGGATCAGTGGAGTCCAAGTTGCTTCCTTGTCCCTCGGAGATGGATGAAAACTGGTCTTCAGCTCGTCTGTCACTTGTCTTTTGTAAATGTCAACAAGTTTAGACATTGTTCGGACCAATAAGAATCTTGTCTTTTTTTAAGTGTCAACAAGACCCCCTTCAAAGTTTTCAGAAGTCTGCAATGGCTCAGACTTTGAAATACTTTGAACTGCTCTGATAGGTGGTGAATGAACGTCGCCATGATGGTTGAGTTCAGCTTCGCTTTAAATCCTGCTTTGGGATGTTTGCCGAAGAATTGCATAGGTTCGTGCCTCTGAATAACTTCGCGTGCGAGTAGCCCCGCGTCTGGGCTTCCGAAGATATGTTCGCTTGGGAACGCATGTCGCTTTCCCGAGATCAACCGCCGTGGGTCGATTTTCAAGGAAGATTTTCTCCTTCTCTTGCGCTGACCGGGGAAGTTATTCTCCGATTTGCACGTTTCCAAGGGAGGATATTCCCTTTCTTCAAGGCGCCATAAGTGCCTTTATGAGGGAGACGTTTCTCCCTTCGCGCGGTTCCAAGGGAAACCGTCCCTTTTCTCAAGGCGTAATAAATGCCTTAAATGCGCTCGTGCTTCCACGCTTGAGGCGGCAGCGGTCAGGTCATGAGGCCTATAAATAGGACACTTGAGGTCCTCTGAAGAGAAGTGATCTGCTCTTCTCCTCTTCTCTTGGTTGAGAGAGAGATACTCAGATCTCTGAATTAGTGGGAATGCCCACTCTGGTCATTATCTGGCCAAGGACCGGTAAGTCTTGATCATTCAACGACTTCACCGATTTTAGGGAATTCATCTCCCTTAATTCAGCTTTAGCGGCTGCTTCAGGGATTAGTTTCCCTTATTCTTCATCTTGCAATTGACTGGTCTGCAGAGAAGGATTTTGACATAGCTTTCCCAATGAAGCTATCATCTTGACTTGATCACAGAAAGATCATTGTATGTAAGTCCGCTACATAGGCAGAACTTGGGACCTGGTATCTTCAAGGTTGAGCCAGTCTTGCCATATAGGTGAGGTTAAGACTGTGTCCCATAGGATCAGTCTGGCTTCGCCATATAGGCGAGGCTAGGACTTGGCGTTTGCTGAGCTAGCCTATCATCACCGTGTAAGCGAGGCTTATCCTCTGTTTTACTGAAACTGGATCGCTTCGACCCAAAGGATTTGGCTTAATTCTTTTGTAGCCTCTCCTGTGCTTAGTTGCTAATCTGTTCTGATTTGCCTTGCAGTGGGCTATGTTCGCCAATCTTGTGACTTGATGGAAGGAATCATAAAATTGCTTTATGCTTCCCCGGTTGAAGCTTTACTTTTAAGCAGGAGGAACGACTTGGGGAAGCGGGTGCGTGTCCCAGAGGCTATTGGCAGCCTCTTATACGAGATGATTCGTTCTGAGGTGAGGCTGGTAGCCGCTTATCCGGAGATGATCCGCTTCGGGGTAGTGGGCGTCACCTGTGAGATCACTGGCATCATCGCCAACTTTCAACTTTGGTGGCCTTTGTCGGGGACGATCCACTTCGGGAGAGCAGGCATCACACCTGTCGGACCACTGACATCACTGCCAATTCCCATTATAGGTGGTCTGACGTGTTGGCAGCGATAAGTTTTATTGCCAGGCTTCAACAAGATGACCTCGCTTTCTAGTGGCAAATCTGCCATTTTTGTGGAGAATTATGGCCGTGTCTCCGTGACACAACTGGTTACAGCCTTGTGCAGGAGGAAGGCCTTTCATGTCCAGCCGGTCTGACTTAGAAGCAGATAAAATCGCTTGTATGCCTTTTGCGCAAATGACCCTGTCGAGCCACTGAATGTGTTGTATGAAACCAACTTTGATGTAATATCAATGTACCCTTCCTTTTAAATCAATGAAAGTTCATCTTCTGATCCTCTGATTTTTGCTTACTTTCATTGAAAGTTTGGCCATAGCGGGGCTAAACAGTATGCGGAGTTAAAGGCATAGTCCCTTCTTTGAATGAACCTCGTGAAACTGGTATGTCTGCGAACAACGCCTTTTTAAGGGGCTAAGATAAGCCTTTGCGCGAAGTCGCATTTTAAGCCAGGGCGAAGTTAACCCTTAGTGGGATCGAAGCAGCGCTTCTCGGGAAGGCGCTTCGGGTGGTGTTTCGAATTAATTCGAAACGGCGGCGTACACCCTTTTCGAGGCCTTGTTTCAGGCGCTGATTGGCCTATAAAAGCCCGATCGGGCTGAACAGGAAAAGATCTCCTTTTTCAGAGAAATTTCTTGACTTTCCCTCTCCCTCTTCTTTCTTCATTCAGAGAACTTTGAGAATTCTTACCGCTCTTCAATGGCGCCCAAAAGACGAGCTGGGAAAGAAGTGGCGACTTCTGCAAGGGAGGGTCCTCCTCCGGTCATCGAGCGACCAATCGCCGGTAAGAGACTTTCTCTCATAATTAGAGACTACGGTCTCTTTCTTTTAAAACCCGGTATTTGGCTTATCAGGACGATCGAATATGATCTGTCCACGTTAGGGAACTCGTCTCCCTGAATTTCCCTATCTTCTTTGTACAGGGAATTAAGAACTGAACAGTTCTTCTTTGGGCTTCCGTATGAAGCCATTACTTGGGCTGTCTTCGTCTTGTTTGAGGAACAGGACTCGGGTCTGTCTCTTCAGTCATGGCCACGAAGGATGACTCTTGACCATAATGCCCTCTTGATGACGTCAGCCCTTAAGGCTGTACCACTTCCTGCTTAAGCGAAGTTGGTATTTAGACGTTTTCTGTAAAATGCAGATTTGTCTGCGGGATCAAGCTTTGTCGAGGCTGTCGCTTACTGGCCTTGCTCACGGGGCGAGGCTATGCCTTAGCGAATCTCTATCTCCATGTCCGCTTGACTGTTGAACTAATCATAGTTCTTTTCCTTTTTCTTTCTTTGCAGTGCCCTACACCCCTGGTTCCTTGAATAGTCTGTTTGGGATGACCAGCCGAGCGGATGGCAGCATCAGCCTTCAATTCTATGGCCAGGCTTCTCTCTTTAGTGAGCGGAGTTCCGTCGTCCGGACACGCTTATCCATGGTGGTGACCCGCTCACCATGAGGAATATTCTAACCACCGCTCCTCTCGAAGACATCGACCGTCGGACTTATAAAAAGCCCAATTTCATGTTCGGAGATGCCGCGTCCGATCCTGATCGCCAATTGCAGGCAGGCGAGGGACATTGGATCTTCGAGTTGGATGGCGAGAAGTTTTATCTTCCGTCTAACAAGCGGCACTTTCCTTTGTCTTCTTTTGAGTGTGTAACTCAGGCTCGGAAGATGGCATGGGGCGTGAGCCGAAGTGTCGAGTCCGTCCACGTCGGGAGATTAAATCTCAGTCTCCTGTTTTTTCAAGGTCGAGCCCTCCTCACAACATAATAGGCCTATATCCTGGAAACGTATCGCGGGAGCTTCCGGTAGGAGAGAATCCGGCTGTGGCGCAGACCTTGGCACCCAATTCTGCGCAGTTGACGGGAATTATCCCGCCACTGACTTCAGGACTCCTGGTTGGGTTCAACCCCAAAGACATGGTGGGCGGATTTGACTAACTATATCCTCGCTCACTTCGAGGAGGACTTGGAGAGGTTGAACCTCTATGAGGCCGTAAGGGCGACATGCTACGGCATTGATATGAAGGTGGCGTGTTTTCTACGCCATCCTTGAGTGTATTGCCCAGCTTCGGGGACTTTTCTCACCCCAGTTGGCGAGTTGGGCATGACTTTGCCCGAGATGAGGGAAATCTCTGCCCTGCCTTTCGGGTCTCTCCCGTATGAAGAGTACTTTCCATGCGAGACGGAGTTGGCTCTGCTGGAGAAGCAGGAGCCTGCTTTATTTGAGACTTATCGGGAGTTAATGTGCTATTTGCACATTTGTTCTAGCATCCATGGTGGCAGCAAGGGTAGCTTGAAGAGCTTGAAGAACTGGGGGAGTTACCTATTCCCAGATATGAAGAATGCTCCTGAGGCAGCTCATTGTGGAGTTGCAGATGGCGACATTTTTGAACGGATGGAGGTATGCCTCCAAAGGGATATTGTCATGACAGAAGACGATGGTCCCTATAAGAAGGTGATGTCCTTCGGAGCTTTCACCATCAGGCTCGTCAGCCGATGTCCCGGAAGGCACTGTTGGCCGGTTTCTTAACCGTCTGGTTGAAGAAATGCGTAGTGCCATCCTCCTCGGGTGACATCGTCCACCCGAATGTTTTGCTGCCTGCTGTTCGCTTGGGTCCATGGCCACCGTCTGGGTCTCCTTCGGCCATGGTGTGCTGTATTCAAAGAGGCCTTCGCGCATTAACAGAGGCTTTCTGCAGGCCACCGGTGACGAGGCGTGGAAGAGTGTCATCCTGCCTTGTGATGGACCCAATCCTAGGGTGGGTCTGCCATACACTTACTTAATGGCGTGGTTTGCCTTGCACTGCCCTTCTTTGATTGAAGCTAGAGAGGACCCTCCGCAAGGTGTTCAAATGGCTCTTCTCCGCCGATTCGAAGGATGTTCCTGGCTGAAGACCTACGTGGCCGAGGCCCGCAAGTTAGTGCGTTGTCATGACGCTTACAACCATTCCGTTGTTTTCCTCGCATTCGGGGCGTAGGATACGACGAGGAAATCCGAGATGCGGAGTCAGGACGGTCTCCCATAAGTCGGGGGTTTTTTGAGTGGCTGGTCAGCATCGGCCCTCACATTTATTGTATAGAAGCGGGGATGTCTGCTATTTAGAACCTTACATCCCAAGCCGGTTTGCTCGACAATTTGGGTACGACCAGCTGTATGTGGGCAACCCTAATCTCGATTTAGCCTTCATGGGAGTCTCATCGATGGGGCCCATGCCTGGCGATTCTTTACTGCGGGCGGCACTGGGGCGTGGCTGCGCACACCATTGAAGGATCCCAACCTTCTGACGACCCTGTGCTTTTGCCAGTGGTATGCGGCTTCCAACTCCACACCTCCTGGGTTCAATGCCAACCGTTCGGGTGTGAAGTTAATCTCTCATCGACTGAAGCGGAAGGCTTCTGAGAGAAAGGAAGGCAAACGGGTTCGTGTCTCTGGCTTGGAGGAGTTCATCGCTGTAGATGATAGCGAGGCTTCTGATGCAGGGAGTCCTCGCTTTGAGGCGGGGACGGAGCTGATACTCATGCTGGCTCTGGTGTGGTGGGACATCTTCCCCACGACGTGCGAGAGAAGTGGAAGAAGAGGATTCTGACGTCCACTTCAAGAGGAAGCGTGGGAGTGAATCCCGCAGGAGGTCGTTGGCGAAGAAGCCCCGTCGCCCGGCTCCTACAATTGTGGCGGAGGACCGTCCCTCTGCAGTGATTCCTCTTACTGCCCCATTAGCGGCTGAACCGTCGGTCGCTGAACCGACTAGCGGTGAATTTGCTCCGGGTCTGGGTAAGATTAACCCCATCCATATAGTACGCCTTGGTGTATCCCAAATAACTCATTATTTGCTTCTTGTTGCAGGAGCTGAGGCGGTTGGGGAGCAAGGGGAACATTATGGTCCCCTATTCGCTTATAGGACTGCTGTTGGTCCTTTACTCACGCGGAGGAGTCCGGAGGTGATGTAGCCGACATTGGTCCCTCGGCGCTGGGACTTCTAAAGAAGTCCTGAGGCATCGAGCTCTATCGGGTGGTCCACAAGATACTCGGCAAGCGAAAGCGAGCCGGCTGTTCGTGCTGATTCTGGCAAAAATTTTCCGATGGAGCCCCTGGAGACTGATGCGGCTGACGAGATGTTCGAGGCAACATCATCCTTTGGTATTGTCCTAACCTCTTGGCTTCTTTGTATGTAGTGTCCCGACTAACCGTAGTCTTGTTACAGGTGTTCGACCTCAAAGTGCATCAGCTTTAAGAGAGCCGGAAAATCCCCCCGAAGGGCCAAGGGGTGATACGAGCGCTTCGACCGCGGCGGATGCTGCTATGTTGGACGCGCTGTATGGCGACCTGCCTTCTTATCGGCCCAAATCAGCCGAAAGGCCAGAAGTTGCGGAGGCGGCAGTCCCGGAGGTGTCCTCACTCCTAACTGTATCAACGAGTGGGGTGCCAACGATTTTGCCAAGTACGGAGTTGAGGGTGATCAAAGCCCTACTTCTCCAACCCTGGTGGTCGAGTCTGCTGCTCAGGAGGTGGTTGCTAGTCCTTCTTCCGCGGTGGCTGGCGTTCTGGTCTCGATGAGGACTCCGCCGAGATCGCCCTCGGCTTGTCCGGCTGCTGTCAGTGCTCCCGCTGCTTCTTCTGCGACGGCGTCGACCAGGCTGGTGGACTATTCCGAGGTTGCCTCTTTACCGAAGTGGCTGAGGTCGAGAACGATTACATCGGTGACCTGGTCGATAACTTTTTATAAAGGCTTTAGGGCGAACTATCGACCTGGTTCTGAAGGGCTCGACTATGCCATTCTCAAGGTTAAAGGGGGTCCTCTCCCGTGATATTGAGAGTATTCGGGACTTTGAGGGGTATCACCAGGCTACTGCTTTGGAGGTCCTGGTGGATGAATTTGAGAAGGATGCGGAGGAATGGCGCCGCCTCCACCGTTCGGACCCGGAGTCTTTAGTTGATGACCGGCTCGCGCTTCTCATTGCTCAAAAGCACGAGACCGGCTTGCCGCTCAAGAGGCTGCTAAAGCTATCTCTTCTGACTTGAAATCCTTGGAGACAAGGCAAGCGGAGGTTGGAAGTGCAATTGACGCCGCCCCTAGTACTCTTCTCGGTGCTGAGGATAAGATTGCGAGGCTGAGGAGATGATCAGGAAAGCAATCTCCTCTTATCCAAGGCCATACCGGTGCGTCTTGAGGAAACTGCGCGGCTTGAACAACTCAAAGCTCAGAGTGAAGAGCTTGCACGGCAGGAGTTGTCACAGAAGGCACTTTGGCGGAGGCCGAAGCTCGTCTGGCTCAGGCGGAAGATTTCAATGAGCTGAGCTGAGGTCACAAGCGCTTGCCCAGGCTGCTGATGACAGGAAGACGAGGCTAAACACCCTCGGAGAGCGGCTTAGATCATACAGTGCGCGCTTGTAACTTTATGTACTTCATCCTCTTGAAATGAATGAAAATTCTTTCTTCTTTTGTCGAATCTTCAATCTTTTCTTCTTTTTGAATTGCGATTCCGAATTGTAGTGCAATTTCTTGAGAACATAGTTCTTATTGGGTTGGATAATGAGACTTGCTATCTGTCAGTTCAGAGGTCGCGATGACATAACTGGTTGAGACGTCACCAAGCTTCAAAAATTGGTGATACTCGTCTTTTGTAAATGTCAACGAGTATCGAGACCTGTCTTTTTAAATGTCACAGGGCTCGAAATTGAGACTTAGCTGTCTGCTGGTTTCAGAGGTCGCAATGACATAACCGATTGAGACACCGCCAAGCTTCAAATTTGTGATACTCGTCTTTTGTAAATGTCAATGAGTATCGAGACCTGTCTTTTGTAAATGTCAACAGGGCTCAGAATTGAGACTTGGCTGTCTGCTGGTTCAGAGGTCGCAATGACATAACCGATTGAGACGCCACCAAGCTTCAAAAATTGGTGATACTTGTCTTTTGTAAATATCAACGAGTATCGAGACCTGTCTTTTGTAAATGTCAACAGGGCTCGGGGTTGAGACTCGGCTGTCTGCTGGTTCAGAGGTCGTAATGACATAACCGATTGAGACGCCACCAAGCTTCAAAATTGGTGATACTCGTCTTTTGTAAATGTCAACGAGTATTGAGACCTGTCTTTTGTAAATGTCAACAGGGCTCGGAATTGAGACTTAGCTGTCTGCTGGTTCAGAGGTCGCAATGACATAACCGGATGAGACGCCACCAAGCTCAAGGTGGTGATACTTATCTTTTGTAAATGTCAATAAGTATCGAGTTTTGTAGTGAATTTGGGAGAAGTCTCATTTCACGGGGAGAAACGAGGGAATCACTGTCATAGGTTTAATGTTAACGTAACAGCGAAATGTATTTGTGGTCTTACCATTCTATGGATGAGAATTGGTAAGTGTTTTGGAGGTCTCGTCCTCGCGAGGAGAAACGAGGGAATTGCTGTCATAGGTTTAGTGTTAACGTAACAGCGAAATGTGTATGTGGTCTTACCATTCTATGGATGAGAATTGGTAAGTGATTTTGGAGGTCTCGTCCTCGTGAGGAGAAACGAGGGAATTGCTGCATCATAGGTTTAGTGTTAACGTAATAGCGAAATGTGTATGTGGTCTTACCATTCTATGGATGAGAATTGGTAAGTGATTTTGGAGGTCTCGTCCTCGTGAGGAGAAACGAGGAATTGAACGGGAACAGGTCCCTGAGGATTTTTAGCAAACCCCCAGCTATCAACGGGTTTGATATGCCTTTACCAACTACCGTTGAGTCGGGCTAGCCATGCTATTCCCCTCAGCATGATGAGTTGTCAAGGACTTATGTGGGCTTAAAAGCCAACATTTTCCTCTATCCTTAATCGTTAAGGATATTGGATTATCGGGTTAAATGCTGCATAACCTTGATTCCCCTCTAGGATAACCGATGCACGGCCAGGTTCCTGTTGGTTTATGGCTGTATGATTTCACTTGGGAAGAGAAAGGCCTCTTTGTGTGTTTTTGGACACGGAGATCTTGATCAGAGGTGTAGTGTTAACTTGATCAAGAGAAGGATCCTTGATTAAGGATAATACTTCTTTAAGAACTTGCCATTGATCGGCACATGAGTATGGTCGCCCTCTGCAGTCGTGAGGCGGTATGCTCCGTTTGAATAGACTGTTCTATCACAAACGGTCCTTCCATTTAGGCTTGAAATTTGCCTTTGGTCTTGTGCGTCATAACCATCGGTCGTCTGACGGCTAAGACCAGGTCTCCTTTCTGGAAGATTCTCTGCTTGACCTTCTCATTGAAGGCTTTTGAGATTCGAGCTTGATATAGCTCGATATGCTGCTGAGCTTGTAGTCGCTTTTCGTCCAAAGCTTCGAGCTCTTGAAGGCAGGCGATCATTGTCCTCTGATGTAGTTTTAGTAATCAGAGCTACTCGCAACGATGGCATCTGGATTTTCCAATGGAGGACTGCTTCGCACCATATACCAGGGAAAAAAGGCGTATTGCCTGTCGGTGTCCGCACCGTGGTTCGGTAGGCCCAAAGACATTCACCAAGCTTTTCGTCCCAATCTCGCTTGTTCGAGGAGACGAATTTCTTGAGTAGCTTGATGATCGTTTTGTTGAATGCTTTCGCCAAGCCTTTAGCGGCGGGATTATAGGCAGTTGAAGCCACATTCTGAATTCGGTATTTATCGCAGAATCGATAGAATACCTGACTTATGAATTAGGGACCTTGTCATGGATGATCCGCCTAGGGACACCAAATCGATGAATGGCATGGTGCTTGATGAAGTTAACCACATTAGGGGTTTTTGACTTCAAGCAGTGGTATAGCTTCTGCCCACTTTGAGAAGTAATCGGTTATTGCCAGGATGAACCGGTGACCTCTTGTCTAAGAGGGGCTGATTGGCCCTATGACGTCGATTCCCCATGCTTCAATGGCCATGAAGCAACAGTTGGGTGGAGCAGCTCCGAAGCTGGTGTATGATGTCCGCATGAATTTGGCATGCTTTACACCTTCGTGCGTATTGGATGGCATCGGCTATCATAGTTAGCCAATAGTATCCAAGTCTGTGCAACCTGTCTTTGAGCTTTGGACCTGGCTGATGAGCTCCGCAAATGCCATCATGCGCTTCTTGGAGCGCTTCCTGTGCCTCTGAATTGGAAAGGCAACGAGGAGAACACCGTCATATGAGCGACGGTAAAGTGTCTTCAAAGTCGGATCGTAATAGAACCGGAGAGACCTCGTCTGATGGACGCCGCTTCCTTGGGATCGTTTGGAGCAGACCGTGAAAAGCATGTCGATGAGAGGAAAGCGCAAGTCTCTTGGTTCGAGATCCGTAGAGACATTATAGACTTCTCGAGTTCTTAGTATGTGCTTGGAGCATACAAGATGTCGGTTGCGACTGTGAGGTGATACTCGGTGTCGGCTGGCAAGGCTAGCGTCGTTGCTAACGTAGCGAGAGCGTCCGCCTTGGTATTCTGAGATCGGGACACATGCCCGATGTAGAAACCTTCAAATAGGTTAGCCAATTCGATGGCTGTATGGTAATAAGGCATCAAGTCCTCATGGCGGACTTCGTATTCCCTTTAACCTGATTGATGATCAGTTTTGAATCGCCATAAGCTTCGAGGTAGCGTACCCCATTCCATGGGCGAGTTGAAGACCGATGAGCAGAGCATTATATTCTGCTACATTGTTGGAGCACGATTCTGTCAGAGAAATGCTCTGGGTAGGACATGATTTTGTGGGGAGATAAACACAACCCCCACTCCGGCAATAATCTTACCTTTAGGCCCATTCGCGATGCTCCATCAAAGAACATCTGCCATACTTCCTCTTCTGAGGTTGCATTAGACTCAAAGACCTCATCAGGGATATCTTCGTGGAGCTTTGAGTGTGTTCCGAAACTGGATGAGCAGCCAAGAACTCTGCAAGGGCCGGCCTTTAACCGCCTTCTGAGGCGTGAAGATTATGTCGTATTGAGACATAAAAGTGCCCACTTAGCCAATCTTGAATTCAATGATCCTGGCTTCGTCATAAGAAGACGCAATGGGTTTACTCTAGAGATGACATGTATGGTCTGGCCGACCAAGTAATGTCGTATCTTCTGAACAGCGAAGATGAGAGCTAAACACTCTTTCTCAATAGGGTTGTAGCGAGATTCCGCTCCTATGAGAGTTCTGCTCAGATAATAAATGGCCTGCTCGTGGCCATTGTCGTCCTTTTGAGCGAGGAGGGCACCGAGGGAGTAGTCCAGAGTTTTTTACATAAAGCAAGAAGGTTTTCTGATGTAGGGCCACTAAGACTGGAGGTTTTGTGAGGTACCTCTTGATGTCTTCATAAGCTTCCTGGCAAGCTTGATCCCATACGAAGGAAGCACCCTTTTCATGAGTCGGGTGAACGGCTGACAGCGGCCTGAGAAATTTGCGATGAATCTCCTAATATAAGCCAGCCTGCCTTGCAGGCCTCTAAGCTCCTTGAGGTTCCTTGGTGGATGCATGCTCTGAATGGCTTTGACCTTGTCTGGGTCAAGATGAATCCCTTTTGATGTGACAATAAACCAAGAAACTTGCCACTTGACACTCCCAAAAAGGACTTTGTTGGATTCATTTTCAGCTGATGAGCCCGCATTATGTTGAACATCGTTCTCAGGTCGCGAAGATTTTCATTCTTGTTGCGGCTTTTGACGGCAATGTCGTCGACGTAGCATTCCACCGTTTTTCGAAGATGGTCGCGAAAGATTGTACTCATTGCCCACTGATAGGTTGCTCCGGCGTTCTTTAGTCCGAAGGGCATTACAGTGTAGCAGTATACCCCCAATGGTGTTCGGAACGAAGTATGCTTCTCGTCGTCTGGATACATCTTAATCTGGTTGTACCCTGAAAAGCCGTCCATGAAAGACATCCTTTCGAACCCGCATGTGTTGTCAATCATGACGTCGGTGATGGGCAGTGGGAATTCGTCTTTAGGACAGGCCGTATTGAGATCATGGTAGTCGATGCAGATCCGTATTTTCCCCGTTCTTCTTGAGGACGGGGACGATGTTGGCTACCCAATCTGGATGTTGCTCCTCCCGAATGAAGCCACATGCAATGAGCTTGTGAACTTCGGCTTCAATAGCTTCCATGATGTTTGGGCGAAACTGACGTTGTTGCTGCTTGACTGGCTTGACGTCAGGCTTGATGTTTAGACGGTGCATAGCGACTGTGGATCAAGTCCGGGCATATCTTCGTAGCTCCACGCGAAGACATCTATATACTCCTTTATGAGTATTATCAATTCTTCCTTCTCCGTAAGCGATAGCTTTCACTTATAAAGATGGGCTTGGGGTTATCTTGACTTCCCAGATTGACCTGCATCACCTTGTCTTCAGTAGGTGGTTCGCGCAGCTCGAACCGCTTTTCCCATTGGATGTTTAATTGTTGGGCCCACGGTTCTTCATCGGTAGCCTCCGCAGGTTCCAACTGACTGCTCGACGTCATATTAACAGAGGTCTTTGAACATTCCTCCTATACTAATATCGGAGTCCCACTCGGAGGATGAGCCGAATGTGATGGAATTGGCCCGTCGTCTTTGACTTGAACTGTTACTGATGATGTGGGCGTGACGTAACCCAACCCCTGCGTGTACTATCATAGTAGTTTGCAGGCTTCCCTTTAGGCACAAGGTTCCGCATCAAACCGCGCCTTCCTTTTCCGAAATTTAGACCTGCTCCATGCTTCATGTCGTACCCCATTTTCTTCATAATGTGGCGCGCTGGCCGCGCATAATGGAAGAACTGTGGGCGTCTGAGTCTGAGCTCGAATATGCAGTTGTGGGTCCCCGTGGCTGGTTCTACCGAAGATTATCAGCGACTGACCTTCTCAGCAAAGACAGTTCGTACTGTCGTGTCATCTTCAACATATTTGAAGCATTGGTGCAGAGTAGAGGGAACGATCCAGTTAGCATGGATCCATGCCGTCCCAGCAGCAGATTATATGATGTGTCAGCATCAATGACATAGCATGTCACTTCTGACTTCAGGCTCCCGATTCTACAACGGAGTCAAAATTTCCCCAGTGGATGACTGCTTCTGGCGTTAAAAACCGTAATATTATAGTAGTGTTGCGGACAACCTGTACAATGGTATGCCGAGGAAGTAGAGAAGCCTTTTGGGGATGATGCTTAGTGCAGACCCCGGATCGACTTGTATTCTCTCGATGCACGTTGAACCGATATACCCGGTGTAGTACAGAGGTCGATCGTGCTTGTTGTCTTTGAGAAGCATATCTTCCGCCGTGAATGTAATAGCAGGCACCTTTGATTGTGCATGATGACATTCTGGGCAAGGAGACTGAACGTCGTCGTTAGGGATTTCAGGCATGCATGTCAGAAAGGATTCTGAATTGGCTAGCACATCCCTGAGTGCTTCTCTTATTTCTTTCGAGAGGCGAAGGAGCTCGTGTATAGTGATACGAGCTGGGATATTGGCCAGCTGAGCCAATATGTCAAAGCGAAAGGGCGTATCAAACCCTTGGCCTGGTGGTTTCTTCAACACGTGGTCGAATCGTACCTCCTTAGGCCTCTCTTTTCCCTTGGTTGGGAGTGGAGTGGATGCTGGTATTTGTACTGACGTCGTTTACTGTTGTGTCTCGTCAGTAGACTTTCATACTGCCTCAAGTATGATTTTCCGGATCGGGTGCCCGTCTGTTGAGGCGCGTCGGCTTGCGCTGCGCAAGCATGCTTTTCTCCTTCGGAATCACTGAGGGAAGCGGATGTAAGATTGCCGTCGTCTGGCAGGATGGAGATGACATTGCAAGACTTGCCCTTTGAGTTGGGCTGCTTTGGATCCCGCTGTACGTCTTGGACGAGGTCTGGATGTATCCACATGACTTCTCCTGTCTCCAATGTTAAGGGAACAAGACCCTTATGAAATCACCTAGAGGGGGAGGTGAATAGGTGATGGCTATATGTAAATGGCACAAATGCGGAATTTAAAATTTAACTAACACAATTAGCTCAAATAAAAGACTTGCAATAAATAAAGCAATTTATAGTGCAAGAAATAAAGGAGTTGAGTTTAGAGAGATTTGAGCAAACGCAAACACGCAGATATGTTTCCGAGGTTCGAGCCACGCTCTACGTCCCCGCCTTCACACTTGAAGGATTTCCACTATTGAAGATCCCACTGGACCACCAATACAAGGACACACTTGTCCTATCTCTCGTGATGCCGCAACACCACCCGGAGCACACTAGCTCGCTTGAGGCCGATGCCTCTACAACTTCACTCAATAAGAAGATGATCACACTTGATCAAAAATCGCTCACTGTGCACAATCCTAGAACCAATATGTAGATGAAGAATTATGGGATTGTGTAGTGCAAAAGCTAGAGAGAAGTAGAGGTAAAGACTTCAAATGGGTGTCTAGAAATTTAGGCTTTTGGAGAGAAAATCTTTCTAAATGAAAGCCTTTGAAAACTTGTAAATCTTTTGAAAATCTCTTGTAAAAATGATCTTAATTGTTGTCTTATCATGTTGAAGTGACCTCCTATTTATAGGGGTCAAAAACAGCTTCAGAGATCCGTTGGGATCAAATCCAAAAGAAAATCTGTCAGAAAATAGAGCTGTTGGAGTCTGTCAGAAAATCTGACAGCAGCCGGTCGACCGGGACGGTCGACCGCCAACGGTCAAAAATCAGACCGTTGAGGATCTACGGTCGACCGCCCGGTCGACCCAAACAACCCGAGAGCACTGCACAGTGCTCGGTCGACCGAGGCGGTCGACTGACACGACATGCACAAAATTGTGCGCGCCGATCGACCAGGACGGTCGACCGGTTTCTGTCATTTCTGAAATTACAGAACTTCCAGAAACCAGAAATTGGGTTTTTGGAATTGGTCTTGGATTGAAGTTTTGTATCTTGTAAAACTTAGAGTGTGAGCCTATGTCACTACTCTAATAAGTTTGAAACATTTTTATAAAAACTTCTTTGATAAAACTTGTTTTCCAAATAAATGTTTTTCCAAAAACTTAAACTATTTTCCGAAGAACTTAATCTAAACATGTTAACTCTAAATTGAAAATAGAAATTAAAAATCCTTTTTGAAGTCATGAACCAAATTAAAATGTGTGTGTAGGTGGTAATCCCATAACTCTACTTCTAACATCTAGGTTTTGACAAATATCTAAAATGAAAAATACAAATACAAATCTTGGTATTCTTCATAGTCTTGATCTTGACTTGGTCTTTACTTCATCGTCTTGTTCCCGAAGCTTTCTATTGTGCTTGGCTTGGGAATGCAATATTTTGGCGAACTCCAAACTTGTGAGTCTTGATTGTTGAGCCGTCAAATCAACCTGTTTTAACCTGAAATGCTTTAAACAAAAATTGTTAAAATACATAACTAGATATGGTTTGTTATCATCAAAATATCCATCAAGATATAGGGCTAATGGCCTTTGGGCCAACAATCTCCCCTTTTTGATGATGACAAAACATATTTAGTTATCTCAAATATTTTGGATGGAGACTTCAAGTGAAGCTCCCCCTCAACACATGCATATACCAAAAAATATATATATATATGCTCAAGCATAGACAAATCTCAAAAGAAATGGTGGGTGATAATCCACAATACATCCATAACACATATATCCATGCTAGATAAACATACCTCATGTCATAAAAGTACTCATGTCATAAAATAGAAATGAAACACACATGTCCACAAAGCATAACCAAACAAGTACATGTCCACACAAACATAAATACAAGATAAAAGATGTTCAACAACAGAAAAAATATACACAAAATATGGAGTCTCTCTCAACAAATAACTCTCCCCCTTTTTGACATCATCAAATAAAGGGGAGGTCACTCTCATCACTCGGCACCACCAGCATCGTCGCCCTCATCGTCGTCATCATCTTCGTCGTCCTCTGATGAGCTCTCCACAGTAGTGCCTTCAGCCATGGTCTTATCTCCATCGTCGTCTTCCTCTGAAGAAGAAGAAGAAGAAGAAGCGGCCTCCTCTGGATCAACGCTGACCACTTTCGGCCGAGGTGGGGGAACAGAAGAAGGAGCTCTGGTAGGAAATGGAGGGCCGGTGGAGGGAAGGGGACGAGCAATGGAAGTGGGATCAGGAGAAATCATGTCGAATTTCGTAAAGAGTGCCTCAAATTGCGTATCCATGAATCTCATGGAGTCAGCAAAATAGGACATATCGTTACGAATTCCTAGGATCTGTGAGTTCATCTCCGCACGAAAAGCGGCCTCTTGTTGGAAACGGGCATCCATCTCCGTACGAAGAGCTGCCTCTCGCTGCTCAATCCAGGACTGGTGCTCCTGAATCTGAGAGAGCGAACCTCAGAAGAAATCATGGCCTGAAAATCTGAAGGAAAGACAAGGCCAGGAGCAGAAGATATCCCTGGGGCCGAAGAAGACCCAGGTGCTGATGAAGATCCAGGAACAATAGGAGGAGGAACAGGAGGTTGCACAGGAGCGTGACGACGCAACTGAGCTTCCATCCTTTTTCAATAGAACTCCGTCAATGTCTATTTGAGGATCATCAGAAGTCTCAGAGGAAAGATCGAAGCCTAGAGTTTTGAGAAGACGGGTGATAATCATGCCAAAGGGTAAACCCCTACCGGACATGCGAATCTGGTCGGATGCCATGTGGGAAGCAATGATACGGGGAACATTTATCTTAATGCCTCGCAAAAGACAATAGATAATCAAAGGCAACAGGACCCTAGCATGGCTATATTCACCAGATTTAGGGACAATTATAGAAAATAATCTTGGCTAGGACTTGGGAAGTGAGAGTGAACCTGCTCACAACTTCGTTCCTGACCAAGCCGGGGTTGTCATCCCCGTGAATCAATGTGGATACGGTGAGCGCAGACTCACCCTCCGGAAACTCATAATCATGAAGGTCATGGGAATATACATCAGCTCCACCAGGGGAGAGATGTAGGATATCAGCGAACTGACCAATGCTTATGTCAATGTCCCTGCCTAGGACTCTAGAGAAGATACGGTTTCCATCAAAAGAGAGATTGGCATAGAAATAAGGCACGAGGGATGTATAAACTTGTTCTTTAATGGTTAAGAACTCGTTTAAGGAGTTGTTCTGCAAAATACGGGGGATATCAAGATGTTCAAAGTCTTGAATAACCACAAATCTCCCTGAAATGATGTTCCTCTTGGAAAGATTGATATAACGATTTCCAGCAAGCTCATTTATAAAGGTTCTTTTAGGTTTAGGGGTGTGGGAAGAAGTATGAGCTACTGATTTTCCTTCTCAGTCCTAGTCCTTTTAGATGTAGACATTTTTGAAGAAAAATGATTTTTAGTTAGGGCTTGATCTAGAAAGCTTAGAGACCTAGAAATATTGACAAATAGGGAAGATCTTAAAGCTAGATAGTAAGATCAGGAGAAAAAAATCAGATTTTTTACCTGAAAGATGAAGAACCAAAACCCTAATCAAGAAAACCTGAATATCTCTGAATCCAGCGGATGAGAAGACCTGTAAACGAAGATCCTGCACTTGTAGAAGGATTTGAAGTGGGTTTTAATTGATTTTGAAATGATTGAGAGATTGGAGAGATAGAGAAATTTTTGGAGAAGGAGAGGAAGTGGGTTCGTCGGCTGAAAGAGTGATGAGAGAGAAGAGAGAGAGGAAAAAGTGAAAATAAATAACAGTTTAGGGCTGAATTCGACGAACGGTCGACCGGTCGGTCGACCCAGAAAACCCGAGAGCTCTGTAATCTCAGAGCGGTCGGTCGACCCAAGGATCCCGAGAGTTCTGCAAACTTGCAGCGGTCGACCGGGTCTAAGGACAGTCGACCGATAGCAGATAAAAATAAAGGCAATATATTTCAGGCGAAATCGGTCGACCGCGCCTATTTACGGTCGACCGTCTTTCCTGAAAGACAGTCTGCAGAAAACAGCCAGAAAAAAAATTTAAAAATAAAATTTTAATTAAATACAAGGATGATATAATTATACAAACAACATGTTTTAATCTTCATTAAGTCAACTTATCAACCAAAATTACATACAGGATATTTTATTTTAATTTTTCATATATAATACAAAGTTATAGAGATGTTGAAGCCGAATACCCAGTGACGGGTTCTGAACTTCATCCTCTTGATTCCTCTTGAATGAGTTGAGGTGCGCAATTGCCATCTCTAAGTATTTGCTTTAAATATGAAAAATTTTTACAAAAATTAATTTTTAGTTTTTTTTGAAATACGATGTGTACATAGATATATCATGAAGACTAGATATGTGGACATTCACAAAAGATATCAAACAAAAAATATGGCATATACACAATTGAGATAGATGTAACTCTACATTAGCATATGTCCATAGAGCACAAAAATAAGCTAACACTTCTATACATTTGTATATATATCAAACAAAAAATTAAACTTTTAAATGGAGAAGTTACCGAAACATAGGCAATCTCCAAAATATAGGTGCCTCCATGATAGCGATGCAAGCTGATGTGATCTTTGGGCTTTGTTGCATCCACCACCCGGGCACCGTTTCCCCTATGTCTTGGAGGAAGTAGATCCACTTGTATCAACTAAAATAGGTGGGTCTTTTGGTACCCAAATTTTCTTGGGTCCTATAGGGTTAGTACCGGGGCGAACCCAAACATGTTTGTTATGTACATTATGCTTAGCAAAACAAAATTTTTCTAAATGGCCTTTGCGGCCACAATGCATGCAAATGTAAATTCTACCACTACCATACATGTATGCATGTTTATGTGTGTGTGCATGTTTCCGTGCATGAGCATGGTGTGTATGTTTCCTTGGGTTACTCCCTTAGGAAATCTAGATGCAAATTTATTAAGATCAAAAGCACACTTCTTTAAAGTGTTATCCAAATTTTCAACACGTTTTGAATTTCCACAAATTTATTTTTATTACAAGAAACCATGGGGGTTTTTCCTTTATTAGCCAATTTATATTTATCAAAGTCATTTTTCAATTTTTCAAAAGCAATAGATAAAACATTCTTCTCATTAAGACAAGTATCAAGTTTATTCTTTAAAATATCATTTTCCTTTTCAATTTTTTATTTTGAGATTGAGAGATCTCATATCTATGTTGTAGTTCTTCGAAAAAATGTGCAAGTTCATCCATTGTAAGATCATCATCTTCTAAAGTGTTATCAAGGGTTACCTTAGAAGCTTCCTCACCTTGTGCCATGAAGCACATATGAGCGGCGTCGTTCTCCTCTTCGGATTCCGACTCCGTGTCATCCCACGTTGCTACCATAGCCTTTTTCTTCTTTGGTGCATGCTTGGAGGTGGTTGCTTGGAGAGCGGGGTAATCCGCTATGAGATGTCCGATCTTCTTGCAATGGAAGCAAGGACCGGTTCTTCTCTCTTCTTTTCAAACCTTCCTTGAGGTTTCCCTCTTCGGAAGTTGCTTTGCCTCCCTTTCCTGTAAAACATTTTGCCTACCTTCGGATAAGCATGGCAAAGTCCTCATCGCAATCCTCCGATGAGTCGTCCTCTTCAATAGTGGTTGGAGTGGCTTTGAAGGCGATTGTTTTCTTCTTGGGTGCCTCCCTTTCTTCTCTTACCTTCATCTCCATCTCATTTTTGAGATTACCGATGAAGCCGGAGAAGTCCATCTCCTCCCGATCGTTAAGCTCTTTGAGAGTGGTCGCCTTGACTTCCCAAGCTTTGGGAAGAGCTCTAATGACCTTGCGAATCTTTTAGTCATTATCGATCGTGTCACCTAGAGAAGAAAAGCATTAGTGATCTTAGTGAAACGAGTGAGCATGTCATCAATACTCTCACTTTCAAGCATATAAAATTCTCATGTTGAGAACGTAGCAAGTCAATCTTGGATCTCTTGACTTGTGACTTCCCTCATGAGTCACAATTAAAACATTCCATACTTCATATGCAGATTTACAGTTAATAATGCGTGAGAGGTCATCTTCATTAAGGGCTTGGTTTAAAGCATATTGAGCCCTAGCATTAGCCTCATAGTCCTTGGTAGTGTCCTCAGACCATGATCTCTCATCAGTGAGAGGCTCTACAAATCTTTAGTTATGGCCCTAGCTACCCTAACTCCTAGGGACTTAAGGAAGAGGTTCATCTTGACCTTCCAAATGGGGAAGTTCAAGCCATCAAATTTAGGTGGGGACTTGATGCTAGAAAAATCAAGTGAAGCCATAGATGAATAGTAAAATGCACAAAATATGAAGAATGCAACAAATAGTATAGCCAATAACAAGGATCTCCCTAAGGTGGTTAAACCAAATACTAGGGTTAGGCTCTGATACCAATTGAAATCACCTAGAGGGGGGTGAATAGGTGATGGCTATATGTAAATGGCACAAATGCGGAATTTAAAATTTAACTAACACAATTAGCTCAAATAAAAGACTTGCAATAAATAAAGCAATTTATAGTGCAAGAAAATAAGGAGTTGAGTTTAGAGAGATTTGAGCAAACGCAACACGCAGATTGTTTCCGAGGTTCGAGCCACGCTCTACTCCCCGCCTTCACACTTGAAGGATTTCCACTATTGAAGATCCCACTGGACCACCATACAAGGACACACTTGTCCTATCTCTCGTGATGCCGCAACACCACCCGGAGCACACTAGCTCGCCTTGAGGCCGATGCCTCTACAGCTTCACTCAATAAGAAGATGATCACACTTGATCAAAAATCGCTCACTTGCACAATCCTAGAACCAATATGTAGATGAAGAATTATGGGATTGTGTAGTGCAAAAGCTAGAGAGAAGTAGAGGTAAAGACTTCAAATGGGTGTCTAGAAATTTAGGGCTTTTGAGAGAAAATCTTTTCTAATGAAAGCCTTTTTAAAACTTGTAAATCTTTTGAAATCTCTTGTAAAAATGATCTTAATTGTTGTCTTATCATGTTGAAGTAACCTCCTATTTATAGGGGTCAAAAACAGCTTCAGAGATCCGTTGGGATCAAATCCCAAAAGAAAATCTGTCAGAAAATAGAGCTGTTGGAGTCTGTCAGAAAATCTGACAGCAGCCGGTCGACCGCCAACGGTCAAAAAAGACCATTGAGGATCTACGGTCGACCGAGGCGGTCGACTGACACGACATGCACAAAATTGTGCGCGCCGGTCGACCGGGACGGTCGACCGTTTCTGTCATTTCTGAAATTACAGAACTTCCAGAACCAAAAATTGGGTTTTTGGAATTGGTCTTGGATTGAAGTTTTGTATCTTGTAAAACTTAGAGTGTGAGCCTATGTCACTACTCTAATAAGTTTGAAACATTTTTATAAAAACTTCTTTGATAAAACTTGTTTTTCCAAATAAATGTTTTTCCAAAAACTTAAACTATTTTCGAAGAACTTAATCTAAACATGTTAACTCTAAATTGAAAATAGAAATTAAAAATCCTTTTTGAAGTCATGAACCAAATTAAATGTGTGTGTAGGTGGTAATCCCATAACTCTACTTCTAACATCTAGGTTTTGATAAAATATCTAAATGAAAAATACAAATACAAATCTTGGTATTCTTCATAGTCTTGATCTTGACTTGGTCTTTACTTCATCGTCTTGTTCCCGAAGCTTTCTATTGTGCTTGGCTTGGGAATGCAAATCTTTGGCGAACTCCAAACTTGTGAGTCTTGATTGTGGAGCCGTCAAATCAACCTGTTTTAACCTGAAATTCTTTTTAAACAAAAATTGTTAAATACATAACTAGATATGGTTTGTTATCATCAAATATCCATCAAGATATAGGGCTAATGGCCTTTGGGCCAACACCTTATTGTTTTGAGCTGTAGCTGGAAGATGCTTGACTTCCAACCGTGGCGCAGGGACGGAATAAGTCCCGTCAGGAACTGTGACCTTCGGAGCTTTGCCAAACTCAAGAGTCACCATATTGGCAGTGACTTTCTTCTGCTCCGTCTTCAACGTCAGAACCCCGTATCGACCAGGGCTTGTATTCTGTCCTTGAGGACATAACACTTGTCAGTAGGATGGTGGATCATCCTGTGGTAGAGGCAGTATTATTTAGGGTCGTTTTGCGCCCTATCTCATTGGGACGCCGAGCATCGGTAGTTTCATTTTGTTCCCTTTGTGGAGCAGATGGAATATCGTGACCACCTGATCGTCTTGAACGAGTACTGCTTTGGAGGGAATTTAGGCTCCTGATTATTTAAGCCGCTCTTCTTGGCCTTCGATTGCACATCTCCGGATAACTCCACAGACATAGTCTCTTTGCCTTTAGCTTGAGAAGATTGCGTAGGTCGCTACGCCCTTTGTTGTTCATCCCCCACTTGCCTCTAGGGGCGGATGGTTCGAACTTTTTAGCCGACTTCTCAGCTATCTCTGCTTGTCGACCAATTCCTTCCAAGTGTGGGCTTTGACAGCCCCCATGCGAACTTCCACTTGGTCTAAGAAGTTGTGTCTGCATGTCTGTAAGAGCATGGGTAATGGCATCCCTGCTGGGCACATCAAGGATAAGTTTCTGAACCGTTCAATGTAGTCACAGACAGATTCGCTCTTCCTCTGCACAGTGGAGAGGAGCTTGTCCATGGTTACTTCGTATCATCCTCATAGAAACGAGAGAGGAACCGAGTTTCCAGGTCGATCCAAGAGTTAATAGAACCCGGGGGAAGACTTTGGAACCAGTCAAATGCCACCCCCTTTAAAGTGCCAATGAATAGCCTAGCCATGATGGCATCATTGCTTATAATTACCAGTCTGAGACCGGAATAGTAGATGTGCTGATTTGGCGAGCTCTTTCCCATCATAGGTATGCAGCTTGGCGGTTTGAACTTCGGTGGATATGGCACCGAATCCCACTCCAGCGGATAAGGACGGACTGCCCCTACCTTCTTTAATTCATCCCTCTGAGCTAGGGATGCGATCTGAGCTTGGAGGCCCTTAAGGACTTCGGCGTCTAAGGAGGAACCCTCTTTGGATTTCTCCGTCTTTGGCTGCTCATTGCTGAAGTGTTCCTCCTCGTCGTGATTGCTCCCTGCATCATTGTTATTCGGTTACTGAGGAGTTAAGCGAGCATCTGTTGAATATTGTCCAGAGCCTCTTGCTGAGTCTTGGAAGTTTGCTCCTGAGCTTCCAGGCGCCGACGAGATCGTCGTTGACGTTATCAGCCATATTGACTGATGCTCTGTTTTGTTCGCACCGAGCTAACTGTCGCCGAAGAGGCATACACACTATCTTTATCTTCTTCGTCCGATGATTGGAGTGATCTCCTGGGTTCTGGCGAGGCTAGGGCCGTCGAGGAAGAAGCTGTTCATAAGTGTAGGGTATCGCCGCCCTGGATCTGGTGTTCCGGAAAACACCTTCTTCATGCACCAAGACTTCGCCTAAGCCTGGGCTGTAATCTGAATCTGGGGAGCTGTAGGGGTGTCGTCAGATGTTTGTTTCCTGCCCCTGCAGCTCTCGCCCTCTCCCAGTCATGTTAACGGATGCGGAGGGGAGATCTCGCAAGATACCCCTTCTGCGATGCTTCATCGGGCTTGTACCGATAGTTGATCAAAAACTGACCGTCGTCTTGGAGGCGTGGCGGGGATTGGTCCCAGCCGGCAATGGACCGAGTGGAGTGTCACCAGCTGACATCCCACTTGTCGACAACAGGGGGAAGAGGTTTGTCTATCCGTCAACAATTTCCTCAGATCGGACCCGGTTGGGTCTCTGCAATCGAGCGCAAAGGCTCTTTTGGGTCGCTCATAGGATGACGTCCTGCTTCTTTTATCCCTGCAGATGGGATTAGCACTGAATAGTGCTTTGGTTCTAGCTTCACCATCAGGCGTGAGCTTAGTGCTTGACGAACTGGAGAGCGGAGCACGCTGCGGTGCTTTACCCGCTATGCTGCTGCGAAGGCAATTGGCCTTAGATGGTTCTTTGGCTTAGCTTAGCGGTCACGAACCCTGCGCGTATGCTGTGGTATAGTAGCTTCGCTCATGAGAACGAGGCCGGCGCAGGCATTGCTGCTCTTGAATTGGGTGACGGTATGATTACCGTCTTGATTTTATGATTGGAGCAGACAGGCATCTTGCCTTTTTCTTCGCGAGAGAAGCGTGGTTTAGGCGTAGCTACGCCTGAAGCTTCGGTCGGAGACTTCTGTTTAGGCTTCCATATCCGCCTTGGCAGAGGAGACTTAGGTTCGCAAGGAACCTGATTAGCCACACACGAGGCTGAGGGTGTTGGCAGAATTCTGCTTCCGGTTTCTGATTTGAAACCTTGGTCGTGGAAACCCTCCTATGCTTCCGTGCTCGAAGCATTGGGCCACCCCCAGAGAGGACTTCTTCAAATCTTCCTTAATCGAACTGAACCACCAAGTTCTCACAAGTAAAGGAATCAGACTGTGGACGCGCCTCCTTGTTGCGCCAATACCGCAGTAGGTTCGTAGAGAACCTTTTCAGTCTCCGCAGAGACTTTCCTTGAAGATTTAGCCAGAAAGGCTCTGGCTGCACCGGCTTTCCTGAATTCAGAGTTAGACCCGAAGGTCTGTTCGTCGCATTGCGACACTTGATTCTCGGCAGTGGAGAATTTCATCCCCAGCGGAGTCGCCATCTTGTTTTCCATTTTATTGCAAAGGGGAAAACTTACAAAAAAGAAGTTTGAGGAGCTAAATTACAAGTATTCTTAAAAAGATTACAAGTAGATCTCCTCAGAGATTTTGGAGAAGTGTGCCGATAGGAGTCTGGTCAGCGCGCGACCACTTTGTCCCTTTGACGATGCGAGCAATTAGATTCCCTCTCGCCTGGTTCGGGGAATCAGAGAACAGAAGGTTGGTAGAAACCTCTTGCTGCTTCTCAAAATCGCCTTCAATAAGGAATTCCTTCTCGCCTGGTTCCGGAGATTCCTTGAGAAAAGGACGATGTTAGGGTATCAACACCCTGGATAGAGAAAGCAATTCTCTAAAAGGTCTCTGAATTCGAGAACGCACGGTGCGTTGTGAAGAAGCCTCTACTTGTGGAGTCTTCTTTTTGTCTTCGATCGATCTATATCTCGTGCGTCCGTATGCGTCTTTGCGTGTGTCTGTTCTCTTGTACCCTTGATGGGCTATTTATAGGGAGAACAAGGGTATAATCGACCCTTGAAGATATGGAAACAGATTGAATCAAATCTGTTTAAATCTGGAAAGTAGCCCTGCTGCGAGGCTAGGATCAGCTTCTGCGAAGCTAGAATTGGCAGGTCGGTGGACCTTCTCGATCTGTTTTGATCCTTTCCATATCGTTTGAGGATTTCCCCTGATCTTCTTACTCGTTTTAGAAGAGTCAAGAGATTGTGGCAATCAACTGCCAAATTTGATCTCTGATTTGATCTTAATTGGATTTGATCATGATTGGATCCGATCTCATCCGGAGATTTGATTGGTCAAAGGTTGACCATAGCAGACCAATAGCGGAGCTGTCTGTATTGAGCTCGTAGCGAAGCTAGAGACGGTTTCTGGCGAAGTCCGAAAGAAACCCTTTGGCGGAGCTGGAAGTCCTCTGTGGCGTAGTTTGCGAATCAGCTTCTTGGCGAGGCTTTGAATGGCTTCAACGCGAAGTTGGGTGATATTAGCCTCTCAAACGAGGCTATCCCTTTGGGCTCATGTAATGCTAAGTGTTAGCACCTTAGACCTGCTGGGGTCTGTTTAGAAAACAATCCGGGTTCACTGTCTGCTTGCTGGATCAGTGGAGTCCAAGTTGCTTCCTTGTCCCTCGGATGGGTGAAAACTGGTCTTCAGCTCGTCTGTCACTTGTCTTTTGTAAATGTCAAGAAAGCAGAGCAAGAAGCCCTCAGATTTGCTACATTCATGTGGCAATCTGAGTGAACTACTAACCTGTATTTTTTGCAGGTTGGCTGTAGTGCAAAGTTTATATCTTTAGCTATCTATTTCCTTATTTGTCTCACTGTACTTCCTTTCTAACCTCAACAGTAAAATGATATTTGTTAATGCTAAAAATGGTTTAGACTTGCATTTAGGAACGTGTCTAATTCGTTTACATTTTCCATACTGTTGAAGAGTGCTGGAGCAAAGGTACGTGTGCATAGCATCAAGTATAAGAACACTTTGGATTGTTTACATTGCTTAACTGTTGCTTTTCTTGTACACCGCACTAAATCAATCTTAAGGGCTTGTCCTATGAACAAGATAAGGTGGGAAAGTCATTACCCTCCCTTAGCCCACAAACAATCTCCTCACTTACTAACCTAAGCCTAACTAAAAATGAGTAGACGTTGGCCCTAGGGACATCTCGGACTCAATTAGTAGATTATCCTAAGGGGAAAGGTGTTGGAATTTGACTCCTGCAAAATCAGTGTCTAGGAAGGGGATTAAGGGCCGAAAGCCTGAAGGTTGGTGGTTACTTAATTAAGGAACATCTTTGACGGATAACCTCTCACCAATCTTGCCCTGACCTGGCTGATTAGCTTGGTCAAAGTCTACATTATACCTCCCGTGGATAGTCTAACCAGTTAGGAGTCGTCTAGGTCATAGGTTTACCCTAACTTAGGTTAGAATTTTTTTCTTTTTTGTTTGTGCTTAATTGTTTGTTTTTCTTTGTTTGTGTTTAACATATATTGTGTGATATGGCTTATAACAATAATTTTTTCAATTTTAATGATAATCCATATTACCCCAACCTCTTTTTCGGATATCACCAACCCGGCATATCATAACTTTTAACCAACCTAGTGTGCCGGATTGATCTTATCCGAATCAATATAACCCATGCCCCCAATCTTATAACCATAATTTTCAGAATAATTTCAACTCTTCACAGAGTCAGTGGGGATTCACCTCCCCTGAGTCAAATTTTCAAACCAACTTGTCCTCCTTATCCACCTTGTCCACAATATTTTCAAGATTCATACTCAGTTCCACCAGTCCAAATAGAAAACCATCAATTTTGGAAATGAGTATGCGTGAGTCCAACACAATCACAAATCTGATGGACTCACAATTTTATCACTATTTCTAAAACAACACTTCATCTTTTCAACCAATCGCAACAAAATGATGAACCTATCAACTATGAAAAGATGCTTGAAGCATGACTCAGGTTCAAAACGTTCATTATCACGACATAGATATGATGGTCCAAACTCTACGTTCTCACCGTTTGGCCAGTTCTGATGTTGTTAACCATTCTGTTAGAGCTGAAGAGTCATGTTTTTTTGGAAATATGGTTCCATTTCGGCACAATCATTTGAACTTGGTCAAACTCCAAATTTGAAATTGATATTGACAGTTTGGCAAGTTATTCCTTCCTTGAAATAGAACTGAGAATGAATATGATCCTGAACCTCAACTTAGTGATTTAATTCTACTTTCTGATTCAATAATGACTCCGGTGTCTTCACCTGATTTCAATCTTTTTTCCCAGTCAATATTGGATCCTGTGCCAATTCATTATAAATTGAATCACCCATCTTTGATGATCATCAAATTGAACTTGACCAATTCACACTTTTGAAAGTTCTATTGACAAATTGGCAAGTTCTCATTTTTATGAAATTGAACTCAATGAGAAATGTGACCTAGATTCTCAAATTTGTGATCCAGTTTAAATTCCTGAATCAATATTGACTCCTGTTTTCTTACCCGACTTGAGTAATATTTTTAGAGTCAGTTTTGATTTCCACACCTGTCATTCTTGAACTTGAATCACCAATATTAAGTCGCATTCCATTGTGGGAAACTGAATGTGGACTTGAGTTTCAACTTCTTGATTTGGACTCACTTCCTGAGCCAATCTCGACTCCTGAACCTTTACTTGACTTAAGTTACTATCCTGAGTCAGTATTAGTTCCAGTACTTCTTGAGTCCAAGTCAATCATTCCATCTTTTCAAACTCCATTTTGGGACAAGGCGGTTAACAAAATTGACTCCGAAATTTATTATAAAATTTTAAAATTAGATGGGGTTAAATTTGTAATAAAAATAATTCATGTATACATCATTTTAGTGGGTTATATTAGAGAGATTTCTGGCGGGTTCCTCTGAACTCTACGCAAAGTCGATTGGGCCGCATTTCGTGGACCAATCAGACCACCACCAGAACCATCACCTTAAGGTAGTATTTTCCTTCCCTGTCTTCTTTTTCATGCATCTATGCATTATTTCATACATGAGGACAATGCATGAGATAGGTGTGGGGGAGGGTTCTAACATAACTTAGGTTTTTCTTTTTATTAAATTTTTTTAACATTTCTTACTTTTAAAAACTTTTGAAAATAGAAACAATATTTTGACATATTTTTTGTAAGAAATTAACCAATTTTAAGGAATAGGAAAATCAAAATTAGGATTTCTTAAACTTGGTCAAAATAAGATTATTTCTTGATTTTTTAGGGTTAGGAAGATAATTTGTCAAAGTAATTTAGTCTTGATCTTAACCTTAATGAAATATGCACACTTCATATACTTACACACTTAGGGTTCAAAAACAAAGATTCTTATGCCTTATAAAAAAAAAAAAAAAAAGAGGAAAAAAAATATCTATAAAAGATGAACAAATCTAATTATTGATTAGCTAGGTGCTTTGGCCTAAGTAAGCCTTGGTATTTATACGAAAGATATTAGATAAGTTTGAGAAAAAATATATATATAAAAAAAATCTCTAATTAAGCTGGGTATTTGTGCCTAATAAAGCATAAGTATTCACGCCTAAAAGTGGTTCATATAATAAAATCCTTAGTTTTGTGGCCTTGTTTGCTCGAGTCCTTATGTCCTTGGGGTGTTTTCTCAGCCGGTGCCCTAAGACCATTTGGTTTGAGAGTCATCGATTAAAGGCTCGTTACATGGGCAGATTAGAAAGCCTAATAAAACTAAGGAATAATACCACAAAAATAATATATATATATATAGAAATAAGGCATAAGAATTTGAGTTAAGAACCCTTAGTCAAAATTTTCACGGTCACAAGGTGCATATGACTTAGGGTAAAGTAATAGACTAGATGAGAAGTACAATTTGACTCCTTACTTTGATTGATAACAAATTTTTGAATAGAGACTAAGTTTAGGAATGAAAAATTCGTTTTTCTATAACCTATAGATTACTTAAATCTTACAATAATATTTCAAATAATTTTCTCTTTAAAATGCTTTTCGAAAATACTAACCCTTTGTTACTCTTTCTTTATGGATTTTGTGGGTGCAATCCACTGAAAACCCTCACGAGACAAAACTCGTCCTCTAGGGGAAACCTAGAGGTTTAACGGCTTGTTGCACAAGCTCAGTGCAATCGCGTGACCTGCGAAAGTGGTCTAATAACCTTTGATTTAGTTTTGTTGTTTGCTCGAGGATGAGCAAAAGATAGGTGTAGGGGGTGATCGTACACATATTTTGCATTCTTTTCATTACACTCCTACATTTATCGTGTAATAAATCTGCTAATTTTCTTATCTTAAATATTTATTTGCAAAAAATAATAATGAAGAGAAAGAGGATTAAACTAAATAATACCAGTTAAAATCAAATTTAGCTGAATCTATCTGGTTAGAACAAATCAAGGATTGGGGCAAATGTTCAGTTGAAGATCAGAGCAAATCAAAAAGATAACACCAAATGAAAATCAATAAAATTAGATTTCTATAAATTCATTTTGTTTAGCTAAAGATCAACTGAGGATAATATCATACAGAGAGATAAATGGATAGAGAGAAGATCAACGGATGAGATGAAGCAAGTTGACTCAGATTCTGACTGGATACAATTTAGTATTTGAATCATAACATTCTCTACAGAATCTCAAATCTGATGATTTAAGATGATACAGATAGCAGACTTAAAGGGCTACAACTCTAATGTTGATCAATATTTCTAATTCTGTCATTTGATAAGTGATATTCAGCAATCAATACGCCAACAAACTGCAGATCAGAACTGAATATCCACATCAAATCAAGTTTGGAGTTAAGGGAAGGATTCTAATTCAAAAATAGCCAGATTTCCCTATCTTCATACTCCTCTAACCTCTACATTTCTTCTATAAATACCTGCAATCCCAAAGGCAAGAAGGAAGACCATGCAGAGATAGGATTTAGTCCACTTTTTCATTCTTTTAGTGTAGATTTTTATTTTCTTTCATGTAATTTTTAATTCTTTGTAAGTATAGTTTAGACTGAGATTCATTTAAGTAAGAGAGTGAGGCTTATGTTGAGAGTGACACCGATGTACCTCCTCCTCTCTTCCATCATTTCTGCAAGCAATAAAAGGTAATTTTTTTTATGTTTATCTTTACTTTTGTATCCTTTTTCTTCTTTCTACTTTTCCTCTTTTGGTTATGATGAACATTCAAGTGAATCTAGAAGCATCAGTATAGCAATGTTTGTATGAGTGCCAACGATATTTCTTGATGATGTTCTCCTCCTCAAGATTCCGTATCATTTCTTTCTTGTTCGTCTTGATGATGTAATGCGAATGGGGACTGAGCTCGATCTTATGCTTTATGCGTTGAACGCCTCTGAAGCAAGGTGGAACATGCAAGGGTTCTAGGTAAGTCATGAACCAGAGGAGGTAAGTTTTCTTTAATCTTTTCTTTCTTTTCTTTTATTTCTTTAGTTTAGATCACCAACACCAATCTACCACTTCTTTTATCACTCCTTTTCTATTTCTTTTACATATCATTTCTAGTTTCTCCACCTTCTCATTCTATCACTTTCTTTCTAACTCAACTTTAAGTCCATTTTCTCTTTTCTTTTAAAGAACTAAAGAAGAACTTTAACCATACTTTGTAGCCTAAAAGAGAACTTAATAAAAAAATTCCATCGCTAGTCCCTCCTTGTGCATCACGACCCGCATAGCCACTTACTATTGTAGTAGAATTGACCACTTGCACATCTCTATTTTAAAGTTCTAAAATACTGTATTTTATGTGCAGGTTCTGACCTCAATCAGTAATCATCTCTCATCACACTTATAAACATCTTCAATGCTTTGAATTGTGTTTATTTTCGGCCCAAGCAGGTTGTGGTTGGTGCGCTTGTTGGTCCCGAAATGATGCCAATTGAGGAACTTTTTCTGTTGGCACTTATGGATCTAAAATACAAAGTCAACACAAATACTAAACAAAGAAGGATTAAAGTTAAACAAATAAATAAACTTGCAGTAAAGGAAATCAAATCTCAGAAAGTTTAGACAAACGCAAACACGAGAGATTTATCCTGGTTCGGTCCTCGTGACCTACGTCCAGTCCCCGAGCCACCCGCTTGAGATTTACCTTTATCCTTGATTTTGTACACCCAAAATCACAAACCATGCACACCACTTGACAAATCCCCTTTGCCAAATGTGTACACCTTCTCTCTACACCAAGAGAACAAACTTCACCATGTACAACTGCTTCTACACCAAGAAGACACCCGTGTACAATGATTGCTTTGAGTATTACAACACTTTCCTATAAGCCTTGGTATTGTGTATAGAACGTGGACAAGGTCTAGTATAGGAGAAACTTCAGAGAACTTCACAAAGGAATTAAATTTTGGTGAAGAACAGAAGTTGGAATCAGTTTTCAGTTTTGGCAGAATTTTACTTGGAAAACTGAAGATTTGGATTGGTATTTGGCCTTAAGATTAACCACCCTTTATATAGCTGCAGACTAGGGTAAGTTAGGGTAGTTACAGGTGCAATTCAAATGATTGAAACATTGGAAAACGTTGCACAAAAGACCAGATAACAGAAACTGTCCAACAGTCAGAAACTACCTATAGTCGACTTACCTTTTGAGTTAGTCGACTAGTCTAGGCAAATTTCCAAAGAGTAGTCGACTATGTTTGAGTATAAGTCGACTAGGTCAAGATTAGTTCGAATGGCTAGTTTCTGGATTACTGAATCAAGTCGACTGCAACTTCTTATAAGTCGACTGGATCATGGATTAGTCGATTAGGGGAATAGGGTTAGTCGACTAAAAGGTCTATTAGTCGACTAATATTGTCTGTCAAGTCGACTAATGGACAAACAGAGAGTTGGGTATATTTTGGACACATGACTAGATGATTAGGGGTTTTGGGTTAGTCGACTACCAAATAGATTAGTCGACTATAAGGAGTTATAAGTCGATTATATAAACATAAAATGTGTGTGCATCAAGGCTTTTGACATGCTATTTCACAATTACAAATCAAATCATATCAACTCTCTTTGGGACATCTTGATCATGAAGAACTCTTGATTCATCGTGTGTTAGAGCTCCAATGAAATGCTTCACAAAAGTCTTCATTAAAACAAGTTCCAACAGCGCTGACTGATATGTGGGGATGCTCCTTGCAGCCAAAGATGGTGCCACCTCTTTCTCTATAGACCCTTCAGCGGTTTTCGATCACGATACCATTGTCATTAGGCAAATTATAAAATTAAGTCAAGTATTGTAATTTTGATAACATACCTGTGGATCTAAAATGAAAAGTCTCCTTGGCCACGAAACAAATGTACCAACAGTTTCATCGACGATACTGATATCTGAAAATCACCTAGAGAGGGGTGAAAAGGTGACAATGCTAATCGAATGCAAAAAATAACAATTAAGCAAACAATCCAAATGCCAACTCAAAGTAAGAAGTGAAGCCCGATTCCCAATTAAGGGCCCTAGAAGTTCTCCTTTAATTCCTCTAGATAAGAGTGGAGGTGCACAATTGTCTTCTTTCTTATATGAGGATAAACCGATAAGCAATAGATATAAAACAATAGTAACACAAACACAATATGATTGCAAGAACATAAAGAGCAAGTATGAGCACAAAAAGAGCGATAAGAGTAGAAGCAAGAGTGAGAGAAAAGGCAATCGTAAACACAAAATTGTGTTTTCGAGGTTCGAGCAACTTGCTCTACGTCCCCGCCTTCACCGTGTGAAGGATTTCTATTATCCACCAAGGATCACCACAAGGGTACCATAACTACGAGGTCTACACAAGACCTCGAGTACACAACTCTAACCGTCAATTCTCTACACAAGAGGTAGCACTAAGCCAATAAACTTTTGCAAGCTTTAGGTGACAACAACGATCACAAACTCTCTATTTATAACTTTTTAGAGTTTTGAGTGAGAAATGAAGCTCAAAAAGTTTGTGTGAAGAAAATTCAGTTGAGAAAATTGGACTTGAGAGCTGAAAACTTGCAGAGATTGATTTGAATTGTACGCTCTTGAAACTTGAAAGCATAGACTTAATTTTTCTCTTAAAACTTTGATTTCAAAACCTTGCACGTAGGGAGTGTTGATACTGAAAAATCACCTAGAGGGGGGGTGAATAGGTGATTATGCTAATCTAATGACTTAATGCGAAATTTAAAAACTAATTGCAATTAACAAAGATGCACACTCAAATAAGCCCAAGCAAATATTATGAATGAACAATATGAATAGATGCAAGGCACAATATAGAGAGAGAGTAAGAGCCAAGGGATCAAGCGCAAACAACAAGATATGTTTCGAGATTCGAGCACCCAGCTCTACATCCCCGCCTTCACCCAGAAAGATTTTAAGTCCTAGCTTGTCCACAAAGGACTCCCACAAAGGGAACCTCCACCGAGGATTTGGGGCAATCACAATTACAAGGAGTACCAACTCCTCTCCTTACAAACACAACCTCCTCCTTGAGGCACAACTCCAAGCCAACAAACAATCACTTCACAACTTGAGGGATTAACACAAGGATCACCTCACAACTTGAGGGATACAACCCAAAGGCACAAAGCCAAGCAAGAGATGGGTTTACAACTTGGTGGTCTAAACAACACCACAAACAATCTCTTTCTCCCACACAAAGATCCTATAGAATAGATAGTAGATGTAGCTCAAGTGTGGAGAAAACAAATGGAATGGAAATCAAAATCACAAAGAAAATCCTTGGAAAAACTGAAATCAAGATATAGAAGTTGAATCAAAACTCTTTTTCCCAAAAACCCTTTTCTTGATTTTCCAAACCCTAGCAAAACACCAAATAGATTGTTCAAATTAAGCCCAAAATCTTCTTTTGATTGCTGTGAAAACACTAGAGAATCTGGAAAAATTCAACACAAAAAAATCTTAAAGAAAACTGGCCACTAATGGGGTATTTATAGCCCCCAGAAAAAATATAGCCGTTGGCAGCAGAAACTGCCAAAATGACCCCTACCGGTCGACCGCTCGGTCGACCATCCAACGGTCACATTTTGACCGTTGGCAACTGACGGTAGACCGCCCGGTCGACCGAAAAGAACAGAGAGCACTGCTCTCTGGTCCGGTCGGCCGACCTTCCCACTGTGCTGCCAGACGTGCACAGCTCTGTGCACGTCGGTCGACCGCTGGGTCGACGGGCCATTGATTCGGCCGACCGCACGGTCGACCGACCTGGCCTGTCAGCCAGTGTCCAGGGTCAGAAAATAGGATGGAAAAATATTTTAACAAATCCATAAAACTTGTAAAAATTACACAAAAATAGTTTTCTCATTTTATATTGAAATATAAACATGTGATAAAAATTTCATCACAAATAACAAACATTTTTAAACATTTTTGTGTCTTATCATTTTTACCAAAATCCAAAACTTGTATTTTCTAAAACTTGGATTTTTTAATGGAAAATACATTTTGTCCAAAACTCATCCAAATACAAAAACATGATATTAAACAACATTTAGGCATGATGTATATGGATATAATCCTATATACATTAAAACATATATTTATATCCATGTTTTTGACTTTAATTCCAAAATATGTTTTGTTAAAAATACCAAAACATAAAACACATGAATAGGTATGTCAAAGCTAAGTTTGTCTAGGAAGTTAAGCATGCATGTATATAGAACAAATCTAATATACATTAAACCATGTAAACTTGTTTTGAATCTATCTATTCATGCAAACCAAGATCGGTTAAACCAAAAACGGAAAAATCGAAAACCAATATTCAAAACATGAAACGTGTGTGTTGTGAACTTGAGCATATCATACTATTCTAATCTTTACAATTTAGATCTAAACAAAAAACTAAACTATGGTACCGATGTCTTCTTGTCTCCAAGCCGACTCGATCCAAAACTCCTTGATCCACCGAGCAAGTGCTATATATGATCTTTGACGCTCGGGGTCTTGAATCAACATGTGAAAGCTTCCTCAAATCATCTTGTTGAAGCTAATCACCAACTATAATTTGATTAATGATCTGAAACTAAAATCATAAGATTATTAGTACACATAACTACATGAGTTAATCATCATCAAAACTAGAGTGGAAAGCCTTTGGGCCAACAATCTCCCCCTTTTTGATGATGACAAACTCATGGAGTTATATATGCATGGATTAAAGTTAAGCTTCAAAGAAGCTCCCCCTTAACTCATGCATAAACAAATAAATATAAATATGCAATGAAGGCTCTTAAACATGAATGCATATCTATGCATAAACAATAAAAGGCTCTAGATACTAATGAAATGTTCAAAAACAAAACATGCTCTAGATACCAATTAAAATAAATATTCAAAAATAAAACATGCTCTAGATGCCATTAAAATTAAACTAAATTAAACTTAATATATGCAAAATATCAACATGCATATATAAAACTTCTCAAATAATTCTCCCCCTTTTTGTCAATCATCAACAAAGGGGTAAAAACCAAACAAAACACAATTTTCTCCCCCTTTTTGTTCAAAACAAAGAATCAATAAAGGGATGATCAAAAACAAAATATTTGTTCTCCCCCTTTTTGTCTAAAACAAAAATGACATCAATAAGGGGTCAAATCAAAAATGATACCAATTAAAAATGAGTCAATGAAGTGCATATTAATACCAATTAAAAGTGAAACTAAACCAGTTGAAAAACAAAGATCTTTATACCAATTGATAAGTAAACAAACAACATATCAATTGTAAATAAACAATCGTAATATCAATTAAAATTAAGCATTACAAATATTGAATCTCTAAACATAAATCTTAATACCAATAGAAAATATTATTCTTTTTAAGGCATAAGATACCAATTATAAGAAACAATCTTGTTACTAATTGAAATTAAACATAACAAATTTTGAATTTCTAAACAAGGATTTTGATACCAATTGTAAATATTTTTCATATGATTGAAATTGATACCAATTGAAAATCATTATTTTCTATCATAAAGCAAGGGAGTGGAATACAAAATACCAATTGAAAGATGAAATACAAGATTTTCTCCCTCTTTATGAAATACCAAATGAAAGCATGCGAAGCTTATATATGGATACCAATTGAAAACTAGTCAATTGAAACAAGATAGTAATTATAAAACAAGCTTTATCATGATCAAAATTTGTGCTCTAAGATATATGAGTATAATAAGCACAAATAAAAACATATATATGTATGAAATTAGATACCAATTGAAATTGATACTCTTTGAAGTGCAAGCATACATATACAAAAAAATATATGAGTATACAAAAATGTCAATATTGATACCAATTGAAAGAATTCAATGATACCAATTGAAACAACAATAATATCAAAGTATATCTCATATTTCCTATCCTCCCAATCATGTTCAAGTTTAAAATGATTTTCACTATAAGGCATACATGAGCATGATCTCCCATCCAACCACCCTTTGAAGGTAGGGGTTCTCAAAAATAGGTTTGAAAATAGAATACTGTTGAAAATCTCTACCAAGTGAAGAATATCGAAACTAGTTAAATGGAAAACCTTTAAACTAGTGCGAAATCCTTCAAGTAAGGAATAAAAACAAGATTGTTTTTCATGAAACACATGTAATTCACATGATCACTAAACACTCAAAAACCATAAAGCCCATATCATACTCATGAAAATAAAATCATGAGAAAACTAACAAGGTGAGTGAGCAAGTGTTATGTGACACATATCAACATGAAAATATTCATTAAGCTCATGTGGAATTCCTTAAACATGAAACATGAAAATCTAAAATTTTTAATAAAACAAATTATACTTCTAGGCATATGTATGTTTTGACAACACAAAAAGTATACATACATATCTCTAAACACAATTGAGTCTATATATAAAGATTTGCATGAAAAGCAAATGACTCAAGGGGTATACATGTATATCTTAAGGTTTGATAAAATAAACATATACATGAAGTGAAAACACATAATCATAAAAACATATCCAAAATGGGAATACAAGTTTAAAATGCATGAATCATCAAAACTAGACTATACTAGCACATCTAATGGGTACAAATAGGCATTCAAGCACAACATATATAAAGATTTATTTGTGGCCCACTATATGTACAAGTATAAATCCTAATTTTCATGAAAACTAACATCTAAACATATATTCAAATCATGAAGCATAAAATGACATATAAATCAACATGATAGACATAAAAATAATTATTATGTAAATCCACATGCTATTAGAATCATGATATACATAATAGCTAAACGAATGGTGAGAACACAACAAATGGGTCCATATAAGCATGGGTGATCTCAAGAGCTATACATGCATGTCAATGATCTAAGAATCATGGCATTTAACATAACAAACTATAAACATCAAACAAAACAAAAATCATAAACACACATATGATCATTATGTGTATGCATGTGCATTAGATCTAGGACATACATATTAGTTTAAAAAAAATGAGAACACAAAGATAGGTCCATGGGTGTCTCAAATAACTAACATGTATAACACTAATCTAAATCACATGGCATAATCATAATAATCAATAAAACATGACATGCTATAAATAGATGAACATGATAAAGCATGCAAATAAAAATGGGAGTTAGAGATTGATACCAAAACCGATGAAGGCACCTCTCTAGTTCTCCAAACCAATGGTGGTCCTCTCCACCAAACTCCCCTTGAAAGTGATGCATCCAAATTATTTTCTTTAAGCACGGAACGCATCCACTTCAAGGCACCGCTACTCTCACGTGATGCGAGAGCCCACACCTACATCAAAAATTTTAGGGTGGTCTTTGGTACCCATTTCCTTTTGGGTCCATAGGAGTTAGTATCTTTCCTAACCCAAACACGATTATTTGCTAAATTTTTAATATGTAAACGATCATAGCAAAATCTAGCAAGGTGGCCTTTTCGACCACAATGTGTACAAGTGTACACATGAGCATACATGTAATGGTGGTGACCGTGGGAAGCATGTGTATGCCATGGAGGGTGAACATGTAAAGATGGACCTTGTTTCTTATGAACCAAGGTTTCCAAGCGTGTATGATTTAAAGCACATTGGCTCAAAGTGGAGCCCAAACAATCTACACTTTTCTTCAAAGCATTTATATCATTTTCAATGGTAGAGGATAAAGTGGAGCATGCAAAAGATATGCTAGATGAAGAAGCAACACTAGCATGACAAACATGAGAATCTATATCCTTTTTCAAAGATTTATTTTTATTTAAAACAAGATCTAATTCTTTAGTAATGAAATCAATTTCATTTTTCAAAACAAGGTTATCTTTTAAAACAAAATCCAATTTTGAAGATAAAACCTCATTGTTTTTCACAGCATCATCACAATCATTTTTGTTTTTCAAAATATCAATCTCATTTAGGGCAAGGTCTAGTTGAGATCTTAGTGAGTCACGTTCACTAGTAATCTCTTCCTTCTCTTTCAAAACCAATTCAAAGCTAGAGCATAAATCCTTCATTTCTTCTTTAAATCAAAATGTTTCTTTTTCAAAAGATCATGTTTTTCAACATAATTTTCAAGTTTAGATGCAAGTTCTACATTCAAATTTTGAACTTCAAAACATCCATAGCAATATGAGCTGGAGCTACCATCTAGTTGGGAATCCGATTGTACCTCAAGGGAGTCTTTCCCTTGGACCATGAGGCAATACTCCTCGGACTTGTCTCTCCTAGATCTTCTCAACTTGTTGACAATCCTTGGTAGCTCGAGAGAAGTCAATATGCTCCAAACTGCAAAAGCCGAATCATAATGATCAACACCGGTAAAAGATCTTCATTAAGAGATGCTCTAAGTGTTTTAAGTGCTAATGCATTTGCCTTTTTATGCTTGCTATGATTTGGGTAGGATTCATTAGTAGTGGCTTGATAAACTAGATGTCTTAGGGTTTTCAAATGACTACTCATATTGGCCTTCCAACATTAAGTCTAAAAAGTCAAACATAGGAGGGCTATCCATGAGTGCAAATAAAATGTGTGCAAATGAACATGCAAATGAAGATTAGCAAACCAAGATCTCACTCCTAGGTGGTTAAACCTAAATATCAGGAGCGTAGGCTCTGATACCAATTGAAAAATCACCTAGAGGGGGTGAATAGGTGATTATGCTAATCTAATGAACTTAATGCGGAATTTAAAAACTAATTGCAATTAACAAGAGATGCACACTCAAATAAGCCAAGCAAATATTATGAATGAACAATATGAATAGATGCAAGGCACAATATAGAGAGAGAGTAAGAGCCAAGGGATCAAGCGCAAACAACAAGATATGTTTCGAGATTCGAGCACCCAGCTCTACATCCCCGCCTTCACCCAGAAGGATTTTAAGTCCACTAGCTTGTCCACAAAGGACTCCCACAAAGGGAACCTCCACCGAAGATTTGGGGCAATCACAATTACAAGGAGTACCCAACTCCTCTCCTTACAAACACAACCTCCTCCTTGAGTCACAACTCCAAGCCAACAAACAATCACCTCACAACTTGAGGGATTAACACAAGGATCACCTCACAACTTGAGGGATACAACCCAAAGGCACAAAGCCAAGCAAGAGATGGGTTTACAACTTGGTGGTCTAAACAACAACCACAAACAATCTCTTTCTCCCACACAAATATCCTATAGAATAAGATAGTAGATGTAGCTCAAGTGTGGAGAAAACAAAGGGAATAGAAATCAAATCACAAAGAAAATCCTTGGGAAAAACTGAAACCAAGATATAGAAGTTGAATCAAAACTCTTTTTCCCAAAAATCCTTTTCTTTGATTTTCCAAACCCTAGCAAAAACACCAAATAGATTGTTCAAATTAAAGCCCAAAATTTTCTTTTGATTGTTGTGAAAACACTAGAGAATCAGGAAAAATTCGCACAAAAAAATCTTAAAGAAAACTGGCCACTAATGGGGTATTTATAGCCCCCAGAAACATATAGCCGTTGGCAGCAGAAACTGCCAAAAATGACCTACCGGTTGACCGCTCGGTCGACCGTCCAACGGTCACATTTTGACCGTTGGCAACTGACGGTAGACCGCCCGGTCGACCGAAAAGAACAGAGAGCACTGCTCTCTGGTCCGGTCGGCCGGCCGGCCGACCTTCCCACTGTGCTGCCAGACGTGCACAGCTCTGTGCACGTCGGTCGACCGCTGGGTCGACCGGCCATTGATTCGGCCGACCGCACGGTCGACCGACCTGGCCTGTCAGCCAGTGTCCAGGGTCAGAAAACAGGATGGAAAAATATTTTAACAAATCCATAAAACTTGTAAAAATTACACAAAAATAGTTTTCTCATTTTATATTGAAATATAAACATGTGATAACATCACAAATAACAAACATTTTTAAACATTTTTGTGTCTTATCATTTTTACCAAAATCCAAAACTTGTATTTTCTAAAACTTGGATTTTTTAATGGAAAATACATTTTGTCCAAAACTCATCCAAATACAAAAACATGATATTAAACAACATTTAGGCATGATGTATATGGATATAATCCTATATACATTAAACATATATTTATATCCATGTTTTTGACTTTAATTCCAAAATATGTTTTGTTAAAAATACCAAAACATAAAACACATGAATAGGTATGTCAAAGCTAAGTTTGTCTAGGAAGTTAAGCATGCATGCATATAGAACAAATCTAATATACATTAAACCATGTAAACTTGTTTTGAATCTATCTATTCATGCAAACCAAGATCGGTTAAACTAAAAACGGAAAAACCGAAAACCAATATTCAAAACATGAAACGTGTGTGTTGTGAACTTGAGCATATCATACTATTCTAATCTTTACAATTTAGATCTAAACACAAAACTAAACTATGGTACCGATGTCTTCTTGTCTCCAAGCTGACTCGATCCAAAACTCCTTGATCCACCGAGCAAGTGCTATATATGATCTTTGACGCTCGGGCTCTTGAATCAACATGTGAAAGCTTCCAAATCATCTTGTTGAAGCTAATCACCAACTAATAACTTGATTAATGATCTGAAACTAAAATTACAAGATTATTAGTACACATAACTACATGAGTTAATCATCATCAAAACTAGAGTGGAAAGCCTTTGGCCAACAGATACTTTAATAGTTATTGCTCAAGGCACATGGCATGGAATATCAACAATTTTGCAACTCTATCAAGGTACCATTAAGGTGGCACCATCACCTTCGGGGATGACTCAAGGGTGAAATCACTGTTATTGGTAATATCAAAATTGACTTATCTCCTTTAATTGAGAATATTGCCTTGGTTGAAGGCCATAAACATAATCTTTTAGCATTAATCAACTATGTTTTCGATGATTTTAATTGTGATATTTAGGAGAAGAAAACAAATCTGGTGTTCTTTTCGGTTTTCGTAAAAAAAATATTTACATGATTGACATGTTGAATTTACAATGCAATGTCACTTGTTTGAATTCTTTTAATGAAGACTCTTAGTTATGACATAAGAGATTAGGCTATGTTTATTTGACCATCTATCCCGATTAATTTTAAGGAATCGCTGAAGGATATTCCTAATTTGAAATATAATAGGACCGCATTTTCAATGCATGCCCACTTGAAAAAATAAACTAAGTCCTCTTTCAAACAATCAAAGATATCATGATATCAAGACCTCTAAAGTTGATACACTCTGTTTGGACCAACGAAAATCAAAAGCCTTAGTGATAATGGTTGTTTTTGTTTTAGTTGATGATTTTTCAAGGTTACATGGTTTTTTTATAGAACATAAAGATGAAGTTTTTTCACATTTTCATATTTTTAGAAAAAGAGTTGAGAAAGAAAAAGATTTTTCAATTTTACGCATTAAGAGAGATAGAGGTGGTGAGTTTATCAACCAATTTTTTATCACTTTTGTGAGGAAAATGGAATCAAACATGAGTTGTCATGTCCTAAAACTCCACAGCAAAATGAAGTCGTTGAAAGAAAGGATCGTACTCTTCAAAAAATGACTAAGATTATGATTAGTGAATATGGACTCCCTCAATATCAATGGGCCGAGGCCATAAACACTTCATATTACATTCGGAATATGATCTACTTTTGCAAAAATTCTAACAAAACTCCCTTTGAAATTTACTATTTAAGAAAACCAAATGTTACCTATTTTAATGTTTTTGGATGTAAATTTTTTTTTTTAAATACAAAAGAAAATCTAGAAAAGTTTGATTCAAAAACTTTGGAAATTATTTTTGTTGGATATTCTAATATAAATAAGGCTTATAGAGTCTTCAATAGATCAACTTTGAATATTGAAGATTTATGCAAGTTAAGTTTGAGGAATCTAATGCTCTTGCGAAGCATGTTGTAGAGATTGATTCCTTAGGTAAAGACATGGAGAAAAATTCTTTGAAAGACTCATTGGTACAAGAAGAGGGAGACAAGCCAAAGGATGATACAGATGGTGAAGTCCAAGATGTTGAAGTGTGGCCAACTTAACCACTACCAAAGGATTGAAGATACGCAATAAGTCATCCCGAAGATCTCATCTTAGATGACGCATATAGAGACTCGGTATCACTTTGTTAGAGACCATTATGAGAAACGAGATATTGAAATTGATTATATTTTTACCGACTTTCACCGATAATTTTGCTAAACCTCTTGACTACAATAGATTTTCTTTCATTTGTGGTGAATTAAATATTTATGATTGATACATAATGTTTTAAGTTTATGAGTTTCCTTGGTTTTATGAGTATCAGATCACTTTTTATGAAAATTTTCAGTTGAGTTGAGTTTTCTTTTCAGTTGGTATCATGCAAATTTTCAAGTGATCTATTTTCAATTGATATTTGAATTATCAGAATTGGTATCTCTCTTTTTGATGCATGACAAAAAGAGGGAGAAGAATTTTGAGTTATTTATTTGAGATTGAGTTATTTGTTTAAGATTTTCATGCAATTACCTCTTAATTATTCTCATGTTGTATGCGATGTTTAATTAGTTGTATCTTATTCTTTATTGCATACTTATTTTGGTGGTTGGAAGCATGAAAGAAGGTTGGCCTGTTTAAGAATAATGTTCTATATTGCAAATTCATATTCATATGCATATGTCTTACTTGTTATTGCTATATCTTTTAGTCATGTATGATGAAACTTTATATATAAGCATAATTTCAGAGAAAGCTTTCCAAGCTCTTCATTTCATTTGTTTTAAACAACTCATGTGTTTTGTCATCATCAAATAAGGAGAGATTGTTGGTCGAAGGGTACAATCACTGATTTTGTTTTGATAATTACAAAACTCATGTAGTTATAAGGTACTAATCAAGTTCAAGTGTTTATAAGCTTATAGGGTTCAAGAGATAGATTGTGTTTTATTCTTTCTCTAGAAGAAGGTTTTGAAGTGATCAAATTGATTCAAGGATGAGATTAAAGCTCGGACGATAAAAGCATGGATTTTTGAGAAGCCCTCTTGATGAAGACTTGAAGATAGATTAACCTTAAGTATGAACTTAGAATGTTTAAGTTTTAATGATTGAATTGATGCTTAAGAAGTATTACACACAAAAAAGATTTCAATGCCTATTTTTGGTTATTGAACATGTTCTACAAAATATTTATTAATACACTTCAAATATTTTCTGAAATTTTTATACCTAATTGTGCACATGTATTTCAAAGCCTATATTTTGGCAAAATTATTTTTATACTTATATAAATTATTTTAGAAATGTATTCTAATTCAAAAATGCCTTGAGCAATAACTATTAAAGTATCAACACTCCTCTAACCTCTGCATTTCTTCTATAAATACCTGCAATCCCAAAGGCAAGAAGGACGACCATGCAGAGATAGGATTTATTCCACTTTTTCATTCTTTTTAGTGTAGGTTTTTATTTTCTTTTCATGTAATTTTTAATTCTTTGTAAATATAGTTTAGACTGAGATTCATTTAAGTAAGAGAGTGAGGCTTATGTTGAGAGTGACACAGATGTACCTCCTCCTTTCTTCCATCATTTCTGCAAGCAATAAATGGTAATTTTTTTATGTTTGTCTTTACTTTTGTTTCCTTCTTCTTCTGTCTACTTTTTCTCTTTTGGTTATGATGAACATTCAAGTGAATCTAGAAGCATCAGTATAGCAATGTTTGTATAAGTGCCAACGATATTTCATGATGATGTTCTCCTCCTCAAGATTCCGTATCATTTCATTCTTGTTTGTCTTGATGATGTAATGTGAATGGGGACTGAGTTCGATCTTATGTTTTATGCGTTGAACGCCTCTGAGGCAAGGTAGAACATGCAAGGGTTGCAGGTAAGTCATCAACCAGAGGAGGTAAGTATTTCTTTAATCTTTTCTTTCTTTTCTTTTATTTCTTTAGTTTAGATCACCAACACCAATCTACCACTTCTTTTATCACTCCTTTTCCATTTCTTTGTACATATCATTTCTAGTTTCTCCACCTTCGCATTCTATCACTTTCTTTCTAACTCAACTTTAACTCTATTTTTCTCTTTCTTTTAAAGAACTAAAGAAGAACTTTAACCATACTTTGTAGCCTAAAAGAGAACTTACTAAAAAGCTTCCATCGCTAGTCCCTCCTTGTGGATCATAACCCGTATAGCCACTTGCTATTGCGGTAGAATTGAGCACTTGCACATCTCTATTTTAAAGTTCTGAAATACCGTATTTTGTGTGCAGGTTCTGACCTCAATCAGTAATCATATCTCATCACACTTTAAACATCTTCAATGCTTTGAATTGTGTGTTATTTTCGGCCCTAGCAGGTTGTGGTTGGTGCGCTGACTGATATGTGGGGATGCTCCTTGCAGCCAAAGATGGTGCCACCTCTTTCTCTATGGACCCTTCAGCGGTTTTCAATCACGATACCATTGTCATTAAGCAAATTATAAAATTAAGTCAAGTATTGTAATTTGATAACATACCTGTGGATCTAAAATGAAAAGTCTCCTTGGCCACGAAACAAAAGTACCAGCAGTTTCTTCGACGATACTGATATCTGAAAATCACCTAGAGAGGGGTGAAAAGGTGACAATGCTAATCGAATGCAAAAAACAACAATTTAAGCAAACAATCCAAATGACAACTCAAAGTAAGAAGTGAAGCCTGATTCCCAATTAAGGGCCCTAGAAGTTCTCCTTTAATTCCTCTAGATAAGAGTTGAGGTGCACAATTGTCTTCTTTCTTATATGAGGATAAACCGATAAGCAATAGATATAGAACAATAGTAACACAAACACAATATGATTGTAAGAACATAAAGAGCAAGTATGAGCACAAAAAGAGCGATAAGAGTAGAAGCAAGAGTGAGAGATAAGGCAATCGTAAACACAAAATGTGTGTTTCGAGGCTCGAGCAACTTGCTCTACGTCCCTGCCTTCACCGTGTGAAGGATTTCTATTATCCACCAAGGATCACTACAAAGGTACCATAACTACGAGGTCTACACAAGACCTGGAGTACACAACTCTAACCTTCAATTTTCTACACAAGAGGTAGCACTAAGCCAATAAACTTTTGCAAGCTCTAGGTGACAACAACGATCACAAACTCTCTATTTATAACTTTTTAGAGTTTTGAGTGGAGAAATAAAGCTCAGAAATGTTTGTGTGAAAGAAAATTCAGTTGAGAAAATTGGACTTGAGAGCTGAAAACTTGCAGAGATTGATTTGGAATTGTACGCTCTTGAAACTTGAAAGCATAGACTTGATTTTTCTCTAAAAACTTTGATTTCAAAACCTTGTATACACTGACCCATATATATGCAATAAGTAATATCATTAGAGGTGAAATCTGGGCTTAATCCATGTAATTAAAACCCAAAAAGGCAAAAATACCTGTTGAAAAAAGTCAAAAATCAAAACAGATTAAAAATAGCCATTATTGTAGCAGAGACAGCTTGTTGGTCGACCAACAGGCTAGTCCAAAAACTAGCAGTTAGGCGTCAGTCGACCGGTTGGTCGACCGAAACAAACAGAAAGTCTCAAGAAATGGTTTGGTCGACTGGTCGATCGATTGGTCAGTCGACCGAAGTGCCAAATAGAGGGCAGCTAAGGTTTGGCGGTTGACCGTTCCATCGATTGCCAGATGTACACAAGCAAACTACGCACAAACGGTCGACCGGCGCAGTGCATATACTTTGCAAATACGTGAGTCGTTTGGTCGGTCGACTGACCTACCCTAAAAACCATATTAAAGATAGTTTTTGAATTAGAATACATTTCTAAAATAATTTATATAAGTATAAAAATAATTTTGCCAAAATATAGGCTTTGAAATACATGTGCACAATTGGGTATAAAAATTTTGGAAAATATTTGAAGTGTATTAATAAAAATTTTGTAGAACATGTTCAATAACCAAAAATAGGCATTGAAATCTTTTTTGTGTGTAATACTTCTTGAGCATCAACTCAATCATTAAAACTTAAACATTCTAAGTTCATACTTAAGGTTAATCTATCTTCAAGTCTTCATCAAGAGGGCTTCTCCAAAATCCATGCTTTGGTCGTCCGAGCTTTAATCTCATCCTTGAATCAATTTGATCACCTCAAAACCTTTTTCTAGAGAAAGAATAAAACACAATGTATCTCTTGAACCCTATAAGCTTATAAACACTTGAACTTGATTAGCACCTTATAACTACATGAGTTTTGTAATTATCAAAACAAAATCAGTGATTGTACCCTTCGACCAACAATCTCTCCTTATTTGATGATGACAAAACACATGAGTTGTTTAAAACAAATGAAATGAAGAGCTTGGAAAGCTTCCTCTGAAATTATGCTTATATATAAAGTTCCATCATACATGACTAAAAGATATAGCAATAACAAGCAAGTCATAGGCATATAAATATGAATTTTGCAATATAGAACATTTTTCTTAAACAGGCCAACCTCCTTTCATACTTCCAACCACCAAAATAAGTATGTAATAAAGAATAAGATACAACTAATTAAACATCGCATACAAAATGAGAATAATTAAGAGGTAATTGCATGAAAATCTTAAACAAATAACTCAATCTCAAATAAATAACTCAAAATTCTTCTCCCTCTTTTTGTCATGCATCAAAAGAGAGATACCAATTCTGATAATTCAAATACCAATTGAAAATAGATCACTTGAAAATTTGCATGATACCAACTGAAAAGAAAACTCAACTCAACTAAAAATTTTTATAAAAAGTTATCTGATACTCATAAACCGAGGAAACTCATAAACTTAAAACATCATGTATCAATCATACAAATATTTAATTCACCACAAATGAAAGAAAATCTATTGTAGTCAAGAGGTTTAGCAAAATTATCGGTGAAAGTCAGTAAAATATAATCAATTTCAATATCTCGTTCTCATAATGGTCTCTAACAAAGTGATACCGAGTCTCTATATGCGTCATCTAAGATGAGATCTTCGGGATGACTTGTTGCGTATCTTCAATACTTTGGTAGTGGTTAAGTTGGCCACACTTCAACATCTTGGACTTCTCCATCTGTATCATCCCTTGGCTTGTCTCCCTCTTCTTATACCAATGAGTCTTTCAAAGAATTTTTCTCCATGTCTTTACCTAAGGAATCAATCTCTACAACATGCTTCGCAAGAGTATTAGATTCCTCAAACTTAACATGCATAAATCTTTAATATTCAAAGTTGATCTATTGAAGACTCTATATGCCTTATTTGTATTAGAATATCCAACAAAAATAATTTTCAAAGTTTTTGAATCAAACTTTTCTAGATTTTTTTTTGTATTTAAAACAAAAAATTTACATCCAAAAACATTAAAATAGGTAACATTTGGTTTTCTTAAATAGTAAATTTCAAAGGGAGTTTTGTTTGAATTTTTGCAAAAGTAGATCATATTCCTAATGTAACATGAAGTGTTTATGGCCTCGGCCCATTGATATTGAGGGAGTCCATATTCACTAATCATAGTCTTAGTCATTTTTTGAAGAGTACGATCCTTTCTTTCAACGACTTCATTTTGCTGTGGAGTTTTAGGACATGACAACTCATGTTTTATTCCATTTTTCTCACAAAAGTGATAAAAAAAATGGTTGATAAACTCACCACCTCTATCTCTCTTAATGCGTAAAATTGAAAAATCTTTTTCTTTCTCAACTCTTTTTCTAAAAATATGAAAATGTGAAAAAACTTCATCTTTATGTTCTATAAAAAAAAATCATGTAACCTTGAAAATCATCAACTAAAACAAAACAACCATTATCACTAAGGCTTTTGATTTTCGTTGGTCCAAACAGAGTGTATCAACTTTAGAGGTCTTGATGTCATGATATCGTTGATTGTTTTGAAAGAGGACTTAGTTTATTTTTTCAAGTGGGCATGCATTGCAAATGCGATCCTATTATATTTCAAATTAGGAATATCCTTCAGCGATTCCTTAAAATTAATTTGGGATAGATGGTCAAATAAACATGGCCTAATCTCTTATGCCATAACTGAGAGTCTTCATTAAAAGCATTCAAACAAGTGACATTGCATTGTAAATTCAACATGTCAATCATGTAAATATTTTTTTACGAAAATCGAAAAGAACACCAGTATTTGTTTTCTTCTCCAAAATATCACAATTAAAATCATCGAAAATATAGTTGACTAATGCTTAAAAGATTATGTTTAAGGCCTTCAACCAAGGCAATATTCTCAATTAAAGGAGATAAGTCATTTTGATATTACCAATAACAGTGATTTCACCCTTTGAGTCATCCCCGAAGGTGATGGTGCCACCTTCATGGTACCTTGATAGAGTTGCAAAATTGTTGATATTCCATGCCATGTGCCTTGAGCAATAACTATTAAAGTATCAACACTCCCTACGTCTTGGAGCCTTGGTATGTACCTATATTAATTTACAAAAGAGTTGACTTTGGTCCCCTAAGTTTCTTAGGTCCTAGAGTGTTAGTCTTTTGAACCTAAACATGATCATTTGAAGTAATAATCGTATCATAGCAAAACTTTTACAAGTGACCTTTTCGAACACAATAGGTGCATGAATACACCTTGGCATATAAAAATTGTTGTCCAAAGGCCCATCACTCTAGTTTTGATGATGATTAACTCATGTAGTTTTAGTACTAATGATCTTGTGTTTAATTAGTCTCAGATTTGTGATCAAGATCTTAGTTGGTGTTTAGCTTCAACAAAGGATTTAAAGTCGAGTTTTGGAGCTAACACGGTTTGATTCAAGAGCTTCTGCATCATGACCACATCAAGAGAAGAGGAGTCTAGCTCATTGGATCATGCTTGGACCAAGTCAAGAAGGAGAAGAAGACTTTAAGTGAAGACCTTCAAGAGAAGACTTGAGTCTAGGTTTGTTTTTTAGTAAGATTTTATTTTTAGTTAAAATATAAAAGATAGAATAGTTGGTGGATTGCTCAAGTACATATACACACACACTTAAGATTTATTTATGTTTTCATAAAAGAATTTTCATTTTAGAAAAATACCTGTTTGGTTTTTGGAGTTTCAAATATACATGTGTTTTAACCAAAACCATTTAGAGCTTATTGTCAAAAACATTGATATTTCATCATTTATGTGTAGTGGATCATATCCATACACACCATGCTTTAAAAGTGTTTAAAATATCTTATTTTTGTATTTGGAGAAGTTTTGAAAAAAATCGATTTGCAAAAATACAGTTTTTATTTTAAGCCAAAATTTCTAAGTTATAAAAATAGTTCAAAATGTTTGTAATTTGTTTTGATTTTTGCTCAGACATGTTTGTATATCAAAGTAGAATACTGAACTTATTTTTGTACATTTTTATGGATATATAGGATTTTATTAAAGGAAAAATACCAAGTTTTTAAATCCTGAAAAAGACTATTTTTGGCCTTCTGCCGGTCGACCGCACGGTCGACCGCGCCAGGGGTCGGCCGACCGGGCGGTCGACCGACGTGCACAAAACGTGCACGGCTGTTTGGCTGGAGGGCTGGTCGACCGACCCGGTTGATCGCCAGAGAACAGCGCTCTCTGGAAATGGCCCCGGTCGACCGGCCGGTCTACTGCTGGCACAATGGTCAGAAATCTGACAGTTGGCCGGTCGACCGGGCAGTTGACCGACAGGTCATTCTGACTGTAGTTTGACCCAACGGCTATATTCTGAAGTCTATTTAAAGGGGGCTGTTTTGGGTTGTTTTTAACAAGATTTCAAGTGGGTTTTTGCAACAGTTTTTTCTACACTTCTAAGTATTTTTCTCCACTTGTTTAAGAGCCAAATACTTCCATTCAAAAGGAGAGTTTATCAAGAATTTACAAAAGTGATTTTCTTGAGTTTTTCACCACAAATTCAATCTTTGTTTTCTCACACAAACACTTGAGCTATCCATTGCTATATCTTCCTATAGGGATCTTTGTTGTGAGATGATTTTAGGTAATCAAAGTGTTGTGATCACCAAAGTGTTCATCTTTGTAATTGAGGAGGCAGACTTGCGGTTCGCAGTGTTTCAAGTTCTTGTGGGAACTCTATGTAGAGGTGTGGCATTAGCGATCTAATGGGCTTGCGGTGTGTTGTTCTTGCAGGAACAAGAGAGGGACTAGAGAGTCTAAGAGTTCTAGTGTGTACTCCTTGTAGGTGTTGCGGCACCGAGTGATCCGGTGGATCGATTCTAGTGAAAATCCTTCATAGTGTTGAAGGCGGGGACGTAGAGCAAGGGTGCTCGAACCTCGAAACAGTTCTCCCGTATTTGCGATTGCTGTCTCTCTATCTCTCACTTGTCTTTATTCTTGCATGCTAATATTGTCTTTTCTTTTATATGCTCGATATACATTGTGCTTTATTGTCATATGCTTGGGATTGTTTGCTCACACTTGTATTCAACCAAGAGAGCCAAAGCGGCACCTTAACTCGTATCTAGAAGAATCTTGAGGAGATAGTCCAAAGCCCTTCACGGGAATCCGGCTACACTCTTGTGTTATACTTGGTGTGTTGTGCATAATAATTTTGTAGTTTGTATAAATAGTTTTTATTCCGCGTTAATTCACCATTAGATTAGCTAGTCACCTATTCACCCCCCTCAAGGTGATTTCAATTGGTATCAGAGTCAAGTGCTCTTTATTTGGGTCTAACAACCTTGAGTTAAAGATCCTCATTTATAGCTAATCACAATATTTGTACACACACATGGATTTCATGACACCTCCCACTTTTGACATTCTTAACATCCAAACTCGGAAGGTTAAGATGTCTTTGTACCTCAAAGCCTTAGGCATTCATGTTTACTTTGCTACTATTAAAGATTTATATTGTTTAAATGGCAAACATCTAGATGCTAACTCAAAAGCCATTCATACTTTAAAGTCAACTCTAAATGATGAATATTTATCTAGGGTTGCTAATATTGATTCGGCTTTTGTAGTATGGAACACCATAGTCTTCCTTGGCGAACAAGAATAATACTATGCGAGGAGCGACTCGGATGTTGGAAGTGAGGCTTCCAACGTGTGCTACATGGTCTAAGGGAATAACCCCCTTGAGGTAAATACCGAATCCGAGCTAGAAGAGGATGTTGATATGTCTTATAATGAACTTGCTTCATTTTGTCAGCAACTTCTAAAAAATATGACATGCTTAAAAAGGATAATAAGAAAATGAAAAATAAATTTGTTTCCTTACTGGAAGAGAAAGATTCATGTCAAAATAAACTTGCATGTATTTCAAAAGAAAATGAAAGTTTGAAAAATGAAAATATTTTCTTTCTTTCTAAATTGAATGATCTTAGTGAAGGAAATACTTCTTTGAAAAATAAAATTAGTTTGGTGAAAAAATAAAAAGAGATTGCTTTACAAGAAAATAACTCTTTAAAAAGAAAAGTTATTTCAAAGAAAAAAGAAAATGTTTCTAAAAAGAAAAAGAATAATGATTCTCATTCTCACCATACTTTACTTGCCACTATTATAAAAATGAAGTTAAATTTTTGAAAAATAAAATAGATTGTTTGAGCTCAACTTTGAGCAAATGTGCATTTAACCATAAAACATTGGAAACCTTGTTTTCAAAGAAACAAGCTCCACATGTTCATGCACCTCACCCACGGCATGCTTATGCACACTTTGCATAACATCATCACACTCATCCACATGTTCATACTAGAGTGTACAAGTGTACACATTGCGGCCGCAAAGGCCATTTAGCAAGATTTTGTTATGATAGAATAAATTCTATAAATTTTGCTAACAAAAATGTTTGGGTGCCTTACAATGCTAACCCTCATGGAACCAAAAGAAAATGGGTACCAAAGTCCTCACCTCTTGTATTTGATGTAGGTGTGGACTCTCACATGATGTAAGAGATTTGGTGCCTTGGTGGTGGATGCATAGGCTTAATGGACACTACATATTGATGCACCGCTATCAAGGAGTTTTAGTGGGATGACCATCATGTTTCGGAGACTTAAAAGATAGTGCACTTGGTTTGGTAACTATCTCTAAACTCCATTTAGTTTACATGCTTTTACTTCTGATGAATTTTTAGCATGTTTTAGTTTATGTTAGAATATTCATGTTTTATGCTTCATGTGGTAAATACTTGTTTAGATATAGTTTTTGTCAAAACTTGTGTATATACATGTACAAGTAGTGAGCAACATTTGTTTCATATATGTTTGCACTTATTTCCCATTTGTACTTATTACATGTACTTGTATAGCCTAGTTTTGATGATTTTCTCATTTATACATGTTTTGCCTATCTTTGTGCATGTTTTGCTTCATGTATATGTTGTGTTTGTTTAAAGGTAATAAATATACATGTATACCCTTAAGTCACTTGCCTTTATGCAAATATTATTATTGACTCTTTTTATGTTTGGGATATATATGCATATTGTTAGCTTTGGATAAATCATACATATACCTAGTAGTTTGTTTTTAAATGAAAATTTAATTTTCATGATTTTCACATGATTAATGTTTTTGAGCTTCATTGACTATTTTTATGAAAATGCTAATTACATGATTCTTACAGTCACACTTCACTTGTTTATTCATGACATTGTTTTCATGAGAATATTTGAGCTTTATAGATTTTGAGTGTCAACTCTTGTGTATTTGGTATATTTCATGATAAACATATATGACTGGGTTTCATGTTTTTGAAGGATTTTTAACTAGTTTTTTAAAAATTACTTTAACTAGTTATTTATTATTTACTAGGTAGAGTTTTCAATTTTGTAAAATATTTTCAAAACTCTTATTTTTTAAAACCCCTACCAACCCCTTAAAGTGTGGATGGATGGGCGATCATACCTTGTATGCTCAAATTAAAAATCTTTTATCATTTGCATGAAAGAAGGTAGATCTTTATGAGTTAGACACTTGATTCTCATCGTATTTTCAATTGGTATCACAATTGATATTTTTTTGTATATACTCATATTTTGTTTTGTATAAATGTATGCTTCATATTTCAAGTAATATCAATTTCTATTGGTATTTTTATTTTCATACATATACATGGTTTGATTGTGGTTGATCTATAGTATATTTACATGTTTAAAGCACAAATTACATGTTTATGCTAAGCTTGATGTAAATCTTAATTTTAAATTGGTATCTCAATTGGTACTTTAACAAGCTTATGCATTTTTTCAATTGGTATTTTGTTGATATCAAAATTTACAATATAATTCAATTGGTATCAATATGCTTCGTTTTCCAATTGGGTTTCATTTTCAATTGGTATCACAAAAGTTTTACCATGTATTTCAATTGGTATAAAAATATAAAGTACTTTACTTTCTTTGGTATCAAGATTTAAAAATGTCTCAATTTAATTTGGTATCAAAAATTTCAAATTTCAAATGGTATCAAAATGTTTAACACTTTTTTGAAATTTGTATTCAAAAATGCTTTGATATGTATTTCTTGTAAAGTCACCTGGAGGGGGGGGTGAATAGGTGATATAGCTAATCTATGAACTAAATGCGGAATTAAAAACTTAATAGCAATGAGCACTCAAGTGCTATCAACAAGTGATGCACACAACCAAGCCAAGCAAATATGAATGAGCAATATAAGTAGATGCAAGGCACAAAGTAAAGAGAGAGTTAGAGAGAGAGCCAATGGATCAAGCGCAAACAACAAGATATGTTCCGAGGTTCGAGCACCCAGCTCTACATCCCCGCCTTCGACACACGAAGGATTTCCAATCCACTAGCTTGTCCACAAAGGACTCTCACAAAGGGAACCTCCACCGAGGATTTGGGGCAATCACAATTACAAGGAGTACCCAACTCCTCTCCTTACAAACACAACCTCTTCCTTGAGGCACAACTCCAATCCAACAATCTCAACCTCCTCCTTGAGGCAAACACCAAACAATCACAACCTCCTCCTTGAGGCAAATTCCAAACCAACAACAAACACCAATACAAGGATCACCTCACAACTTGAGGGATACAACCCAAAGCACAAAGCAAGTAAAGATTGGGTTACAACTTGGTGGTCAACACAACAACCACAAACAATATCTTTTCCCACACAAATACCATATAGATATAGATAGTAGTTTTATGCTCAAGTGTGGATAAAACCAAAGGAATGGAAATTAGAAATCACAAAGAAAAATCCTTGGGAAAAACTGAAACTAAAATAGAGAAGTTCAATCAAAATCCTTACCCAAAAACCCTTTCTTTGATTTTCCAAACCTAATGAAAACACCAAATGGATAGTTCAATTCAAGCTCAAAAACTTCTTTTGATTGCTGTAAAAACACCAGAGAGTATGAAAAATTTCGCACAAAAAATCTTAGTGAAAAACTCTTGCAAATGGGGTATATATAGGCAGATTTGGAAACTAGCCGTTGGCAGCTATTTTTGCCAGATTTGCCCTGTCGGTCGAACGGTCGGTCGACCGCCCAACGTTCGAATTTTCGAACGTTGTAATACCCGGTCGACCGCCCGGTCGACCCAAACTAACAGAGAGCAAGTCTGCTCTCAGTCGATCGACCGCTCGGTCGACCGGCTACAAGAGTAGCCAGCGTGCACGTCCCCGTGCACGTCGGTCGACTCGGACGGTCGACCGGCTACAGGTGCGGTCGACCGTTCGGTCGACCGACCACGCCTGGCAGACAGCAAATAGCCCAGAAAAACAGGGGTAAAAATATTGTAATAAATCCTTTTAAATCTTGTAAAAATCCCCAAAAATAGTTTTAACATTTTGCATTGATATATAAACATGTGATAAAAGTTTTGACTCAAATATCAATCGATGTGAACTATTTTTGTACCTTGTCATTTTTACCTGAAACCAAAACTTGCATTTTCTAAAACTTGGAATAGAAAATACGTTTTGTCTAAAACTCATCCAAATACAAAAACATGATATTTAAACACTTTTGAAGCATGATGCATATTGATAGAAATTCAATATACATGAAACATATACATATCATAGTTTTTGTCATTAATACCAAAATATATGTTTTGATAGAAATACCAAAATATAAAACACATGAAATAGAATATCAAACTAAGTTTCTTTAAATAGTTAAAGCATGCATGTATATAGAACAAATCTAATATACATTAAACCATGTAAACTTGTTTTGATATAAACTCTATTCATGTAAACCAAGATCGGTTAAACCAAAAACCGAAAACCAATATTCAAAACATGAAACGTGTGTGTATTGTGAACTTGAGCTTATCATACTATACTAATCTTTACAATTAGGATCTAAACACAAAACTAGACTATGGATACCTAAGTCTTCTTGTAGAGCGCAATCTCCAAGTCTTCTTGTAGAGCGCAATCTCCAAGTCGGCTTGATCCAAAACTCCATGATTCACCGAGCAAGTGCTATATATGATCTTTGACGCTCGGGCTCTTGAATCAACATGTGAAAAATGTGTGAAAACTTTCACCAACTAATATCTTGTTAAATATCTGAAAATTAAATATTGCAAGATTATTAGTACACATAACTACATGAGTTAATCATCATCAAAACTAGAGTGGAAAGCCTTTGGGCCAACAATCTCCCCCTTTTTGATGATGACAAAACTCATGGAGTTATATATGCATGGATTAAAGTAAAGCTTCGAGGAAGCTCCCCCTTAACTCATGCATAGGGATAAACAAACAATAAAGATGCATATAAACAAGGTTCTTGACACAAATGAATATGCATATGAAACATGCTCTTGATACCAATAAAACAAATGTTCTTGATACTAATTAAATAAAACAAATAAGTTGTCAAACCATGCTCTTGTTACCAAATAAAATATACTAACAAAACTCTTGATACCAATGAAAACAAAACTATCATGAAAACAAAATTACCATGAGACCAAAACTTATTATGAGTTTTGTTTTTAGCTCTAGATACCAAATGAAAATAAAGACTCAAAACATGCTCTTGATATCAATGAAAATAAAACAGAAAAACTTATGCATAAAGCATGCATATGAACTCCTAATTTTTCTCAAACTAAATCATGCATAATATAATCTCCAAATTCTTCTCCCCCTTTTTGTCAATCATCAACAAAGGGGTAAAAACAAGCATGATAGAAACAAAGTTTTCTCCCCCTAAATGTTTGAAACAAGGAACTAATAAACTATTCTAAGGGGTGAAATCAAGACCAATATGATACCAATTTAAACATATGTCTATGAAGAGCATTATGATATCAAATGAAATAAAAATAAGATATGACAATGCCAATTGAAATTAAACAAGGTATTGAAACACACACAACATTTTATATCAAAAAAGAAACATATGTAGAGTAAACTAGATACCAATAGATATTAAAAAAGATACCAAATTTAAGGAAACAAATAGCATCTTGATACCAAAAGAAGATATTTTTCATTATAAGCATATGATACCACTTACTTCAATATCATAAAGATAGGGAGTGGGAAACAGAAACAATGGTAAACCAATACCAATTGAAATATAAAATACGAGTTTTCTCCCCCTTTATGAAATACCAAAAGAAAATATGCATAGGCTTGAAATAAGATACCAATTGAAAATCAAATCAATTGAAACATGATATTCATTAAAAAATTTAAGCTTAGCAATCTTAAAATTATGATAAAGCTTGTATATGGATACCAATTGAAAAACTCAAGCTTAACATAACCAAAATTTGTGATATCTTGAAGCACAAATAAATCGTCTATATATGTATGTAAGAAATAGATCCCAATTGAAATTGATACTATATGAAGTGTAAGCATACATATATAAAGCAAAACAAATATGAGTATACGAAAGGATGTCAAGATTGATACCAATTGAAAGAATTCAATGATACCAATTGAAACAACAATAAGATCAAGTGTATGACTCATATCAACTATACCTCCCAATCATGGTTCAAGATTTAAATGATTTTCATTTTAAAGTATACATGAACATGATCTCCCATCAAACCGCCCATTGAAGGTAGGGGTTTTCAAAAATAGGTTTGAAAATAAGCTTTGTTTGAAAATCTCTACCATAGTGAAGAATACGGACTAGTTATAGGAAAAACTTTTAAAACTAGTACGAAATCCTTCAAGCAAGGAATAAAACAAAGTTGTTTTTCATGAAACACATGTAAATCACATGATCACTAAACACTCAAAATCTATATGGCACCAATAGTACTCATGAAAATGAAATCATGAGAAAACATCAAAATAAGGTGAGTGTACAAGTGTTGTGAGAAACATATCATCATGAAAATAGATAATCAAGCTCGATTGAAATTCTTTTAAAATATGAACACATGAAAAACTAAATCTTCATTACTAAAGGAAATTTCCTCAATGACACGAAAACAAATCAAACTCCAAGGCATATGTATGTTTTGACAAAACAAAAGTATACATACATATCCCTAAACACAATTGAGTCCAAAATATAGATTTGCATGAAAAGCAAATGACTCAAGGGGCATACATGTATATCTTAAGGTTTGACAAAATAGACATATACATGAAGTGAAAACACTTAATCATAGAAAACACATCAAAAATAGGAATACATGTTTGAATGCATGAATCATCAAAACTAGACTATACTAGAACATCTAATGGGTACAAATAGGCATCCAAGCACAAACATATATAAAGGTTTATTTGTGGCCCATTCTATGTACAAGTATAAATCCTAGTTTTAATGAAAACTAACATCTAAGCATATATCCAACTCATTAAGCATAAAACGGGATACAAATCAATCATAAAAATGATCATGAAGAACATCCACATGCTATTAGAATCAAGAAATACATGATAGCCTATAAACATCAAACATGTGGCTAAATTAGAAATCATACAACACAAGTTATTTATCAAAACATGAATCATTAAAACAAAAGTCATACAATCATATGTTTTGCATGACAAAGACATGTGCATTAAACCTATGATAAACATGATAGCTAAAACATAAAGAGAACACAAAATATGGGTCCATACTAAACATGGGTGTCTCAATAACTAATCATGTAAAGCATAAGTCTAATAAACATGGCAAATATCATACTAATCATGAAACAATAAAACATGGTAAATAAAACAAAACATCATAAAATCATAAACATCCAAATGGTCATAATGCAAATGTATGTGCATTAGATCTAGGGCATACATGTTAGTTCTAAAGAAGGTGAGAACACTAATATAGATCCACATGAAACATGGGTGCTCAAGTAACTAAACATGTATAACACTAATCTAACTAACATAGCATAAGCATAATGAACAACAACACATGCTATAAATAGATGAACATTAAAAGCATGCAAAATAAAATGGGAGTTAGAGAATGATACCAAATCCGATGAAGGGCACTTCTCTAGTTCTCCAAACCAATGGTAGTTCTCCCACCGAATCCCCTTGAGAGTGAAGCATCCAAATGGTTCTCTTTTAAGCTTAGAACGCATCCACCTCAAGGCATCAATACTCTCACGTGATGCGAGAGCTCCCACCTACATCAAAAGTCAAGGAGGTGGTTTTTGGTACCCATTTTCTAGTGGATCCACGGGGGTTAGTTTCTTTTCTCACCCAAACAAAATTAGTTGTTAAATTTTCATGATAAATGCGATCATAACAAAATCGAGCAAGGTGGCCTTTACGACCACAATGTGTACATGTGTACACGTGAGCATACATGTGATGGTGATGATCATGAGAAGCATGTGTATGCCGTGATGGGTGTGCATGCAAGGGTGAAACTTGTTTCTTGCGAACCAAGGTTTCCAAACGTGTGTGGTTCATGGCACAATGGCTCAAGGTGGAGCCCAAACTAACAACACTTTTCTTCAAAACAATAATATCATTTTCAATGCTAGAAGATAAAGTGGAGCATGCTATAGGTGTGCAAGAAGTAGAAGCTACTCTAGCATGGCAAACATGAATATCAATATCATTTTGCAAAGATTTATTTTTATTCAAAACCAAATCCAATTCTTTTGTAATTAAATCAATTTTTTTTCAAAGTAAGATTTTCTTTAAAAGCAAGATCTAACTTAGAAGATAAAACCTCATTGTTTTCTACAATATCATCATAATCATTTTTGTTTTTCAAACTTCAATCTCTTTGAGTGCAAGTTCAAGTTGAGATTCAAGTGAGTCACGTTCACTAGTAATCTCTTCTTTCTCTTGCAAAACCGTTTCAAAAGTGAAACATAAATCCTTCATTTCTTTTTGCAAATCAAAATGCTTTTCTTTTAAAGAGTTATGTTTTTCAATAAACTTTTCAAGCTTAGAGGCAAGTTCAACATTTAAATTTTGAACTTCAAAACAACCATGGCAATAAGAACTAGAGCAATCATCTAGTTGAGAATCCGAATGTACCTCAAGGGAGTTCTTCCCTTGGACCATGAAGCAATGCTCTTCGGACTTGTCTCTCCTAGATCTCCTTATCTTGTTGATGATCACGGGTAGCTCGGGAGACGTCAAGATGCTCCAAACTGCAAAAGCGGAATCATAATGATCAAAAGCGGGTAAAAGAAATTCATTGAGAGATGCTCTAAGTGCTCTAAGTGCTAATGCATTGGCCTTCTTATGCTTGCTACTATTTGGGAGGGATTCTATGGTAATGGCTTGATAAACTAGATGTCCTAGGTCTTTTAAATGTTTAGTCATTTTGGCCTTCCATGCATCAAGTCTATAATGGTCAAACATGGGAGGGCTAGCCATGAGTCCAAACTAGTATGAGTGCAAAAGAGAAATGCAAATGAAGATTAGCAAACCAAGATCACTCCTAGGTGGTTAAACCTAAATATCAGGAGCACTAGCTCTGATACCAATTGTAAATTCACCTAGAGGGGGTGAATAGGTGATATAGCTAATCTATGAACTAAATGCGGAATTAAAAACTTAATAGCAATGAGCACTCAAGTGCTATCACAAGTGATGCACACAACCAAGCCAAGCAATATGAATGAGCAATATAAGTAGATGCAAGGCACAAAGTAAAGAGAGAGTTAGAGAGAGAGCCAATGGATCAAGCGCAAACAACAAGATATGTTCCGAGGTTCGAGCACCCAGCTCTACATCCCCGCCTTTGACACACGAAGGATTTCCAATCCACTAGCTTGTCCACAAAGGACTCTCACAAAGGGAACCTCCACCGAGGATTTGGGGCAATCACAATTACAAGGAGTACCCAACTCCTCTCCTTACAAACACAACCTCTTCCTTGAGGCACAACTCCAATCCAACAATCTCAACCTCCTCCTTGAGGCAAACACCAAACAATCACAACCTCCTCCTTGAGGCAAATTCCAAACCAACAACAAACACCAATACAAGGATCACCTCACAACTTGAGGGATACAACCCAAAGCACAAAGCAAGTAAAGATTGGGTTACAACTTGGTGGTCAACACAACAACCACAAACAATATCTTTTCCCACACAAATACCATATAGATATAGATAGTAGTTTTATGCTCAAGTGTGGATAAAACCAAAGGAATGGAAATTAGAAATCACAAAAAAAAATCCTTGGGAAAAACTGAAACTAAAATAGAGAAGTTCAATCAAAATCCTTACCCAAAAACCCTTTCTTTGATTTTCCAAACCCTAATGAAAACACCAAATGGATAGTTCAATTCAAGCTCAAAAACTTCTTTTGATTGCTGTAAAAACACCAGAGAGTATGAAAAATTTCGCACAAAAAATCTTAGTGAAAAACTCTTGCAAATGGGGTATATATAGGCAGATTTGGAAACTAGCCGTTGGCAGCTATTTTTGCCAGATTTGCCCTGTCGGTCGAACGGTCGGTCGACCGCCCAACGTTCGAATTTTCATGTAATGCAAGAATGTAGGGGAGCTAACTTCACGTCTCTCTCTTCATGAATGTATATCACATATATTTTTATTGCTTTATTTAATTTCACCCCTTTATTAATTTTTGTTTATGACAAAAAGGGAGAGAACATTGTTTTGTGTTTACTTTAACCCCTTTGTTGATGATTGACAAAAAGGAGGAGAAGTATTTTAGTATATATGCATGTTTTCCTTGCTTTATACATAAGGGGGAGAAGGATTTATGTTTATGCATATATGTTTTGTTTTGCAAAAAGGAGAAGAAAATTAAAATTTGATGAGTTTCATGCTTGATTGGCATGTGTATCTCCTTATGTTTGCATACATGTTTGTTTACTTTATGCACTTCATTATATATCTTGTTTGTTCATTGCTATGCATGAGTTAAGGGGAGCTTCATTGAAGCTTAACTTTAATCTATGCATATATAACTCCATGAGTTTTGTCATCATCATAACGGGGGAGATTGTTGGACCAAAGGCCCATCACTCTAGTTTTGATGATGATTAACTCATGTAGTTATAGTACTAATAATCTTGTGTTTAATTATTCTCAGATTTGTGATCAAGATCTTAGTTGGTGTTTAGCTTCAACAAAGGATTTAAAGTCGAGTTTTGGAGCTAACACGGTTTGATTCAAGAGCTTGTGCATCAAGACCACATCAAGTACTCAAGAGGAGTCTAGCTCATTGGATCATGCTTGGACCAAGTCAAGAAGGAGAAGAAGACTTCAAGTGAAGACCTTCAAGAGAAGACTTGAGTCTAGGTTTGTTTTTTAGTAAGATTTTATTTTTAGTTAAAATGTAAAGGGTAGAATAGTTATGGATTGCTCAAGTACATATACACACACACTTAAGATTTATTTGTGTTTTCATAAAAGAATTTTCATTTTGGAAAAATACCGGTTTGATTTTTGGAGTTTCAAATATACATGTGTTTTAACCAAAACCATTTAGAGCTTATTGTCAAAAACGTAAATATTTCATCATTTATGTGTAGTGCATCATATCCATACACACCATGCTTTAAAAGTATTTAAAATATCTTATTTTTGTATTTGGAGAAGTTTTGAAAAAAATCAATTTGGAAAAATACGGTTTTTGTTTTTAGCCAAAATTTCTAAGTTACAAAAATAGTTCAAAATATTTGTAACATGTTTTGATTTTTGGTCAAACGTATTTGTATATCAAAGTAGAATACTGAACTTATTTTTGTAGATTTTTTGTGGATTTATGGGATTTTATTAAAGGAAAAATACCAAGTTTTTAAATCCTTAAAAAGACTGTTTTTGGCCTTCTGCCGGTCGACCGCGCCAGGGGTCGGTCAACCCACGTGCACAAAACGTGCACGGCCGTTTGGCTTGAGGGGGTCTACCGACCCGATCGACCGCTAAAGAGCAGAGTGTTGGCCCAAAGGCCTATCACCCTAGTTTTGATGATGATCAACTCATGAAGTTATGATTACTAATGATCTTGTGTTTAATTAGTGACAGATTCTTTATCAAGATCTTAGTAGGTGTGGAGCTTCAACAAAGGATTTAAAGACAAGTTGGAAGCTAGCACCGGTTGATTCACGAGCCTATGCATCAAGAACACATCTAGAGATGAGCTCGGTGGATTGCATTTGGACCAAGTCAAGAAGATGAGAAGCCTTCAAGTGAAGACTTCAAGAAGATGAAGACTTGTGTCTAGGTATAAGATTTTTATTTGTTTTAGATAAAAATGTAAAGGATAGAATAGATTGGTGGATTGCTCAAATCATATCACACACACACTCTTGAGATTTAATTGTCTTTTCATAAAAGAATTTTTAGTTAGAAAAGACTCTTTCTTTTTGGTAAAAAGATTTTTCATTGGACAAAATACATGTCTTGGTTTTTGATGTTACCTATATACATATCTTTCAAAACCAAGTTTAGAGCCTTATGTCAAAAACTAGATATTCATCTTATTTGTGTAGTGGATCATATCCATACACACTATGCTTTAAAAGTATATCTTGTTTTTGTATTTGATGAGATTTTCCTTATGACAAAATATCTACTTTGGGTTTTGGTAATTTCTTATATACATATCCTTTAACCAAAACAAGTTTAGTGCTTTATGTCAAAAACTAGATATTTCATCTTGATTGTGTGGTGGATCATATCCATACACACTTTGCTTTATAAGTTCAAAATATCTTGTTTTTTGTATTTTGTGAAGTTATGGAAAAACAAGTTTTAGAAAAACATATTTTTAGAAAAACAGTTTTTATTTTGATTGAAACTATTTTTCTGGATTTACTGTGAATTTCTGGGATTTTTATTAAGTTAAAAGACCAATCTTTAATCCCATTTTTCTGGTTCTGGCAGTTCTGATTTTTCAGAACTGACAGTGGCCGGTCGACCGGGTCGGTCAACCGGACATGCACAGACGTGCACGCCAGTATTCACTGGAGGATCGGCCGACCGGGCCGGTCGACCGCTCCAGAGAGCTTGCTCTCGGGAAACTTCGGTCGACCGCACCGGTCGACCGACAGAGAAGGAATTCTCTGCTCCAAGTGCTCGGTCGACCGAGCCGGTCGACCGGAGGCTGCAACGGTCGGATTTTGACCGTTGCCGGTCGACCGGGCCGGTCGACCGGAAGCTCTGACAGAGCCCAACGGTCAGATTTTTCTGGCCTCTATAAAGGGGGTTTTGTCATTGTTTTGAGCCAAGATTTTTGGAGACCTTAGAGCTTGTTTTTCCCAGTCTTTCTGAAGGATTTTTCTCCACAAAATAGAGTGCCAATATTTCCTATCAAAAGGGATTTTATCAAGAGAGTGTAAAAGTGATTTCTTGTGTTTTTCACCAAAGTTCTTTCCTTGCTTTTCTCACACCACACTTGAGCTATCCATTACTATATTCCTATAGGTGTGTTGTAGTGAGAGTGACTTTAGGTGATCAAAGTGTTGTGATCACCAAAGATCTTTACTTTGTACTTTGAGGAGACGGGCAAGTGTGCTCGTTGTTGGTGTGGAGTTCGGGTGTGAACTCTTGTAGTGCGAGGTGCGGCCTCGGCGAGTCGGTGGACTTGCGTGTGTAAGGGACTTGGGAGTCCGAAGGATTGTAGGTGTTGCGGCACCAAGGAGAGTTCCGGTTGGATCGTGCATAGTGGAAATCCTTCGTGTGTCGAAGACGGGGATGTAGAGAAAGTGTGCTCGAACCTCGAAACAAACCTTTTGTGTTTGCGATTGCTCACTCTATCTCTCTCTCTCTCTTTGTCTCTTTTATATCTTGCATTACTTTATAGTCTTTATCTCTTATATGCATGATATACCCTTGTGCTCATAATTGCTATACTTGCTTGGATTGTTGTTAACACTAGTATTCAACCAAGAGAGCCAACGCGGCACCTCAACCCATTCAAGGGAATCTAGAGGAGCTTGTCCAGAGCCTCGCAAGGGGAATTCGGCAACACTCTTGAGTTATACATAAGTGTTTAATTAAAAGAAGTTTAATTTGGTCAACTTAGTTTTAATTCCGCATTATTTGTTCATAAGTGACCATTAGATTAGCCATCACCTATTCACCCCCCCTCTAGGTGATCTTACAATTGGTATCAGAGCTAGTGCTCTTGATATTGGGTCTAACAACCTAAGAGTTAAAGATCCTCCTTTTAGGCTAATCACAATATTTTTGTACACACACACCTCACCATGGACTTCATGTCACCACCCACCTTTGATATTCTTAACATCCAAACTTGGAAGGTTAAGATGTCATTGTACCTCAAAGCCTTAGGAATTCATGCTTATCTTGCTACTACTAATAATGATTATTGTTCAAATAGCAAGTACATTGAGGCTAATGCAAAAGCCCTTCATGCTCTTAAATGTATCCTAAATGATGATTATTTATCTAGGGTTTCTAACATTGAATCGGCTTTTATAGCTTGGAACATCATCACCTCCCTTGGCGAAAAGGATCTTTATTATGCCGGGAGCGATTCGGATGTTGGAAGCGATACCTCCAACAAGTGCTACATGGTCCAAGGGGATAACCCCCTTGAGGTAACTTCCGAATCCGAGGATGAGGATGCTACTATGTCATATGATGAGCTAAATTCATTTTGCCAATTATTGCTTGAGAGATATGACATAATTAAAAGGGAAAATAAAAATTTGAAAAAGGATATTGCTTGCATGCATGTAGAACATGACTCTTTTAGAGATAACATTGCATGCTTGGAAAAAGATAACAAGAATTTGAAAAAGAACATTGATTGCATGCATGTAGAAAATGATTCTTTTAGAAATAAACTTGCATGTTTAGAAAAAGAAAATAAAGTTTTGAAAAATGAGAATGTTTCCTTATTTTCAAAATTAAATGATTTATGTGAAGGGAACACTATTTTGAAGGATAAGATTGATTTGGTGGAAAAACAAAAGGAAATCGTTTTTCAAGAAAATAAATCTTTAAAAAGAAAATTTGTTGAAAAAGAAAAGGAATTTGTTTCACAAAAGAAAAAGAAAAATGATCATATATCTCATCATGCTTTACATGCCACCACTAATGAGATTAAAGATTTGACAAATAAAATGAATAATTTGAGTTCAACCTTGAACTCTTGTGCATTCAATCATTCTAAGTTGGAGTCTTTGTTTTCAAAGAAACAAACTCCATCTATTCATGCACATCGTCATGCTTATGTTGCACAACATGATCACACTCCTACACATAAACATACTAAGGTGTACGTATGTACACATTGTGGCCGCAAAGGCCATTTAGCAAAATATTGTTATGATAGATTAGGTCATTTCAATTTTGCTAAGAAGAAGAATTTTTGGGTTCCTTACAATAAAGCTAACCCCAAATGACCCAAGAAAATATGGGTACCAAAACCCCCACCTTGTGTATTTGATGTAGGTGAGGGATCTCTCAAACGTGAGAGATTTGGTGCCTTGATGGTGAGTGCATTTGAACTAAAATGACACATACTTGGAGCACCGCTATCAAGGAATTTTGGTGGGTCAACCACCATGCTAGGAGCTTTGGAGTTGGTAACAATTTCTAAACTCCTATTTCATTTATGCACATGCTTTTAATTTCATGTAGCATGTTCATATTTTTTTGGTGCTTTATGTGGCATTTACATGCTTAAATGTAGAATGTGTCAAAACTTGTATTTATACATATATGAATAGTGAACTACAATTGACTTATATATATTTGAACTTCATGCTCATTTGTATTCACTATATGCATGTGTATAGGCTAGTTTTGATGATTCCGTCATTTATACCTGTTATGCCTATCTTTGATCTTACTTCATGTATATGTGTGTTTAATTCAAATCTAATAAATATACATGTATACCCTTGAGTCATTTGCCTTCATGCAATATATATTGGACTCTTTTCATATTTGGGATATGTATGCGTATTGTTAGAATTGGATAAATCATACATATACCATGAAGATTAGTATTTTAAATAAATAATAAAAAAAAATTTGATGATTTTTCATGTTTTTGATTTGTATTAAAGATTAAAACATGTGTAAAACAAAATGTGATTTATGATCTTTTTGAGCTTGAATGACTACTTTCATAAAAATACTATTTACATGATCCTTTGAACACTCATCTTTATGATACAAAATATTTTGAGCTTTATAGACCATGAGTGATTAAATCTTTGTGTATTTAGTATTGATTTATGAAAAATATATGATTTGTTTTAAGATGAAAAATAAGATTTTCATGAGATTCATGCTTTACTTTCTATTTTCATGAAAATACCATTTACATAACCTTTGAACACTCATCTTTTATGATAAAAGATAATTTTTGAGCTTTATGGACTATGAGTGCTTAAACTTGTATGTATTTAGTATAATTCATGAATAACATATGATTTCATGCTTTTGAAGGATCTTTAACTAGTTTTTCAAAAATTATTTATAACTAGTTATTTATTCTTCAAATTTGGTAGTGCTTAAACATAACTATTTTTCAAACCTACCAATTCTTGGTTATGAGTATATACATGACTTACAATGTTAATTTTACAATTGGTATATTACTCACATTTTGGTTCCTATATATGTATGCCCTAATTTTCAAATTGGTCTTATCTATTCACATACATATATATGATTTTCATGTGCTTTCTTTACAATTGATTTACATTCTTAAAAGCACAAAAAGTTTATGCTAAGTTAAGTTAACACCTTATATTAACTATGCATAAGCTTATGAAAAATAAAAAGATTTTCTTTTAGATCTTTCATTTGGTATCAATATGCTTCAACTTCAAATTTGTTATATGATTACAATTGATATCAATATGTTTGAAACATTAAAAGATTTTGCAATGATAACTTGATATCACACATCTTCAAGTGCTATTTTCTATTGGTATCAAAATTACAAATTATGATTGGTTCAAAATTTGTTTTATTGGGAAAAGTTCAAAATTTTGTCTTGATAAAGAATAAATTAAACATGTTTTGTTTTATATTTCCTATATGCAAGGAGAGCTTAACATCTCTCTTACATATAGATTCATGTTGAGTATATTATAAATTGAGGAGCTTACATCTCTTCTTTATATGATATACGTGTGTAGGGGGAGCTTCACATCTCCTTCTATGCATTACATAGTTGTGTTGTGTGAATTAGGGCTTCACATCCCTCTTTCATGCAATGCACATTGTAGGGAAGCTAACTTAACGTCTTCCTCTTCATGAATGCATATCGCATATAAATCTTTATTGGTTGATTTGTATTTACCCCTTCTTGATTCTTTTGTTTTTGACAAAAAGGGGGAGAAAAATTTGTTTTGATTTGTTTTTACTTTGAACCCTTTGTTGATGATTGACAAAAAGGGGGAGAAGTATTTGTGATGTATTTGTGATATATGCATGATTTCCTTACTTAAGGGGGAGAAGTATTTGTCTTCCTTATTTAAGGTTGTATAAGATTTGTATTTATGCATATATATGTTGTCTTGCAATTAGGAGCAAAAGATTTGACTTAAGATTTGATTTTTGTTATGTTTGCATCTCCTACATTGCATACATGTCATGTGCTTTTATTGCCATATCTATTATTTATTTGGTATGCATGAGTTAAGGGGGAGCTTCTTTGAAGCTTTACTTTAATCCATGCATATATAACTTCATGAGTTTTGTCATCATCAAAAAGGGGGAGATTGTTGGCCCAAAGGCCTATCACCCTAGTTTTGATGATGATCAACTCATGAAGTTATGATTACTAATGATCTTGTGTTTAATTAGTGACAGATTCTTTATCAAGATCTTAGTAGGTGTGGAGCTTCAACAAAGGATTTAAAGACAAGTTGGAAGCTAGCACCGGTTGATTCACGAGCCTATGCATCAAGAACACATCTAGAGATGAGCTCGGTGGATTGCATTTGGACCAAGTCAAGAAGATGAGAAGCCTTCAAGTGAAGACTTCAAGAAGATGAAGACTTGTGTCTAGGTATAAGATTTTTATTTGTTTTAGATAAAAATGTAAAGGATAGAATAGATTGGTGGATTGCTCAAATCATATCACACACACACTCTTGAGATTTAATTGTCTTTTCATAAAAGAATTTTTAGTTAGAAAAGACTCTTTCTTTTTGGTAAAAAGATTTTTCATTGGACAAAATACATGTCTTGGTTTTTGATGTTACCTATATACATATCTTTCAAAACCAAGTTTAGAGCCTTATGTCAAAAACTAGATATTCATCTTATTTGTGTAGTGGATCATATCCATACACACTATGCTTTAAAAGTATATCTTGTTTTTGTATTTGATGAGATTTTCCTTATGACAAAATATCTACTTTGGGTTTTGGTAATTTCTTATATACATATCCTTTAACCAAAACAAGTTTAGTGCTTTATGTCAAAAACTAGATATTTCATCTTGATTGTGTGGTGGATCATATCCATACACACTTTGCTTTATAAGTTCAAAATATCTTGTTTTTTGTATTTTGTGAAGTTATGGAAAAACAAGTTTTAGAAAAACATATTTTTAGAAAAACAGTTTTTATTTTGATTGAAACTATTTTTCTGGATTTACTGTGAATTTCTGGGATTTTTATTAAGTTAAAAGACCAATCTTTAATCCCATTTTTCTGGTTCTGGCAGTTCTGATTTTTCAGAACTGACAGTGGCCGGTCGACCGGTCGGTCGACCGGACATGCACAGACGTGCACGCCAGTATGCACTGGAGGATCGGCCGACCGGGCCGATCGACCGCTCCAGAGAGCTTGCTCTCGGGAAACTTCGGTCGACCGCACCGGTCGACCGACAGAGAAGGAATTCTCTGCTCCAAGTGCTCGGTCGACCGAGCCGGTCGACCGGAGGCTGCAACGGTCGGATTTTGACCGTTGCCGGTCGACCGGGCCGGTCGACCGGAAGCTCTGACAGAGCCCAACGGTCAGATTTTTCTGGCCTCTATAAAAGGGGGTTTTGTCATTGTTTTGAGCCAAGATTTTTGGAGACCTTAGAGCTAGTTTTTCCCAGTCTTTCTGAAGGATTTTTCTCCACAAAATAGAGTGCCAATATTTCCTATCAAAAGGGATTTTATCAAGAGAGTGTAAAAGTGATTTCTTGTGTTTTTCACCAAAGTTCTTTCCTTGCTTTTCTCACACCACACTTGAGCTATCCATTACTATATTCCTATAGGTGTGTTGTAGTGAGAGTGACTTTAGGTGATCAAAGTGTTGTGATCACCAAAGATCTTTACTTTGTACTTTGAGGAGACGGGCAAGTGTGCTCGTTGTTGGTGTGGAGTTCGGGTGTGAACTCTTGTAGTGCGAGGTGCGGCCTCGGCGAGTCGGTGGACTTGCGTGTGTAAGGGACTTGGGAGTCCGAAGTATTGTAGGTGTTGCGGCACCAAGGAGAGATCCGGTTGGATCGTGCATAGTGGAAATCCTTCGTGTGTCGAAGGCGGGGATGTAGAGCAAGTGTGCTCGAACCTCGAAACAAACCCTTTGTGTTTGCGATTGCTCACTCTATCTCTCTCTCTCTCTTTGTCTCTTTTATATCTTGCATTACTTTATAGTCTTTATCTCTTATATGCATGATATACCCTTGTGCTCATAATTGCTATACTTGCTTGGGATTGTTGTTAACACTAGTATTCAACCAAGAGAGCCAACGCGGCACCTCAACCCATTCAAGGGAATCTAGAGGAGCTTGTCCAGAGCCTCGCAAGGGGAATTCGGCAACACTCTTGAGTTATACATAAGTGTTTAATTAAAAGAAGTTTAATTTGGTCAACTTAGTTTTAATTCCGCATTATTTGTTCATAAGTGACCATTAGATTAGCCATCACCTATTCACCCCCCCTCTAGGTGATCTTACACAGAGCTCTCTGGAAATGGCCCCGTCGACCTGCCGGTCGACCGCTGGCACAACGGTCAGAAATCTGACCATTGGCCGGTCGACTGGGCTGTCGAGCGACAGGTCATTCTGGCTACAGTTTGACCCCAACGGCTATATTCTGAAGTCTATTTAAAGGGGGCTGTTTTGGGTTGTTTTTAACAAGATTTCAAGTGTGTTTTTGCAATAGTTTTTTCTACACTTCTAAGTGTTTTTCTCCACTTGTTTTAGAGCCAAATCATCCATTCAAAAGGAGAGTTTATCAAGAATTTGCAAAGTGATTTTCTTAAGTTTTTCATCACAAATTCAATCCTTGTTTTCTCGCACAAACACTTGAGCTATCCATTGCTATATCTTCCTATAGGGATCTTTGTTGTGAGAGGATTTTAGGTGATTAAAGTGTTGTGATCACTAAAGTATTCATCTTTGTAAATCAGGAGGCGGACTTGCGGGTTCGCAGTGTTTCGGGTTCTTATGGAAACTCTTTGTAGAGGTGCGGCCTCGGCGAGCTAGTAGGCTTGCCGTGTGTTGTTCTTGCGGGAACAAGAGAGGGACTAGAGAGTCCAAGAGTTCTAGTGTGAACTCCTTGTAGGTGTTGTGGCACCGAGTAATCCGGTGGGATTGATTTTGGTGGAAATCTTTCATAGTGTTGAAGGCGGGGACGTAGAGCAAGGGTGCTCGAAGCTCGAAACAATTCTCCTGTGTTTGCGATTGCTCTCTCTATCACTCACTTGTGTTTATATATTGCATGCTAATATTGTCTTTATCTTTTAAATGCTCGATATACATTGTGCTTTATTGTCATATGCTTGGGATTGTTTGCTCACACTTGTATTCAACCAAGAGAGCCAAAGCGGCACCTCAACTCTTATCTAGAGGAATCTTGAGGAGATAGTCCAGAGCCCTTCACGGGGAATCCGGCTACACTCTTGTGTTATAGTTGGTGTGTTGTGCATAAGAATTTTATAGTTTGTATAAATAATTTTTATTCCACATTAATTCACCATAAGATTAGCTAGTCACCTATTCACCCCCCTTTAGGTGATTTCAATAATGCATGATGTGAGTGTGCATAATGAGCATGCGTAGCATGGGTGTGTGTAGCATGGTGTGCATTGTGTGTTTGTGGTTGTGTGTGTGAAACATGAGGTTTTTCTTAGAGTTTGTCTCCTTGAAAACATAGCTTCTAATCTAGCCTTATCAACTCACATTTCATAATAAAAAAAGTCGAAGTGTTTATCATGGTTTTCATCAAATAAATCTTATTCTCATCAAAAACAAGAAAATTTAGCTTTGCTGAAATCTTGTTGGCATCAAAATCATTTTGAGTATTTTGAAGAGACATAAACAATCTTTTCTTTTCTTTTGAAACAACAGTAATTCGTTTTACAAAAGCTCATTTCATTTCTTTGTTTCCGATTATTTATTCTTAAGTAAATCATTCTTGTTACAAAGCTCTTCAAATACTTCTCCATGTTCCTTCATGGTCAAATCACAATCTTCTAAAGAGGGTTCTGAAAATACATTAGTTGTGTTTGCATTAGACATAAAACCACATTTGCCGTGCCCACTTCCTCTTCGGATTCATTTTTTGAGTCCCATATATGTCTGAAGGCTTTCATCTTGTAGGTCTTCATAAAGGTTGGAGGCTTGTTCTTGGTCTCCGTACATTCGGTAATGACATGACCTGATTTTCGGCAATTGTAGCAAACTATCTTCCTTTTCTCATTCCCTTGCCATTTTCTTCTATTTTCAAACTTAGCCATATTGTACATCCTCCTTACATTCTTTACTATAAGGGAAAGATCTTCATCATCTTCTTCTTCGTCAAAGATGGTAGGAGTAGATTTGAAGGCAAGAATCTTCTTCCTTTGAGGTGCCTTCTCTTCTCTAGCTTTTCCCTCTTAAGGTTGCCAATAAGACCAATGATCTTCATCTCCTCTTTGTTATTAAGCTCCTTCAATATTATGGCATTTACTTCCCATTAAGAGGGATAATCTTCCTCACCTTTTGATCATTATCATTTCATCACCATGAAGAGGCAAGATCATTTGTGATTTTAGTAAACTTGATAACCATGTCATCAATAAAATTATTTTCATTCATAAAAAAATTCTCATATTAGGAACACAAGAGATATATTTTATCTCTCTTGACTTGTGATGTCTCTTCATGAGTAACAACCAAATGTGACCAAATCTTATAGGTGGATTTGCAATGTAAATCCTAGCAATATCAATACTTGAAGAAAGACATAGTGTGCCTTAGCATTAGCATCAAAGTTCTCAGTGGCAATATCGGACAAAGTGTCCTCATCAATATCGGGTGCACTAAAAGATTTGTTTACCAACTTTGCAACTCGACTTCCTAAAGATTGCAAAATTACGGTTATCTTAACTTTTCATATGAGAAAATTAAGGCCATCAAGCTTAGGAAGGGACTTGGTGCTATCGGCCATGGATGAAAGTGTGTGAAGCAAAAAATATGATTAGCAAATAAAGATCTCTCTAAGGTGATCAAACCAAAAACTAGAGTCCAATGCTCTGATACCAATTGAAAATCACCTAGAGGGGGGTGAAAGATGATAATGCAAATTGAATGCGAAAAGCAATAATTTAAGCAAACAATTCAAATGGTCAACTCAAAGCAATAAGTGAAGTCGGATTCCAAATTAAGAGTTCTAAAACTTCTCCTCTCAATTCCTCTAGATAAGAGTTGAGGTGAACAATTATCTTCTTTCTTATTAGGAATAAACCGATAAGTAATAGACATAGAGCAATATAGTAACACAAATACAATATGATTGCAAGAATGTAAAGAGCAAGTATGATCATAAATAGAGCAATAAGAGTAGATGTAAGAGTGAGAGACAAGACAATCGCAAACACAAGATGTTTGTTTTGAGGTTCGAGCAACTTGCTTTACATCCCTATCTTCACTGCGTGAAGAATTTTTACTATCCATCAAGGATCACTACAAAGGTACCACAACTATAAGGTCTACATAAGACCCGAAGTGCACAACTTCAACCTTCAATCCTCTACACAAGAGGTAGTACTAAACCAATGAGGTTTACAAACTCTAGGTGACCACAAAGATCACAAACTCTCTCTTTATAACTTTCTAGAGTTTGAGTGGAGAAATAAAGCTCAAGAAGTTTGTGTGAGAGAAATTCAGCTGAGAAATTGAACATGAGAGTTGAAAACTTGCAAAGATTGATTTAAAATTGAGAACTCTTGAAACTTAAAACTTGAAAGCAAAAACTTAACTTTCTTTAAAAACTTTGATTTCAAAACTTGTATAAACTTGTTATCTCACCCTCTACAATGACCCATATGTATAGGCAATAGGTAAATATCATTAGAGGTGAAATCTGGGCTTAATCCAAATGATTAAAACCCAAAAAGGCAAAAATACCTGTGGAAAATGTCAGAAATCAAAACAGATTAAAAAATAACCATTACTGTAGCAGAGACAGCTTGTCGGTCGACAGACTAGTCGACCAGCAGGTTAGTCAAAAAACTAGCCGTTGACCGGTTAGTCGACTGAAATAAACAGAAAGTCCTGACAAATGGTCCGGTCGACCAGTCGGTCAATTGAAGTGCCAAAAAGAGGGTAGCTGAGGTTTGGCGATTGACCGGTAGGTCAACCAACAATTGTACACAAGCCGACTGTGCATAAACGGTCAACGGCTCAGTCAACTGACCGTAGTGCATATACTTTGCACATAAAGCGGTTGACCTGTCAGTCGACCAACCTACCCTAAAAACCATATTAAATGTAGTTTTTGAAATAGAAAACATTTTTAAAACAATTTATATATGAATAAAAATAGTTTTGGAAATATAGGCTTCGAAATACATGTACACAAGTGGGCATAAAAATTTGGGAAAATATTTGACATTTATCAATAAACATTTTATTAAATATGTTCAATAACCAAAAACTAGGCATTGAAATCTTGCGTGTGTAATAATACTTTTTGAGCAAAAATTTAATCACAAAAAGTTAAACATTCTAAGTTTTTACTTAGGGTTACTCTATCTTCAAGTCTTTATCAAGAGGGCTTTGACTAGTCATCAATTTTGCATTCTATTATTGCATTTTCCTTCCGATTTATGAATAAAATACTCTTTCTCACCCGTATTTTGGTCTCTTATGCAAATTACAAGTGTATAGGGGAAAGTTGCAATAAGAGTTTAATTAAACCTATTTTTGGGTAATTAATTCGGATTTCTTGGATGCCAAGACAAAGAGCTTATAGAAGAACACATTAGATTCCTATATTGAAGCTGTATCTGGAGAAATACGAGTCCAAATTACGCAAAACCAGACATATACAAAAGCATCTCGAAGCTTGGCGAACCAGCTGGGAAAAGATCAAGACCTCTGGCCCTGATCAATCCACAGAAACGTGGCTATTGCCAAATTCTCATGGCAACACCTGGGCCAGAGGCCTCGATCTTTGATGCGTGGCTTCTTCCAGAGAATTCCCAGACCCCCATTGTCTATAAATACAATATGTATGAGCCAGAATACGAGAAAGGGGAGTGGTAGCTTGGGTTTCCTCTCCACAGTGTAGTGTAGAATTTTCTTCTTCTTTTCTTGTATTTTTCTTTTCTTTTAGACCATGTATTCGGGCCGAGAGTATTCAGGAGAGAAAGAGAGTGTTGATGTAATAGAGAGTGATAATCTATGAAAGTTTTCTCCTTTCCTTCCATGATTTCTTCTCTAACTTCTAACATGATTTTTAGCTATATTTTCTCTCGTGGTGATCTCACTACTAACCTATTAATTCTCTAACTTTTGATTGATAACCCACATGAATCTTATAGCATCATACAAGGCCTTGCTCTTGCAAGAGCCATTGATGGCTTATGATGATGAGTTCTAACTTCTACCTTGCTAACTTGTAACTAACTCTCTTCTTTCATGCTAGCCTCTAACCGATTTTGATGATTTAATGTTTGCATTAGCTTGCTTATTATGCAAGTTTGATTTCATCCAATCATCTTTTGCTCATACAATTTGTGCATTTGCTTCTCATCCCATGCTGGCCTTCTAATGGATCTTGATGGGTTAATGTTCGGTGAGGGAGAAGAACAATCTTATGGGTTATGCTGTGAAAAGCTTCTTGAAGTCAAGGCTAGTGTTGCCAAGGATCCAATGTGAGGCACCTATCAACAAGGAGGTTTGTGTGATTAGTGGGAGTAATTAGTAGTGAGTGATCCATGAGTTTACTTTATCTATTTTGATCTTTGTTTTCAAGACCACTTTTCTAATCAGAACACTATCTTCTTTATATTTTTATTGTCTTCTACCTCCTCTACTTCTTGTTTTGTTTTCTTTTTCTTTTTGATTCTTTAAAACAAAGAAGAACTCGTTAACACTAATGTGACACACTGTTAATGCTTCTATTGCCTCCAGTCCTTGTGGATTCGACCCGTGTAGCCTCTATGTTATAACGGAAGTATCAAGGAAGCCAAAGCACACACACTTAAACTGATTTATAAATACACATTTTTGTGCACGGTTTTACCTCCAATCAAATTTTTTGCGCCGTTGCCGAGAATGAGAATGGTTTGAACTCACATTTTTGTTAACATTCTCTTCTCTATTTCTGTGCACAGGTCAATTTTTACAAAAAATATACATTGCAGAAGATAGAATAAATTATTAGCTCACTGTTCTCGAAAGCAAGGAACCTGCTTCCAGAAGTTTGTCGTGACTTAGGGTTTCTAGCCGCGGAAACACGGCCTGTTTTGGACTTCTAGAATTCATCTTTTGCAGGGTGTTTCACATTGATATATACAATGTATTCTGCTTGTTGATTGAGCTTGGCCTGCACAAAAATACGAAATTTCAGAACTTTAAAATAAAGAGTGCAAGTGCTCAATTCTATCGCAATAGCAAGTGGCTATGCGGGTCGTGATCCACAAGGAGGGACTAGCGATAGAAGCTTTTTAGTAAGTCTTCTTTTAAGATACAAAGTTTGGTTAAAGTTCTTCTTTAGTTCTTTAAAGAAAAAGAGAAAAATTAGGTTAAAGTTAAGTGAGAAAAAGTGGTAGAATGAGAAGGTGAAGAAAAATGGAAAATGATTACTTACAAAGAAATTGAAAATGGAAAGAAGTGGGTGTTGTTGGTGTTCTAAACTAAAGAATAAAAGAAAAGAAAAGAAACTAAAAATTACTTACTTCTTTTGGCCAAATATCTACCTTGAATCTTTTGCAATGATGTTACCTTGAAGTGAGACGATCAATGTATAGCCCATAAGAGTTGATTCCCGTTTCCTCCACATTATATCATCAAGACGTTGCAAGTATGAAGTGATACAGAATGAAACTCAAAATCCATTGTCAAGAGCTATCGGTGGCACTCGCAAAGGCAAGGCTCTTTTGATGCTTTTAGACTCACTTGGAGAGCAATTGTACCAAAAGAAAAAGTAGAGTAGAAGAAGAAGAACACAAAAACAAAGTACATACAAAAGGAAACTACAGATTCGATTTCATAACAATAAGAGAAAAGAAGGAAATCTTACAGCGGTGTCACTCTCAGCACAAGCTTCATTCTCGTTCTCCTATGAAACTCTGATCTCCTCTGATTTATATAAATTAAAACTTAAAATTACATGAAAAGAAAAACAAAAACCTACACTAAAAAATGAAAAAATGGACTAAATCCTATCTCTGCATGATCGTCCCCTTTTGGCTCTGAAAATCCCATTATTTGTAGGCAAAACCCAACCTACAGGAGCGTATGAAGATAGGGGGAGCAAAAGCTCCCCCTAATTCACCAACAAACCCGCGGAAACGCGGCTTTGGCCGAGTTTCCACGACCAGGGTGTGGCCACCTGGCCACACCCTTTGGTGGTGCTCCCCAGTTTCTCGATTGTATTTAGCTTTATCTGGATTTGCAGTTTATATCTGGGATTTTGACGAAATGGCCTTTGATCCTTGGCTTCAACCGGTCGATTTGTAGGGATTTGTTCTAACTGGTTTTCAACCGATCTGAACTGACCTGATCTGCCCTGATTTACTGAGTTCGAATTAATTCTGATTTAATTTAGAATTTGATGGGCTTTTGGGCTCATTTCTCTTCACTCTCCTTTAGGAATGGGCCTGCAAATAAATTAAACATTTAATTAGGAAAATGCAGAGTTTATTCTATAATAAGTAGGAGAATATGATAATAAATGTGCAATATTAGTGACCAATCATTTGTTAGTTTTCTATTTTGATTACCTATTCACTGTAATAATTAACAATAAAAATAGTAATTGGATGTGTTAAATACCGGTTTAGATATTTGCATCTAGGCATGTGTAGATTTCAATTCTATATTACTGTATTTTGTGCTGTTGTTGTGAGCTGGACTGAGGTGTACATATTGCATTACATATAGCATTGGACAAACACATGCAGGAATCAGAATTAAGGGCATAATCTTATGACAAGATAAGATGGAAAAATCATTACCCTTTTTTAGCTCAAAAATCACCTCCTCACTCACACAATCCAAGCCTAAATAAAACTTGTTAGACATTGGCCCCTAGAGACATCTCGAACTCATTAAAAGATTGACCTCAGGAGGAAGTTGTTAGCACTGGACTCTTGCCAAATCTGTATCAAAGGATTGGAGGATTAAGAGGTTAAGCCTCTAAGATTCAGTGGTTTGGCATAATTAAGGCCTGTTTCTTACGCATGGATATCTCCCACTGAATTTTACCCCAACTTGGTTGATTAACTCGCGGTCAGATACTGTGATAGCCCTCTCCTGTACCATCGACCAGTTAGGAGTCATCTAGCTCTAGGTCAACCCTAGAATAGGCTTGTTTGATTTTCTTTCTTTTTGTTTGTTTGTTTTGTTTGTATTTGTTTGTGAAATGGATTTCAACAACCATTTTTTCAATCCTAATATCAATCCATATTTCACCCCGACCTCATTTGACTCGAACAACTCCAACCAGGCTTTGTACAATATGATCCAATCAAATAGGTCAGAATGGATGTATTCGACTCAATATAACCCCATAACTCAAATTTTATGACCAAAATTTTCAAACTAATATCCACTCTTCACAGAGTAAATGGAGATTCACCCCCTCCACGTTTTATTTTTAACTACCTCGCCTACAATATTCTTTACCAAATTTTTTTTCATATACTTCTTTTCTAGAACAATTGATAGAAGAAAAATCTGAGTTAGAAAAGAGTATAGAAGCCATGCAGGAGGCCGAGCGATAATTTCAAAACATGCTAGTCTCCCTATATCCACAAAATTTCCAAGATACATACCTAGTCCCACCTCTTCAAAATGAACAACCATCAGTCTTGAAAATGAGTATGAAACTCTTGCGTGAGCCTGATTGACAATTTTAACATCTTTGTGACTACAAAATCAAAGTTTCCAACCTTCCTACTCACCTTTTAAAGATGAATTATCTGAATTAGAAAAGAGTATGGAAGACGTGATTCAGACTCAAAATATTGTAACCCAGTCTATCGGTAGGTTAGAAGCACAAATAAGTCAATTGGTCAACACCATTAGGAATGAGGAAACTCTTATCAACTTTTGACTAATCTTGACATCTCTAAATCTATCAATCTGGCCCAAAAATCATGGTATTTTGGAAACCAAGATTCAATTTTAGCACACCCATTTGAACTTAACTGAAACCAAAATTTTGAGAGAAATCATATATATAAGCCGACGATGAGAGTTAAATTTTAATTTTTGTTGAACAAAGCCATATAAAGGGAAACGGAGTCGCGATGAGAGATGGCGACATTTATACGGGAGGAGAATACCCCATGCATATATGCAAAGCCTAAAATAACCTGAACAAGTTATATCATCACTATGATAAATCAATATCACTGCAATATGACATATAAACTCTTACACATAATAAGATGAATAAAGAAATAGAATAAGTATTAAATCCAATATAAGGAATCAAAAGGGAACGATAGGAATAAAAAAAAGCAAGAAAAATACCGAGAATGGACAATCAAGTACGGGAGAACTCCAGGTTCTCCAAATACCTGGTCAACATGATAAAATATACATGGAGCTGGATGTGCAAATCCAGGGAGTCAGAATTCCCAATTAGTGTGTAAAATAATGGGAAAGGTGCACATGCATATAATGTAATGAAATACAATATAATATGAAACAGTCAAGCATGAAGAACACTATAATATACAGCATACGAATAAACAATGATGACAATGGACTACTCTAAAATCATGTGGTAAATTCGGGTGTCTGTCACAGTCTATATATCAGGTGAATAAAGCAAGTCAGTGCTAGAGTCCAGTGTACAATTAGGTCATGTGTACCATGTATCAGGTGTACACAGTCCATCATAGTATATTATGAATAGTTCATTATTATTTATTATGTTAGCGAACACTAATTTTCACATGTAATAGACGCATTCCATACTACGCCTATTACACTTGTCAATCGGGGTCCTAAGTGATTGACACTGATAGTGGAGACGCTATCCATGCTTTAGGTGGGTCCCGTACATACCCGGGACCATGACCCAGACTCTTGGCATTGAACCAGGACGTACAACTAGGTACTACAGTAATAGTATAACAGTAATAGTATGAGATGTTAGTCATCTCAGGGAAACCTGTAGCGGAACCCTGTCTCAATTGCGCAACCTGTATCTTAGATCCATCCAAAATACAGACGTTGTCTCCTCCATCGATTTTCCCAATCCCAGTGTAAGTTGTCTATTTACATTATTACTTAATTCAGTTAAAACAATCAATATATATGTTACCTACTGGGACAATACAACATTACAGTACAATGGTAAATAGTAATCGTACACATGATAAATAATAACAATGAAAGTTTATAAGTGGAAGTATTGGTGTATACGATGAACAATAGAACTGTACAGGGTGTTATGATCTAGTAATACTTTTCCAATAACTTTCAGTAACATGAAATAATACTATTAACTTGTCTAGACACTGATTCGTTACACTACAGTCCCATCTAGAATCGATCAAAATCTTATCCACTAATCTGTAACTGATCCATCAACTCATAATCTCAATAGTTATCTTGAACATTAAACACTAAGTCCGTGTCAGAATATCCGATAATGTAAACCACCAGTCCAACAAATAATTAATCAGTTCTCTCATCGCTACAAATCTGCTCTAATCCTCTAGGTCACCAATAATTGAGATCAATAATAGCTGCTATCAAACTCTTAATATATAATATGGTTACCGAAATCAATGAAATCACTCCCACAATCTATCTCTATAACTGAATAACTGAAGTAATCAATAACCAAACATGAAGCATATGATATATCCTCGTGATCAACTAAAACAACAAATACCGAGATCACAAATAAAGAATGAAACATCCTCAAAATCAGACTTATCCAACAGAAATCTAGATCATAACTAAGGAGTATAACATCCATGATCAATATGAAATCTAGATGATCTCTACATCTAGTAGTCAATATCAATAAGGTCATCAATACCTAGTCAAATGCATCAATGAGAGAATCTAGAAATAATAGCTCCTAACAGTCAAAAAGTCAGTCCTATCGTATACATCAGAGTCAAGGGTAACATATTCACACATCTGAACATAATTCAATCATCCTACATCCCATCTACATATCAATCGTGAATCCAATGAAAGGAATACAAAGCTCAGGTCAATTACCACTCAAACTAAGTCATACACAGATCCAAGTATCGGTAAAATAGTCTGCCGATATAGTAACATCATATCTAACATGTCCTTAATATCCAAACGAGCTTTGGTCGGAATAATCACCAACAATGTTCGATAAACACTATACATAAAATAGGCCTCCTATCTCAAATATGAACTAAACCAGCCAATCCGTAGATTGAAACAAGTAATAGCCTAAGATATAACAATACTAGGCCTATGCCAATAACGTCGAACAACTAACACATGAAATGACGCTGATAAGTGCTTAGATAAGCTATATAATTAAGTGAACGCCCACTGATATCTCATGAAATGATAAGCATAATCACACTGGTAAAATATATCAGATAATCACATGAAATAATATGAATAGGTACACGAACACTACTGGCAATAGTAAATAAGGAAATAACATAAGAACAAACAGTCACATAAAATGACACGATTTTGGGCCCGAATCGTCATCTGTTCTTCAATGCACGCACCGGTTTGGATCTCCATATCATCTCATGGGTCGGTCTTCGAAATGCCAGTATATCGGGTGCATAATGGGCACAAATTCAAATCTTATGTTACCGAGTTTGGATCGCACGAACGAGTCCGTAACACTGCAACACGCAACCATACATACATGAATACACGAACATGAATATTTATACACAATTATTCACACACATATATGCACTAACATGCATGTACACACACTGACACATATACACAACACTATGCATATACACACTAATACATACATACATACATACATGCATGCATGCATGCATGCACCCACTACACACATAAACACACAAACTAATATAACATACATGCAAAAATACACACAGGAGAGAAAAATTAGATAAAGAGAAAGAATGAGATGTAAACTCACCCAAACACACATTCAAATAATGAGGTGGAAAGAGAATTACGCAACCTACACCCATGCACATACAAATTTGCACACAAACCCACTACAGAACACATACGCACTTATACAAGCATACATACGCATAGATAATTACACACACACACATGTACATACATTAACCACATACATAAATAAATATATATACAAAGAAAGAGAGAAATAGAAAGAGAGGAGGAAAAGTGTATATCCATACAAGAGCTCACGCAAAGAAGTGTTTGGGTTGGATTCGGCCATGGTGGGGATAGCCGACAGAGGGCGGCGCAAGGAGAGTGCTCTGGTGGCGCATATGGAAGAAGAGTAAGGCGGAGGTGGAGATCGAACACGCGGAGGGCTACGACGATGGCAAAGCGTGGCTGAGGGCGTGGATGATGAGTTCGGCTAGGGGGCTCGCATGGATGAGTGTAGGAGGAGTGTCATCCTGGTGTTGGGTGAGAGACGAGAGAGAGAGAGAGAGAGAGAGAGAGAGAGAGAGGAAGATGGTGATTATGGGAGGTGGAGGAGATGGAGAAGAAAAGGCGGTGGTGCTCGCGGTGGATGCCAGCAGGCGTGGAGGAGGTCGTACATGGCCGGAGATGCCTCAACTTGCTACGAGAGGGGGAGAGGGAGGCTGCAACAGTGGGTGGAATTGGGTTTTGGTGGTGGTTGTGAGCAAGGCGGAGGTCGCGGAGGTGTGTGGTGGCCGACCAGTGGTGGCGGCGAGGGAGATGGGTGCATGAATAGTAGGTTTGGCCAGAGGGAATTGGAGAAGAAGAAGTTGAGGTGACAGCTGTCGTGATGGGAAGGAGGAGGAGAAGAGATTTTGAAGAGGATTAATATTAGGGTTAGGTTTAGGATTAGAGATGATTAAATAGAAATAGGTTAGGGTTTCGGGTTAGGTGGGCTAGGTTTTGGGTTAGGTGGGCTAGGTTTCGGGTTAGGTGGGCTAATGGGTAAGGGTTATGGCTAATGGGTAAGGGTTGGGCTTTAGGAAAAATGAAATAGAAATAAAGCGGAAATGGGGTACCCTTTGGGCCAAAAGGAAAAATAAGAAAATGAAAGAAAAATAAAAGGGAAAATTAAGAGTAAGCTAGGTCGGAATGGGCTCAGGAAGAGAAAAGGGAAAAAGAAGAGTGTAGGTGAGCTTGGGTTTAAAAGGAAATAATAATAATAGTAGTAGCAACACTAATAACTATAATAATAATAATCCATACCATTTGAATATTAATGGTAATTAAAATAAATAATAAATATAATGGTAACTCATACAAAATCATAATTAGTCCCTTAATACAAATTACATATACACATTAGAATATTGTTTTTTATTAAATTAGATATTAGAAAACATGGGTATTACAGCTGTACGGTTTATCTATTAGGTGATGCTTATAGGAATCAGGAAAGTATTTCTCCTTAAGATTTTGTTTCATTTCCTCCCAAGACTCTATGAATGTTTCACGCCGAGTGTACTCTCTCCACCAAGGTCCAATAAATTCTAGCTTATCCTGACAGTCTCATCCTAACAAACTGAACTCTCCTCTTCTCTGTGAACGTATACCAATCAAAGTAGCAATCCAAGTCTGCTATCCAATCACTAAAAATTTTCTGGTCAAGGGTACCGTTAAATATTGGAGGATCTATTTTAATCCTATGGATTATGTCATCTTCTCCATCCTATGCCTATCGGTATTTTTCACTCTCCTATCTCGGTATTATCTCTTGAGTTCTCTCCGGTGTTCATGTTCTCCAACCCTTCAACTCTAAGTTTCAAATCTTGAAGCTCTCTAAAGATTAGGTCAAGTTTGGACTCCATATCTAGAGGATCAGGGGAATATGTTCTACCACTACGAAGAAGCATGGACTATGCAATGCACAATCACACAGATGTAACATAGTTTTCTTAGTTTCATTAGATGCATGCACTATATGATCAACCGAAAATGCCCTATGTGTTTCTACAGTGAATTATGCAAAATGAATCTTAGAAGTGAAAAAGCAAGTAAACAGCAAACTGGCAATTAATAATAGCAACTACAACTAACAGTCACCACAAATATCACAGTTGATATGCAAGGATGTCGCAAATAAGAGAGGTGAGGTTAGAAAGTACCAAAGGCGCTTGAAAAAGCACCGATACTAAGTAGTGTCTCCCAATAAGGGCCATGTAATATCCCACAGCCTGTTTCCAGCCCAATTTTGCATGGGTTGTATCTTTTGGATCCACACCCGCACAACAAACCCGACCCAACAGAAATTTCAGACTTGTTAACCTGCAGAAAAATAATTAAAATAATTAGTTAAAAATATCAGAAAAATAGAGAAAAATATAAATAACAATCTACACTACTACTTTTCAAGATAAAATTTTCAGAAGAATAAGAACATAAATTAAATCAAATTACCCCCCTTAAAGTCAGTTTTGGTTAAATGGTAAATTTGAACCCGTTAAGAAATTTAATGTTAAAAAGTTTTAAAAACCCAACAAATGAGAATTTAAAATTTGATAAATTAAACTTATTAATTTCATGTAATTTAAAAGATCATATCCCCAATTTTAAGCTAATTAATCAAGATTAAATAAATAAAAGATCCTAACAATTTCTATTGAAATAAATTGTGTAGATTTTCCAGGATTATAGGATTTGCAGTGCTTTGGATTGAGATCTACCTCAGGTGAGTGCTTTTCCTCCTTCAGCTAACAAGAATTCTTGTGATGAAGGAATTTATCTAGTTATCTAATTATATTGTTTAAACTAATGTGCTAGTATTTTGAAATCTTATAATTTCATGAATTACCTACATGCATTATTCGTAGAATATTTATGTATTCATGCATGCAATTAAGTACATTCGTTATTGATAATGAACCTTCAAGATCACTACATGACATCGGTTAGGATTTTACAACTAAGACTCACCTGAATGACATTTATGACCATCATGTTCATGTTATCTAACTACTGGGAAAAATATTGTTAGACAGTAACAACCTCATCATGTTTATCATGTTCACTGACATATATATATATATATATATATATATATATATATATATATATATATATATATATATATAATATATATATATATATATATATATTATATATATATATATATATATATATATATAATATATATATATATATATATATATATCCTGTTATACATGTTTCACGATTTCACTGCTATGTTGTTACTGTTAACATTACCGAGTTATCCCAGTAGATTTAGGTAACATGTACATTAATAATCTTGACAACTAAATTAAATAACTTACACTGGGATTGGGGAGATTGATGGAGGAGACAGCGTCCATATTTTGGGTGGACCTAGGATTTAGGTTGCGCAGCCGAAAGAGGGTTCCACTGCAGGGTTCCCGTGGAGTGATTGGCACCCCGTCCTGTTTCCTGTTCCTATTATACATGTTATACATGTACCTGTTCCTATTATACATGTTCCTGACTATCTTACGGTAGGTCCTGGTTCAGCGCCAGGAGTCTGGGCCGTGGTCCCGGGTATGCACGGGACCCACCTAAAACACAGACAATGTCTCCAACTGATCAGTTTCAATAACTGAGGACCTCGATTGGTACGTGTAATAGGCGTAGTATGGGATGCGTCTATTACATGTGGCAATTGGTGTTCGCTGACATAATTAATAATGAAAACTGAATTCTTACATTGATATTATAAACTGAACTTGACATCTGACTTGCATGTTATTATAGACATTGATTATACTCATGACCTGAGGTACCCTTGATTATATCACTGACTGACTTAGTTACTATTCATTTATTGTTGGCATGTTATTACACTCTTATCATGTATATTTTCTTTCCATATGCTTATACGTTACATGCATATGCATTTTTCCTTTTTATTTTACCAGTCACTAGGTCGCTTATTGACGACCCTGAGTTTGCTATGCTCAGATCCAGATTTGAGGACATTGCAGGACCAGGAGTACTTTGACGCGTTGCAGATCTCCAGTAGACCATCAACAGTTCAGTTCGTGAGTTTTAGTATTTTTGCTTTCATTCTTGTTATGTCTATAATAAGTGAACTTTCAAGACATTATTGTACTTGCTTTTGAATGCTGGAATAAGTTGTGAACTTTATGTTTTAATTTAATACATTGAGGCTTAGCGTATTTTTATTCAGAATACGTCGCCGAATCTTGTCACGTACCCAATTTTGTGTATTTTGAGAAGTGGGGCGTGACAGGATTTTCTGTCACGTACCCAATTTTCTGTATTTAATACATCAGATATTATTTTTGTTTTCTCAAATTGCTTAATATCTATTTCTTAACTTTAATCTTCTATTCATTCCCCGCTTTATTGAAATTTCGAGGACGAAATTTTTATTAAGGTGGGTAGAATGTAATATCCCACAGCTTGTTTCCAGCCCAATTTTGCATGGGTTGTATCTTTTGGATCCACACCCGTACAAGAAAACCCGACCCAACAGAAAATTTCAGACTTGTTAACCTGCAGAAAAATAATTAAAATAATTAGTTAAAAATATCATAAAAATAGAGAAAAATATAAATAACAATCTATACTACTTCTACTTTTCATGATAAAATTTTCAGAAGAATAAGAACATAAATTAAATAAAATTAACCCCTTAAATTCAGTTTTGGTTAAATGGTAAATTCGAACCCGTTAAGAAATTTAATGTTAAAAAGTTTTAAAAACCCAACAAATGAGAATTTAAAATTTGATAAATTATACTTATTAATTTCATGTAATTTAAAAGATCATATCCCCAATCTTAAGCTAATTAATCAAGATTAAATAAATAAAAGATCCTAACAATTTCTATTGAAATAAATTGTGTAAATTTTTGGGATTCTAGGATTTGCAGTGCATTGGATTGAGATCTACCTCAGGTGAGTGCTTTTCCTCCTTCAGCTAACAAGAATTCTTGTGATGAAGGATTTTATCTAGTTATCTAATTATGTTGTTTAAATTAATGTGCTAGTATTTAGAAATCTTATAATTTCATGAATTACCTACATGCATTATTCGTAGCATATTTATGTATTCATGCATGCAATTAAGTACATTCGTTATTGATAATGAACCTTCAAGATCACTACATGACATCGGTTAGGATTTTACCACTAAGACTCACCTGAATGACATTTATGACCATCATGTTCATGTTATCTAACTACTGGGAAAAATATTGTTAGACGGTAACAACCTCGTCCTGCTTATCATGTTCACTGACATATATATATATATCCTGTTATACATGTATCACGATTTCACTGCTATATTGTTACTGTTATCATTATCGAGTTATCCCAATAGATTTAGGTAACATGTACATTAATAATCTTGACAACTAAATTAAATAACTTACACTGGGATTGGGAGATTGATGGAGGAGACAGCGTCTGTATTTTGGGTGGACCTAGGATTTAGGTTGCGCAGCCGAAAGAGGGTTCCACTGCAGGGTTCCCGTGGGGTGACTAGCACCCCGTCCTGTTTCCTGTTCCTATTATACATGTTATACATGTACCTGTTCCTGTTATACATGTTCCTGACTACCTTGCGGTAGGTTCTGATTCAGCACCAGGAGTCTGGGCCGTGGTCCCGGGTATGCACGGGACCCACCTAAAACACAGACAATGTCTCCAACTGATCAGTTTCAATAACTGAGGACCTCGATGGTACGTGTAATAGGCGTAGTATGGGATGCGTCTATTACATGTGGCAATTGGTGTTCGCTGACATAATTAATAATGAAAACTGAATTCTTACATTGATATTATAAACTGAACTTGACATCTGACTTGCATGTTATTATAGACATTGATTATACTCATGACCTGAGGTACCCTTGATTATATCACTGACTGACTTAGTTACTATTCATTTATTGTTGGCATGTATTACACTCTTATCATGTATATTTTCTTTCCATATGCTTATATGTTACATGCATATGCATTTTCCCTTTTTATTTTACCACTCACTAGGTCGCTTATTGACAACCCTGAGTTTGCTATGCTCAGATCCAGATTTGAGGACATTGCAGGACCAGGAGTACTTTGACGCGTTACAGATCTCCAGTAGACCATCAGCAGTTCAGTTCGTGAGTTTTAGTATTTTTGCTTTCATTCTTGTTATATCTATAATAAGTGAACTTTCAAGACATTATTGTTCTTGCATTTGAATGCTGGAATAAGTTGTGAACTTTATGTTTTAATTTAATACATTGAGGCTTAGCGTATTTTTATTCAGAATACATCGCCGAATCTTGTCACGTACCCAATTTTGTGTATTTTGAGAAGTGGGGCGTGACAGGCCAGTAGAGGCCGGATCTGTCTTTCAAAAGTTGTGATCTACTTCCTTTATCTTCAAGAATCAGCTACGGGTCTAATGCTTTAGATGAAACTCGAATCGGACTCCGAACGGGCCTGAAACGAACTCTGGAATGTTGATGCACTACTTCTGGACTGGGTTGACTCAGTCGGCTCACTAAGTCGATTCGGTCTGAACTAGATCAGGCTCTGACTGGACCCGGTCGATTGGCTCAGTGGGTGCATATTGGGTTGGCAATCCGGTGGGTTGGGGTCTCTGGAAGTGGATCAGACCCAAAATATCCTGCTTCAAATTCGGATGCCCTCACCTGATCACCTCAATCCCTCATCTGATCCTCTACGTGACATCTAGAGCACCTATGCTTTCGACAACTGTAGCAGGTGGCGAAGGTAGCGCAAGTTGGCTCAGCGGTGACGATGGTGGTGCGACGACAATCAAGCAACGAGATCAGACGAAGAGGTCAAAGACTGAGTGGAGGAGATGATGACGATGAGGACGGAGGTGAGATTAGGTGGCAGTGGCGGGGAGACCTGGACGCTGACGAGGCGAGGTGGTTAGAAGGCGTTGACACAACGGAGATTTGGAGGAAGGGTGGAGGGGAGACCGAGTCGGCGATGAGGCGAGGTCGTGGAAAAGGAGTCAAGGCTGAAAGTAGTGATAGCGGACTGTGAGTTAGTGGGGGAGGCGCTGGTGACTGGTGATGACGAAGATGGAGTTGTTGATGTTTGATGACGAAGACAAAGTCACTGGGGGTGACAATGAGATTTGATAAGGAGATAAAGGTTCGCAACAGTCGTGGGTTGAAGATGGCGGCTGCGGAGGTGTCGGTGGTCGTCGATCAAAGAGGTAGGCGGTCGAGATTTGCAAGTTGGAGTCGACAGTCGTCGGCGAGGACGTCGGAGGAGGTGAACGGCGTGGAGGCGGTGTGGTGCAAGAGGCGGCGCTTGGAGAAGGCTGAGAAACCCAAGTAGGGTTTGGGTTCTTTGCGGAGGTGGTGAGGAGGAAGGCGATGAACAGTACCTGAACATTTTTTTTCTTTTTGTCTTTTCTTTTTCTGTTAGTTTCTTTTTTGCCTTTTTTTCTTGAACAGAGAAGAGAGAAAGAGGATCTAGAGTTTTGTGGCAAGGGTTTATTTTGCAGGGGGATTTTCTTTTTTGTGGAGGAGGACAAGAGCAGGAAATTCTGTTTTAATACCAAACTGATGTAATATGAGAAGAAAAAAGAAGAAAGAGGGAAGAAATTAGGGTTTTAGAGGATAAAATCAGTATTGGCTTCACACCTAGGAGATCGCTCTTCTACTCCATACTTCACTATCCAGAGATTTAAATCACAAAGCAGAATTACAATGCAAAATTAAAGATTTCTTGAATCAACTAAACTGACTAAAAGACAATAGGTCCTGGCCTTATATAGGCCAATATAAAAGAAATTTTCCACATATCCATATGGGACAAAAGCAAAATAACGTAGCAGACTAAGCCTAGCCAAAAATAAAAGAAAATGCCTAAATACAAATAAATAGCTAGGTTTTGGGTTCAAGACATTGTTCAGGAAAGAATTTTTTTTATCTTGTGTCGTACTGTCACTTCTGTTGGAATATTGACATAGAAAAATGTCTTTAAATTATCCAGTTGCGACACTTAGATTCTTCTGAATTCTGGGATGTTTTATATTTTGTTTACTGTTGAAAGAGTTTTGGTAGAGATTTATATTTTGGGGGTCTTTGCTTGTGAATTTTTCTTTTGGTTGAAAGAAACCTTTGAAAGGAGAAAAAAGGAGGAAGATATATTAGTGCTTGCCTTGTATAGTCTATACAAAAGAAGTTTGAGAATTTCAGCTGCTTGGATCAGAAAAATGTTCCCGATTACTAAACCAAAGTAACAACCTTTTTTTCTCTTTTCTTGTTATTTATATATTTTTTTTTCTCATGGAGGTTTTGGGTTCAAGATATTGCTCAGGAAAGAAAAAAATTATCCTGTGTTGCACTTCCACTTCTGTTGGAATATTAACATTGAAAAAAGTTTCTAAATCCTCCAGTTGTGACTCTTAGATTCTTCTAAGTTCTGGGATGTTTTATATTTTGTTTACTGTAGAAAGAGTTTTTGTAGACGTCTATTTTTGAGGTATTTCCTTTTGAATTTTCTTTCAGTTGCGAGAAACCTTTTGAAAGAAGAAACAAAGGAGAAAGATATATTAGCGCTTGCCTTGTATATTCAATACAAAAGAAGTTTGAGAATTTCAGTTGTTTGGATGTGAAAAATATTCCCGATTAATGACCCAAAGTAACAACAATACATCTTTTTTTTCCTCTTTTCTTGTTTATTTATTTATTTTTTTCTTTTTACTCTTTGTTTTTCTGGATAGCTGGTTTTTAGAGTCGATTCTCTTCAACTGGAGATGTGTTCTCTTCCTCCCTTGGCACTGAGCCCTTGGATCTTATTTAAAAAATAAATGGAAGAGGAAGGGGGAAAAAAGATAAAACATCAGTTAAGATCTTGCAAGCAACTTGAGCGGTTAGGAATAGGACTTTTTGACTCCCTTGAGCTGTTGGCTACTAGTTTCTACTATGATGAAATTATTTAGGATTTTGAAGACAGTCACCCCCCAAATCAGAGATGTTATCATGATTTTTCACTCAAATGGCTGTTTGAACAAAGAATAAGTGGCATGGGGAGCACTGGGATTTTCTTTCGCATTTTCAAACCCAAGTCTCAGAATAATTCAAGTGGCCCACATAGTGTTTATCTTGAAATTTATCTTTATTCAATTCCAACACATATAATTCAGCAACATGATTTTTGGAAACTGCAAATTCTGGGTGATATTAACTTGAAAAATTGATTCAAAAGTTTCTTAAGAAGGAAAGCATGCACTCAAACTGTGGAGGCATCAAATGCCTGTGAAAGCCTAATTTTATTCATGACAAACAAAGCACACATACATATAAGCTTCATGTGTAGTGAAGATCCACACATACACAGAACTTGCGAGCTTGAGAAGGACCGACCACCTCTTGTGATAAGGTGACCTTAATTTTCCTCCTCTTTATTCTACTAGCTAGCAACTTGCTAAGTCAACAGCAATCATATATATATATATATATGGATCTCAGTAGCAATGATTCGATCAGATCAGGTGCGGGGCTGAATGAGGACGCCTTCGATGATCATCCCTTTCTTCCAGTTGAGTTTCTCATAATTAGTAAGGGAGAAGACTACGTCTCCTTTCTCTTCAGTAGCTACAAAGTCGCCAACCATCACCTTGGTCCACTGCTTTGGTTTTATGCCTTGGAGGCTCACTTTCCTCTCCAGCGTTTTGCCACTGGGAAGTTCAAGTGAAAGGGTCGCTTTGGGCTCGAACCCAGACGGGTCTATCATCAAAATCACAAACATCACATCATACTTAACTCCTGTTTTGAGACGCTGCATCTCAATCTTCCCTTTCACTTCAAGCCAGCAAACATCAAGTAGCTGAGCAACCTCCACATCTATGTCGCTAATAAATGAAAAATGGTAAATCATATTTAGAACAAAAATAAGGAGTATTTGATGATAGTTTTACGAATGATAATGTTTTAGCTCATAATTTCTTACTCTTCCAGGGAAAGCCAGCGCCAATAGAGAGGGTCATTGCCCCAAGTAATAGAAAGGCCCCTCGCGTACACCATGTAGCTGGAGTAGGGAATCGATTTTCTGCTCACAGATCTCTAATCAAATTAAAAAAAAAAAAAAAAGAAATTAGCCGGGTTAATTATCGATTCTTTTATACATAGGTATGACCTGTATACGAGAATCAGTAAACATTGGAGAAGTCATATATGGAATCAACATTGCACATGACTAATCAAAAAAGAAAAAGTGTTACTGTGCACAGTAATTAAGCCCATTCAGAGATTGGTGAATACAAAATATTAGAGATGGCATGCTACATGCTATCAGTGGGGGACTTGCCATGGTATTGTCGCAGACTAACGGCCCAGAGCGGAAATCCTGCTGGTTGACATCTGCTGCCGAGATAAGCATAGCTGGTTCAAGAGATGCCATGATCACAGTCCCTTAATTACCCTCTTTCTATTTCTCCTTCGCTGTCTATATATACTTCTCTCAACTTGCTGATGACTTTGTTAAGCATGGAAAAGCCACTATTTATAGCATGAAGAAATGAACCAGGACATGTTATTTTTTTTAATTAAAATAAGACGTCGGTCTTCGCATGGATTTATATGTGAATGTTCAAATTACAATTTAAGGATATACTAATATATTCATATAATAAGACTTGGTCATTCATGAGAGGATACTTGTGCATCTCCACTGTAATCATGATGTTGGCCTGTTCAATTTACTGTTTTTTTGTTTCCTTTCAAAAACTACATGTGTGGGTGTTAAAAGATAATTAAAGAGGAAAATTTTGCAGTTGAAGTATTAAAAGACTTGGTCTCTCAGGGCTCAAGCAAAAAACATGTGTGGTGATAACTGATAACCTATATTGACTTGAAGTCGTTTCTTAATAATTAAGTAATGCATGCAAGACAGTCAGTCTCCTTGCACTTCCTTCTTGATTGGCTACATCCCATCCAATATTATTATAAATAGTTCTGAGAACCTCATCCTTGTAACCAGCAGAAAAGAGAGCTTGACAAACAGGGAGGAAGAGGAAGAGGAAGAGACAAGATCCGAGAATAAAAAGATGGCGGCCGAGCTGAGCATTGAGGTAAGTTTAGAGAAGATAAAAAAATTCATGCAAATAGATCTACATATTGAAGGGTTTGGACCTTGATCCATAGCTTTTAATATATAAACAAGTCATAATATATGGTTGCAACTTCCTTTAAAGTTTACAATCTATATATTGAAGGTAGACTGTGGACTTACTTTTGATTTTGTTGCATCTCTTAAACATCAAAAGATGTTTCAGGACAAAAAGGGATCCAACGGAGTAACCATTTATCCAAGGGAGTTATCAATCACCTGGGGAGATGACAAGAGATACTGGAAGTGGTTCTGGATCCTATTGGAGAGGTAATAATGATAAAATTGCAAGCCGTCTCTATGGGAGTTTTCCATGTTCCATTCCTTATGGCATCTTAATCAAATTAAACTCAAATTTTGTTTGCGTGCATTTCATCAACCTCTAATCCATGAAATGCCTATTCACACAGCCAAGACTACAAAGTTGTCGAAATCCCACGGCTCATCAACGTGTGTTGGCTAGAGATCAAGGGAAAGTATGAAATGTCGAAGCTTACCGCAGGAGTCAAGTATGAGGCTGTGTTTGTCTTAATGATGAAGGAACCAGTTGCTGGTTGGACTAATTCCCCAGTCACTTTCAGGCTTGACTTACCTGACGGGACTTCTCAGTCCTATGATAGGGACCTGTCTAATGTGCCCAGGAATGAATGGATCACCCTCACCATCGGTGAATTTAAGGCGAATAGGGATGCAGGGGATATCCTCTTCTCGATGAAGGAGACCAAGAAGGGCTATTGGAAGAAGGGGCTCATCATCAAGAATGTTGTTATCCGCCCCGCCCCGTTTTATAACTGAGTCATGATCAGTCTCAGAGGATCGAGCATATGCTAAATAAACTCCAGAACTGCTAAACCTAGCCTTTATGGTTAGATTGTAACAGAGGCCCTGGGGATCAAGATGTAGTAATCTAATATTGTCCCAAGCTAAAGTATTTTATGAAATAAAATTGCATCAGACCCTTATAAGGTTTTGTTGAATTAGTGGATGATGTGCCTTCAATGGATCTCATGGGTAACACATTCTACACGCCTCTGTTGATGAAGTTTCCATTACTCATTGGCCAAGTTTATTTTAAAGATGATCAGGCTTTATAGAAGTTAGCTAGTTCTTTTTTTTCACTTTAGAAAGTTTTCATTTTTAGTCAAAAGATTTTTACAAAAAACTGTGATTAAAATGAACTTTAATCTAAAAAAAAAAAATACAGACAATTCTAGACAACACTAAAGCTGTAATTTTAATATTTATGCATCAAGTGCTTAAATATATGAATAATTAAGGAATATGCCCAACAGTTCTAGCTGCTACTAGAATTTTCACATCAGCCGGAGATTTCAAAAAGGTCAGAAAGAGAAGGAAAAAAAAGCAAAGCGTGTATTTGATACTAGAAAAATGCTTATGTCATGCGCAAACAAACCACAAAAGCAGTAATTATTTTCAGTTTACCAATTGCTTCCTTGCACGGTAAACCAATTTATCTCGATTCACAGTAAAACAGATTTATTTTACCTATTACATGTTCCAATGCACCTTTTCAAAGTGGCTACTGACATGGCACGGCGATGAAGAAATTGTTAACACAAAATTGAAGAAAAAAGAAAGGTAACTGATGGTTGGTAGGAGTATTTTAGCAATGTTTTCAGTGATACTAGTAGATACTATTCATATCGTACCGTTTTCATCCCTCACAACATTTCTTATAGAAGTTATTATATTGGCAAGGTGATATCTCAAGTTCAGGTGGCGGCTGAGCTGAGCAATATTGATGTAATTTAGAGAAATATATATATAACTGCAATGATTTATGTCTCTGTAGCTTTTTCGCTCTCTAAAAAATTTGACTCCTCAGTATGTCTATAGGTTTGTTGGAAGCATGCATATCTCAAGTTTTTCATCTCCTTACCATAAGTAAATGCCTCTATCAGCCCTCTTCAAGTTCTTTGATTCTCTGGTCTATAGAGGGCAATAGCATATCCAGCTCCCACCAATTTTATGAAAAATGCGTCTAAAAAAAAATAGAGCAGATAGATCTATATATTTAGGGGATTGTACCCATCCATAGAACTTAATATATAACATATCATGATATATAGTCGCAACTTCTTTTAACTTTACACTATATATTGAAGGTAGGTAGCGGACTTATAAAATCGCCTAGAGAGGGTGAATAGGTGATGCTAATCAAATATGCGGAAATTAAAACTATTTGTAACAATTACACTTAATATCAAATGATAAGCAAATATAATCAGATAAAGTTTAGACACATCAAGATATAGACTGAAGAAAATGCAAATTCCACAAACACAAGTAATTTGTTCTCAAAGTTTGATCCACGTCCTTGTATCCAACTCCTGCAGAGAAATAAGCACTATAACTAGTTCGCAAAACAGAATAATGGTTACAATCGGGATCCCACAATACCACTCTTAGAGGCTTAACTCATACAATCACGATCCCTCTAGATCACCTCGGAGCCTCAACTCCTACAATTTGCGATCCTGCAAGATCGACTTACCACTACCTCTCTCACTAGAGGTATACAACAATTACTACAAAGAACAATGACATGATCTTCTCTTGATCACAGAAACTCTCAAAGATTGGAAGCACAGAAACTCTTGTAAAACTATCGAAAGTTCTCTAAAGCTGTTATTTAATCTCTGCAAATTGATTAGATTTTTTTATAGTAAAAAAACAAAATGTTTGCTAAAAATCAGCAAAGAAAAGTGAACTGATTGTCGAAAGTGGGGTGTCAGACTTTTGATAGGTAACGGTCACAAACAACTATATTTTTAAAACATAGTTGTTCATTTTAGAAAGACATGTTTTGGGCCATCGAAAGCACTTTTGACAGGGCCACATTTTCTAAGGGTGAACTATCCAAAATTGATCAGTTTTTTAAAACTCTAAATGCTCTAAAAAAAGCTGTGGAAAATGAGTTATGCCCTCTCAAAAACTATTTTCGACAGTTGACAAAAACAAAGAGAAAACTATAGAAAACAAATCAGTTTTGAAAAGTTTTGAGCTCACTGGAAACACTATCAAAAACATGCATAGAGCAGTTGAAAGTTCTTCAGCTCATACTTGCGCACGTTGAGTATCCGTTTTCGAAAGCAATGTATTGAGCTATCCAAAATTTTGTGATTCTTTTAAAAACTTGTTTAAAATCAATTTTAACATTTTAAATCAAATAAAAATAAGTTTCTTTCTTTTGAGCTCTTATCTGTGTGAATTGACTTCACTACATATTTCAAACAATAATACTCATTTTTTGAGAATCAATTTTTCTTAAGAAACAAATATTTTGAAACTTTATTTTAAAAACTTATTTATATATGTATATATATTCGTTTTGAAAAACTCTATCATACCAATATCAATGTCGTGTGTGTTCTTGAGTTAACAATTCCATAATCTAAAATTTAACAAATTTTCTAGACTTTATAAATACAAACTCTATTGTCTTGAAACGAAGTCTTCTCGTAGATATTTGATTTAAAATCAACTTCTTGAGCTTCAATCAACAATTTGAGATAGATCAATGCATAATTGTTGAAGTTGAGCTTCACTATACAATATTGAAGAACCTATAATCTATATGAACACTTCAAGATCATTAGTCTTTTAACTACATAAGTTGTGAATCATCAAAACGCGAGTGATTGGACCTTTTGGTCATCAATCTTCTCCTTTTTGATGATGACAAAACTTATGGAGTTATATTTGCATTGATTAGAAAAGAGTTTTAACAAAACTCCCCCACGAATTTGGGCATATATTCCACACATTTATATTCAAAAAAGCTCAAATTTGATATGAATTGATATATCAAAGATACCAACAAAAACATATTACAAACATATGCATATACGATATATCAGCAATTTCACAGCACAATTATGCATATACATTCATTCAAAAACATATAAAACAAACTTAAATATCCATAACATTCATAACATAATCAAATTCAAATACATAACCAAATTCATTACAAACCATGTTCCAAACTTAAATATTCAATACAGTTCAAAAGATACTAAGTTCATTACATAAATTCCTTCAAACTACATAAATTCTTCAAAAGATAAACTAAACTCCAAAGTCCTCAAAACATCTTCAAATAACTTCCTAATTTTTCTCTCCCTTTTTGTCAACTCAACAACAAAGGGGTAAAGATGCTCAGTCTTCTTCGCCCGGTTGCTCCGGTGCATACTCCTGGGTAGGGGCAGTGAAAAGGAAAGGAACAATAGGTGGAGTAGAAGACTCTTCACTGCTTAAAGATTTTAGTAACATGCTAAAAGCTAAGCTATTTGAGGCAAGATTTTGACCAGTAATGATTTCAAAGATCTACTTTGGAAGGCTTACTGCAACAAAGCATAAGATGCAACAGATGAGAAGAGTGATATAGCCTCGTGTTGGCCGAAAGTTACAATTACCGGTTTCTTATTTTGAGATTACAAAACTCATGTAGTTATGAAGTACCAATCAATTTCAAGTTTTCTTATTTTGAGTTTACAAAACTCATGTAGTTATGAAGTACTAATCAATTTCAAGTGTGTTTAAATTTTTCAGGGTTCAAGAAGATTTAGCTTTCATTCTTCCTAAAAAGAAAGTGGTTGAAGTACTCAAGTTAACTTAAGGAAGGGATTCATGCTCGAACGATCAACGAATGGATTTGTATGGAAGCCCACTTGAAAGAGACTTGAAGACTTGAAGAGCCTATGTAGGAACTTAGAATGTTTAAGCATAGAATGTTGAATTGGTACTCAAGAATACAACACACACATTCAAAGTTTCAAAATCTAGTTTTTGATTTTTGGAGTTTTACAAAATGTTTGTTGATACATGTTTCATATTTTCTCAAATTTTTATAGCTAGTTATATACATGTATCTCATAGCTTATATGTTGCCAAAACTATTTTTATACATATATAAATTACTTAGTAATGAGTTCCATTTCAAAAACTATCATTAATCAGGTTTTTGGGGTAGGATGGTCGACCGCCCCATGTGCAAAGCAATGCATAATGGCTCGGTCGACCAAGCGATCAGCCATTTGTGAACAGACTGTTTGTGCCGGTCGACCAACTAGTCGACCGCTAAACTATAGCTGCCCTCTGTTTGGCACTTCGGCTGACCAACTGATCGACCGTTCCAAATGTCAGTGCTATATGTATGTTTCATCAACTGACTGATCGATCGACAGGCAGTGACTAGTTTTTGAACTAGCCTGCCAGTCCATCGGCCAGTTGACCAACGTCTGTCTCTGCTACAGTAATAACTAGTTTTCAAATCTCATTGATTTTTGGCTTTTATTTAACGAGTATTTTTTGCAGTTCTTGAGTCTAATCACCCACCTAATACCCTTGTTTATTTCTCTAATGACTTTTACCGATTGCCTATATATATATATATATATATATATATATATATATATATATATATATATATTTATATATATATATATATATATATATGGTTCATTTGTAGAGGATTTTTATCATTTTATTCAAAAAATCATGTTTTATCCAAAGAGAAATGTTTGAAAATTTTCTAGTTTTCAAGTTTTAAGTGCTCTCAATTTTAAATCAATTTTTACAAGTTTTAAGCTCTTAAATTCATTCTTTTAAACTAAATATTCTCTCACACAAACTTCATGAGCTTCGTTTCTCCATTCTATACTCTAGGAAATTGTAAAGAGATGGTTTTTGATTTTTGTAGTCATCAAGAGCTTGTAAATTTCATTGACTTTTTGCTACCTCTTGTGTAGAGGATTGAAAGTTAGAGTCAAATACTCCGGGTCTTGTGCAGACCATTGAAGTTTCTTTATGGCAATCCTTGGTGGATAGTGAAAATCCTTCACGCGGTGAAGGCGGGGACATAGAGAAAGTTGCTCGAATTTTGAAACAAATTTTTTGTATTTGTGATTATCTTTTCTCTCACTCTTATCTTTCTCTATTGCTTACACTTATGTTATTGCGTTCATTGCACTTCACTCTACTTGCTATACACTGCTAGGATGATTCATACTTGTCAATTTTCCTCATTCAGGTAAGAAGGCAACTGCACAACTCAACTTTTAATCTAAAAAAATTTAGAGGAGAAGTTCTAGAGCCCTTAATTGGGGATCCAGCTTACTTCTTGTTTTTTAGTTGACCGTTTCATTACTCATTTTAATTGTTGTATTTCTTAGCATGTTTCTAGGTCCATAGTGTGCAATGAAGAAGAAGACCCTAAATCACCATTTAATGGGTGATTAAAGGCCTAAAAGGTAGCAATTGACTTGGAGGCTGATTCTGTCAAAACCAGGGGCCCAAAACCAGAAACCGGGTGCTCCATCCGACAGGGGGACAACTGGGCAGCGCGCAGCAAGCGGCTCTACGCACGCCGTCCAAGGACAGCCGCGAAAACGCGACTTTTGCATCTGCCCGTACTTTAGGCCAGGGTTTGCCCCTGGCCCCCCTTTCTCTTGATGCCTATATATACCCCCTGGGGTTCTCAGATGAGATATACAATATTTTAGGGTAATTTTCATCTCCATTTTATAGTTTAGGGTAGTTTAGGTTAGTGTTCTTCTTCTTCCTCATTTGTATTTTTCATTTCTTGTAGATCTTGTCATAGGGAGAGAGAGCGGTACATGTTGGGAAGCAAGAGTGCTTGTAATAGAAGGTGACAATCTATGAAAGGTGCTCTCTTACCATATCTTTGTTTTCTTCTCTAACTCCTTTTACATATTTAGCTAATCTTTTCTCTCATGGCAACTAACTACTAATCACTAACTAGTCTAACTTCTTTTATGATAATTCACATGAATCTAATAGCCTCTACTTGGTCTTGCTCTTGCAAGAGCCATTGATGGCTCATGATGATGGATCTAACACTCTAACATCTAAATCTCTAACAAGCTAACATTATTTTATTTCATGCTTACTCTTATTGGGTTTTAATGATTTAAGTATAGGTTGCACTTGTTGGTTGAATTTGGATGTAAAAGTTAACATATGAGCCATGCTTTGTAAAGCTCTTGAACCAAGGATTAGTGATTGCTAAGGATACACATGTGAGGCAACCATCACTAAGAGGTTAGCATGTTGGTGGAGTCATTAGTAGTTAGTATCCATGGGTCTTCTTTATTTTTCACTTCATTTTAGATATTCAAATAAAAACTACAAAAACTATTTCTTCTATGTTTTCCACTTCTTTGTATTTCACCGTACTTCTCTTTCATTCTTTATTTTCTTTTCTTTTCATTCTTTCAAATATTGAAGAACCGTTAACATACATGTGAACATACCGTGTAAGCTTCTATCACCTCCCGTCCTTATGGATTCGACTCGTTTTAGCCTCTATGTTATAACGGAAGTATCGAGGAAGCCAAAGCACACACACTTTAAATCTTAACTTTAAAAGATACACTTTTTGTGCGCGGTTTTCTCCCGAGTATATTTTGGCGCCATTGCCGGGGATGGGAACATATTGATTTCACGATTTTGTTAACCTTTCTTCTTTGTTTTTGGTGTGCAGGTTAAATTTTTAGCGTTACAGAAGTTCGCACTTGCTCTTGTGTGGTTGGATAAATTCTTGTATATTCTTATACTCTGTTGCTAATTTTTGTTTATATTACCTATGCACTGTAAATAATTTTAAGAACTAAAATACGGTAATTGAATATTTTAAAATGGTTTAGACATTTGCCTCTAGGCACGTGTCATTTTTCATTCCAATATACTGTATTTTATTCTTCTATTGTTGAGATATTGATAGGAGGTGTACATATGGCATTGCATATAGTATAGGACAAACACGTGGGTAATTTACTCTCTTTGTGTGTTCATTCTTATCTATATTGCACACTTACACGAATTGAACTTAAGGGCGAAACCTAATACAACATAAGGTGGGGAAGTCATTACTCTTCCTTAGCCCAAAAATCACCTCCCCACTCACACAACCCAAGCCTTAATAAAATTTGTTATACGTTGGCCCCTAGGGACATCTCAGACTCATTTAGGAGATTGACCTAAGGAAAAATTTGTTAGAAGTTGACTCTTGTCAAATCGGTGTCTAAGATTGGGGATTGAGAGGCAAAACCTCGAAGAACAGTGGTTTGACATAATTAGGCTCGTTGCTCCGGCACAGATACCTCCCACTGATCTTGCCCTTACCTGACCGATTAACTTGTGGTCAGCTCCCGATAATATACCCCCATGGACAGTCTAACTAGTTAGGAGTCATCTAGGTCTAAGTCAACCCTAGCGTAGGCTTGTTTTCTTTTTCTTTTTTCTCCTTGTTTGTTTGTTTATTTGTTTGTTTTTTCTTTTTTGTAAATTGTGAAATGGATTTCAACAACAGCAATTCTTTCAATCCTAACATGAACCCATATTTCACCCGGCCTCATTGGACTCGGATAACTCTAACCCGTTATGTACAACATGAACCAACCATATATGCCGAGTTGAGATTATCCGACTTAATATGACCCATATCCCCAATCATATGACTATAATTTTCAAAATAATTTCAAATCTTTACAGAGTCAATGGGAATTCACCTCTCCCGAGTCAAAGTATCAACCACATTGTCCACAATTTTCACAATATTCATTCCCCGATTCTACTTCATATTCTCCTTTTCTTGAACCACCATTGAAGAAAAATCATCATTGCAAAGGACTTTGGAAGAAGCAATAGAGGCCCAAAAATAATTTGAATACGATATGGCCTCATCATGTGCACAAAATTTTCAAAATTCATATAGTTCTTTTTCAGAACCAATCAAAGAAAAATCATTGTAGGAAAAAACTATGAAATTCGTACAAGTGACCGAGTGAATAATACAAAATTGGAATAAGTTCCCTTATCCATCAGATGTTCATATGACTCAAGAATCTTGCCATTTTGGAAATCCAGCTTCAATTTCATCGTACCAACCTGAACTTGACCAACATCTAATTCCTGATACTTTGGCAAGTTATCCATTTTTTGAAATTGAACTTGAAGATGAATGTGAACTTGAGCTTCAAGTTAGCGGTTCGAATCCATTCATTGAATCAATATCGACTCCTGTAGTGTTACCTGAACTAAGTGACGTTCTTGAGCCCGTTTTGATTCCCATACTTCCTGAACTTGAATTGATCATTTCACCCATTCACATTTTTTCCGTGGACGAAAATCAAGATTCAATTTCATCACATCCATTTGAACTTGCCCAAAATCTTTAAAACCACCTTGACATATTGGTAAGTTATCCTTTTCCCGAAATTGAACTTAAGCTTGAAAGTGATCCTGAATCTCAAGTTGGTAATTCCATTTCACTTTTTGATTCAATAATGACTCTGGTATCTTTACCAGATTTTTTCTCTATTCTGGAGTAAACATTGGATCCTGTACCCGTACAACGTAAAATTGAATCACCAATATCTTATGATCACACATCATTGATGGGGAAAGTGTGTGAACATCAATTCTTTGGTTTGAACCCTATTTTTGAACCAATTTCGACTCTCATTGTTGACTCTTGACTTGATCTGAATCAAATTCCCGAGTCAATATCAGTTTTTATTCCTGTTCTATTTGAGTCCAAATCAATCATCTCCCAATCTCACACTTCATTGTTGGATAAGAGTGTTGAAGAAAATGACTCCGTAATTATTTATGAAAACTGGAAATTGGATAGGGGTAATTTTTTCAATAAGATCATATAAATCTCACCAACATTTTACTAGGTCGTATTAGAGAGGTTATTGGTAGGTTTCTGCAAGATCCACGATATTTTGATTGGGCAGCAACGCTTGGCCCAGTCAGACCACCACCATGAGGTAATCTTCCTTCCCTCTCCATTTATTTCATGTATATACACATTCACGATGCATTGAGGACAATGCATGAGATAAGTATGGGGGAGGGTTTATTAACGTAGTTAGTTTTACATTCTTTCTTTTACACTTCTTTTTTAGGAACTTTTTAAAATTTTTCTTTTGTATAAAAACTCTTTTCTTCTCTTTTTACAAAACTTTTTGACATAAGGGAAATAGTTTTTAAGAAAATTAAGATTATCTTAGGAATTAGGAAGACCTAAAATTATGAATTTCTAAACGAAGTCAAAATAATAGATTTTGTTTAAATTTTAGGATAAGAAAGTAAGATTGAAAAGATAATTTGATCTTGAATTTTTTGCCTTAGATTTATGCACTTCACACTTATACAGTTTTTTGGATTGAAACAAAGACTGAAAATGCCATAAAAATGCTATAATATATATATATATATATATATATATATATATATATATATATATATAATGATGATAAAATCACTTATTGAAGTTGGGTAATTATGCCTCAGGAAGCATGATTATTCATACCTAAAATGGTGGATAAAAACAAAATAATCCCCTTTAGTTTTGTGACCTTATTTACTCGAGTCCTTAAGTCCGAGGGATGTTTCTCATCTGGTGCCCTAAGATTATCTGGTTTGGGAGTCACCGGCTAAAGGCTCACTACCCGGGTAAATTAGAAAGCCTAAGAAAACTAAGGAAGAAAAAAAGAAAAACGAAAAAATATTTTAAATAAATGGCATTAAAGTTTGAGTCAATATCCCAAAAATCTTCACAGTTCACAAAGTGCATATTTTTCTAAGAGTTTTATGAAAGGTTAAAGAATCAAATCAATTTTAAATTCTTACATTTAATTTATAACAAGATTTTGCATTTCGACTTAGTTTAAGAAAGAACAATTTCTGGTTAACCTCTGACCTTGGATCACTTATATTTTCGCAAAAATACTTCAACACTTTTCTCTATTTCAAAATACGTTTTCAAAATACTAACATTTAATTTCTTTCTTTATGGATTTTGTGGGTGTAATTCGCTGAAAATCCTCAGGAGACAAAACTCCTCCTCTAGGAAAAACCTAGAGGTTTACGGCTTATCGCACATGCTCAGTGCAATCGCATCACTTGCGAAATCGGTGTAATAATTTTCTTAGTTTTTTTTTGTTTTGCTCGGGACGAGCAAAAGATAAGTGTGGGGGTGTGATTAGTTTCTAAAACTGCATATTTCATACCACATCTTCACATTTACTTAATATTAAATTATGCTAATAACGCCTCTCTTGCATGTTTCTAGGTTCATGGTGTGCAATGAAGAAGAAGATCCCAAATCACCATTTAATAGGTGATTAAAGGTCTAAAAGATAGCCATAGACCTAGGAGGCTGATTCTGTCAAAACCAGGGGCCTAAAACCAGAAATCGGAAGCTCTAGCTGACAAGGGGACAACCGGGTAGCGCGCAGCAGGTGGCGCTGCGCGCGCCGTCCAAGGACAGCCGTGTAAACGCGGCTTTTGTCGCGTTTACGCGGCCGTATGTGCGCCTCCGCGCCTGTACTTTGGGGCAGGGTTTGCCCCCTAGCCTCCCTTTCCCGTGGTGCCTATATATACCCCCTGGGATTCTCAGATGAGATATAAAATATTTTAGGGTAGTTTTCATCTCCATTTTATAGTTTAGGGTAGTTTAGATTAGTGTTCTTCTTCTTCCTTCTTTGTATTTTTCATTTCTTATAGATCTTATAATAGGGGGAGAGAGTGGTACATGTTGGGAAGCAAGAGTGCTTGTAATAGAAGGTGACAATTTATGAAAGGTACTCTCTTACCTTATCTTTGTTTTCTTCTCTAACTCCTTTTACATGCTTAGCTAATCTTTTCTCTCATGGCAACTAACTACTAACCACTAACTAGTCTAACTTCTTTTATGATAATCCACATGAATCTAATAGTCTCTACTTGGCCTTACTCTTGCAAGAGCCATTAATGGCTCATGATGATGGATCTAACACTGTAACATCTAAATCTCTAACAAGCTAATATTATTTTATTTCATGCTTGCTCTTATTGGGTTTTGATAATTGAAGTGTAGCTTGCACTTGTTGGTTGAATTTAGATGTGAAAGTTAACATATGAGCCATACTTTGTAAAGCTCTTGAACCAATGACTATGATTGCTAAGGATACATGTGAGGTAACTATCACTAAGAGGTTAGCATGTTGGTGCAGTCATTACTAGTTAGTAGCCATGGGTTTTCTTTCTTTTTCACTTCATTTTAGATATTCAAACAAATGTAGATAGATTCACAAAATATATTAAGCATTTCATTTGGGATATCTAGGAAGCTTGCAAGATCATCATAACTCAATGTAATATCCGTGTCTTGTAGAATCTATAAACAATGCAACACAAACACTAAAGAAGAGATGAATAGTGTTTATAAACTTTTAATTAAAATACTTGCAAGAAAGAAAAATGCACAGAATAAATCTCAGAAAAATGCAAACGCAAACACGAGAGATTTTATCCTGGTTCGGTCTTCGTGACCTACGTCCAGTCTCCAAGCAACCCGCTTGAGTATCCTGATTTTGATACACCCAAAATCAACTCCTTGTACACCACTTGACAAAACACCCTTTGTTAAATCTGTACAATTCTTCTCTGCACCAAGAAGACGCTTTCTCTTTGATTGATTATAATATAACAACCTATAAGCCTTGAAACTAGTATGTGATTATTAATAAGGTATCTTAGAGGATGACTCTCAGAATTCTTTATAAAAGAATTGGAATTATATGAAGAACAGAAAGTAGAAGCTAGTTTTCTGAAAAACAGAATTTCCAACAGAGTTTTGGACAGAAAACTTATGATTTTAATTGGTGATTACATCCAAGGACAACATCGCTATTTATAGGTGAAATCAATGGTCAGTTAGGGAAGTTAACAACTCATATTTGAAAATCAAAACATTGGAGAAAATGCCAAAAAATTAAAATTGAATAACAGTCAGAAACTGTAGTTAGTCGACTAGGATATGAGAGTAGTCGAGTACTATAAGAAGTTTTTCCTGGGTTAGTCGACTAGCCAAAAGATCAAGTCGACTATATGTATCTGACACAGATTGATAGGTCTCTGAAAAATAAAATTAGTCGACTATATAAAAATGGTTTGTCGACTAAGGTTGCTTACAGTCAACAAACAGAGAACAAATATTTTTTTTGTGAAGACACTTAGTCGACTATAGAACTATTATAAGTCGACTAAAGGATATGTTAGTCGACTATAGAAAGGGGTTAGTCGACTATAAGACTATTTTGTGTGTGTGATCAAGACTTTTAACAAATTTTTAAAAATATACAAAAATAGTTAATATCCTTGAATAAACTTGAGCTATCATAACTCAGTACTAACTCTGTAGATTAAGTCCAATGTACCTGCATCACATTTGTTATCATCAAAATCTATTCTCATCAAACTGTAAGTTCCAACATTCTTTCCCTTTTTGATGATGACAAGCTGTGTGCATAAAAACTCCCCCTACAGAGAAATCCCCCTGCAGAGAATAGGTTATAACAATTATAGATAACAAGTGTTCTCCCCCTGCAGAGAACAGGTTATATTGTGCATTATATGTTTGAATTTATTTTCTATCAAGTATTCAATTTTTTTTATATGGTACCTATAAGATAAAATATTTTATATGGTACCCATCATGACAGGGTCAAAAAATTAACTTTTAGGAACCTAATCCCAATTTGAATTTGGTTTTCATTTGTTAGTATAAACATAATTACAAGAATTACATACATGATGTATATATAATGCAATATAAGCATTTTTATCAACAATATTTAGATGTTCAGGAATCCATATATTTGTTCCTAAATAGTATTAGTATTAGTATTTCTTTTCACAAAAGAATTATATGAATTATGATTATTCTTTTTATAAAAAAAGTGTAGATTTTCCAACATTATTTTTTGAAAATCTAAGACCAATATGTATAGTTTTTTCAAACTTATCTTTTGAAAATCTAAAACCAAAATAATTATGTGTCATCTTTTGATAAGACAATAAATTATTTAAATTTTCTTTTCTCTATTAAATTTTGTCACCATTTTCAAAAGTTCTTCATATTTAATTTTGAAACTTGTCATTTCTTTATCTAAAATAGAAATTCTAGAATTTAAAGAAACAGTTTCTCTTTTAAGCAAAGCATTTTCTTTTAAGAAATTCTCATTATCTTTTTTTAAAGATGAAATAACTTTTTCAAAGTCAGCTTTTTGAGAATTTAAGGCAGACATTTGAGAAATATAAAGTGAATTTTCTTTGTTAAAACTTTATTTTTAATCTTTTCATTCTTGAGATCATTATATAATTCATTAAAGGCATCTAATAATTCAGCATATTCTTGTACCTCATCTTCTTGAACCATAAAACAGACATTGACAATTTCTGTGGCTTTTTCTTCGTCAGAGGAAGATGAATCACTGTCCTCCTAAATTGCCTAATAATCTTTCTTCTTTTTGTTGAATTTGTTGAACTTGATGTTCCCTTTGTATTTTAGCAATGGGCAATCCTTCTTTATATGACCTGGTTTATTACAATTAAAACAAATAGGATTAAACTTACCTTATTCAAGAGCTTTCTGAATTTTCTTGAGAGCATTGCCATCTCTTCTTCATCATCATTTGAATTGTCCATAACTGAGGATGTATGGAAGGCAAGTAATTTCTTCTTGGATTGAAGTTGTTATTCATCCTTCTTCCTATCTTCAAGTTGACCTTCATATGCCATTAAATTACCAATAAAGTTTTCTAATGACATTATAGAAAGGTCATTTGCTTCTTCTATTACAGTAGTTTTTTTCTCCCAATTTGACGTGAGTGCATGAAGAATTTTTCTAACTTTTTCAACTTGAGTGTATTCTTTTCCAAGGGCTACTAAGAAATTTGTAATGTTGGTGAACCTTGTAACCATTTCTGCAATGGTTTCATTTTCCTTCATTTTGAAGAGTTCAAACTTGTGAACAAGAAAAGAGATTTTAGATTCTTTAACTTTATTGGTTTCTACATGTGTTACCTGTAAAATCTGCCATATTTGATTTGTAGATCTGGCTATTGACACAAGATTGAATTCTTCTTTGTTCAAAGTATAGAAAAGTTCATTCATTACTTTGGCATCAAGATTTATAGATTTCTTTTGTTCTTCACTCCATGCATTATAATTTGTGGTTGGCTTGGTATATGATGCTTCTACTTTGTCTTATAGTTCATAGTTGAATGATTGCAAGTAGATCTTCATTCTACACTTTCAGTAGTTGTAGTTTGATCCATCAAATAATGATGGACGTTGTGTAGAATGTTATTCCTTGAATTGTGATGAAGGAAACTCCGTTGCCATCCTTGAACACTGCAGACAGGCTCTAATACTAAATGTAGGATCTATAAACAAGGCAACAAAAACACTAAAGAGGAGATGAATAGTGTTTATAAACTTTTAATTAAAATACTTGCAAGAAAGAAAAATGCACAGAATAAATCAGAAAAATGCAAACGCAAACACGAGAGAGTTTATCCTGGTTCGGTCCTCATGACCTACGTCCAGTCCCCAAGCAACCCATTTGAGATTTTCCTTATCCTGATTATGATACACCCCCAAATCAACTCCTCGTACACCACTTGACAAAACGCCCTTTGTCAAATCTGTACAACTCTTCTCTGCACCAAGAAGACACTTTCTCTTTGATTGATTACAATTTAAAACCCTATAAGCCTTGAAACTAGTACGTGATTGTGAACAAGATATGTTATAGGATGACTCTTAAAATTCTTCACAAAAGAATTGGAATTGTGTGAAGAACAAAAAGTAAAAACTAGTTTTCTGAAAAATAGAATTTTCAACAGAGTTTTGGATAGAAAACTTATGATTTTAATTGGTAATTACATCCAAGAACAACATCCCTATTTATAGGTGAAATCAATGGTCAGTTAGGGAAGTTATCAACTCAAATTTGAAAATCAAAACGTTGGAGAAAACACCAAAAAATCAAAACTGAATAACAGTTAGAACTGTAGTTAGTCGACTAGGATATGAGAGTAGTCGACTACTATAAGAAGTTTTTCCTGAGTTAGTCGACTAGCCTAAAGATCAAGTCGACTATATGTATCTGACACAGATTGATAGGTCTCTAGAAACTAAAATTAGTCGACTATATAAAAGGGCTTAGTCGACTAATGTTGCTTACAATCAACAAACAGTGAACAGATATTTTTTCTATGAAGACACTTATTTAACTATAGACTTTTATAAGTTGACTAAACGATGTGTTAGTCGACTATAGAAAGGGGTTAGTCGACTATAAGACTATTTTGTGTGTGTGATCAAGGCTTTTAATAAATTTCTAAAAGTACACAAAAATAGTCAATATCCTTGAATAAACTTGAGCTATCAGAACTCAGTACTAGCTCTGTAGATTAAGCTCCAATGTACTTGCATCACATTTGTTATCATCAAAATCTATTATCATCAAACTGTAAGTTCCAACATATCTTTTACCTGATTGAAGAGAAATACTGTCTTTACTCAGTTTGCATAGAACAACTTGATAAGCTCAGGATAATAACTCTAATGGATTTCCAAGAAGTTATTCCATTTAAGATCATAGGAGACAGAATCCAGATTATATTTAGCCAAGTTATGAAAGATAATTTTACGACCCGAAAAATTTTCTTCTTAAAGAAGATAGAATCAAAGTTCATTCTAGCTTCATTACTCACAAAAACAGGAATTGAATTATAAGATTTTCAAAGTTTTCTATGAATAGTTCCTTTTCTTTTAAAAGAAAGAGGGAGGAGTGGGAGATGAAGGGTTTCAAGAAGATCCACCTTCAATCCGATCTTTTTTCCCACAACCATAGTGAATCAAATAGGAGTAGCTAGAAAACAAAGATTTAGATTGAAACAAAAGAGTAAAAGTGAGAGAATTAACCAAAATTTAGAAGCTAGGGTTTTGGATTGAAAATCCAAAGAAAAATCAGCCAAAAAACTTTAGTTTTGATGCGGATCTGAGTGAAAAACTCGATAAAAACTAGATGAAATTTGTAGATTCGAGCGACAAGTGAAGAAATTTTGAGTTGGGAAGAGGAGAGAGGCAAGAGCAAGGCAACGACGGAGAGAGAGAAATGAAGAATAGATGATAGGTTTCGACAGTTTTAGTAAAAGACCAATCCCACACAGTTTTATACTAGCTGTCGAAAGTAGTTTCGATAGCCATCTGTCAAAAGTCCTGGTATAGTTTTCAACTTTCAGAGATCAGAAACTCTGATTCTGAGTAAAAAAAATTGATTTTTAAGAAAAACTATAATTAAAAAATGTGTAATTATTTACTGTCAAAAACCAATCATATAGACCATAAATTCAAGAAAAACTATTTTTGTTTACTACATTAGCACTGAATAAGATATTAACCATGCACGAAAAATAGTTATCTAATATGTAAAGATTTAATTCACCAGAAATAAATGAAAATATGTTAAAACAAGTAATTTCGTAAAAAATCGGCAAGTTACATATCAGTCGTCATATAATCAATAATAATATCACTTTTTTCATAATGATCTTCAGGAAAAATGATATATAATCTCTATGGCTTGGTTTTACTATTTTAATTTGCATTCATTGTGATGTATCTCGTGCTCGTGTTGTCATAGAAAATTTTGATGTGTTCAAATTGCAAATCATAATCCTGGAGTATGTTTCATCTAGAGAACTTGTTCATAAAAAGCTCCAGCTACAATACACTCTACCGGGCAATTAAGAGAGAAACTGAGTTTTGCATTTTATAGGACCACAAAATGAGACAATTTCCTAGAAATTGATAAGTCTTATTGGTACTCTTTCGGTCAATCTACAACCTACGTAGTCAGCATCCAAATAACTAGTAGTTTCAAAGTGATCGATTATCAGATACCACAAATATATTTTAATTGTTCCCTTAAGGTATTTAATAAAATATGCTTTACTGCACTTAGGTGTAACTTTTTGAGACAAGATTGAAAACTAGCACATAAACATACACTAAATAGGATGTCAGATCTACTAGCAGTCAAATATAATAAACTTCCTATTAGGCTTCTATATAATTTAATATCAACAATTTTACCATTCTTATCTTTATCAACCTTAGCAGTAGTAGCCATAGAAGTTTTACTTATCTTGGCGTTTTCAAGTTCGAACTTCTTAATCAACTTCTTTATGTACTTAGCTTGACTAAGAAAGATTTTGTAACTTCTTTGCTTAATTGTAGTTGAAGAAAATAGTTAAGCTCGCCCATCATATTGATCTCGAACACATTCTTCACACAATTTTCAAGTATTAACAGCTTTTGCTCACAAATATTATGAAAGAGCATACTCATTAACCATGGTTTGTGTCATTCCATGTAATGTTCTATTTTTTCTTTCAATAACTTCATTTTGTTATGGAGTTTTAGGGCAAGAAAACTCACATTTAATTCCATGTTCTTTACAATATGTAATGAAATAGTGGTTTATGAATTCACCACCTCTATCACTACGAACACGAACAACAAATGAACCTTTTTCTCTTTTCAATTTTTTTTTTGAAAAAGCCTCATCTTTATGTTCTAGAAATAAAACCAATGTATACCTTTAAAAGTCATCATCAAGCACACATACACACACATCATGTTCCTTCTAAATTCTTGGTTTTGGTGGGACCAGATAAGTCCATGTGTATCAATCCTAAAGGATGAGTGGTCATGATATCCTTAATTGATTTTGAAAAAGGTTTTTGTTTTCTTTCTAAATTGGCAAGTATGCCAAACATGAATCTTTTCAAATTTCAACTTAAGAATACATTTATTTACATTCTTAAACCCGATACGAGATAGATTCAAAAGAAACATGACCTAATCTTTGATACCATAACCAAGGTTCTACATTTATCGTAGTTAAACATGTTATATTACTATCTAGATTTAGCATATCCATTATATAAACATTATTCTCCCTATAACTAGTTAATAAAACATGCATCACTTTTATCAATTATATTATAACAAATAGAATCAAATATAACTTTTAAGCCTTTGTCACAAAGTTAACTGATTACTTAATAAATTATGTTTGAGACCTTCAATTAAAGTTACATTTTCTATTAGAGGAGATGTATCGATTTTAATATTATCAAAACCAATAATTTTTCAGGTTGAATCATCTCTAAAGGTGATGGAGCCACCTTCAAACATTCTTGATAGGGTGGCAAAATTATTGATGTTTCATGTCATGTGCCTCGAGTAACCGCTATCAAGTACCATCGCTCATTATGTCGCGTGGTCTTGCTACGGACCAACATCAATAAATTTAAATGTAGACTTTGCACCCATATCTTCTTGGGTCCTATATGATTAGTTTTGTGAACCCAAACATGTCTATTTATAGTATTCATTCTATCATAACAAAATTTTGTGAAATGGACTATTTGGCTGCAATGTGTACATTTGTACACTTTAGCATACAAGTGAGCATGGTGTGTATGCTGATTGGGGAATAACCGTGCATAAAAATGTGTTTGAGAAAATCAGTGAAAGTATGTGTGTTTTGGCATCCTAAATACATCCGTTATAGCATATAGGCTATACGAGTCGAATCCATAGGGATAAAAAGCGATATAAGCATTCACAGTTCGCTCATATCGATTATTAACAGTTCTTCTTTGTTAAAGAAAGAGAAAAGAAAAGAAAAAGAAAGTTAGAAGTGATATGTGGAGAAGGCGATGAAAATGACGAAGTGAAAACAATCAAGAAGTGATTTTGGAATCGGTGAACTAATAATAAAAAAGTAGTGACGAAGTAAAACAAGAAAGAAGTGAAGCGGAAAACTTGTGAAGTGAATTAGAAATGGATTTGGAAAATGAAAAAGATAAGAACTTATGGTGAAGAAGATGAAAACAATGGTGAACTAAGAAGATAATTAAAACAACAATAGAAAATTAATAAAGTGGTTTTGAAATTAGTTTTTTAAACAAAGTAAAAGAGAGGAAAAGCTCATGGCTACTAACTACTAAGTACTCCATTAATCATGCTAACTTCTTAGTGATAGTTGTCTCACATGGATCCTTGGCCATCACTAATCCTTAGCTTCTTCAAGAGATGTTTCAAAATATGGCATATGAGGTGGTCTATACATTCAAACTTGCATCAATGGCAAGCTAATGTAAACATTAAATTATCAAAACCTTTAGAAGCATGCATGAAATAAGAGCGTTAGCTTGTTAGTGTAATAACCATAGTTAATAATACTGTATTTATCTGGATTTACCTATTATTCTATTATAATTGATTAACTTAATTTAAGCCTTGTTCTTCTTCTGATTATTATTAATATTAAACATACTAATTATTTGAAATATTAGATATTAATTTGACTTTATTTATTATTAGTATTATTACTAATGCTATTATTATGTCTGTTATTATTAGTAGGGGTTGTTACTATTATTATTTCGTTATGATTGTCATTTATTATCATTATTATTAATGTTATTAATTATTATTAATATTGTTATTTTTGTTACGATTATAGTTATTTTAATTATTATTGGTGTTTATTATTATTTTTTTATGATTATATACTATTATTATTGTTATTATTATTAGTCTTATTATTATTATCATTGTCATTGATAATCATTACCATAATTATTGTTAACTATTACTCTTATTAATAATATTATTATGTATTGGTATTATTGTTGTTGACTATTATTATTACTAGTATATTGTTATTAGCATTTTAATATTATTTATTACTATTATTATATGGTTAATTATTATTTATCATTATTGTTATGGTTAGTGTTGTGTTGGTATTATTATTTCTCTCTTTCTTTCATTATCTTATACCCATTAACCCATTAGTTCAAGCCTAAACCAATTACCCATAACCTATAATCCAAACCCAAACTCCTATAACCCGTTACCTAAAATCGCACAAACCCAAACCCAATATAACCCTTTATATACTCTTCTCCTAAACCTATTCCTAAACCCTAATTCTATCTCCTTGTTCTATCTCCAGCCGCCGTAAGATCCCTCTGCGCTTAGTCGTCCCCTTCATAATCTTTCTTCTCCTCTTTCACCCTTCACACCCTCAGTCGCCAACCCCATGGGATCCCCTCCTCCTTGGCCGAGCCGCCATACCGCCACCCTAGCCGGAGCTCCGTACATTCCTCCGCAGTACACGTTCTACCCTCAGACTCTTCCACCGTGAGACCTGAGCACCTCACGCCCCCTCTCCAACAGCGGCAACCCTCTACCAGGCCGCACCCTCATCCACATCTCCCTCCATGGTCTGCTACCGCAGCTTCCAACTGTACCCCTCCCCATAGCCGTGGTAACACACCCCTCTGCCGGAGGCCACAGCAGCCCAAGCTCCTCTTCTTCCCTTGGCCAAGCATCCATGATGCACACCACTCACAGCCACATTGCACTTCTCTTGCAGCCTGCAGGCCGCCCTCCCCTCCCTTGGCCTTCACCCATTGCCGACTACACCTCTCTCCCTTCAACGTTGGGATCCACCTCGTCGGCAGCCCTACAAACCACCTCTCCAGCACACTACAGTAACACCCATCATCCAGTCTGTAGATTCCCTGAGCCATGGAAGCCCAAACCCCTCCTTTACCTCCAACAGTACACCAGACCAACCCCCACGACAACCCTCTACCGTGACAGCACTTTTTCAAGCCACGCCGGATCTACGCCAATGCCCCCAGGCCACATGCACCCTCCTTTACATCCTTCGGCGCACTGCCAACTTCACACCTACAAGCCAACTGCGCCTCCATCCTGGCTGAGCACCTTTGCGCAAGCCACTGGCCGAGACCCCCACCTCCTTCTCCTCCTTCTTCCCTCCTCCACACACGTCAGCACCCCCTTCCTCATGCCATCTCCACCATAGCCTGCATCTGGCCTTGCTCTCCTCTGCAGTGTCATTGAGCCACACGAGAGCCCGGAGCACCCGCTGGACCACCATCGTCTCTCCGGCGAGTCACCTACCTTCCTTCGCATCCGCGGCCTCCGCCGGCGAACACACCAGGCCGCCACCCCTTGTAGGCCATAAGTCTTTTTCTCTCTCTATCTCTCTCACTTTCTCTATATTATATATTATTTGTGTATGTTTATTATTTGTGTGTGTTTATTATTTTGTGTATGTGTGAATTCAAGAGTGTGTGGGTGTTAATTTTTCTTTGTGTGGGAGTGTGTATGTATGTATTATGTGTGCATGATGTGTGTGTATCAATGCATGGGTGTTTGTGTGGGTATTTGTATGTTAATGTAAGCGTGAGTGTGTAATGGATGAGTATGTGTTTTATATTAATGTGTGTCTTATTTGTGTGTTTGTGTGTATGTTAATGTGGATGTGTGTGTGTGTGTGTCTATGCATGTATATATATTTATGTACATGTGTGTGTGATTGTGTGCAGTGTATGTATGTGAATGTGTACGTGTACATGTATATGTATATGGGTGTACACGTGTGTGTGTGTATGCACGTGTGGATACATATATAAGTGTGTATATATATCTATGTGTTACAGTTGTTTAATCGGAGTCGCATTTGCAGAAGACCCAGACCCGATCCAGATTCACGTTCATAGGTGCCGATACGCCAGCTGAATTGAAGACCGATGCATGAGATGATCCAGAATCCGTACCGGTTCGTGCAATGAAGACCAGATGGTGATTCAGATCCAAAATCGCGTCATTTTATGTGAGTGTTTGTTCTTATGTTATTTTCTTATTTACTGTTGTCAGTAAGTATTTATATATTATTCGTATCATTTCATGTGACCATCTGATATATTTTACCAGTATGATTACCCGTATCACTTCATGAGATATCAATGAGCATTGACCTTATTTATTTAGTTGATCCAAGCATTTTTCAGCGTCATTTCATATATTAGTAGTTCGTCACTGTTGGCTTAGACCTAGTATTTATACACCTTAAACTGGACTTGATCTTGTAATAGACCAAGTTGTGATAAATTTTATAATATAAATTGATTGATCTTCAGGTTGATTGGTTCGTGATTGAGATTAAAGATTCATATTTTATGTGTAGTACGTATCAGACTTGTTATTCATTCATTTGGTGATAACTTAGATGAGGATTCATTTGGATATTAGGGTCGCATTAGCTATGATGCTACTTTAATAAGAGATTGTGATTTCTTAATGCTTGGATTGGTATTGACTTATTTTGAGTTACAGTTGATTGATATGAGATTTGTGTTCTTTTCATTGGATCTTAAATAGAGTTCAGATGAGCCTGATGACTTTTGGATTATTGATTGAGAGTGTTTTCTAGATTTATCCCTGATTGAGTTTGTTGGTTGAATATCAGAAGTAGACATTTCTAGATTTCATGTTGGTTGAGGATGTTCCCTTTTTCATTATGATTCAGTAACTATTTATTTAGTTTGATCTCGAGGATAATCAGAGGACTGCTCTTCAGATTGGTTCTTAGTTTTTCAGTTATTCTATTATAGAGACAGATATATTGTGAGAGTGATTTCATTGATATCGGTGTTCTCGTACTTTAAACTTTATAGTAGTTATCAAATATCAGTATCATTTATCAGTGATTAGTGTAGACTTGTGATTACTAACTCCATATCTCCAGTATTCTCCATCTCATGTCAGTTAATAGATATTCAGTTGTCAGATAGTAGTTCTCAGTTACTAGTTATACAGTTATCAGCTATCATTGACATCGTCAGTTGTTGGAGATATTCAGTCACTAATTCATTTTAATAATAACTTATATCATTACTTTAATAAAAAAAACATAACCCAAGAAACAGGGGTAATTTCCTGATAATACATGTCGTGTATTTTGTAAAGACTAGTTATGGTATACCAAGTTTAGGTTTCATCATGAAGTACTAAGGTAGTACTGGCTACCTAGTTATTCAGTTCTCAGTTATTAGGGCTATGCCCAGATTACAGTGCCACACCAGCTATTTTTGTGTGGGGCTGTAGTATTCAATTATTAGGGCCTTACGGTCCATCCGGTTCAGTACCAGGAATGTTGGATCATGGTACCGGGCATGTACGATACCCTTCCAAAGCACATGCACTACATTGGCAGGCAGTTACAACAATGATACCTTGTTTATTATGTGGGAAAAGGGCTGTGATATGGGACACAATTAAGTATTACATTAGTTAGGTTAATAATAACCTACAAGACCAGTGACATATGCTAGGTTACATATCTTGACATCAGTTGTTTGTTTTATCAGTGATATTTTTTACCTACAGACTTGTCCATGTTATTATTTAGTTATCTTTTATTTACAGTTTATCTTGTTATTATTATATGCACAGTGTTTATATGCACGAGCACCTTCCCCTTTTCTTACACATTTATTGGGCCGCTTTCTGATGACCCGACATTTGCACGTCCAAATTTGATGTTTCATTTAATTATTCAGGTGCTCGATGAGACCCTATATGTTGCGAGGAGCTGGAGTTTCTCTTTACCTATTCTGGTATTCTTGTCTTCCTTTTTATTCCTATTGTTTCCATACTTTCCTTAATTCTATATCATTACGAGTCGTTATTCCATTCCTTATTCATGTGTTATTATGTGTGGATACTTATATGTGATATTGCAGTGATCATGATTCATTTTAGTAGATTTTTGTAGCTAGTTCTGGGTTACATATGGCTTAGCTCGTATACATGAGGTATTTTCCTTGCGTATAAGCATCGCCGACTCTCGTCGCATCTCCGATCCAACATATTTTGGAAACCAGGGCATGACAAGGTGTTCTTAGTATCAGGGCCTAAGTTTTCGACTTGCGATGTTGACTTTTAACTTTCGCTTTTTGTAAGAAGACCTAGTTCTTACCGTTAACTTGAAACGAGCTATAGTTACACTGCAGTATACAAATACTATCCATACAATGATATTAAGTCCACTTGGAAATTGATCCTCCTCCCTTTGGAAATTCATTTCATCTTTTGACAACCCTGATTCTAACTTTTCTTCTAGAGTAATTTGGGTTCTATCTTGATTCTTATTCTTCATGCCGATTCTTTTTTTCTTAATTTATCTCTTCAGTCTGGTTACTCTATTTTGAAGCCGATAGCAGAAGTCAGAGTAGCGCAGTGGAAGTGTGGTGGATTCATGATGCGCTGAGAAGCGACATGGAATTGATATATTTTCCCTTGATTTTGATTCTTTTTACCATTCCTTACTTTATTGAAATTTTGAGGATGAAATTTTCTTAAGGTGGGTAGAATGTAATATCCCTAATTAATAATATTGCATTTTTTTTGGATTTACCTATTATTCTATTATTATTGATTAACTTAATTTAAGCCTTCTTCTTCTTCTGATTATTATTATTAATATTAAATGTACTAATTATTTTGAAATATTAGATGTTAATTTGGCTGTAATTATTATTAGTATTATTACTATTGCTATTATTATTGTTTGTTATTATTAGTAGGGGTTGTTACTATTATGATTTCATTATGATTGTTATTTATTATCATTATTATTAATGTTTTCATTATTATTAATATTATTGTTTTTGTTATTATTATAGTTATTGTTAATTATTATTTTTGGTGTTTATCATTATTTTTGTTATGAATAAATACTATTATTATAGTTATTATTATTACTTTTATTATTATTATCATTGTCATTGATAATTATTACCATAATTATTGTTAACTATTACTGTTACTAAAATTATTATTATTATGTATTGGTATTATTGTTGTTGACTATTATTATTACTAGTGTATTGTTCTTAGCATTTTAATATTATTTATTACTATTATTATATGGTTAATTATTTTTATTTACCATTATTGTTATGGTTAGTGTTGTGTTGTTATTATTATTTCTCTCTTTCTTTCATTATCCTATGCCCATTAACCCATTAGCTCAAGCCTAAACCCAATTACCCGTAGCATATAATCCAAACCCAAACTCCTATAACCCATTACCTAAAAAACCCAAACCCAATATAATCTTCTCCTAAACCTAATCCTAAACCCTAATTCTATCTCCTTGTTCTATCTCTAGCCGCCGTGAGATCCCCTAGCGCTTAGTCATCCCCTTCATATCTTTCTTCTCCTCCTCTACCCTTCACACCCTCAGCCGCCAACCCCATAAGTCCTCCTTGGCCCAGCCACCATGCTGCCACCCTCGCCGGAGCTCCGCACAGTCGCCCTCCTCCCTTCATTCCTGGGCCATACATGATCTACCGCTGACTCTTCCACCGTGAGACTCAGGCACCTCACGACCCCTCTCTAATAGCAGTAACCCTCCACCAGGCCACACCCTCATCTGCATCTCCTCCCTTCATGGCCTGCTGCACAGCCTCCAACTGCACTCGTCCCCATAGCCGTAGCAGCACACCCCCCTGTCGGAGACCATAACAGCCCAAGCCCCTCTTTCTTCCCTTGGCTGGGCATCCATGGCGCACAGCTGTCACAGCCACCTGTAGGCTGTCTAAAAATCACCAAGACAAGCCACCAAAACCAGAGATCCAAGATCCAGGCGCAAGGCTAAATGTGACAATCAAGACGCGAGAGATAACCCGCGTCTCAGCATCAAGGCGCGTTGGCTCAACGCCCGCGTCTCAGCATCAAGGCGCGTTGGCTCAACGCCCGCGTCTCAGCATCAAGGCGCGTTGGCTCAACGCCCGCGTCTCAGCAACAAGGTGCCCCCACCTTGGTTGTAACCATCCCGATTATGGCGCCATCCACCGCCCATGTAGCGGGGAAGTTGGCCCTCATCGTGGAGCACTTTTAGGGGCACGATCACCCCCTAAAAACCCTATAAATAGTCCCGTCACTATTGAAGGAGGACGACAATTATCGGGCAAGGGAGAGATTCCAAAAAAAAAAAGGAGAGATCATCGACAGAGAGAGAGAAGACCCTTCAGCGAGCTTACTGAGTACTAGCCGCTCTTCGCCTACCTCCTCTTCTAGAGTTTTTGTAGACGGAGCTGAGTTACTCCCTCTACCTGCCAAGGAGAAGATCCCTCGACGGTCCAGAACGGTCATCTGGTCAACGGAGAACAAGATTCACTCTCCACCGCCACCGAAGAACCCAGCACTAAACAAAGGGGGAATTCAAGATTCAATATTCTCCCTCCCTTGTAACCGGAAGATTAAGCCGGCTGTAATTTTTCATCTGATTCAAGGAAACGTTACGCCAGCCCCCCTTTTCCGCGTCGAACAAGAGATGGCGACTCCGCTGGGGACTCTGTTTGTTACCGACGAACAAGCTGTGGCGCAGGATGATGTTCTCCGTAAGGGGAAGATGGTCGAAACGCTCGTTGTCGAGTTCGACCAGGAGAAGTATGAAGAATACCTCTCTTCTGGCTCCAAGAGCCCAAAGACCCGCGTCTGCCGCAGGGTCTCAACTGAAAAGCTACCCAAGGCCCAATCTGAGGCTCTGCCGGGTGCCGATGCCCACTGTGCCAAGACAAGCACACGCGCCAACGCCTCCCAGAAGGCCCGCGTGGTCCCAGGCACCACTACTGCTGCGATCAACTGCGTCGCGCAGAATACCCGCGTCAACGTCTCCTAGGAGACCCGCGTGGTGAACACTCTTGGTTCTGTAAACCAGGAGGTTGTTGGTTTCTCCCCTCCTCCACGACGCAACCGGAATGCTGAGCGTCGACAGAGGAGACGCGCGCGTCAACTCCAAGTCGGAACCATTGGTTGTCCGACTGGGGGTGGACGCGGCGTACAATCTGATGCCTTGCCCGCCTCGTCCAGTGCGTGAGATCTTGTTTGGCGACCCAAACGCGAGACTCCTCAAGTTGAGTCCTCTGAGGACCAACTCGTCAAACGCCAGGGTGAAACCTCCGCGTCTTTTCAAACGCAGGAAGTACGCACTCGTAGGCGTGGGGCCCAGCAGCCCGCTCTCTCTCAAGCAACTCTGCCCAAACGCATCAGGCAGCAACGCGAGACTCGCATGCGCGTCATACAGCCGCGTCATGAGAACCGCGTCCCTGAAGTCTGCGTCCAGGCTGAACAGCACATGACTGTCTCCCGTCTTCGACGTTGCGAGACCAGTCTCTTTAATCCCCCTCCCACGGATTTGAGGGATTATTTGACAAGGAAAGAAGTGCCAATCAAGCCACTTCGTCATGCTGCTGTCAACAGCTCATCCATATGCTCTCTGGATGCCATTATGGATCAGGCATGCACCAGCAGTCCTTAATCAGACAGCTGACCCTGATTCCCCCGTCAGCCAAAAGAAGACGCTCCCACAGAAGGAGAACCTTTTCAGATGTTGAATACCCGGAGCTTACTGCAAATATGACTAGCAGAAGCAAGGGAAAACAACCAATAGTCAACTCAGAGGAATCTGACTCTGAGCCGGAAGGGGTGTATCAACACACTCGCACCCGGACGGGGGCCATTCCCCCAATTGACTATAATGCCTTAGCCCGCGGCATTAGAATGGGTGATTCTCACTCCGCTGTAGTGGAGTCGCAGGCTTCAAACTCTTCCGTCGAGAAGGAGGCTTCCGCCTACATGGCAGACACTCCTGAGGAGACGACCAGGCGTTTAGAGCAGACGCAGAAGCGCCAGATGGATATAATCGCCTCTCAACAAAGATCCATTGACTCCCTCAAGCATATGCTTGAGAAATTGCTCGAAGAAAGAGCGAGATCTCCTCCTAGACGGTCGAAGGGGAAAGGGAGAAAGGGAGGAAGCCCACCCTCCGAACCTTCCGACGAGACACGACGATCTACCTCGGATGTGTCCAAGCCCCCGTCGCAGACAAGAAGCGACCAAGACCAGGAGAAGACTCATACTAAGAGGATGTGTCAATTGGAACGACGCCTCGAGCCCTTGCCAATCGCAAGGACCTCCAAGAAGCTGGAGTGGTCCGGCCCTATCCGGCTGAGTGGGACTTAGTTCCATACCCTCCTAAGTTCAAGGCTCCAACCCTCCAAGCATTCGACGGGAAGGGGTCACCCAACCAGCACATCTACTACTTCAAATCCCAGACCGGGAATGTAGTAGATAATGACGCCATCCTGGCGCGACTGTTCATCGGCACCCTGAAAGGGTTGGCTTTTGAGTGGTTTATGAAGCTCCCGGAGGGTTCTATCAAGAACTGGGGGGATCTAGAGAAGCTGTTCTTGACACGCTTCTTCGAAGATGACTCCGAAGTCACGATGCCCACCCTTTTAGCTACCAAACAGCGGAGAGGAGAGTCCGTCAAATCTTTCGTGGAAAGATTTCGGAACACGGCACTCCGGTGCCCAAGCGGTATGACCCAGGCCACCCTGGTGGAAACATGCCGCTACAATCTCCAAACCTCACTCCTTGCTCAAATAGGAGTTGCTGAAAGCCGCACCTGGAAGCAGTTAGTCCAACAAGGTGAACAGGCTGAGGAGATTGTTGCCCGTGTCAGGGCAGAGGAAGGCAAGCTGCGGCCGGAAAGGTCGACAAGGCGTGCACCGGCACCAGACACCTCCCTCCAGACGAAGCGGATGGATAATTTGGCGACGGAGACCAAATCCCCCACCAAACCTCAAACAGGCAGGGCAAGTGGCTCTTCAAGCCAGCCACGCCCTAACAAGCAGTATTCCTTCAAGGAGGAACACGTCGATTCGCTCTTCAAGCTACTCAACAAGAGCAATCGATTGAAGCTCCCTGAAATTAGGCGCCCGGAGGAAGTCGGCAAGACCGACAATCCCAACTACTGCATGTACCACAGGATGTTGGGACATCCTACCAAAAGCTGCTACGTCTTCAAGGACATTCTTCAGGCTCTGATTGACGCGGAGGTGTTAAAACTCCGACCAGAGCAGAAGAAGGTGACGGCCAATGTGACGTCGGTTCTCCAGTTCGGGAGACAACCTCCAGCGCCTGCGGGGGTAACTCCTATTCCAAGGGGAGAATTAAGAGTGGTCAACACAGACCCTCACCAGCAACAGGAGAAGGGCTTGGTAGCCGTCCCTACACCTCAGGGGAAACCATGTGGGTCCACCCTGACCTCGTCAACGAACAGCAGTGGACTACTGTGACCAACAGGAAGTCCAAAGGCAAGGCAAAAGCTTCGTCCTGCCATGTGGTATGTGCCTCCTCCCGAGAAGCAGAGGATGATGTTCCCTCACTGACCGACTCAGAGGAGGAAACGATAGTCTTGGCCGCAGAGCCCAACCAACCAACGACGGGAACTCGCTCGGGTCAACCCTACTTGAAGCAGTACGGCGAAGTGGCGGTAAACCCTCCGCAACCAGCTGCAGAGCCAACTAGGCCCTCCATGAAGCCACCTGTGGAGAAGCAGAAGGAGACTCGATTCTCTCGATCCCTTCAAAGAGGCATCGCGGAAGGGTCTTCGGCACCTTACCGCTTTGATGTCCTGGCTCAGCTGGCCAACATTTCGGCACGCATTACCTTGTATGAACTTCTTAGACTATCAAAGTCGAACAGGGAAGCTCTGCAAGAAGCTCTGGCAAATGCTGAGGTCTTCATGACCCAGGTGCCGAAGGAGGAAGATGTAGAGGATTGCCTCCACGCTTCCCAGAATGCCCCCTGCATCACCTTCACGGCAGATGATATGCAGGTGAAAGGGAAGCATGATCGACCCCTGTACTTCACAGGTTACATCGGATCATCTGAGGTGAACCGCATTCAGGTAGATCCAGGGTCCGCATTGAGCATTATGCCCCGCCGAGTCATGCAACACCTCGGCATCCCTACCCACCGTCTGAGCCCTACACAGACGACCATCTACGGGTTCAATGCCAACGGCACCCGTCCGATGGGGAAGATCAAGCTCAAGTGCCAGATTGGGAGCCTCAAGTCCGAGGTGACATGCTACGTCATCGATGCCGACACTTCTTACAATCTGCTGCTGGGACGACCATGGATCCACCGCAACTCCATCGTTCCCTCCACTCTTCACCAAGTCATGAAATACATTGACACGAGTGGGAAGGTGCAAACGTTGGTTGCCGAAAGGTATCCGTTCAAGGGAGTCGAGAATTATTTCACGGATTCTCTTTTATATCAGGATCTGGTGGATGAAACCCCGCAACTGGAGGCGCCAGACTCTGGTAATGAGGCTGACACTGAGCCCGAGCAAGAAAAGTGCCTGTGGGAGTTAGAACCACTTGTAAAGAGCACTAATAAGCTCGATGTTGATAATATTACCGCGATGCAGGCGGTTGGTATATTAATGAAAGTCTAAACTTTGAATATTTTTCTGCGTGTGCATCCGATTCAATACCATCGGATACTACTACCGACGTAGACGATGACATCTGGTCGGCAATGGATGCTTTGACATCATTGCATGTACCAGTAAAATCATCTTTCAGGACATACCAGGATAATGGCGATGCGCAGGAATCTATATTCTTGGTTCCGGCAAGACGAAAAGGCCAAAGACCAATACTTTTCGGGCGAATCTCGTCTGAACCGATGCCCCGCGAAGAATCAGAAAGCGAGGAGGAATCCCCTCAGCTCGACCATTATGAATCGAAAGCGCTCAGAATAATGAAGCAAATGGGGTACGATCTAATCAACAAGCCCGGGTTGAACTTCGGCAAAGGAAGAAGGACGCTACTTCGATCCTTTGTGCCAAAAGGGGAGGCCCCCGATTATTATCATCGGACGCGCAGGGGGTTGGGCTATATATCAACTCCAGTCCCATCAGCCTCTGATTCTCGAGAGTCGTCAAGTCACGATTGCTCTTCAGACACGTCATCGTGGGAGTCAGATGTCAGTGCCGGCAACATCTTCAAAGGGCTTTCAGTAAACATGGTTTCAATAGGCCATCTGGAAGATGAAGATGAAGAAATGATCCAACCTGATACAGATCCTTGGATCAAACATTTGAATGCTCTTTGGGATATCCGCTTTGAAACAGCGTGAACCACCCACAGATGACAAGGTTGTTCAGATCAACCTAGGAGATGAGGCCAACCCCAAGCCCATCTTCATAAGTGACGGCCTGTCGCCTCCAGAGAAGAAAGATCTAATATCTCTTGTACAAGAGTATATAGATGTCTTCGCCTGAAATTATGAGGACATGCCAGGGCTTGATCCACAAGTGGCCATGCACCACCTCAACATCAATTCAGACGTAAAACCTGTCAAACAACAGCAGCGACGGTTCCGTCCCGAAATAATGGAAGCAATTCAATCAGAAGTTAGAAAGCTCATCGATTCTGGCTTCATCCGGGAAGAACAACATCCCGACTGGGTAGCCAACATCGTCCCCGTCGCCAAGAAGAATGGGAAGATCCGGATCTGCATCGACTTCCGTGATCTAAACGAGGCCTGCCCCAAAGACGAATTCCCATTGCCAATCACAGATGTCATGATTGACAATACTTGTGGATTCGAGCGAATGTCCTTTATGGACGGGTTCTCAGGATATAATCAAATCAAGATGTATCCCGATGACGAAAAGCATACCTCTTTCAGGACTCCTCTAGGGGTATATTGCTACACCGTGACTGAAAAATGCAGGGGCAACATACCAAAGGGCCATGAACGCCATTTTCCATCAGCAAATGCGGAAAACGGTGGAATGCTATGTCGATGACATCGCGGTGAAAAGTCGCACTAAAGGCGATCACATAGCAGACCTGAAGGTGGTCTTCGACATCATGCGGGCTCATCAATTGAAGATGAACCCCACCAAATCCTTCCTGGGGGTAGCCAGTGGCAAATTCCTAGGATTTGTTGTGACTTCCACAGGAATCCATCTGGATCCAGAGAAAGTCCGCGCTATCCAAGAGATGCAACCCCCAGAAGCCTCAAGGAGCTCAGGGGATTACAAGGACGATTGGCGTACATCCGCAGGTTCATATCAAACCTTTCCGGGAGATGCCAACCCTTCACCAAGCTGATGAAAAAGGGTGTTTCATTCATTTGGGACGACGCTTGTCAAAAAGCTTTGAGGAGATCAAACACTACCTCACCCAACCACCAGTTCTTGCAGCTCCGGTGTCCGGAAAGCCGTTTCTGGTGTACGTCCGAGCGATGGATCATTCTTTGGGAGCTCTACTAGCTCAGAATGACGATCAGGGACGTGAGCAGCAATCTACTATCTAAGTAGAACAATGATTGGGGCCGAACATCGGTACAACCCGATCGAGAAGGAATGTTTGGCACTAGTGTTCGCCATTCAGAAAATGCGACACTATCTGGTAGGCCAGACTATAAATGTCATATCAAAAGTCAATCCTTTGAGGTTACTTATGACAAAGCCTTCTTTACTAAATGGCCGGCTGGCAAAATGGGCCATATTGCTATCACAATATGAGATGCATTTTCTGCCACAAAAGGCTATTAAGGGACAGCGGTGGCGGACTTCTTAGCTGAACACCCAGATCCGAGGGCAGCCAAGCTCTATGAGGATCTCCCAGACGAGGCCGCCGAAGTCTGCCTGACTCAGACGTTGTTCGAAAGTCAAGTATGGCAACTTTTCTTCGACGGTGCATCAAGGACAAGCCCAAAGGGACGCATAGTAGCAGGGTAGGAGTGGTACTCGTCTCCCCACAAAATTATGTGATTCCCCGAGCTGTCTCACTGACCGAACACTGCTCCAACAATGTGGCGGAATACAACGCTCTTTTGATTGGGATGCAATTCGCCGATGAGATTGGCGTTAAAAATCTCGAGGCGTACGGTTATTCTAAACTCATCGTCAGCCAAGTTCGCGGAGAGTATGAGGTCAGACATGAAGATCTAGTACCCTATTACAATGCGACAATCCACATGGCCGAGATGTTTTCAAACTTCTACATCGACCATGTACCGCGCAGGCAAAATGCGCATGCAGATGCACTTGCATCCCTTGCTGCCTCCTTAGCCCTTCCAGCTGGAGTAATGGAGAAAGTATTCGTCTATAGCCACGACCTGTACTGTCCAAAAATTTCACTCGGAGACTGCCCAGGGTCAACGGGAGATCATCACGACAAGGAAACACTTGAAGTGTCAACTGGTCTAGAGCTTAAAGACTGGCGATTCCCCTACATCGACTATGTCTTGTACGGCATCCTGCCTGAGGACACCAGGGAGGCGGCTGCCATCCGAAGAAAAGCCCCCAAATTCTACTATAATGCGATTTCGCGAACATTGTATCGTCGATCGCATAACGGGATCCTGCTCCGATGCCTCTCATCAAAAGAAGCCCAAGGAGTATTGAAAGAAGCCCACGATGGTACTTGTGGAGCTCATCAACCTGGCCCCAAATTGGCACATCGACTCCAAAGGTTGGGTTACTATTGGCCCAAGATGATCGCCGATGCTGTCGCTTATGCTAAGAGATGTCCACGCCTGCCAAATACACGGCGATTTCATCCATCAAGCACCAGGGTACCTCCACTCTACGACCTCTACTTGGCCGTTTGAAATGTGGGGGATGGACGTGGTTGGCCCTATCAGCCCACCATCATCGAAAGGACATCGGTTCATTCTAGCGATAACCGATTACTTCTCAAAGTGGGCCGAAGCTATCCCTTTGAAAGAGGTAAAATCTTCTAACGTGATCAAGTTCGTAAACATCACGTTATTTACCGCTTCGGTGTACCTCGGCGTATCATCCATGACAATGGACCCCAGTTCATCAGCCAGGCTTTTCAGAGATTCTGCGCGAAGTTCAGAATCCAGAGTGTGTCCTCAACGGCATACTATCCTGCTGCTAACGGTCTTGCAGAAGCCTTCAATAAGACTATTGGCAAGCTTCTTAAAAAGTTCGTCTCGAAAAGTCAACGAGATTGGGACGACAAGTTGGGTGAATGCTTATGGGCTTATCGCACAACTGTGCGAACCCCGACTAAGGCCACGCCGTTTTCCTTGGTATACGGATGTGAAGCCGTGCTTCCCCTGGAGATCCAAATTCCATCTCTACGCGTCGCCTTGACAGCGGAGATGACGACCGAGGAGAAGCATCGACAGCGACTCCAGGAACTGGAGGCCTTAGACGACAAGCGTCTGCAAGCCCAACAGCAAATCGAGCTCTACCAGGCTCGAATCACCAGAGCCTTCAACAAGAAAGTTAAAGTGCGAACTTTCAAGAAAGGCGACCTTGTCTTAGCCGTCCGAAGACCTATGGTCATGACGCACAAGACAAAAGGAAAATTTCAACCCAAATGGGAAGGACCATTTGTGATAGAGTCAGTCTACTCAAATGGGTCATATCGCCTCATAACTTCAAATGGCGATACACTCATGATGCCGATCAATGGCAAATTCTTGAAGAAGTACTATCCTTAATAGTACTCTTCCTCCGATCAAGTTAAAAGTACACCTCTGATCGATCAAGTTAAAAGTACACCTCTGATCAAACATCCGACGCCTCCGACGGCTAAGGATAGAGGAAAATGTTGGCCTTTAAGCCCGACATAAATCCTCGATAACTCATCATGCTGAGGAGAATAGCATGACTAGCCCAGCTCAAACGGTAGTTGGTAAAGGCATGTCAAACCCGTTGACAGCTGAGGATTTGCTAAAAATCCTAAGGGACACGTTCCCATTTGATCCGACGCCCTCGACGGCTAAGGATAGAGGAAAATGTTGGCCTTTAAGCCCAACATAAATCCTCGACAACTCATCATGCTGAGGGAATAGCATGGCTAGCCCAACTCAAACGGTAGTTGGTAAAGGCATGTCAAACCCGTTGATAGCTGAGGGTTTGCTAAAAATCCTAAGTGGACTTGAGTCCACTCTTTTCTCCAAAAATCCCTTACCAATTCTCGTCCATAGAATGGTAGGACCACAAAATGCAATCATTACTACGTTAACACTATACCTCTGGTAATGAATACTCTTTGTTGAGTATAAACTTTGCTTGTTAACTCTGCATAGAGTAACAAACTCTCAAATTTGCCAAGTTAACACTATACCTCTGGCATTTCAAATTCTACTTGTCAATTCTCATCAATAGAATGACAGGTCCTCAAATTGCTCTTATCACGAGCCAATTCTTGTCAAGTTAACATTACACCTCTGACAACTACTGTTTAAGTTAACATTACACCTCTAAGCAGTACATCGAGTGCCTGTCAAGTTAATATCACACCTCTGATAGTCACCTTTCTTCAGACTTCCGTATCGAAGCTGAAATGGACGATGCCAAGTTAACACTACACTTCTAGCATCCGAGTCATCGCTAAGTTCAACAATACACCTATGGCCATGACCTTTCCTCGACTTCTCGTCTAAGTCGAGATGACCAATGCTAAGTTCAACATCACACCTCTAGCATTACCTCACTGTTAAGTTAACATTACACCTATGACAGTGACATTCTGAGTTAAGTTAATATCACACCTCTGACTCACATCCTTGTCGAGTTAACACCACACTTCTGACAAGACTATCTCCAACCCGTTAAGTTAATATCACACCTCTAACGGTAAAAGCTTTACCAGATTCCTTGCGGGTCTAGTTTACTTGTTATTCTCTTCAACAGAATACAGGTCCACTAAAGACATTGTTAGGTTAACATTAACCGCTGACAATGTTTTATCAAATTCCCCAACTGACCTTGAATCAGTCAATCCCAGACACTTGACAAAAGTTCACCTTCTCTGGGAGTACGCATTCCCCCTGTCACTTTCTTTTACAAAGTGCAAGTCCACCAAAATCATTCTTTTGCTTCTAAAACAAAACATTCAAGACAATGAAGAGGCAAAAGGAAAAGTGTCACTTTTATTTATATCCAAAGTGATACAAAACGCTCCTCTTATACAATAAGATTGAGTGTTAAAATTAAGGAGTACAAAGAAGTCCTCTCTCTCTGAGGCCGTACTCACTCCTTGAATCCGCATCTGACCTAAGTGCATGATGTCTGGAGAAGTGCCGAATTGTGGCGACTGTTGGAACCGATTGCACTTTGATGCGCGACGCCAACTTCGAAAGCGCCCTAGCTGACTAAGCCAGGAGCAATGGTGTTCTTGAGGTCCGGTGGCAACAGAAGAGCCTGCAACCCTTCGTTCAAGAGTTGATCTTTCCCCCAGGACATGGACTGTCCTTGATGTCACTTCTGGGATGGGAGAGGAAGAGGATCCTCTCCGCCACCACAACCGCCGAACCTCATCGCCGTCATGCATACCCTGACCATCTCTTGCCATCAGGCAAGAGTGGTGCAGGAGATCTGAAGAGACCTTGGCGAGATTTTGGTCCTCGTCAGAGATATAATTTACTCTCTTACAAACGACGAGGACCATAATTTACTCTCTTACAAACGAATATTGAGCAAGTTCGCCAGCCGATATATTCTTTCCGGAGCCCAGCGAACCTGAAAAAGGACGATCAAGCCTACCTGCAAAGAATAAACAAGAGAGTTAGAAAATCTGGAACTTAGTACACTTCAACAAAGAAAACTAAGTGACAGACGCGGCAGTCATTAGGGACTTCGGACGCGGAAATGATCTACACACTCAAACCACCGCGTCAGCAGAAACAGACGCGAGTCAAAACTGTGCCACGCCCAGGATTCAAACGCGGTCCTCAGTTTGCACTCGCGTCTAATGTACTAGACGCAAAAAAAACTTCAAACGCCAAAAAAAAAAAAAAAATGCTAAGTGTTCATAATCCGCCGCAGAAGAGACACTGGACGCAGGAATTATCAAATTCGCGTCCAGACCTGCGCATCCACGCAGAGAGACACTGGACGCAGGAATTATCAAATCCGCGTCCAGACCTGCGCATCCACGCAGAAGAGGCACTGACGCAGGAATTATCAAATCCGCGTCCAGACCTATGGGATCGGCGTCTCCACAACATTCTCCTTGATGTTACTTCTGGGGTGCGAAAAGAAGGGAGTTATCCACCTTAACCCTTCCACCACCATAATCGCCAGAAGTTAAGGAGGGTAACTCCCTTCCTTTCACATCCCCAGATGTCAAAGTGCTTGGACTCGGGTGCCAGATTCATCAAAATCAGCAGCTGATGAAACAGAACGCAAGGATCAAATCCGCGTTCTGTAAACTAAGTCCGCGTCTGAACCCTTCACAAATAGAAAATATTCTAAGTGAAGAATCTGAAGCGCAGGACTCAGGGCACGAGGGTCCAAACCCGCGCCTCGGTTATCAACCCAAAGACTGCGTCTGGGGAATCAAACACGATTTAAAATTCGCGTGTTAAGGGTTCTTAAAAGTTCTTTGAACTTTCTTTAATGCGAAACTTCCACCTAAAAGGCCTTTACCTTGGAGACCTGGGAGAACGACGTCCTGTGCAAAGGAGGAGCTGCCCTCTGGGCCTCGGCAATGGTCGCCTTAGAGGACGACGCGGTCGGCTTGGCCTTGGGTGCCATTTGTGATCAGAGGTCAATGAAGAAGATGAGCAGTAATGGAGAAGAAGAAACTCTCTTAAATCTCTGAGTAAGCGCGTTCGGAGAAGAAGATGCATCTCTCCAACTGTTGCCTTTTATAGGCCACGGGATTCGCGAAGATACGCGGCGTGTGGCCCGGTAGACGCTGGTGCAGACGCGAGCGTGTAACGAGTCGCCGCTTGACGCGTGTAACAAAAATCGTTTCTGAACGGAGAAGATCATGCGTCGCAACCCCGTCACGAGTCAGCAGTCGACACGTGGAGCAGTTCATTTAATGAACCGGAAATCCGCGCGCCAAAAGGTGAAATTTCGCCGGTTCTCTAGGCCAGCTGGCGGCGTAATCATGACAGGGCACAGAATTCGCGCCTAAAGAACGCACCTCCTCGATGGACATGCCACGTCAGCCTCTCCATGAATGCATTCGGAAGGTCGCGTCTCTTTAAGAAATTCGCGTCCTTCCAGTCTGGCCAAATATCGCGTCTGCCTTATGAAGATCAGTCACGTCTCCATTGCCAAAGGACGCACGTTACAGAAATCGCGCCTTTACAGCAGTACCATCTCTGCTTTTTGAAAAAGAACCTGCGTTTGGCCTCCTGCTTCTGCAAAATCAGTTCAACAGTACACTGACGCAAGCAGACGACCAACCACTCCTGGCTTAAAGCGCGCCAGTGACAGACTAAAAGCAATCGGAGAGGTTTAGACTGTGCATCTAGACACTCAACATGATCAACTCTGGGGCTTCAATTCAAAGAGTTCAACAGTACACTCACGAAGACCAACTCCAGATAAGATTAACCCGGAGCATCAACAGTCTAGTCATGAAGGCGAACTCAGCTAGAGTCCAAAGTATTTCGAAATCCGTCCCAGTTAACTGCGGAATGTCGAAAACTTTGGAGGGGGTTTCTGTAGGCTGTCTAAAAATCACCAAGACAAGCCACCAAAACACAGAGATCCAAGATCCAGGCGCAAGGCTAAATGTGACAATCAAGACGCGAGAGATAACCCGCGTCTCAGCATCAAGGCGCGTTGGCTCAACGCCCGCGTCTCAGCATCAAGGCGCGTTGGCTCAACGCCCGCGTCTCAGCATCAAGGCGCGTTGGCTCAACGCCCGCGTCTCAGCATCAAGGCGCGTTGGCTCAACGCCCGCGTCTCAGCAACAAGGTGCCCCACCTTGGTTGTAACCATCCCGATTATGGCGCCATCCACCGCCCATGTAGCGGGGAAGTTGGCCCTCATCGTGGAGCACTTTTAGGGGCACGATCACCCCCTAAAAACCCTATAAATAGTCCCGTCACTATTGAAGGAGGACGACAATTTATCGGGCAAGGGAGAGATTCCAAAAAAAAAAAAGAGGAGAGATCATCGACAGAGAGAGAGAAGACCCTTCAGCGAGCTTACTGAGTACTAGCCGCTCTTCGCCTACCTCCTCTTCTAGAGTTTTGGTAGACGGAGCTGAGTTACTCTCTCTACCTGCCAAGGAGAAGATCCCTCGACGGTCCAGAACGGTCATCTGGTCAACGGAGAACAAGATTCACTCTCCACCGCCACCGAAGAACCCAGCACTAAACAAAGGGGGAATTCAAGATTCAATATTCTCCCTCCCTTGTAATCGGAAGATTAAGCCGGCTGTAATTTTTCATCTGATTCAAGGAAACGTTACGCCAGCCCCCTTTTTCCGCGTCGAACAGTAGTGCTATCCAAATACCGTGAAGGAGTGTTATATCTTGGGAGACCAGCGTCCAGTAACCCGTTAGCACCAGTGCGGGGGACGTAATTGTCTTAAGGAGATTCGCTTTAAGCGTACCTCACTCCAAGTACTATATAAGTGAATAAATTTCTTTATATAGGGGATATACTGATATTCAGTATATTGAGACTGATTTATATCAGTCTAATTGGTGTTTAACCAAAAAGAAAATTGAAAGGTGGTTCTTAAATTAAGGAACGTTCTATTGAACGGAAAACCTCCCACCTAATATTTGTCGACCTGGCCAATTAGATTGTTGATATTTAAGTGATCTTGATTAGTTATCAGATTGAACCCAGAAACCAACATTCTTAAGACAATTAATATTGAAGTTTCTTACTCCTGTCCTGCTTGAACTTGCAGAAAATGTCTGAGACTAATCAAGATAGCTCAAGCAAGGCACCAAACATGCAGCTACAAGCTTTGATGCCTACTCCACTTCCTAACCCGAAGCCGGAGAAGCCAGGAAAATTTGACGGCACAGAATTCAAGAGGTGGCAATAGAAGATGCTATTCTACTTGACCACTCTTCATCTGGCCAAATTCCTGCAAGAAGATCCACCAGAACCCAGAACTGATCGGGACTCAGTCCTTGCAGTCGATACATGGACTCAAGGTGACTTCCTTTGCCGAAATTATGTTTTAAATGGACTGGATGACTCTCTTTACAATGTCTACAGTCCTATTACAACGGCAAAGAAGTTATGGGCCAGTCTTGATAAGAAGTACAAGACTGAGGATGCTGGTACCAAGAAGTTTATCGTAGGACGATTTCTGGAGTACAAAATTGTGGACAATAAGACTGTAATCAGTCAGGTGCAAGAGTTTCAACTTATCTTGCACGAGATAGAAGCTGAAGGTATGATTCTACCTGAAACTTTTCAGGTTGCTACTATCGTGGAGAAACTCCCACCTGCGTGGAGAGATTTCAAGAACTACCTGAAGCACAAGCGAAAGGAGTTGAAGTTGAAAGATCTCATTGTGAGGCTTCGAATCAAGGAGGACAACAGAAAGTCTGAGAAAAGGAGCAGTAAGAACTCCTATGAAGCAAAAGCCAATGTGATCGAAGACTCAAAGGGGAAAGCATCTACTTCCAAAAGTTAAAGCGGAAGAAGACTTCTCAGGGGTACAAAGACAAGGTCCAAGAAGGCAAGAACATGCGCTTCAAGGGAACCTGCTACATTTGCAACAAAGAGGGGCATAAGGCGAATGAATATCGCAGCCGTCTCAAATAGAACAAGACTCTTGTTGATGGTCTTTTTAAAGACAATGTTGCAGTGGTAGACAAAAAGTCTGTGTATTTGTATCCGAAGCTTATAAAGAAAGGAAAATTTTCTGTTTATTTGCTTGAGTCTCCTATTTTATGGCATGCTAGATTAGGGCATGTAAATTACAAGTCATTAAAGAACTTGTCTAATCTAGGATATATTCCTAAACTCAACTTGGAAGAAATTCGCAAGTGTGAGATTTGTGTTGAGGCCAAGTTAGCGAAAAATTCATTTCACTTAATTGATCGAAATACAGAACCTTTAGGGTTAATTCATAGCTATCTGTGTGACTTGAAGTTTATGCCAACTAGAGGCGGTAAAAAATATTTTATTACTTTTATTGATGACTGTACAAAATACTGTTATGTGTATCTTTTAATAGTAAGGATGAGGCAATAAATATGTTTATAACATATAAAGCCGAAGTTGAGAATCAACTCAACAAGAATATCAAGATTCTAAAATCCGATAGAGGCGGAGAATATGAATCAAATGATTTTAGTAAGTTATGTGTTAAATTTGGTATAATCTATCAAACTACAGCACCATATACTCCACAGCAAAATGGAATTACTGAACGGAAGAACAAAACTTTGAAGAAGATGATCAACTCCATGCTCGCAAGTTCTGGAGCTCCGCAGAACTTGTAGGGGGAAGCTCTATTAACTGCAAATTATATTCTAAATAGAGTACCCCACAAGAAACTTGGTCTTATACCATTCGAGTTATGGCATGGAAGGACACCTTCCTACCATTACCTCAAAATGTGGGGGTGCCTTGCAAAAGTACTAGCACTATTACCTAAAAAGACTAAGTTGGGAGCAAAACTATGGACTGCATATTTAACGAGGCTATACCTTGAATAGTAGTACCTACAGATTTCTGGTTCATAAATCAGAGATACCAGATATTCATGTAAACATGATTATCGAATCGAGAGATGCTGTGTTCTTTGAAGATTTTTTCCATATAAACGGGAAACAAATAAGACTTCTGGGAAAAGAACACATGAGATGGCGTTCAGGGACGAAAGCCCCGAGGACCGATTGTTAATGCGGAAATTGAACCAAGAAGAAGTCAGAGATCTAGAATCTCAAAATCTTTTGGTCCAGATTTCATAAGCATACGTTATTGAAAGCGAGCCTCAAACATTTAAAGAGGCTATGTCAACCCCAGAAGCACAAAATGTTATATACAACAGTAAGTCTAGACATATTCGTCGTAGACATAATACTATGAAGCAGTTGCTCTCAAATGGAATTATCTCTATTGACTTTGTCTCGTCAAAAGATAATTTAGCGGATCCGCTTACTAAAGGTTTAAGTGGAGAGCGTATAAACTGCGCATCGAGGGGAATGGGTCTAAAAGCCTAACCTTACTGAGTCAGCTTAATGGAAACCTCACTTAGCGACTGGAGATCCCACGGACTAAGTTCAAGAGGAAAAACTAGTTATGATTGACTCAGCAAGTAAGCACTTAGGAGCTTGACTCTAATCCATTCCTAAGGTGTACATAAGTGCTTTTCTACAAGTGGATTAAGGATAAGCTTAACGCTTTTAATGATGCCTATATCTTGTTATTAAACAAGTGGAGTAGAGTAGACTACTCTTAATAGGACGATCACCTATGTGAGTATAGAGTTGGGTCGGCTCTTTGAGAATTTCAATGGAGGTTGTTATTCCCTAAAGATGCTCTCTGAAACCAAGAATGTCCAGGGCCAAAACGGACACAACCGAGAACCAAAGTTGATTTGAAAAGTCACTGTGTGAAGCTTGTTGACTTGGCTTACACTAACGGCTAACAGTTCAAGACCTAGTTCACTATTTAGCCAGTAAGTCCGATAAAACTTTCGCTATAGAAGGTTCAAGACCTAGTTCACCTATCCTTATGCAGTTTCTTTTCTAAAGTACCTTTCACAATAGAGTCAGTCTCTTTGTGTTTCAATTCCTTGAATCTCCATTCATTGTGGGGATTGTTGGAATATGAAGAATATATATGTGAATCTTTGAATTAAATTACGGCGAGATTCGTTGATCGAATCAATTGGATGATGGTTGGAGAGTGTTCTCCTTCCATTGGGGATGAACGGGGTATATTCACATGTTCAATTCCGACTTCGAATGAATGAGATATTTAAGTCTAAAGATTGCCTAATTCAGAGCTAAAATGAGACTAAAGGTAGCTAAAAGCATTTAGTCTCACATTGACCATGGGATGGAAGTTCGTTGTGTTTAAATAGAGAAAATTGAGAACAAAGGGCGTGCCCTTTGGGTACTTGGAGTTTTCGCGCGCGATTGAGAGGAACCATGCCCACACATGCGCGCGCCGCCGCTGGCTGCGGCGGCGGCCGGCCGACCTGCCGAGTTCAGGTTTGGGTCTGGGTTTGGGTTCGGGTTCCGGTTCCCTACCCGGCCTGGTTTTTTTTGAACTGGGTCTCACGGGTATGGGTTACGCGGAACAGACCCGCTCTGCTTTTCGGATCTGAACCACCCCACGGATCCGCTCTGCTATCCAGATCCGAACCGCTCCGCCAACGGACCCTCTCCGCTGCAGTTGGACAGCCAACAGCTGCGGTGGTTGGGTCGAACCATTGCAACGGTTCAGACCGAACCGTTGCAACTTTTCGTTGGGTTCGGACCCGTTGGCCCCTCTCGGAGCGCTATAAATAGCGCTCCGAATTCTCAATTGAAACACAACATCTACAACACCAAGAACAACAACAGCAAGACTCAAGACTTCTAAAGGAGATTCTCTCTCTCTCTCTCTCTCTCTCAGTCTTGAAGTGACTTTCAAAAGTGAAGTAGGGAAATCAGTAACTCGGTTTCTGAAGCGGCTTCCAAAAGAGATTCTGCAAAATTCGTTCTGAAAGAGGGCTCAGAAAATTCAACAGATTCTTTAATAGAATTGTTGTCTGAATCTGGGACTTCTGAAGAAGAATATTCTTCAATCTTCCTTCATCCTCTACAGTGGGTGCTCCTCCAAATTAAATGCAAATATTCTCCCAAAATTTGTCTTTGTCTCGCTACTTCAACAATCCTGTGAAGGTACTGGTTAACTACGGTTCGACCGTAGTGTTGTATCTTGGGAGATCAGCGTCCAGTAACCCGTTAGCACCAGTGTGGGGGACGTAATTGTCTTAAGGAGATTCGCTTTAAGCGTACCTCACTCCAAGTACTGTATAAGTGAATTAATTTCTTTATACAGGGATATACTGATATTCAGTATATTGAGACTGATTTATATCAGTCTAATTGGTGTTTAACCAAGAAAGGAAATTGAAAGGTGGTTCTTAAATTAAGGAACGTTCTATTGAACGAAAATCTCCCACCTGATATTTGCCGACCTGGCCAATTAGATTGTTGATATTTTAGTGATCTTGATTAGTTGTCAAATTGAACCCAGAAACCAACATTCTCTTACTCATATGTTAAAGTTATACAAGAGTACACAACTCTTCTCTCTAACACAATCACCTCTGCGCACAAAGCTAAAGTAGAGAAAAAATTTACAACTTGGTGATCCAATGATCACAAACTCTCTCTTGGTGATCTCAAAGGATCACAAAAAATTTTCTCACAAAAACAAGATCCTAAAAATAGGAATAGAATGATAGCTCAAGTGTGAGAAAAACAAAGTGTTTTGAAGAGAAACAACAAAGAAAAACTCTTGGGAAAAACTTCTTGGTAAATAAGAAAATAAAGAACAAAACTCGAATTCTCAAATATTAGTTTTCTTTGATTTTCCATAATCTTTGAAACAAATAAAGATAAGAGAATTTTTTTTGGCACAAAAACTTGTTTTGAAAACTTGCTGAAAACATTTGAGAAGATGGAAAAAATTATTATTAAAAATCTTAGAAGAAACAAGTTAAGGGGACCCATATTTATAGGATTCCCAAAATATAGCCGTTGGGGGGCCAAACAGGTCTAGATGACCTGTCGATCGACCGCCCGGTCGACAGGCCAAAGGTCAGATTTCTGACCGTTGGTGTTTCTGGTCGACCGCCTGATCGATCGCCCCAAGGCAATTTTCCTGTCGGTCGACCGAGACCAGAACCAGAGAGTAAACTCTCTGGTCAGTCGACCGAGGCTAGATCCAGAGAGCAAGCTCTTTGGATCGGTCGACTGGCCCAATGGCCAGAGCCTTGTGCACGTCCTGTGTACATCGATCGACCACCCGATCGACCGAGATCTGGTCCGATCAACCAGTCGGTCGCCAGTGGTCTCAGGCTTGGTTTTTAGGGTTTGAAAACTTGATCTTTTAAATACCCATAAACTCCTATAAAATCACATAAAATTTACAAAAATAAGTTCATATAAGCACTTGAAATACAAATATGTTTGATCAAAGATCAACCCATATTACAAACAATTTGAACTACTTTGTGATATAAAAATTTAGCTTTAAATTAAAAACTGTATTTTCAAAAACTCGTTTTATTTTTATCTTCAAAGTTTTGGAGAAGACTTCAAAATAAAAATTATTTCTCAAAAACTTGTACAAATACAAAACAAGATATCAAAACACATTTAAAGCATAGTGTGTATGAATGGAATCAAATACACATATAAAAGATATATCTATGTTTTTGACATTAAATCCAAAACTAGTTTTGTTAAAAAACAAAACTTGAAACACATGAACTAGAATCATCAAAATAAGTTTTTCTATAATATGAAATAATAATGTATATGGATGAAATGTAATACACATTTAAATGTGAAAAACTTGTTTTGATTTATTATTCATGAAAACGATAAATGTATAAATGTATACTTGAAAATCCAAATGGTTAAACTGAAATCAAAACTATTGAACTTGTGTGTGTACTTGAGCATATCAAAACTAAGCTATTCTTACAAAAGATCTAAATAAAAACTAAACAAACCGATGTCATCTTGTAGAACTCTTTCTCCAAGCCGACTTGATACAAATTTGATCCAAAGGAGCTAGATGTGATCGTTGCGATGTGAGCTCTTGAATTAATACTTGTTTGCCTCAATACTTTAACTGTGAATCTCTTATTGAAGTCAAATCTCTACTAAGATCTTGATCAATATCTTAAACTTATTAAGCACGAGATCATTAGCAAACTAACCTTCATAAGTTAGTCATCATCAAAACTAAGATCAAAGGCCTCCGGGCCAACAATCTTCCCCTTTTTGATGATGACAAAACTTATGAGGTTATATATGCATTAATTAAGGATAAGCTTCATAGGAGCTCCCCCTTAACTCATGCATATGAATAAAACAATAAAGATATGCAATGTAGCTCAAGATACCAATAAAAATATGATATATGTAAATACATAAGCACTTAATAAAGCATGCATATATAATCCTGAATTCTTCTCCCCCTTTTGTCACTCATCAATAAAAGGGTGAAGACAATAAACAATACTAACAAAACATATTTTAAAACAAAATTTTGATATTAATAAAACAATCAATTGAAGGAAGCCAATTGAAAGTGAAACCTTCTTTTTACCAATCGATACCAATAGAAATATATGTTACCAATTGAAAGTAAAAACTAATTTTTTATGTAAACACTAGAACCATTTTACGATAAAGATACCTAATTGAGAATAATACAAATTAAGATTATTTGTACCAATATTGAAAATGTTAGCATGTACCAAAATAAAATATTTTCATCATAAAAGTGGGAGTAAGATACTAATTGAAGATAAAATCAATTGAAAAATAAAACAAAAAATTTTCTCTCCCTTTATAAAATATCAATAAAAACTATGCATAAGTTTGTAAAGACACCAATTATCATTTAGAACATAAAACTTAGTATAAAATCAATTTGTGCTATAAACATGTATGGACATTGTAAAATACGCACAAAAAAAAAAACATTTATATGTATGTATAATCAGAGCAATATAATATTAATTGTAATTAAGATGCATACATATAGAAAACAAATATAAGTATACAAAAATAAATTTTCATTAAGATCATGTATAATTCATACCTACCACCCTATCATGCACATGTTTGAAAGATATTCAATAAGAAAGTACAAGACATGGTCGCCTATCCAACCGCCTTTGAGTTGGTAGGGGTTTTCAAAAATAAGAGTTTGAAAATAATTTAACATGTTTAAAAATTCTACCAATTGAAGTATAAAGACTAGTTTAAAGATAATTTTGAAAACTAGTACTAAATCGTTCAAGTAAAGAATAAAACAAATATATATTTCATAATATATGAAAACTATATGAGAATCGACACTCAAAAATTCATTAAGTACATATAGGCTCATGGATCAAAACCGTGAGTAAACAAAATATATCAAGTGTACAATAGTCATGTAGAAAACATATACAAGAAAATGAAACAATGAAGCTCAATCAAATTCCTTTTTCTCAAGCATGAAAATCATCAAAACTAAAATTTTCATAAAAACTGAATAAGCTTCAAGGTATATGTATGTTTTGTTGAAACTAAAGTATACATACATATTCCAAATATAAACGAGTTCACAAAAGAATATTACATGAAGGAAAGTGACTCTAAGATAGACTTATATATCTATTTGTTTTAGACAAAATTATCATATACATGAAGTAAAACATAAAACATGTACAAAAATAAGAAAAACAAGTGTAAATGTAAGAATCATCAAAACTAGGTCTACATGTACATCTAATAAGTACACTTGAGTAATGAAGTACAAACACATAATAATCAAGTGTGGCTCACTTATTGTACAGGTATAAATATGAGTTTTAATGGAATTTACATCTAAACAAGTAATCAAAACATGAATCATAAAAACATAAGCAACATGATCATTAGGCTAAGTGCACGTGCTATTAAAACTAAGATATACAGAATAGTTAAACTAAAGTGATAACACAAAAATATGAATACATATGAATATGAGTGTTTCTCAATGGCAATCTATGTATATCACAAGTTTGATAGGCATTGCATTTAAACATAATGAGCATGAAAATCAATAATGCTAAAATATCAATATTGATGCATAAACAAAATAAGGAGTTAGAGATAATTACTAAAACCAATAGAACTAGTCTCTAGGTCTCCAAACCATTATGGTTCTTCCAACTAAACATCCCTTGAAAGTGATGCATCCATAGATATAATCGAAACGCATCTACCATTAAGGCACCACTACTCTCACGTCTTATGAGAGCCCACACATACAACAAAGAAAATAGAGATGGATTTTGGTACCCAAACTTTCTTGGGTCCAATGGGGTTAGCATATTTCCTAACCCAAATAATTTATTTACAAAATTTGTATTATGTATTTTATCATAACAAAACTTTGCAAGGTGGCCCATACGTCCACAATGGGGCTGTTTGTTTCACATAAAAGGCCGTAATTCGTAAATGACTTACAACCCAGTTACAGCTACGGCGTTTGTTTGGACCGTAATTCGTAAAAGACTTACGCAACTCAACTGCCACTCACTTGCAACCCAATGATCACTCACTTACAGCCCAGTTATAGTTAATTTTGTGGTCATGCAAATTTGTATTATTTTTTATATTAATATTAATTTTTTTAATGTTTATTTGCAATATTAAAACTTTTTAAAATACAAAATAATTAATTTTGTGGTCAACTTTTTCACTTACGACTTACATATTACGACAACTAAACACCGTAAAATACAATACACTTTCCCACTTATAACTTTATATTACCAACCAAACACCGTAAAACTTACATGCATGTAATTCATTTACAATTGTAAAAGACTTTACCAATTACGACTTACGAATTACGACTAATTACGACAACCAAACAGACCCAATATGTATAAGTGTACATATGAGCATACATAGTATTGTGTGTGTGAACATGAGAAGCATGTGTATGCCGTGAATGATGTGCATGCATACGTGAAGCATGTTTCTTGCGAAACATGGATTCCAATATTTTGTGATCCATTGCACAGTGGCTCAAAGTGGAGCCCAAATAATCTACACACTTCTTCAAAATACAAATATCATTTTCAATGATTGAAAAAGAAGTGGAGCATGCAACATGTTTATCACCAAAAGATGAAGTAATGGGTGTATGACAACATGAGAATCAAAAGCATTTCTAAAAGAAACTTTTACTTTAAAACCAGGTCTAATTCTTTTAAAATCAAAGCAATTTTGTTTTTGAAAGAATCATTTTCTTTTAAAATAAATTCAAGTTTTGAAGATAAAATCTCATTTTTCTTCAAAACAACATCATTTTTATTTTTCAAAAATTCATTTTCTTTTATAGTAAGGTCAAGTTGGGATTTCAATGAGTCTCTTTCATTTGAAACCCTCAACTTTCTCTTACAAAATCATATCAAGTTTAGAAAACAAAATTTTATTTTCTTCTTTTAATTCAAAATTTTTCTTTTTTAAAATTTTATATTTATTTAACAAAATTTTACAAAATAGAAAATCTCTTCATTTAAAGCAAGGACATCCATACTACCATGATCATCATTAGAAGAGCTTACACTAGCATCTAGATGAATATCTGAATGTACCTCAAGTGAGTCAATCCCTTGGACCATGAAGCAAGCTTGGTCGAACTCATCTCTTCTTGGTTCCTTCCCCACATAATTCGTCGTTTGTTGTTCAGGAGAGGTCAATGTGTTTAACACTGCAAAAACGGAATCACAATGAAAATTATATATAAATGTTCTTTGCTTCATGTGTGCCAAAGTGCCTCTAAGACTTGTATATTGGCCTATAGGTGCTTGCCATTATCAACATATGATTTTTTTGTAGTGGCAAGGTATACATGCAATCCTATGACTTTGAGGTATGCACTCATCTTAAACTTTCACATATCGATGATGAAAACATCAAACATGTAAGGGGTACATAAACTATATGTGTGCAAAAACAAATCTAAATTAGCAATCCAAGGATCACACTCCTAGGTGGTTAGACCGAATATGAGGAGTACTAGCTCTGATACCAATTGAAAATACACCTAGAGGGGGGTGAATATGTGTTCTAGCTAATCTAGGACAAATGATGCGAAATTAAAAAACTTAATTGCCAACACACTATGAGTAACTAAGAGTGAGTCTGAATTCTCCGTGAAAGGCTCTGGAGCTACTCCTCTAGATTCCTCTAGACTAAAAGTTGAGGCGCTTTAATAAGCTCTCTTGGTTGAATACAAGTGTGGGCAAACACAAACTATATCCTAGCATATGATATGAACAATGTAAAGTAATGCAAGATATAAGAGAGATAGAGTTGAGAGATAGTGGATCAAACGCAAACACGAAGATATGTTTCGAGGTTCGAGCCACTGCTCTACGTCCCGCCTTCACACAGAAGGATTTTCATTATGTCCACACAACACCTTCCACAAAGGACCTCCATCGAGGAATTACTCAACACCGGGAGTACACAACTCCTTTCTCTAACATAATCACCTCTGCACAAGAGGTAAGATACAAACCCAAAGCAAAGAAAAAGTTTATAACTTGGTGATCTAATGATCACAAACTCTCTCTTGGTGATCTCAAAAGATTACAACAACTTTCTCATAGTAATAAGATCTTAAAGATAGGAATAGAATGATAGCTCAAGCGTGAGAAAAATAAAGTATTTTGGAAAGAAACAACAAAGAAAATCTCTTGGAAAAACTTCTTTGATAGATAAGGAAATAAAGAACAAAACTAGAATTCTTAAATATTAGTTTTCTTTAATTTTTAATAAACTTTGAAACAAATAAAGATAAGAGAATTTTTTTGGAACAAAACTTATTTTGAAAACTTGCCAAAAACACTTGAAAAGATGGGGGAAATTGTTGTTAAAAATCGTAGAAGAAACAAGCCAAGGGAACCCATATTTATAGGATTCCCAAAATATAGTCGTTGGGGGTCCAAACAGGTCCAGAATGACCTGTTGATCGACCGCCCGGTCGACCAGCCAACGGTCAGATTTCTGACCGTTGGGGTTTCCGATCAAACGCCCGGTCGACCGCCCCAAGGCAATTTGCCTGTCGGTCGACCGTCCAGTTGACCGAGGCTAGAACCAGAGAGTAAACTCTCTGGTCGGTCGACCAGGGCCAGATCCAGAGAGCAAGCTCTCTGGATCAATCGACCATGCAGTCGATCGTACTAATACTCTGAGCCTTGTGCACGTCCTGTGCACATCGGTCGACCGCTCGGTCGACCAAGATCTGGTCCGATCAACTGGTTGGTCGATCGCCAGTGGTCTCACGCTGGGTTTTAGGGTTTAAAAACTTGGTCTTTTAAATACCCATAAAATCACATAAAATTTAGAAAAAATAAGTTCATGTAAGCACTTGAAATACAAATATGTTTGATCAAAGATTAACCTATATTACAAACAATTTGAACTATTTTTGTGACATAAAAATTTAGCTTTAGACAAAAACTGTATTTTTAAAAAATCGTTTTATTTTTGTCTTCAAGAGTTTTTAGAAGACTTCAAAATGAAAAACTATTTTTCAAAAACTTGTACAAATATAAAAATAAGTTTCTGTACCGTTCAATGTAGTCGCGGACAGATTCACCCTTCTTCTGTACGGTAGAGAGGAGTTTGTCCATGGTCACCTCGGTATCATCCTCGTAGAAATGAGAAAAAAATCGAGTTTCTAGGTCGATCTAAGAATTGATAGAGCCCGGAGGAAGGTTTCGGAACCAGTCGAATGATACCCCCTTCAGGGTGCCAATGAACAGTCAGCATTATTGTCTATAACATTACCGGTCTGAGATCGGAAGTAGTAGATGTTGAAGGTTCACCTAGAGGGGGGTGAATAGGTGAAGGCTAATCTAAAGGTCACTTAATGATGAATGATGCAAATAATGCAGAAGCTAAAAACAATTATGACCAAATAAAATTTTTACACTAAACACTATGTATAACACAAGAGTGTTGCCGAATTTCCCGTGAAGGGCTCTGGACAAACTCCTCTAGATTCCCCTTGAATGGGTTGAGGTGCCGCGTTGGCTCTCTTGGTTAAATACAAGTGTTAGCAAACAACCCCAGCAAGTATATATCAATTATGCACACAAGTATATCATGCAAGTAAAGATGAACACAATAAAGTAATGCAAGATATAAATAAGAGACAAAGAGAGAGAGAGAGAGAGAGAGAGCAATCGCAAACACAAAGGGTTTTTTCGAGGTTCGAGCACACTTGCTCTACATCCCCGCCTTCGACACACGAAGGATTTTCACTATGCAAGATCCCACTGGATCTCTCCTCGGTGCCGCAACACTTACAAGCCCTCGGACTCTCTAGTCCCGTACACACCGCAAGCTCACTAGCTCGCCGAGGTCGCACCTCAAACACGAGTTCGCATCCGAACCCGAAACAATCGAGTCCACACTTGGACCCTAAACAATGCGAACACAACCGTCCGCCTCCCCAAATGAACAAAGATGAAATATTTGGTGATCACAACACTTTGATCACCTAAAGCACTCTCACTACAACACACCTATAGGATGAATAATCAATGGATAGCTCAAGTGTGGTGTAAGAAAAACAAGGATGAGAGTGGTGGAGGAAAACTCAAAGACTTTCTTTTAAACACTCTTGATAAACTCTCCTTTTGATTGGAAATATTTGCTCTAAATCAAGTGGAGGAAAAACTCTAAATAGTTCAGGAAAAACTGGTGAAAACCCACTTGAAAATCTTAGCTCAAAACAATGACAAGACCCCCAATTTATAGGCTGCCAGAAAACTAGCCGTTGGGGTTTGTCAGAGCTGCCGGTCGACCGGTGCGGTCGACCGCCAACGGTCGGATTTCTGATCGTTGGAGCCACGGTCGACCGCCCGGGTCGACCGACCCACTAGAGCTGAGAGTCTAACTCTCTGTCGGTCGACCGGTGTGGTCGGCCGAACTTTCCAGAGAAAACTGCTCTCTGGAGCGGTCGACCGGCACGGTCGGCCGTCCTCCAGTACACAAAGGCGTGCACGTTTGTGCACGTCGGTCGACCGGTCCGGTCGGCCGACTCCTGTATTAGTCGACTATTAAAGGTCACTAGTCGACTTATACGAAGCCTGAAACAATTTTCTAGGATTTAAAACTTGGTCTTTTTGGCTTAAATAAAATCCCATAAAATACATAAAAATCTACAAAAATAGTTTTACCAATATACTTTGATATACAAACATGCTTGCACAAAATCAAGGCATGTTATAAAAGATTGGACTATTTTTGTAAGATGGAAATATTTGACTCAAGATAAAAACTGTTTTTTTCAAAGCAATATTTTTCCAAAATATCTTTTTCCAAATCTTCATCAAATACAAAAACAAGATATACTTTTAAGACATAGTGTGTATGGATATGATCCACTACACAATCATAATGAAATATCTATGTTTTTGTCATAAAGCTCTAAACTTGGTTTTGGTTTAAAGATATGTATATGATAAATACCAAAAGCCAAACTTGTATTTTGTCACAAAGAAAAATCTTTTCTAAATTAAAAAATCTTTTATGAAAACAATTCTATCAAGAGTGTGTGTGTGATATATACTTGAGCAATCCACCAACTATCTATCATTTACATTTTATCTAAAAACAAAAACAAAATCTTATACCTAGACACAAATCTTCATCTTCTTGAAGTCTTCTCTTGAAGGCTTCTCATCTTCTTGACTTGGTCCAAGCTTGATCCAAAAGCTCCTTGGATCAACACCGTGCTAGCTCCAAATCTTGACCTTTTATCCTTTATTGAGCTATGCACCTACTAAGATCTTGATAATGAATCTGTCACTAATTAAACACAAGATCATTAGTAACATAACTTCATGAGTTGATCATCATCAAAACTAGAGTGATGGGCCTTTGGGCCAACAATCTCCCCCTTTTTGATGATGACAAAACTCATGGAGTTATATATGCATGGATTAAAGTAAAGCTTCAAAGAAGCTCCCCCTTAACTCATGCATAGACATAAATAATAATATATGACAATGAAGCTCATAAATATGTATGCAAATGTATGGAGATAAAACAAAATAAATCTTTTTCTCCTATTTGCAAAACAAAACATATATGCATAAACAACAAGGAAGACAAATACTTCTCCCCCTTAAGCAATGAAAACATGAAAACATGCATATAAACTCAAATACTTCTCCCCTTTTTGTCACTCATCAACAAAGGGGTCAAAGTAAAATCAAATCAAACAAATTTTTCTCCCTCTTTTTGTCAAAAACAAAAAGATCAAGAAGGGGTAATACAAACCAACAAAATGTTTTTTTAATTAATTTTTCTAAACAAAAATTTTTAAAGGTATCAGAGCTTTTGTAAAACAAACAAATTTTTAAGATACCAAATTGAAAATAGTCATTATTGTAAAACATATTGATACCAATAGAATTTTAACAAATATGAAGTTGAAGCATTTTGTTATCAATGGTAAACATAATGATCCAAAATTTTTATTTTTCATCAAAAACTTTGTGCTTTTAAAATTGTGAGCCAATTGAAAGTTAAGCACGTGAAAATCATATATATGTATGAGAAATGAGTATACCAAGTGAAATTGATACATACATATATAAGAAACAAAATGAGTATATACAAAATAAGTTCATACTGATACCAATTGAAACGACTCAATGATACCAATTGACATAACAATAAGATCAAGTGTATATCTCATAACCTACCACCCTTCATATGCACAAGATAGAAGATTTTCAATGAAGCATATAAGGCATAATCGTCCATCCATCCTCCCATAGACGGTAGGGGTTTTCTAAAAATAGATTTGAAAAATAAGCTTTGTTTGAAAAACTCTACCAAATGAAGAACAATTAACTAGTTAAAATAGTTTTTGAAAAACTAGTTAAAGATCCTTCAAAACATGAAATCAAAGCATATATATTTTATGAATCATACCAAATACAAGAATTGACACTCAAGATCTATAAGGCTCATAAAAAGATGTTCATGAAACAAGGTCATGACAAAATGAATAAAATGTGAGTGTACAAGAGTCATGTAAATAGCATTTTCATGAAAATAGACATTGAAGCTCAAAAGTGATCATATATCAAATTTTTACAAAAACATGAAAAATCATTTTTCAATAAAACAAACAAACTTCTAGGTATATGTATGATTTATCCAATCCTAACAATACACATACATATCCCAAATATTAAAAGAGTCTATTAATGATGTTTGCATGAAGGCAAGAGACTCACGGGTATACATGTATATTTATTAGATTTGAATAAAAAATACATATACATGAAGTAAAGCATAAAGTAGGTAAAACATGTATAAAAGAGAATCATCAAAACTAGTCTATACATATGCATATAGTGGATACAAGTGAGCATGAAGTTCAAATATATATGAATCAATTGTAATTCACTATTTGTATATGTATAAATGCAAGTTTGACACATTCTACATCTAAGCATGTAAATACCACATGAAGAACAAAAAAATACATAGATCATGAACATGCTATATGATGTCATAGATGAAAAAGCATGTATATAATCTAAGAGTTTAGAAATAGTTATCAACCAAGGAACTATGTTCCAAAACTCTAAATATGATGGTCGTCCCACCAAAACTCCTTGATAGCGATGCGTCTAAAGTGTGTCCATCCAATCCATGTGCATCCACTACCAAGGCACCATGTCTCTCACGTCTTGAGAGATCCCTCACCTACATCAAAAACAAAAGGTGGGGACTTTGGTACCCATTTTTTCTTGGGTCCACGAGGGTTAGCATTGTGTTGAGGAACCCAAACATTTTTATTAGCAAAATTTATATGATGCATCTTATCAAAACAAAACTTTGCTAAATGGCCTTTGCGGCCACAATGTGTACAAGTGTACACCTTATGATGCTTATGAGTGTGATTGTGATCGTGGCATGTAACATAATCAAATGCATGATGAGAGTGATGTGCATGAACATGAGGAGTTTGTTTCTTTGCAAACAAGGACTCCAATTTCTTATGATTAAATGCACACGAGTTTAAAGTTGAACTCAAACTATCTATTTTATTTTTCAAATTCTTAATCTCACTATCATTAATGGTAGCATGTAGAGAGTAGTGAGAAATAAATCATTTTTCTTCTTTTTAGAAACAACATCTTTTTCTTTTTCTTTTTCAAAAATTTTCTTCTTTAAAGAAGTGTTTTCTTGCAAAACAATTTCTTTTTGTTTTTTCACCAAAATAATTTTATCTTTCAAATAGTGTTCCCTTCACATAAATCATTTAATTTAGAATTGAGGGAAACATTCTCATTTTTTAAAACTTCATTTTCTTTTTCTAAACATGCAATGTTACTTTTAAATGAATCATGTTCTACATGCATGCAATCAAGTTTCTTTTTCAAATTTTTATTATCTTTCTTATCATGTCATATTTTTCAAGCAATAATTGACAAAAGATAGATAGCTCATCATATGACATGTTATTATCATCATCCTCGGATTCAAAAGTTACCTCAAGGGGGTTATCCCCTTGGACCATGTAGCACTTGTTGGAGATGTCGCTTCCAACATCCGAATCACTCCCCGCATAGTATTGATCATTTTCGCCAAGGGAGAGGAGGGTATTCCAAACTACAAAAGCCGAATCAAGTTAGAAACTCTAGATAAATAGACATCATCTAGGGTTGACTTTAAAGCATGAAGGGCTTTTGCATTAGCCTCAAAATTCTTACCATCTAAACAATATGCATTATTAGTAGTGGCAAGATAAACATGATAACCTAGGGCTTTGAGGTACAAGGACATCTTCACCTTCCATACATGGATGTTAACAATGTCAAACATGGGTAGTGACATGAAGTCCATGGTGTGTGTACAAATATTGTGATTAGCCCAAAAATGAGGATCTTTAACTCTAGGTTGTTAGACCCAAATCAGAGTACCAAGCTCTGATACCAATTGAAGGGTTCACCTAGAGGGGGGGTGAATAGGTGAAGGCTAATCTAAAGGTCACTTAATGATGAATGATGCAAATAATGCGGAAGCTAAAAACAATTATGACCAAATAAAATTTTTACACTAAACACTATGCATAACACAAGAGTGTTGCCGAATTCCCCGTGAAGGGCTCTGGATAAACTCCTCTAGATTTCCCTTGAATGGGTTGAGGTGCCGCGTTGGCTCTCTTGGTTAAATACAAGTGTTAGCAAACAACCCAAGCAAGTATATATCAATTATGCACACAAGTATATCATGCAAGTAAAGATGAACACAATAAAGTAATGCAAGATATAAATAAGAGACAGAGAGAGAGAGCAATCGCAAACACAAAGGGTTTGTTTCGAGGTTCGAGCACACTTGCTCTACATCCCCGCCTTCGACACACGAAGGATTTCCACTATACAAGATCCCACTGGATCTCTCCTCGGTGTCGCAACACCTACAAGCCCTCGGACTCTCTAGTCCCGTACACACCGCAAGCTCACTAGCTCGCCGAGGCCGCACCTCAAACACGAGTTCGCACCCGAACCCGAAACAACCGAGTCCACACTTGGACCCTAAACAATGCGAATACAACCGTCCGCCTCCTCAAATGAACAAAGATGAAATCTTTGGTGATCACAGCACTTTGATCACCTAAAGCACTCTCACTACAACACACCTATAGGATGAATAATCAATGGATAGCTCAAGTATGGTGTGAGAAAAATAAGGATGAGAGTGGTGGAGGAAAACTCAAAGACTTTCTTTTAAACACTCTTGATAAACTCTCCTTTTGATTGGAAATATTTGCTCTAAATCAAGTGGAGGAAAAACTCTAAATAGTTCAGGAAAAACTGGTGAAAACCCACTTGAAAATCTTAGCTCAAAACAATGACAAGACCCCCAATTTATAGGCTGCCAGAAAACTAGCCGTTGGGGTCTGTCAGAGTTGCCGGTCGACCGGTGCGATCGACCGCCAACGGTCGGATTTCTGACCGTTGGAGCCACGGTCGACCGCCCGGGTCGACCGATCCACTGGAGCTGAGAGTCTAACTCTCTGTCGGTCGACCGGTGCGGTCGGCCGAACTTTCCAGAGAGCACTGCTCTCTAGAGCGGTCGACCGGCACGGTCGGCCGTCCTCCAGTACACAAAGGCGTGCACGTTTGTGCACGTCGGTCGACCGGTCCGGTCGGCCGACTCCTATATTAGTCGACTATTAAAGGTCACTAGTCGACTTATACGAAGCCTGAAACAATTTTCTGGGATTTAAAACTTGGTCTTTTTGGCTTAAATAAAATCCCATAAAATACATAAAAATCTACAAAAATAGTTTTACCAATATACTTTGATATACAAACATGCTTGCACAAAATCAAGGCATGTTATAAAAGATTGGACTATTTTTGTAAGATGGAAATATTTGACTCAAGATAAAAACTGTTTTTTTCAAAACAATATTTTTCCAAAACATCTTTTTCCAAATCTTCATCAAATACAAAAATAAGATATACTTTTAAGACATAGTGTGTATGGATATGATCCACTACATAATCATAATGAAATATCTATGTTTTTGTCATAAAGCTCTAAACTTGGTTTTGGTTTAAAGATATGTATATGATAAATACCAAAAGCCAAACTTGTATTTTGTCACAAAGAAAAATCTTTTCTAAATTAAAAAATCTTTTATGAAAACAATTCTATCAAGAGTGTGTGTGTGATATATACTTAAGCAATCCACCAACTATCTATCCTTTACATTTTATCTAAAAACAAAAACAAAATCTTATACCTAGACACAAGTCTTCATCTTCTTGAAGTCTTCTCTTGAAGGCTTCTCATCTTCTTGACTTGGTCCAAGCTTGATCCAAAAGCTCCTTGGATCAACACCGTGCTAGCTCCAAATCTTGACCTTTTATCCTTTATTGAGTTATGCACCTACTAAGATCTTGATAATGAATCTGTCACTAATTAAACACAAGATCATTAGTAAACATAACTTCATGAGTTGATCATCATCAAAACTAGAGTGATGGGCCTTTGGGCCAACAGATGTGTTGTTTAGCGAGCTCTTACCATCATACGTATGTAACGTTGGTGGCTTGAACTTTGGTGGGTATGATACTGAATCCATTTCTAAAGGGTAAGGACGAACTACCCCTACTTTCTTTAGTTCATCCCTCCGAGCAGAGATGCGATCTGAGCTTGGATGCCTTTAAGAACTTCAGCGTCCATAGAAGAATTTTCCTTCGACTTCTCAGTCTTGGGTTGTTCATTGCTATGATATTCTTCCTCATCATGGTTACTCCCGGTATCATTGTTATTTCGGTCGGTGAGGAGTTGAGCGAGCATCTGTTGAATGTTGTCCAAGGCTTCTTGCTGAGCCTTAGAAGTTTGCTCTTAAGCTTCCAACCTTCGATACCGTTATCAGCCATATTTACTGATACTCTATCTGTTCGTACCGAGCTGACTGTCGCTGAAGAGGCATACCCACTGTCCTCGTCCTCCTCATCAGACCATTGGAATAATCTTCTCATTGGTTCTGGTGAGGTTATTGTAGTTGAGAGGGATGGCTGCTCATAACTATAGGGTATTACGACCCTAGATCTGGTATTTCAGAAGACATCTTCTTTGTGTACCAAGACTTCGTCAAGGCCCGGACTATAATCCGGATCTGGAGAACTGGAGGGAGCGGCATGCGACGCTCGTCTGTCCCTACGCGGCTTTCGTCCCCTTCTGATCATATTAACGGATGTAGAGGGCAGATCTTGCGATATGCTCCTTTTGCGATGCTTCACAGGATCTTGTTCAAATAGTCAATCAAAAACTGATCGTCGGTCAGGAGGAGTGGCGGGGATTGGTCCTAGCCGGCAATGGACTGAGTAGACTGTCACCAACTGACATCCCACTTGTTGATAACAAAAGGAAGAAGTCCAGAAAGATTCCAACTTCCATTTGCTTGTCAAGAATTCTCGCAAGTCAGACCCAGCCGGCTTAAGCGGTTTAACGCAGAGGCTCTGTTGGATTGCGCATAAGACGATGCCCTGTTCTTTTTGAAAGTACACCTAGATGGGGGTGAATAGGTGTACGGCTAATCTATGAACAATAATGCGGAAATTAAAAACTTAATTGCAACACACTTAGTATAACCAACGAGTGTAGCCGAATTCCCGGTGAAGGGTTCTGGACTAACTCCTCTTGATTCCTCTGAATAAGAGTTGAGGTGCTATATGAAGCTCTCGTGGTTAAACACAAGTGAGGCACACAAACAAACACAACCAAGCATATAAGTGTGACATGACAACAATGTAAGAGAGAGAGAGAGTTAGAGTAAGTGGATCAAATGTAAACACCGAGATATGTTTCGAGGTTCGAGCACACAGTTCTACGTCCCTGCCTTCACACAGAAGGATTTCCACTATCTCGTCCACACAGGACTTCCCACACAGGGAATCTCCACTGAGGATTTGGGGCAAATACAATTGAAAGTACACAACTCCTCTCTCCAACAAATACAACCTCTACACTTAGAGGCTAGGTACAAAGCCACCACAATATCAACCTCACAATAGAGGGACAGGCACTTAGCCAACAACCACAATCTTCTCCACACTTAGAGGGATTCCAAAGCAATCTCCACCTCTCACAAGAGGGAACCAAATACCACTTTCACTATCACCTCACACTTGAGGGATTCAACTCAATCACCTTCACTAAAGGGATAACACAAAGATGGAAGGTTTACAACTTGGTGATCTCAAAGAGCACAAACAACTTCTTTTCCCACACAAAATAAAGATCCTAATAGATAGGATAGTATATAAGCTCAAGTGTGATAAATAAAGAGTTTAGAAATAAAAAATTCAATGAAAAACTTTTGGGAAAACTTCTAGGATAGATATGAAATGAAGATCAAAACCAATCCCAAAGACTTCTCCTTTCCTTGATTTTTCTAACCCTTTAAAACAAATAAAAGATAAATCTTTTAACTTAAAAACTCTTTTGAAAACTTGTATTGAAACACTAGAGAAGATGGAAATTTTTGCTCTAAAAATTCTTTTTGAAAACCAACTGCAAATGGGGTATTTATAGCCTCTTTGAAAATCTGCCCATTGGCAGCTGGAAAGGGCCAGAATGCCCTTCCGGTCGACCGGCCAACGGTCAAATTTTTTACCATTGAGCCCAGCGTCGACTGCCCGGTTGATTGAACTTTTTTCCTGCACACAAAATAAGGAATTAGATTTAGAATAAGTTGTGCAAGTGCTCAATTCGAATCCGCGGTAGCAGTGGCTATGTGGGTCGTGATCCTCAGGGAGGGACTAGCGATGGAAGCGTTTGTAAGTTATCTCTAAAATTTTTTTATTATTTTAATGTTAAGTTAGGAAGAAAGAAGATAGAGAAGAAGAAATGATATTTACAATGGAAGAAAAGAAATTGAGAATGTGGTAGTGTGAGATCTAAACTAAAGAAATAAAAGAAAGCAAACTACACATACATACCTCTTCAGTCTGCTTACCTTTGAACCGTTGCGACGATTTACCTTTTCTTGGAAGACGTACAAGTATGGCGTATAGGATCGTCCGCCTTCTTGATCTACACTATGAAAATAAAAGACAAACTATGAAGACTTGTTCATCGCCATAGGCCATCAAGGGCTCTTCTTCGGCTAGGCAGTCTCGAAGCAATTGGTTCTCATAATGAGCAAGAAATTAGAGAAACAGCAATAGAAGAAAACAAAAACTGAGATACACAAGAATCAACAAGAATAAAAGAACATAACATAATAAAAAAGAATGAACCTCGATTCGATTTATTTAACAATGGTGGAAAAGCAAAACTTACACCGATTGTCACCCTCAGTACAAGTAGATCTCCTTCCTCCATGAGAACATCATCTCCTCTCAGTTTACAAAAAGAAAAAATAGAAATTACAAAAGAGAAAAGAAAATCTAAACTAGAATAAAGCCTAAAAACCTAGCTTTGGCCCTGTACTGCGCTGGACTGGATGCTTTTCTCAGTTGCACTGTAGGGGTATTTATAAGCGCAGAAGGAGGTAGAGTCCGGATAGAAGTCGACCACGAAAGCTGTTCCCTGGAGTCATCCAATTGCCGCGGAAACGCGGCTTGGGCCACGTTTCCGCGGCCATACAGTGTTGGTTGGCCACGCGCTTTGGCGCGTGGCTTCTCCTGGTCCGTCCATCTGGGTTTTTCCTTCTGGAAGCTGCATCCTGGCTCTTAATCTTTGGATTTGGATATAACTTGGGAATCAAGTTACCTAAATCCCAAATCTTTTATCCACGAATTTCCTTCTCTTCTTTGGCTTTTATTCTTATCCTCCAAGTGTTCAGGGTTAAATAGAATTCTATCCTTCCCTCTTCTTTTGTATTTGCAACTTTGGCTCTTGTGTATTTGCAATTTTGACAATTAATATTTGCACTTTTGCACTTGGGCTTGAATATGGGCTTTTTGGGCTTCTTTTTGGGCTTTATTCTTTATTTTTTATTTACTCAAGGTCTGCACACAATAAATCATAAAATATTAGTAAATGTGCAGAATTATAGGAAAAAATATTAAATATGATGGTAAATGTAATGATAAAAATGCACTTTTCACTATCAATCACACCCCCACACTTATCTTTTTGCTCGTCCTCGAGTAAAAATCAAAGAGAAAAGAAAACTTAATCTAACCTAACGCACTTTCATAGGAATCACGGTTGCACTTAGCACGTGCAACAAGCTGTTAAACCCCTAGGTTACCCTAGAGGACGAGTGTTGTCTCGTGAGGGTTTTCAGCGGATTGCACCCACAAAATCCATAAAAAGGAAATATTTGAAATACTTTTGAAAAGACTAAGTAATCTATAAGATTTTAGGATTATCATTTTTATTCATTCTTAGACTTAGTCTTTATAAAGTAAATTATTTTCATTTTTAAGTAAGGATCAAAATTGAATTTTGTGTATAGTCTTTTTCGTTACCAAAAATCATATGCATCCTTATGAATTTTTGCTAGGAATTCCTTGACTTGGACTCTCATGCCTCTTTAATTTTTTTTTTAAATATGTATAACTCATCTAATTTTCTTTCGTGTAAGCATCAAGGCTTCTTGAGGCCCTCATACCTAACTAATTGACTATTAGATGTGTTAATACATATATATTATTTCTCAGTTTTCTTTGGCTTTCTAATCCACCTATGTAGAGAACTTAAAGTCGGTGGCTCCTAAATCGGTCGGCTTTAGGGCACCAGGTGAGAAAACCCCCCGCGGACTCAAATTCGAGTGAACTAGGCCACAAAACTAAGGGCTTTATTTTATTTATTACTCACCTTTAGGCGTGAATACTTATGCTTCTTGAGGCACATGTATCCAGCTTAATTGGTGAAATTTTTTTTTTTTAGACATTTTTTTTTATGAGGCACACGGGTCTTTGTCTTAGAATCCTAGATATACATTAGGTATGCACATTTCATTAAGGTAAAAATTAAGACTAACTACTTATTCAATTTCTCCTCCTATACCTAAAAATTCAACAATTTATTCATTTTGACCAAGTTTTTAGAAATCCTAATCATGATTTTCCTAATTCTTAAGACTAACTTAGATTTCTTTCAAAAGATAAGTCAAAATATTTTCCTTTTTATAAGTTTTTTTTTAGATTTTTTTTATTAGCAAAAATTTTTTTTTAGATTTTTTTATTAGCAAATTTTTTAGTTTCTAACTATGTTAGTATGTTAGTAAAGCCCACCCCCACACTTATCTCATGCATTGTCCTCAATGTATGAATGAATGCATAAATGCATGAAAAAGAACAAGGGAAGGCAGAAGTTACCTCAAGGTGGTGGTTCCGGTGGTGGTCTAATTGGTCCACGAAATGCGGCCCAATCTACTTTTTGTGGAATTCGGGGGAACCCACCAGTGATTTTTCTTATAAACCCACTAAAATGTATGTATAATTATTTTTTAAAATTTCCACCCCATCAAATTTCCAAATTTCATAATAAATTTCAGAGTCAATTGTGTCAACCTCCTTGTCCCAAAATGGAGTATGAAAAGATGGAATTATTGACTTGGACGTGGGAAGTACGGGAATGAATACCGACTTAGGAAAGAAACTTAAATCAAGTAATGGTTCAGGAGTCGGCTAGGTTCAGGAAGTGGGTCCAAATCAATAAGTTGAAGCTCAAGTCCACAATATGCTTCCCATAATGGAATGTGACTCAATATTAGTGATTCAAGTTCAGGAATGATATGTGTGGGAACCAAAACTGACTCTAAAATATTACCTAAGTCAGGTAACAAAACAGGAGTGAACAATGATTCGGGAATTTGAACTTGATCACAGATTTGAGAATCTAGGTCCACATATCTCATTCAGCTCAATATCATAAAATGAGAACTTGCCAATTTATCCATGGGACTTTCAAAATTGCAAAATTGGTCAAGTTCAATATGATCATCAACAATGGGTGATTCAATTTCATGATGAATTGGTACAAGATCCAATGTTGACTCGGGAAAATTAAAATCAGGTGGAGACACCAGAGTCATTATTGAATCAGGAAGTAAAATTGAATCATCAAGTTGGGGATCATGATCATATTCATGCTCAAGTTCTATTTCAGGAAAGGAAAAACTTGCCAAGTTATCAAAATTTGAAGTTTCGGCAAGTTCACATGATGGCACTGAATTAGAATCTTGTTGCCCAAAGCAACTTGGTTCGTCGGCTCTAAGAGAGTGGTCAGCGATATCAAAAATGGCCGAACGGTGAGAACGTAAAGATTGAACCATCATATCTATATCACGATCACGGGCTAATCTAGCCTGAGTCATGGCTGCAAGCATCCTTTCATAGTTGATAGGTGCATCATGTTGTGATTAGACTTGAAAGGATGAAGTGCAATTGTGATGAAGTTGTGAGTCGGTGGACTCACGCATAATCATGTCTGCGATTGATAGTAATTGTTGCTTTGACTCATGCATACTCATCATTTCCCCGATAGATGGTATTCTATTCTGAATGGGTGGATCTGAGTATGACTCTTGGGAATATTGTGGACAAGGTGGAGACGGAGGACAAGTCGGTTGAAAATTGGACTCGGGGGAATCAAAACCCATGAACTCTGTGAAGAGTTGAAATTATTATGGAAATTATGGTTATAAGATGGGGGTATGGGTTTATATTCATTCAGATAAGACCATTCCGGCACACTAGGTTGGTCAAAGTTGTGATATGCCGGGTTGGTAATGTCCGAAAAAGAGTTAGGTGTGTAATATGGATTAAAGTTGGAAAAATTATTATTATATGCCATATCACACACAAAAGAAAAAGAAAACAAACAAATAAACAAACAAAAAAGAAAAAATTTTAACCTAAGTTAGGGTAGACCTATGACCTAGACGACTCCTAACTGGTTAGACTGTCCACGGGAGGTAGGGTGCAGACTTTGACCACAAGTTAATCAGCCAGGTCAGGGCAAGAGTGGTGGGAGGTTTTCCGTCAAAGACGTTCCTTAATTAAATAACCACCAATCTTCGGGCTTTCGGCCCTCAATCCCTTTCCTAGACACTGATTTGGCAGGAGTCAACTTCCAGCACTGTTCCCCCTTAGGATAATCTCCTAATTAAGTCCGAGATGTCCCTAGGGCCTGAAAAACACCTAGAGGGGGGTGAATAGGTGTTAGTGCTAATTTAGGAACTAAATGCGCTAAATGCGGAAGCTAATGCAAATCTTGCACAAACTTAATACAACACAACAAGTGTAGCCGAATTTCCCGTGAAGGGCTCTGGACTAACTCCTCTTGATTCCCCTTGAATGGGTTGAGGTGCTATGTGAAGCTCTTGTTGGTTAAGTATAAGTTAGGCACACACACAAGCAAGCCAAGCATATAAGGATGAACAATATAAAAGATGCAAGGCAACAGAAGCAAATAGATATGATATGGCAATATGAATTATGCTCAACACAAGCAAATATGATATGATGTTATGAATGATGCTTTGCACAATAAATAGAGAGAGTTGGAGAGACAATGGATCAATCGCTAACAACAAGATATGTTTCGAGGTTCGAGCCCCTAGCTCTACATCCCCGCCTACACCACCGTGTAGGATTTCCAATCCACTATCTCCCACCGAGGGAACCTCTACCAAAGAGGATTTGTTACAACAATGGAGTACCGAACTCCTCTCTCAATACAAACACCTCCTCACACAAGAGGGGTAGGCCCTTAGCCAAACAACAACCAATCCACCTCACACTTGAGGGAAACAAACAACAACCAACTCCACCTCACCAAGAGGGAGCAAACCAAACCTCAACCTCTACCTAAGAGGGAGCAATCAAGAAATCAAGGGTTACAATAGGTGGTCTCTTTCAACCACAAACCTCTTTCCTTTTTCTTTTTCCACAAAACAAGATCCTAAATAGATTAGGATAGAAGATATAGCTCAAGTGTGGAAATCAAGGTGTTTTTGGAAACAAGCAACAAAGAAAATACTTGGGAAAACTCTTGTAAAAGATAGAGAATGAAAACCAATACAAATATCCCAAATTCCTATTTTCTTTGATTTTTCAAAAATCCAAAACAAGAGAGATGAAATCTTTTTGGCTCAAAAACTCTTTTGAAAACTAGTTTAAACACTAAACAAACTCTGAAAATTTTCTTGTCAAAAGTCTTATCAAAACAGCCCAAGAGATGGGGTATTTATACCTCCATCAGAAAACTAGCCGTTAGGCTGATGTGGCAGCCTGACAGGCTGACGGTCGACCGGCCCGATCAACCGCCAACGGTCAGAAATGTGACCGTTGGGCAACCACGGTCGACCGGCCCGATCGACCCAAACAAACAGAGAGCACTGCTCTCAGACCCGGTCGACCCGGACGGTCGACCGTCCCAGTGTCTCCAAACGTGCACAGATTTATGCACGTCGGTCGACGGCCCGGTCGACCGACCTCAGCCAAGTCGACTAGGTCAGTTGACTTAGTCGACTGATTGAAGCCTGGAACAGAAATCTGGGTCAGAAAAACTGGGAAAAATATTTTATAAAAATCTTTTATCTTTTCTGAAAATCCCATAAAACTTGTTTTAACATTTTATATTGAAACACAAACAAGTGATAAAATTTCAAGACATATATCAATCATATCAATTCATTTTTGAGTCTTGCAAATTTTATCAAAAACAAAACTTGTATTTTTATCAAACTTGATTTATCAATACATGAATAGGATAGTCAAAATAAGTTTGTCTAGCAAGTTTAAAGCAAGTTTGTATATCTAGAACATATCTAATATACATAGAAATAAAGTAAACTTGTTTTGATCTACTATTCATGAAAATCAAAACCAAAACATAAAAACGTGTGTGTTTGTGCACTTGAGCATATCAACTATACTAAGCTTTACAAATGGATCTAAACACACTATCTAAACTATGGATACCTAAGTCTTCTTGATGATCTTCATCTTCAAGTTGACTTGCTCCAAAACTTCATCCATGGGCTAGGCAAAGTGTGATCTTGATGCTTTGGCCCTGGAATCATTATTAAAAGCTTCTAAACTCCTTGTTGAAGCTAATCACCGACTAATATCTTGGTTAAAGATCTGAAACTTAAACAACACAAGATTATTAGTAAACATAACTACATGAGTTAATCATCATCAAAACTAGGGTGGAAGGCCTTTGGGCCAACAATCTCCCCCTTTTTGATGATGACAAAACTCATGGAGTTATATATGCATGGATTAAAGTTAAGCTTCAAAGAAGCTCCCCCTTAACTCATGCATAAACAAATAAACAAAAGATATGCAATGAATGTACATAAACATGTATGCATCAACATGCATAAAACACATAAACATGTTCTAGAAGCTCTAGTTACCAATTAAATTAATAAAATATTAACAAAAACACTAGATGCTCTAGATACCAATAAAACTTAATATATGCAAAAACATAAGTATGCATATATATAAACCAAATTATTCTCCCCCTTTTTGTCAATCATCAACAAAGGGGTAAACAATCACAACAATAAATAATAATGAGGGGTAAAAATCTTTCTCCCCCTTTTTTTGTCAATCAAAACAATAAAACAATGTTCTCCCCTTTTTGTCTAAAACAAAAACAAGGTCAATAAGGGGTGACTATAAACAACATGATATCAATAGATAAATATGTCAATGAAGCATCTTGATATCAATTGAAAATAAACAAAGATCAATAAATGTTATATGCTATATACATTCATGAAGAGGAAGATGCTAAGTTAGCTTCCCTACACATATGCATTACATGAAGGAGGGATGTTAAGCCCTAATTCACATAACACACATTATGTAATGCATAAGAGGAGATATGAAGCTCCCCCTACACACGTGTACCACATAAAGAAGAGATGTTAAACTCTTCAATACAAGATACACTCATCATGAATCTATATGTAGAAGAGATGTTAAGCTCTCCTTGCATATAGTCAATACAAATCAAAACTTTTGAATATTTTTCTTTAAACAAAATTTTTAGATACCAATTTAAAACACAAGACATCTTGATATCAAAAGATAGTATTTTTCTTTTTAAGCCAAATAAACAATTGAAATGACTATTTTTTTATCATAAAGTACGGGAGTGGAAATACAAATACCAATTGAAATATGAAAATTGAATTTTCTCCCCCTTTATGAAATACCAACAAAAACAATGAATACTCTTATTTTAACAAGCCTATGCATAGTTTTTTTTAAAATAAGCTTGAATAAAGATACCAATTGAAAAATGAATCAATTGAAGTAATAGTTGAAGCTCAAGCTCTAGCATAAACAAGATTTGTGTGAAAAATTTATATCTTAAGTACAAATAAAACAAGTATATGTGTATGAAATAGAATGAGTACCAATCACCAATAGATGATACCAATTAAAAAGTATACATACACAATAAACATATGAGTATACAAAAGAATCAAGATTGATACCAATTGAAAGAGTTCAATGATACCAATTGACATAACAATAAAAGCATGGTATAACTCATATAACTAAACCTCCCATCTCATGCACAAGTTTAAAAAGATTTTCAATATAAACATACAAGGCATGGACTCCCATCCAACCTCCCGTGGATGGTAGGGTTTTCAAAAATAGATTTGAAAATAAGCTTAGTTTGAAAAACTCTACCAAAATGAAGAATACCGTAACTAGTTAAATGGAAAATCTTTTAAACTAGTACGAAATCTTTCAAGTAAGGAATACAACAAAAATAATTTTCATAAAACACATGTAAATCACATAGCACTTAAAACACTCTAATATCCATAAAGTACATAAAATTTTCAAAAGAGGTGAGTGCACTAGTGTTATGTGGAACATGGCATCATGAAAATGTCAATAAAGCTCAATATTCCTTTAAACATGAAAACATGAAAATCATCAAAACTTATTTAATCTTCAAGGTATATGTATGTCTAATACAAACTAAAGTATACATACATATCCAAAACACAACGAGTCCACAAAGTATATGCATTAAGGCACGTGGCTCAAAAAGGATAAACATGTATATCTAATAGTTTGGACAAGATAGACATATACATGAAGTTAAACAATTAGACACGAAATCAAGAAAAACTAAATTTTTACCAAAACAAATTTCATTTCATGGTATATGTATGAATTGTCAACACAATAAGTATACATATATATCCCTAAACACAATTGAGTCTATATATATAGATTTGCATGAAAGGCAAATGACTCAAGGGGTATACATGTATATCTTAAAGTTTGGCAATACAAACATATACATGAAGTGAAACACACAAAACAAATTCAAAAATGAGAATACAAGTTTAAAATGTATGAATCATCAAAACTAGACTATACTAGCACATCTAATGGGTTCAAATAAGCAATCAAGCCCAAACATATATAGATTTATTTGTGGCCCACTATATGCATAAGTATATTCCTAGTTTTAGTGAAAACTAACATCTAAACACATATTCAAAACATGAAGCATCAAAACACAATATAAAAATCATCATGATAAGCAAAAACATGATTATTATGAATATCCACATGTTATTAGAAATATGATATACGCAATAGCAACCATATAGTGAGAACACAAAAGAATTTATCCATATTAAACATGGGTGTCTCAAAATAACTAAACATGTATATCACAAATCTAATAAGCATGGCATTATCATAGTAATCAACAAACATCAAAACATGCTATGAAAGATAAACATGGAAAGTATGTAAACATAAATAAGGAGTTAGAGATTCGATACCAAAACCAATGAGGGCACCGCTCTAGTTCTCCAAACCAAGGTGGTCTTCTCACCAAACCTCCCTTGAAAGTGATGCATCCAAATAATCTCCTTTAAGTACGGAACGCATCCACTCCAAGGTACGACAACTCTCACGTCATGTGAGAGCCCACACCTACATCAAAAATAGGAGGGGGGGTCTTTGGTACCCATACTCTTTTGGGTCCATGGGGGTTAGTACCTACTCTAACCCAAACAAACTTCTTTGCTAAATTTATATTATGTAATCTATCAAAGCAAAATTTAGCAAGGTGGCCCTTACGTCCACAATGTGTACAAGTGTACACATGAGCATACATGGTGTGATGGTGTCCGTGAGGAGCATGTGTATGCCGTGGAGGGTGTGCATGAAAAGATGGAACTTGTTTCTTTCGAACCAAGGATTCCAAGCGTGTATGGTTCATGGCACATTGGCTCATAGTGGAGCCCAAACAATCTACTCTCTTCTTTAACATATAAATATCATCATTAATCTTAGAAGAAGATGTACATGCATTAGGTAGACTAGATGAAGAAGCTACACTAGCATGGCAAACATGTGCATCAATCTTATTTTTCAAAACATCATTTTTCTTTAAACATACATCTAAATCATTTGAAATAGAAATAATTTTGTTTTTCAAATCAACATTCTCTTTTAAAACAAAATCTACTTTTGAAGACAAGTTCTCATTTTTCTTCAAAAGTGTTTCACAATCATTTTTACATTTTAAAAATTTATTTTCTTTTAATGCAAGTTCTAATTGAGATCTCAATGCATCCCTTTTATTTGAAACCTCAACCTTCTCTTGCAAAACATTGTCAAGTCTAGAATGCAAACATTTATTTTCTTTTCAATTTCTTGACTTTTCTTTTTCAAAACTTTATATTTTTCTATTAGTTTTTCACACACAATGGATAGTTCTTCATTCAAAGCATGGGGATCAACAAAATCATTTGAAGAACTAGCACTATCATCACAATCTAAGTGGGGTTCCGAATGTACCTCAAGGGAGTCATTCCCTTAGACCATCAAGCATTGTGAGTCAGACTCTCCACTAGATTCCTCTTCTTTTTGGATTTGCAATTTAAGCTCGGAGGTGGTGGTGGTTGTCAACAAATTCCACACTGCAAAGGCGGAATCAATGTTAGAAACACGTAAAAGATAATCTTTAGATAATGTGCTTCTAATAGCCTCAGGGGCTTGTGCATTGCCCCTATATGATTGCTATCACTAAGGAAGGATTCCTTGGTAATGGCAAGGAAAACCTTATGTCCTAGGGTTTGTAAATAAACGGTCATCCTAATCTTCCAAACATGAATGTTGGAAGGGTCAAACATAGGTGGGGTCATGAAAGCCATGGTAAACTATATGTGTGCAAACAAGCAAATGCAAATGTAGATTAGCAAACAAATGGATCTTACTCCTAGGATGTTAAGCCTAAGTATCAGGAGCACTAGCTCTGATACCAATTGAAAAACACCTAGAGGGGGTGAATAGGTGTAAGTGCTAATCTAGAAACTAAATGCGCTAAATGCGGAAGCTAATGCAAATCTTGCACAAACTTAATACAACACAACAAGTGTAGCCGAATTTCCCGTGAAGGGCTCTGGACTAACTCCTCTTAATTCCCCTTGAATGGGTTGAGGTGCTATGTGAAGCTCTTGTTGGTTAAGTATAAGTTAGGCACACACACAAGCAAGCCAAGCATATAAGGATGAACAATATAAAATATGCAAGGCAACACAAGCAAATAGATATGATATGGCAATATGAATTATGCTCAACACAAGAAAATATGATATGATGTTATGAATGATGCTTTGCACAATAAATAGAGAGAGTTAGAGAGACAATGGATCAATCGCTAACAACAAGATATGTTTCGAGGTTCGAGTCCCTAGCTCTACATCCCCGCCTACACCACCGTGTAGGATTTCCAATCCACTATCTCCCACCGAGGGAACCTCTACCAAAGAGGATTTGTTACAACAATGGAGTACCGAACTCCTCTCTCAATACAAACACCTCCTCACACAAGAGGGGTAGGCCCTTAGCCAAACAACAACCAATCCACCTCACACTTGAGGGAAACAAACCAACAACCAACTCCACCTCACCAAGAGGGAGCAAACCAAACCTCAACCTCTACCTAAGAGGGAGCAACCAAGAAATCAAGGGTTTACAATAGGTGGTCTCTTTCAACCACAAACCTCTTTCCTTTTTCTTTTTCCACAAAACAAGATCCTAAATAGATTAGGATAGAAGATATAGCTCAAGTGTGAAAATCAAGGTATTTTTGGAAACAAGCAACAAAGAAAATACTTGGGAAAACTCTTGTAAAAGATAGAGAATGAAAACCAATACAAATATCCCAAATTCCTATTTTCTTTGATTTCAAAAACTCAAAACAAGAGAGATGAAATCTTTTTGGCTCAAAAACTCTTTTGAAAACTAGTTTAAACACTAAACAAACTCTGAAAATTTTCTTGTCAAAAGTCTTATCAAAACAGCCCAAGAGATGGGTATTTATACCTCCATCAGAAAACTAGCCGTTAGGCTGATGTGGCAGCCTGACAGGCTGACGGTCGACCGCCAACGGTCAGAAATGTGACTGTTGGGCAACCACGGTCGACCGGCCCGGTCGACCCAAACAAACAGAGAGCACTGCTCTCAGACCCGGTCGACCCAGACGGTCGACCGTCCCAGTGTCTCCAAACGTGCACAGATTTGTGCACGTCGGTCGACCGGCCCGGTCAACCGACTTCAGCCAGGTCGACTAGGTCAGTTGACTTAGTCGACTGATTGAAGCCTGGAACAGAAATCTGAGTCAGAAAAACTGAAAAATATATTTTATAAAAATCTTTTATCTTTTCTGAAAATCCCATAAAACTTGTTTTAACATTTTATATTGAAACACAAACAAGTGATAAAAATTTTAAGACATATATCAATCATATCAATTCATTTTTGAGTCTTGCAAATTTTATCAAAAACAAAACTTGTATTTTTATCAAACTTGATTTATCAATACATGAATAGGATAGTCAAAATAAGTTTGTCTAGCAAGTTTAAAGCACGTATGTATATCTAGAACATATCTAATATACATAGAAATAAAGTAAACTTGTTTTGATCTACTATTCATGAAAACCAAAACCAAAATATAAAAACGTGTGTGTTTGTGCACTTGAGCATATCAACTATACTAAGCTTTACAAATGGATCTAAACACACTATCTAAACTATGGATACCTAAGTCTTCTAGATGATCTTCATCTTCAAGTTGACTTGCTCCAAAACTCCATTCATGGGCTAGGCAAAGTGTGATCTTGATGCTTTGGCCCTGGAATCATTATGAAAAGCTTCTAAACTCCTTGTTGAAGCTAATCACCAACTAATATCTTGGTTAAAGATCTGAAACTTAAACAACACAAGATTATTAGTAAACATAACTACATGAGTTAATCATCATCAAAACTAGGGTGGAAGGCCTTTGGGCCAACAGGGCCAACGTCTACTAATTTTAAGTTAGGTTTGGGTTAGTGAGTGCTTGGGATATGATTTTTGGGCTAAGAAAGGGTGATGAAATCCCCACCTTATCTTGTTAATGGGTTATGCCCTTAGAATAAATTTGTGCAAGTGTACAAAATATGTAAATAAGATTCACTCAAAGCATCAACCAAGAGATGAGTCCTATTCTACATGCAATGCGAACATACCTTGCTCCAGCACTCTTCAACAGTAAAAATAAAGGAATTGAAAAGACACGTGCCTAATATGTAAACGTCTAATCAATTTTTATCTTTAACAACAAGTATTTTACTGTTGATTTAATTAGCAGGAAGCAGGGTTATCACAGAACAAATTTTAACAGAGAAGTACACAGATATTGCCAGTTTCAGAAACCTGCAAAAATTTCAGTCAGTAGTCCTCTGCTACTGCCGCGGATCCGCGGCTATTGCCGCGTTTGCGCGGCAAAATAGCAGGCTCTGCTGCTCTGCCTTCGAGGGCAGAGGCACAGAGTTGCTATATGTCCACTTCTGCTGTTGTTTTTCTGTTCTCCAAACCTGCAAATAGAAAAGAATAAAAGAATTAGTTAATAATTTTTTTTAATTATTTTAGAGAATAACTTACCGTCCCTCCCCGGCAATGGCGCCAAATTTTTTTGATTGAACTTTTTTCCTGCACACAAAAATAAGGAATTAGATTTAGAACAAGTTGTGCAAGTGCTCAATTCGAATCCGCGGTAGCAGTGGCTATGCGGGTCGTGATCCTCAGGGAGGGACTAGCGATGGAAGCGTTTGTAAGTTATCTCTAAAAATTTTTATTATTTTAATGTTAGTTAGGAAGAAAGAAGATAGAGAAGAAGAAATGATATATACAATGGAAGAAAAGAAATTGAGAATGTGGTAGTGTGAGATCTAAACTAAAGAAATAAAAGAAAGCAAACTACACATACATACCTCTTCAGTCTGCTTACCTTTGAACCGTTGCGACGATTTACCTTTCCTTGGAAGGCGTATAAGTATGGCGTATAGGATCGTCCGCCTTCTTGATCTACACTATGAAAATAAAAGACAAACTATGAATACTTGTTCATCGCCATAGGCCATCAAGGGCTCTTCTTCGGCTAGGCAGTCTCGAAGCAATTGGTTCTCATAATGAGCAAGACATTAGAGAAACAGCAATAGAAGAAAATAAAAACTGAGATACACAAGAATCAACAAGAATAAAAGAACATAACATAATAAAAAGGAACGAACCTCGATTCGATTTATTTAACAATGGCGAAAAAGCAAAACTTACACCGATTGTCACCCTCAGTACAAGTAGATCTCCTTCCTCCATGAGAACATCATCTCCTCTCAGTTTACAAAAAGGAAAAATAGAAATTACAAAAGAGAAAAGAAAATCTAAACTAGAATAAAGCCTAAAAACCCTAGCTTTGGCCCTGTACTGCGCTGGACTGGATGCTTTTCTCAGTTGCACTGCAGGGGTATTTATAGGCGCAGAAGGAGGTAGAGTCCGGATAGAAGTCGACCACGAAAGCTGTTCCCTGGAGTCATCCAATTTGCCGCGGAAACGCGGCTTGGGCCGCGTTTCCGCGGCCATACAGTGTCGGTTGGCCACGCGCTTTGGCGTGTGGCTTCTCCTGGTCCGTCCATCTGGGTTTTCCTTCTGGAAGCTGCATCCTGGCTCTTAATCTTTGGATTTGGATATAACTTGGGAATCAAGTTACCTAAATCCTAAATCTTTTGTCCACGAATTTTCTTCTCTTCTTTGGCTTTTATTCTTATCCTGCAAGTGTTCAGGGTTGAATAGAATTCTATCCTTCCCTCTTCTTTTATATTTGCAACTTTGGCCCTTGTGTATTTGCAATTTGACAATTAATATTTGCACTTTTGCACTTGGGCTTGAATATGGGATTTTGGTTCTTTTTGGGCTTTATTCTTTATTTTTTATTTACTCAAGGCCTGCACACAATAAATCATAAAATATTAGTAAATGTGCAGAATTATAGAAAAAAATGAAAATGTGATGGTAAATATAATGATAAAAATGCACTTTTCACTACCAATCACCGGTCGACCGGGCCAAAGCTCACGGTCGACCGCCCGGTCGACCGCCCCCACCCGAGAGTGGGGTGACTTCAGTCGGTCGACCGCACGGTCGACTGGCCAAGCCAACTCGGCCTTTGTGCACGTCTCGTGCACATTGGTCGACCGGTCTGGTCGACCGACTACTGGTCCGGTCGACCGTCCCGGTCGACCGCCAGAGCCTGGCAGGTATTTTTTTAGGATTTAAAAATTGGTCTTTTTAACTTCAATTAAATCCCATAAAATCACATAAATTCCACAAAAATCAGTTCTTGTATTATCTTTGAAATACAAACATGTTTGAGTAAAAATCAAATCATGTAACAAACATTTTGAACCATTTTGTGACTTGAAAATTTTGCCTTAAATCAAATTCTGTATTTTCCAAAACTTGTATTTTTGAAATGGAAATCCGATTTTTTTCAAAACACATGTAAATACAAAAACATGATATTTAAACAACTTTGAATCATATGGTATATGGATAGAATCCAATATACATGAAAGAGTTATATATCAATATTTTTGACAATAAATCCAAAAATAGGTTTTGTCTAAATACAAAACTCCAAACACATGAATAGTGTATCAAAATAAGTTTTTCTAAGTATGTGAAGCATAGATGTATATAGATCAAATCTAACATACATTAAACCATGTAAACTTATTTTGATATAATACTATTCATGAAAATCAAGATCGGTTAAACCGAAAACCAAAAACAAATAAACATGAAACTTGAAACAAGTGTGTGTGTAGTGAACTTCAGCATATCACACTATCTAATCTTTAACAATGGATCTAAATTAAATCTTAACTAAACAAACCGAAGTCTTCTTATAGAACGCCATCTCCAAGTTGACTCGATCCAACGCGATCCAACGAGCTTGACTCTAACCGAGTGCTAGATATGAACTTGACGCTCAAGCTCTTAAATCACCATGTGAAAGCTCCAAAACACCTTTGTTGAAGCTAATCACCTACAATAACTTGATCAAATATCTGAAACTAATTATCACAAGATTATTAGTAAACTATAGCTACATGAGTTAATCATCATCAAAACTAGAGTGGAAGGCCTCTGGGCCAACAATCTCCCCCTTTTTGATAATAACAAAACTCATGGAGTTATATATGCATGGATTAAAGTTAAACTTCAAAGAAGCTTCCCCTTAACTCATGCATAGCAATAAACAATAAATATATGTAATGAATGTTAAACATGATATGCATAAACATGCATAAAACAATGAAAGAAATATACTCTTGATACCAAAATTTTAAAATAAATTACTTTTCTCTTTTATTAAAATAAACATGTTCTTAAATACCAATGAAGATATAAACTTAAAATAAACATGTTCTTTAAATAGTTGCTCTTGATATCAATAAAAGTTTCAATGGAAAGCTTATCAATAAAAGCAATAAAAGCTCTTGATACCAATTGAAAATTTCAATTGAAAACTTAAAAGCTCTTGATACTAATTGAAAGATAATCAATAAAAGCTCTTGATACCAACAATAAAAATTTTAATAAAAGTTCTTGATACCAATAAAACAAAATAACAAAACATGTTCTGATACTAATATCTATGCTCTTGATACCAATATAAACAAAACATAAAACAAACTCTCTTGATACCAATATGAAACAAATTTTGATATAAACTTACAAATAAACATGCATATATACTCAAATACTCCCCCTTTTTGTCAATCATCAACAAAGGGGTTAAAGTAAACAATAAAACAATGTTCTCCCCCTTTTTATCCGAAACAAAAAAAAATCAGCAAGGGGTGAAATTAATCAAAACATTATGATACCAATTGAAAATAAATAAAAACATACCAATTGAAAGTAAAACAATGTTTATTTTTAATATAAATTTAAATAAACATGCATATATTATACCAATTGAAGGTAAATAAAACATTTTGAAGAAATCAACCAAAAAATTTTGATATCAATTGAAAGATGTAAACATATAAGTAATCTTGATATCAATTATAAAAATTAGTACCAATTGAAAATATTTTACACTTTTGATACCAATTTGAAAAACATAAACCAATCTTTTTGGTTTAACACTAAACTCCTTTTACAATAGAGATACCAAATAGAGAATAATATCAATTTAAAGTGTTTGATACCATATTGAAAGTGAAACATATACCAATTGAAAATAATTTTCATTAGGAGCGTATGATACCAAAAAAATCAATATCATTTTTCAATCATTTTCATCATAAAGTGTGGGAGTAAAATACCAAAGGTAAACAAAACCAATAAAAGGTGAAATATGAATTTTTTCCCCCTTTATGAAATACCAAACAAAATGATGCATAAGCTTGTATAAGATACCAATTGAAACATAATCAATTGAAATATAATAGTCAATTAAGAAATCAAGCTTAGCTTAATCAAAATTTGTGCTTAAAGATATAGGGATATAGTAAGCACAAATAAAAGTAAATATATATGTATGAGAAATTAAATACCAATCGAAATTGATACTATTTGAAGTGTAAGCATACATATATAAAAAACATATATGAGTATATAAAAAGAATGTCAATAGTGATACCAATTGAAAAGATACAATGATATCAATTGAAAACAAAATAAGATCAAGTGTATAACTCATACTTCCTACCACCCATTTCATGCATATGTTTTAAATAGATTTTCAATAATGAGCATACAAGGCATGGTCGCCCAACCAGCCGCCCTTAGATGGGTAGGAGTTTTCAAAAATAAGTTTGAAAAAATATAACACATTTGAAAACTCTACCATATGAAGAATATGAACTAGTAATATGAAAAATTTGTAATCTAGTACGAAATCCTTCAAGTAAGGAATAAAACAAAAATATATTTCATGAAAAATATGTAAATCACATGATCACCAAACACTCAAAATCTATATAGAACATATTGTACTCATGAAAATAAAATCATGAGAAAACATTAAGTAAAGTGAGTGTACAAGTTTTTGTGAAAGACATAGTCATGATAATAGGCAATCAAGCTCAATATGAAATTCCTTAAAAACATGAAAATTATCAAAATAATTTAATTTTCAAGGCATATGTATGTTTTGTACAAACTAGAGTATACATACATATCCAAATATAAACGAGTCCACAAAAGTATATGCATGAAGGCAAGTAGCTCAAGGATGTATATGTATAACTATTAGTTTAGGCAAAATAGAGATATACATGAAGTTTAAACATAAATATGAAAAACATGTACAAAATGGGAATACAAGTCAAAATGTATGAATCATCAAAACTAGATTATACTAGTACATCTAATAAGTACAAATGAGCAATCAAGCATAAACATATAATAATCTATTTGTGGCTCACTAGTGTACAAGTATATATTTAAGTTTTAATGAAAACTAACATCCAAACATGTAGTCAAAAACATGAAGCATAGAAATCAAAACAAAACTTATAAACATATATATGATCATTATGTGAATGAACATGCATTAGATCTATGATATACACAATAGCTAAAAAAATGTGAGAATCATAAAAGTATAAGTCCATATTAAACATGGGTGATCTCAAATACTAATCATGCATATCACAAGTCTAATAATCATGACATTTAACATACTAATCATGAAACCTCAAAACATACTAAAAATGAATAATATGAAAGCATGTAAACATAATGGGAGTTAGAGATTATTACCAAAAACCATGAGGATACATCTCTATGTCTCCCAAACCAAGGTGGTGCTCCCACCAAACTCCCTTGAAAGTAATGCATCCAAATAGTCCTCTTTAAGCTCGGAACGCATCCACCTCAAGACACATCACTCTCACGTTATGTGAGAGCTCACACCTACATCAAATAAAATAGGAGTGGTCTTTGGTACCCATACTCTTTTGGGTCCATGGGAGTTAACTCCTTTCCTAACCCAAACAAATTTAGTTGCTGAATTTGAATCATGTATATGATCATAACAAAACTTAGCAAGGTGGCCTTACATCCACAATGTGTACAAGTGTACACATGAGCATACAAAGTGTTGGAGTATGGCCGTGAGGAGCATGTGTACGCCATGGTTTGTGTGCATGCATAGGACGAACTTGTTTCTTTCGAAACATAGATTCCAAACGTGTGTGGTTCAAAGCACATTGGCTCAAAGTGGAGCCCAAACAATTCACACTCTTCTTAAGCATACAAATTGTTGGCCAAAAGGTTACACTCTCAAATTGTTTAGAGTTTTGATGATAACAAAACAAATAAGTGCTATTTGGTACTAATTAGTTTGTTTAGATGAGTTTCAGGCTAGTACCATATTTGGAGACCATTGCTTAGCTATTGCAAGAATTTCTAGGTTCATGAAGCAAAGAAGGCTTTTGCACATCAAGAAAAGAACAAAGAAGAGAAGGCTCTAGCAAGGCATCACATGGCTCAAGACTTCAAGATTGCTCAAGATAATTTGTTAGATTTATTTTTAGTTTAGAATTTTATTAAAGAATAGTGAATAGGTTTGAAGCTCTTCACACACGTTTTGCGCACATCTTGTTTCCTAACATAAATAGTTTATATACAATCTTCAACCTACAAACTTATTTTGATATACATAATCATTGTTTTAAGTTTGTGTTTTATCAAAACTTATTTTGGTATTGAAATTATGACAAAAACTTTGATATACATATGTTTCATGAATATAGGATTATGCTTCAATGTTTAAATATCATGTTTTTATATTTGGAAGAAGTTTTGGACAAAACGTATTTTCTAGTCAAAATTCAAGTTTTAGAAAATATAGTTTTTGGTTTTTGGTAAAAATGATAAGAGACAAAAATAGTTCATATTGATTGATATTGAGCTAAACTTTTTACCACATGTTATATATCAATGCAAAATGATAAAACTATTTTTGGTGATTTTTATGAGTGTTAAAAGATTTTTCATAATATTTTTAAAACTATTTTTCTGTTCTTTCCAGACTTCATCCAGTCGACTAGTCCTCTGACTAGTCGACTTGGCTAGAAGTCGGTCGACCGGGTCGGTCGACCGACGTGCACAAATCTGTGCACGTTTGGCAGTCTTTGGACGGTCGACCGTTCCGGTCGACCAGTCTGAGAGCAGAGCTCTCTGTTTGTTCGGCGACGGGTGGTCGACCGTAGCTGCAACGGCTATATTCCTTTGTACTAGTGGTCGCCGGGCCGGTCGACCGAACTAGCCGTTTGAACAGAACGGCTAGTTTTCTGAGCAGATTTATTTTGTCCTTTCTCACTTAAGTGTGTTTAAGTGACAAGTTTTGGTTTTAATACATTCTGATTAGCCTAAAAATGTTTTATCTTTAAACCCTATCCCTCTCCTATAAATAGGGATGTTTAGGGAGAGTTTGCATACAAGAAAAAATTCTCAAAATTTTTTAAAAGTTTAAGGCTTTCAAAAGACTTGGTTTCTTGGTTTTTGTGCTGAAATTCTCTCTAAATTTCTGAAGTGTTTTCAAGAGTTCTCTGATTTCATTTTCTTTTCTCCTTGCACACAAGAGCTTCATTCCTACTCATTAATTCTCTAAGGACCTTTGTAAGGGAAGAGAATTTTGCAAGAGAGAGTTTATGGTCTTTTGACTACTCAGAGATTGCTTGTACTTGAGATTGTGGAGTTGGGTACTCGGTGTATTTGTGACATCTTTATGATAGTGGAAGTGGTTGGAATCCTTCTGGGGAAGGCGGGGAAGTAGAGCTGGGTGCTCGAACCTCGATAACAAATCTTGGTGTTTGCGTTTGGTTTACTTTTTCTTGTTCTTGCTCTACTTTCATTGCTATTACTACTTGCTCTTGATGTCATTGCTATATTCACTTGCTTTGTGAGATTGTTGCTTCATATTTTTAAATTGTGCATTGATTAGCATTATCACCTATTCACCCCCCTCGAGGTGATTTTCAATTGTATCAGAGCTTGGACTCTAGGTTTTGGCTTAACATCCATAGAGAGATCCTTAAAATTTGCTAATCAACATTTGCATTCCATTTGTCATCACTAGTAAATATGGCCGATAACATCAAAAACCCTCCTAAATTTGATGGACTCAACTTCCCTATTTGGAAGGTTAGGATGACTATCTTTTTGCAATCCTTAGGTAGCTTAGTGGCTAAATCTTTGACCAAACCTTATGTTGCACCCGATAGTGATGAAAGCACATGGACCGACTTCAACTTTAGAGAATATGAGGCCAACTCTAAGGCCCAAAATTCCCTCTTAACCGCCTTGAATGAGGATGACCTTACACGGGTAATTCAATGCCAATCCGCCTATGAGATTTGGCAACACTTATTGGTCACACACGAAGGGACTTCACAAGTCAAGAGAGCTAAGATAGATCTCTTGAGGTCCCAATATGATTCTTTTAAAATGTTTGATGATGAATCTATAGATTGTATGATTACTCGATTTACTAAAATCACCAATAGTCTTTCTTCTTTAGGTGATGATATTTCCAATGATCAAAAGGTGCGGAAAGTGATTCGGGCCTTCCTACATCATGGGAGATCAGGCCACCACCCTAAAAGAATTGAATGATAAGGATGAGATGGACCTCATTAGTCTCATTGGGAACCTAAAAACCATGAGATGGAAAAGAAAGCAAGAGAAGAGGCCGCTCCATTAAAGAAGAAATCATTGGCCTTCAAGTCTTCATCCACTCTTGAAGACGATGAAGAAGATGAAGAAGAAGATGAGGAGCTATCACTACTTGTTCGCAATGTGAAGAGAATGTACCGGAGGAACAAGCTCAACTTCTGAAAGAAATTTGAAGGCAAAGAGGAGAGGAAAATCATATGCTACAATTGCCGAAAGCCCGGACACATCATGGCGGATTGCCCGGAGTTCAAGAAGAAGATGACCTCCTCCTTCAAGCCAAAGAAATCGGAAGAAAAGAAAGCGTACAAGGCAACTGGGATTCGGAAAGCGAGTCCGAGGAAGAGGCGGATGTAGCGAATATGTGTTTCATGGCAAACACACCAAAGGTAACCCCTCAACCTCTTGATGATGAAGATGTGATGAATAAGTAAGGAAGTTCTTGCTCATGCCTTTGTTAAACTTTCCGAAACTTATGATAATAAGAAGATTGAATGTTATAAATTGCAAAAAGAAGTTGCATTTCTCAAAAATCAACTTGCTTTGATTTCTAAAGAAAAGGATGATATTTTTCTAATCTTATTTCTATTCAAAATGAGTTTAATGCCTACAAGGTTTCTTGTAAAGAAAATCTCCTATTGTTGATGAAAAAGAAATTCCTCTCTAAAAACTAAAATGGTTGATTTTGAAAAGTTTTGAAAGATTGTGCTTTTAACACTAAGAAACTGAAGAAAAGTTTTCCAAAAAGCACACCTCTCATGCTAAAAAATTCACATGCTCACACTACACATGCTAAATCTTTTCATGCTCACAACTCTCATGCTCACAAATCACACACTCACTATGCTTTTAAATATGGTAGAGTATATAGATGCACATATTGTGGTAAAAATGGACATTTAGCTAAATTTTGCTATGACCAAGTTAATAGATCAAATAATCTTGTTTGGGTTAATGAAACTAACCCTCTAGGACCCAAGAAAATATGGGTACCAAAATCAAGTCCTAAATTATTTGATGTAGGTACACACCAAGGCTCCAAGACGTAGGGAGCGGTGGTACCTTGATAGTGGTTGTTCAAGACATATGACGTGGGATATCAATAACTTTACAACCCTATCAAGGTACGAGGAAGGTGGCTCGTCACCTTCGGGGATGACTCCAAAGGCACTATCTCGGTATAGGTAACATTCAAATTGGTGCATCTCCCATTATAGAAAAATGTTGTACTTGTTGATGGTTTGAAACATAATTTGCTTAGTATTAGTCAATTTGTGATCGTGGGACTTAAAAGTTGTTTTTGATGATACCTCTTGCAAGATTTTGATATTAAATCCAATGATTGTATTCTTACCAGTTTTCGTGATGATAATATTATATTATTGACATGCTTAATGTGGAATGTTCTACTAAATGCTTAAATGCTTTGATGAAAATTCTTGGCTTTGGCATAGAAGATTAGGACATGCATCTTTTGACCATCTTCTAGGATTAATTCTAAGGATCTAGTGAAGGGTATACTTTGCTTGAAGTTTGAGAAAGACCGCATTTGTGGTGCGTGCCAACTTGGGAAACAAATCAAGTCTTCCTTCAAACCAATCAAGGATATCATGTCAACTAGGCCTTAGAATTAATTCATATGGATCTTTTTGGACCTACTAAAACTAAGAGCTTAAATGGTAGTAGATTTGCATTTATTTAGTTGATGATTTTTCCCGTTCACTGGGTTTCTTCTTGGAACACAAAGATCAAACTTTTTCTCATTTCAAAATTTTTCGAAAAAGGGTTTGAAAAAGAAAAAGGTTTTCCGATTTGAGAATAAGGAGTGATAGAGGTGGTGAGTTTGTTAACCAACTCTTCATGACTTATTGTGATAAAAAGGGAATTAAGCATGAAATGTCTTGTCCTAGAACTCCACAACAAAATGGAGTTGTAGAAAGAAAAAATAGACACTTCAAGAGATGGTTAGGACAATGATAAGTAAGTATGACCTCCCTCATTATTTATGGGCCGAGGCCGTAAACACCGCATGCTATATATCAAATCGTATTTATTTATGTAAAAAATTCTTCCAAAAACATCTTTGAAATGTATCATTCTAAAAAGCCTAATGTTTCATATTTCAAAGTTTTGGATGCAAGTGTTTTGTTTTGAACACTAAAGATAACTTGGGTAAATTTGATGCTAAGGCTTATGAAACAATCTTTGTTGGATATTCTACAATAGTAAAGCTTATAGAGTATTCAATAGATCTTCACTTACCATCGAAGAATCCATACATGTTAAATTTGAAGAATCTAATGTGTTTGTTGAGAATGTTGTAGAAATGAACCATTAGGTGAAGACATGGAGAGACTATCCTTGAAGGACTCACTCACTCAAGATGATAAGCAAGAACCAATTGGTGACGTTCAAGAGGATAAGGAGGAAAGCTCTAAGCCGCTTCCTAAAGCTTGGAGATATGCCACAAATCATCCAAGGAGCTCATCTTAGGTGATGCATCTAAAGGGGTAACAACTCGCTCCAAACTCCATGACCTATGTGGTAATTTTGCTTTCATTTCTCATTTTGAACCCAAAGCATCCTCGAAGCCGAGGCGGACTCATATTGGTTGCTAGCCATGCAAGAGGAACTCAATCAATTTGAGCGCAACCAAGTTTGGCACCTTGTTCCTAGGCCCCACGATAGACCAATAATTGGTACTAAGTGGATCTTTAGAAACAAGATGGATGAGTCCGGAAATGTGATTAGGAATAAGGCTAGGTTAGTGGCCCAAGGTTACACTCAAGTTGAGGGAATTGACTTTGAGGAGACCTTTGCACCCGTAGCACGGCTTGAAGCCATACGGATGACACTAGCTTTTACATCTTTCAAAATTTTAAACTTTTTCAAATGGATGTGAAAAGTGCATTTTTGAATGGTTTTATAAATGAAGAAGTTTATGTTGCTCAACCTCCCGTTTGTTGATCATGTTCATCCCGATTTTATTTTTAAACTTGATAAAGCTTTGTATGGATTGAAACAAGCTCCAAGAGCTTGGTATGAAAGGCTTTCTAGTTTTCTCATTTCAAATGATTTTATTAAGGGCAAAGTAGATACAATACTATTCACTAAGCATGTGATAATGATATTTAATTGTGCAAAATTTATGTTGATGATATAATTTTTGGTTCTACTAATGAGCTTTTATGCAAGGAATTTGAAAAGGTTATGCAATGTGAATTTGAAATGTCTTCAATGGGTGAGCTTAATTTCTTTCTTGGACTCCAAATCAAGCAATTGCAAGATGGGAACTTCATATGTCAAGCCAAATACGCAAAGGAACTCGTAAAGAAGTTTGGACTTGAAGACTCAAAGGTTTGCAACACTCCCATGGCAACTACCACCAAGCTTGATATGGATGACCAAGGTAAAAATGTTGATATTAAATTGTATAGAAGCATGATAGGTAGTCTTTTGTATTTGATGGCAAGTAGGCCGGATATCATGTTTAGTGTGTGTCTTTGTGCTAGATTTCAATCGTGTCCCAAAGAGTCTCATCTTATTGCGGTAAAACGCATATTCGTTATATTAAGGGAACGATTGGAATGGGTCTATGGTATCCGAAAACGGAGATTTCTCAATGACGAGTTATTCGGATGCGACTATGCGGGTTGTAGAGTAGATAGAAAGAGTACTAGTATGACATGTCAATTTCTTGGTAATTGTCTTGTTTCATGGTCCTCTAGGAAATAAAATTCCGTAGCTCTCTCAACCGCCGAGGCGGAGTATGTTGCCGCGGGGGCTTGTTGTGCACAAGTCCTTGGATGAAACATACTCTCCTTGATTATGATTTGCATTATAACCATATAAAAATATTTTGTGATAATACTAGTACTATACATATGACAAAGAATGCAAATCAACATAGTAAGACCAAGCACATTGAGATTAGATATCACTTTCTTAGAGATCATTTGAGAAAGGAGATATAGATATTGATTATGTTTCTTCGGATTTGCAACTTACCGATATTTTCACTAAACCACTTGATTTTGCTAGATTTTCATTCATTTGTGGTGAACTTAATGTTTGTGTTATTGAATAAATTTTTTTTTCTTAAACCCTTTTGATGTATGACAAAAGGGGGAGATGAGTTTATGTATAGAAATATGGGCTCATATGGTTTTGGTTCCATATGAGTTTATATATGTTTGAGATTTTGATGTGTTTTCATGAATTCTTGTATGTTTTGAGATTTTGATGTGTTTTCATGAATTCTTGTAATTTGTTTTTAAGTGTTTTGCAAAGTATTTTTGTTTTTGGTTTCATGATGTTTACTTGCAAATTACAAATTACATGATTTTTCTTTGTTTAATATAGCATAATTTGAGGGGGAGCTTTCTCCTCCCCTATACATGTTGTTTATAGCCTATTTGTTTTGTCATCATCAAAAAGGGGGAGATTGTTGGCCAAAAGGTTACACTCTCAAATTGTTTAGAGTTTTGATGATAACAAAACAAATAAGTGTTATTTGGTACTAATAGTTTGTTTAGATGAGTTTCAGGCTAGTACCATATTTGGAGGCCATTGCTTAGCTATTGCAAGAATTTCTAGGTTCATGAAGTAAAGAAGGCTTTTGCACATCAAGGAAAGAACAAAGAAGAGAAGGCTCTAGCAAGGCATCACATGGCTCAAGACTTCAAGATTGCTCAAGATAATTTGTTAGATTTATTTTTAGTTTAGAATTTGTTAAAGAATAGTGAATAGGTTTGAAGCTCTTTCACACACGTTTTTGCGCACATCTTGTTCCTAACATAAATAGTATATACAATCTTCAACCTACAAACTTATTTGATATACATAATCATGTGTTTTAAGTTTTGTGTTTTACCAAAACTTATTTTGGTATTGGAATTTATGACAAAAACTTTGATATACATATGTTCATGAATATAGGATTATGCTTCAAATGTTTAAATATCATGTTTTTGTATTTGGAAGAAGTTTTGGACAAAACGTATTTTCTAGTCAAAATCTAAGTTTTAGAAAATACAGTTTTTGGTTTTGGTAAAAATGATAAGAGACAAAAATAGTTCATATTGATTGATATTTGAGCTAAACTTTTTACCACATGTTTATATATCAATGCAAAATGATAAAACTATTTTTGGTGATTTTTATGAGTGTTAAAAGATTTTTCATAATATTTTTAAAACTATTTTTCTGTCCTTCCAGACTTCATCCAGTCGACTAGTCCTCTGACTAGTCGACTTGGCTAGAAGTCGGTCGACGGGTCGGTCGACCGACGTGCACAAATCTGTGCACGTTTGCAGTCTTTGGACGGTCGACCGTTCCGGTCGACCGGTCTGAGAGCAGAGCTCTCTGTTTGTTCGGTCGACCGGGCCGGTCGACCGTAGCTGCAACGGCTATATTCCTTTGTACTAGCGGTCGACCGGCCGGTCGACGGGACTAGCCGTTTGAACAGTAACGGCTAGTTTCTGAGCAGTTTATTTTTGTCCTTTTCTCACTTAAGTGTGTTTAAGTGACATGTTTTGGTTTTAATACATTCTGATTAGCCTTAAAATGTTTTATCTTTAAACCCTAGCCCTCTCCTATAAATAGGGATGTTTAGGGAGAGTTTGCATACAAGAAAAATTCTCAAAAATTTCCAAAAGTTTAAGGCTTTCAAAAGACTTGGTTTCTTGGTTTTTGTGCTGAAATTCTCTCTAAATTTCTGAAGTGTTTTCAAGAGTTCTCTGATTTTATTTCTTTTCTCCTTGCACACAAGAGCTTCATTCCTACTCATTAATTCTCTAAGGACCTTTGTAAGGGAAGAGATTTTGCAAGAGAGAGTTGTGGTCTTTTGACTACTCAGAGATTGCTTGTACTTGAGATTGTGGAGTTGGGTACTCCGGTGTATTGTGACATCTTTGTGATAGTGGAAGTGGTTGGAATCCTTCTGGGGAAGGCGGAGAAGTAGAGCTGGGTGCTCGAACCTCGATAACAAATCTTGGTGTTTGCGTTTGGTTTACTTTTCCTTGTTCTTTCTCTACTTTCATTGCTATTACTACTTGCTCTTGATTGTCATTGCTATATTCACTTGCTTTGTGAGATTGTTGCTTCATATTTTTTAAATTGTGCATTGATTAGCATTATCACCTATTCACCCCCCCTCTAGGTGATTTTCAATTGGTATCAGAGCTTGGACTCTAGGTTTTGGCTTAACATCCATAGAGAGATCCTTAAAATTTACTAATCAACATTTGCATTCCATTTGTTATCACTAGTAAACATGGCCGATAACATCAAAACCCCTCCTAAATTTGATGGACTCAACTTCCCTATTTGGAAGGTTAGGATGACTATCTTTCGCAATCCTTAGGTAGCTTAGTGGCTAAATCTTTGACCAAACCCTATGTTGCACCCGATAGTGATGAGAGCACATGGACCGACTTCAACTTTAGAGAATATGAGGCTAACTCCAAGGCCCAAAATCCCTCTTAACCGCCTTGAATGATGATGACCATACACGGGTAATTCATTGCCAATCCGCCTATGAGATTTGGCAACACTTATTGGTCACACACGAAGGGACCTCACAAGTCAAGAGAGCTAAGATAGATCTCTTGAGGTCCCAATATGAGTCTTTTAAAATGTTTGATGATGAATCTATAGATTGTATGATTACTCGATTTACTAAAATCACCAATGGTCTTTCTTCTTTAGGTGATGATATTTCCAATGATCAAAAGGTGCGGAAAGTGATTCGGGCTCTTCCTACATCATGGGAGATCAAGGCCACCACCCTAAAAGAATTGAACGACAAGGATGAGATGGACCTCATTAGTCTCATTGGGAACCTAAAAACCCATGAGATGGAATAGAAAGCAAGAGAAGAGGCCGCTCCATTAAAGAAGAAATCCTTGGCCTTCAAGTCTTCATCCACTCTTGAAGACGATGAAGAAGATGAAGAAGAAGATGAGGAGCTATCACTACTTGTTCGCAATGTGAAGAGAATGTACCGGAGGAACAAGCTCAACTTCCGAAAGAAATTTGAAGGCAAAGAGGAGAGGAAAATCATATGCTACAATTGCCGAAAGCCCGGACACATCATGGCGGATTGCCTGGAGTTCAAGAAGAAGATGACCTCCTCCTTCAAGCCAAAGAAATCGGAAGAAAAGAAAGCGTACAAGGCAACTTGGGATTCGGAAAGCGAGTCCGAGGAAGAGGCGGATGTAGCGAATATGTGTTTCATGGCAAACACACCAAAGGAACCCCTCAACCTCTTGATGATGAAGATGATGAATTAAGTAAGGAAGTTCTTGCTCATGCTTTTGTTGAACTTTCCGAAACTTATGATAATAAGAAGATTGAATGTTATAAATTGCAAAAAGAAGTTGCATTTCTCAAAAATCAACTTGCTATGATTTTTAAAGAAAAGGATGATATTTCTTCTAATCTTGTTTCTATTCAAAATGAGTTTAATGCCTACAAGGTTTCTTGTAAAGGAAAATCTCCTATTGTTGATGAAAAAGAAATTTCTCTCTAAAAACTAAAATGGTTGATTTTGAAAAAGTTGAAAGATTGTGCCTTTAACACTAAGAAACTTGAGAAAAGTTTTCCAAAAAGCACACATCTCATGCTAAAAATTCACATACTCACACTACACATGCTAAATCTTTTCATGCTCACAACTCTCATGCTCACAAATCACACACTCACTATGCTTTAAATATGGTAGAGTATATAGATGCACATATTGTGGTAAGAATGGACATTTAGCTAAATTTTGCTATGACCAAGTTAATAGATCAAATAATCTTGTTTGGGTTAATGAAACTAACCCTCTAGGACCCAAGAAAATGTGGGTACCAAAATTAAGTCCTAAATTATTTGATGTAGGTACACACCAAGGCTCCAAGACGTAGGGAACGGTGGTACCTTGATAGTGGTTGTTCAAGACATATGACGTGGGATATCAATAACTTTACAACCCTATCAAGGTACGAGGAAGGTGGCTCCGTCACCTTCGGGGATGACTCCAAAGGCACTATCATCGGTATAGTAACATTCAATTGGTGCATCTCCCATTATAGAAAATGTTGTACTTGTTGATGGTTTGAAACATAATTTGCTTAGTATTAGTCAATTTTGTGACCGTGGACTTAAAGTTGTTTTTGATGATACTTCTTGCAAGATTTTTGATATTAAATCAAATGATTGTATTCTTACCGGTTTTCGTGATGATAATGTTTATATTATTGACATGCTTAATGTGGAATGTTTACTAAATGCTTAAATGCTTTTGATGAAATTCTTGGCTTTGGCATAGAAGATTAGGACATGCATCTTTTGACCATTTTTTAGGATTAATTCTAAGGATTTAGTGAAGGGTATACCTTACTTGAAGTTTGAGAAAGACCGCATTTGTGGTGCGTGCCAACTTGGGAAACAAACCAAGTCTTCCTTCAAACCAATCAAGGATATCATATCAACTAGGCCTTTAGAATTAATTCATATGGATCTTTTTGGACCTACTAAACTAAGAACTTAAATGGTAGTAGATTTGCATTTGTTTTAGTTGATGATTTTCCCGTTTCACTTGGGTTTTCTTCTTGGAACACAAAGATCAAACTTTTCTCATTTCAAAATTTTTCGAAAAAGGGTTGAAAAAGAAAAAGGTTTTCCGATTTTGAAAATAAGGAGTGATAGAGGTGGTGAGTTTGTTACCAACTCTTCATGACTTATTGTGATGAAAAGAGAATTAAGCATGAAATGTCTTGTCCTAGAACTCCACAACAAAATGGAGTTGTAGAAAGGAAAATAGAACACTTCAAGAGATGGCTAGGACAATGATAAGTGAGTATGACCTCCCTCATTATTTATGGGCCGAGGCCGTAAACACCGCATGCTATATATCAAATCGTATTTATTTATGTAAAAATTCTTCCAAAACATCTTTTGAAATGTATCATTCTAGAAAACCTAATGTTTCATATTTCAAAGTTTTTGGATGCAAGTGTTTTGTTTTGAACACTAAAGATAACTTGGGTAATTTTTGCTAAGACTTATGAAGCAATCTTTGTTGGATATTCTACAACTAGTAAAGCTTATAGAGTATTCAATAGATCTTCACTTACCATCGAAGAATTCATGCATGTTAAATTTGAAGAATCTAATGTGTTTGTTGAGAATGTTGTAGAGATTGAACCATTAGGTGAAGACATGGAGAGACTATCCTTGAAGGACTCACCCGCTCAAGATGATAAGTAAGAACCAATTGGTGACGGTCAAGAGGTAAAGAGGAAAGCTCTCAACCGCTTCCTAAAGCTTGGAGATATGCCACAAATCATCCCAAGGAGCTCATCTTAGGTGATGCATCTAAAGGGGTAACAACTCGCTCCAAACTCCATGACCTATGTGGTAATTTTGCTTTCATTTCTCATTTTGAACCCAAAAGCATCCTCGAAATCGAGGCGGACTCATATTGGTTGCTAGCCATGCAAGAGGAACTCAATCAATTTGAGCGCAACCAAGTTTGGCACCTTGTTCCTAGGCCCCACGATAGACCAATAATTGGTACTAAGTGGATCTTTAGAAACAAGAAGGATGAGTCCGGAAATGTGATTAGGAATAAGGCTAGGTTAGTGGCCCAAGGTTACACTCAAGTTGAGGGAATTGACTTTGAGGAGACCTTTGCATCCGTAGCACGGCTTGAAGCCATACGGATGACACTAGCTTTTGCATCTTTCAAAAATTTTAATCTTTTTCAAATGAATGTGAAAAGTGCATTTTTGAATGGTTTTATAAATGAAGAAGTTTATGTTGCTCAACCTCCCGGTTTTGTTGATCATGTTCATCCCGATTTTGTTTTTAAACTTGATAAAGCTTTGTATGGATTGAAACAAGCTCCAAGAGTTTGGTATGAAAGGCTTTCTAGTTTTCTCATTTCAAATAATTTTATTAAAGGCAAAGTAGATACAACACTGTTCACTAAGCATGTTGTTAATGATATTTTAATTGTGCAAATTTATGTTGATGATATAATTTTTGGTTCTACAATGAGCTTTTATGCAAGGATTTTGAAAAGGTTATGCAATGTGAATTTGAAATGTCTTCAATGGGTGAGCTTAATTTCTTTCTTGGACTCCAAATTAAGCAATTGCAAGATGGGAACTTCATATGTCAAGCCAAATACGCAAAGGAACTCGTAAAGAAGTTTGGACTTGAAGACTCAAAGGTTTGCAACACTCCCATGGCAACTACCACCAAGCTTGATAAGGATGACCAAGGTAAAAATGTTGATATTAAATTGTATAGAAGCATGATAGGTAGTCTTTTGTATTTGACGGCAAGTAGGCCGGATATCATGTTTAGTGTGTGTCTTTGTGCTAGATTTCAATCGTGTCCCAAAAAGTCCCATCTTATTGCAGTAAAACGCATTATTCGTTATATTATGGGAACGATTGGAATGGGTCTATGGTATCCGAAAACCGGAGATTTCTCAATGACGAGTTATTCGGATGCCGACTATGCGAGTTGTAGAGTAGATAGAAAGAGTACTAGTGGGACATGTCAATTTCTTGGTAATTGTCTTGTTTCATGGTCCTCTAGGAAACAAAATTCCGTAGCTCTCTCAACCGCCGAGGCGGAGTATGTTGCCGCGGGGGCTTGTTGTGCACAAGTCCTTTGGATGAAACATAATCTCCTTGATTATGATTTGCATTATAACCATATAAAAATATTTTGTGATAATACTAGTACTATACAAATGACAAAGAATGCAAATCAACATAGTAAGACCAAGCACATTGAGATTAGTTATCACTTTCTTAGAGATCATTTGAGAAAGGAGATATAGATATTGATTATGCTTCTATAGATATCACTTGCCGATATTTTCACTAAACCACTTGATTTTGCTAGATTTTCATTCATTTGTGGTGAACTTAATGTTTGTGTTATTGAATAAAATGTTTTCTTAACCCTTTTTGATGTATGACAAAACGGGGGAGAATGAGTTTATGTATGGAAATATGGGCTCATATGGTTTGGTTCCATATGAGTTTATATATGTTTTGAGATTTTGATGTGTTTTCATGAATTCTTATAATTTGTTTTAAGTGTTTTGCAAGTATTTTTGGTTTTTGGTTTCATGATGTTTACTTGCAAATTACAAATTACATGGTTTTTCTTTGTTTAATATAGCATAATTTGAGGGGGAGCTTTCTCCTCCCCTATACTTTTGTTTATAGCCTATTTGTATTGTCATCATCAAAAAGGGGGAGATTGTTGGCCCAAAAGGTTACACTCTCCATTGTTTAGAGTTTTGATGATAACAAAACAAATAAGTGCTATTTGGTACTAATTAGTTTGTTTAGATAAGTTTCAGGTTAGTACCATATTTGGAGGCCATTGCTTAGCTATTGCAAGAATTTCTAGGTTCATGAAGCAAAGAAGGCTTTTTGCACATCAAGGAAGGAACATAGAAGAGAAGGCTCTAGTAAGGCATCGCATGGCTCAAGACTTCAAGATTGCTCAAGATGATTAGATTTGTTTTTAATTTAGAATTTTGTTAAAGAATAGTGAATAGGTTTGAAGCTCTATCACACACGTTTTTGCGCACATCTTGTTTCCTAACATAAATAGTTTGTATACAATCTTCAACCTACAAACTTACTTTGATATACATAATCATGTGTTTTAAGTTTCGTGTTTTATCAAAACTATTTTGGTATTGGAATTTATGACAAAAACTTTGATATACACATGTTTCATGTTTATAGGATTATGCTTCAAAATGTTTAAATATCATGTTTTTGTATTTGGAAGAAGTTTTGGACAAAACGTATTTTCTAGTCAAAATCCAAGTTTTAGAAAATACAGTTTTTGATTTTTGGTAAAAATGATAAGAGACAAAAACGTTCATATTGATTGATATTTGAGCTAAACTTTTTACCACATGTTTATATATCAATACAAATGATAAAACTATTTTTGGTGATTTTTAGGAGTGTTAAAAGATTTTTCAAAATATTTTTAAAACTATTTTTCTGTCCTTTCCAGACTTCATCCAGTCGACTAAGTCTTCTGACAAGTCGACTTGGATAGAAGTCGGTCGACCGGGTCGGTCGGTCGACCGACGTGCACAAATCTGTGCACGTTTGGAAGTCTTTGGACGGTCGACCGTCCCGGTCGACCGGTCTGAGAGCAGAGCTCTCTGTTTGTTTCGGTCGACCGGGCCTGTCGACCGTAGCCTGCAACGGTCATTTTCTTTGTACTAGCGGTCGACCGGACCGGTCGACTGGACTAGCCGTTTGAACAGTAACGGCTAGTTTTCTGAGCAGATTTATTTTTGTCCTTTTCTCACTTAAGTGTGTTTAAGTGACATGTTTTGGTTTTAATACATTCTGATTAGCCTTAAAATGTTTTATCTTTAAACCTAGCCCTCTCCTATAAATAGGGGTGTTTAGGGAGAGTTTGGTTACAAGAAAAATTCTCAAAAATTTCCAAAAGTTTAAGGATTTCAAAAGACTTGGTTTCTTGGTTTTTGTGCTGAAATTCTCTCTCAATTTCTGAAGTGTTTTCAAGAGTTCTCTGATTTCATTTTCTTTACTCCTTGTACACAAGAGCTTCATTCCTACTCATTAATTCTCTAAGGACCTTTGTAAGGGAAGAGAATTTTGCAAGAGAGAGTTTGTGGTCTTTTGACTACTCAGGGATTGCTTGTACTTGAGATTGTGGAGTTGGGTACTCCGGTGTATTTGTGACATCTTTGTGATAGTGGAAGTGGTTGGAATCCTTCTGGGGAAGGCGGGAAGTAGAGCTGGGTGCTCGAACCTCGATAACAAATCTTGGTGTTTGCGTTTGGTTTACTTTTCCTTGTTCTTGCTCTACTTTCATTGCTATTACTACTTGCTCTTGATTGTCATTGCTATATTCACTTGCTTTGTGAGATTGTTGCTTCATAATTTTTAAATTGTGCATTGATTAGCATTATCACCTATTCACCCCCCTCTAGGTGATTTTCAATATTATAGTACAAACTGTACTCCTGATACACCTGTATTCCAGATATTCCTGACTTGTTCCTGCTCATTCTCAAAATCTGATAATTATTTAATAAAATATGAAATGAAACAACTAACATCGGGTCAGGAGAAACTTACAGCTATCAATATATGTTCATGTTTACAGTGGTATTAGGTATGTTGTGTAAGTAAACTTTCGGTCTGACCTGAGGGCCTCCTGGCGGCTGAGGGGAGTGCTGGCTCCCTCTTTCCTGGTACCATCTTGATAAAGGGTATTCTATAAGACCCTCCTGATCGGCTTGCAGTAGGTTCTGTTCACTAGCAACGGAATATCTTGGGCCGTGGTCCCGGTATGCACGGGACCCACTGTAAATATTGTTCGTTGATACTCCCGTTGGTTTCCAATAACCACCTTGCTTTACTCAGATGTGGATATATGTGTGTTGGCACGCTAGTTCACATATCTAGACATCTGGATAAGACGAGTAATAATAATAATAAAAGAAGCTAACTTTATATTGTTGTATGCTTTGAAGAGTTTGCTTCCATCGGGTTTCACTTTGGATTTCCGATTTTATGATCGTTTCTATATTATAGCTGCTTACATCCTGCTTTACCACTTGTGCTCTATTTCACTAGTCTCCTTCTCTTATCATATCATACCATGAGTATTCCCTACTTGATATCGCTTGTTATATATATATTATCTTGTTTTGTATGCTTATGGTCACGACTCGGTTTTCAATGCATATTTATGATTCGGATTTATCGATACATGTATGCGTATCTTCGCTCGCCGCCACTTGGCATTCACATCACCACTCGTTAGGGAGTTTTGACTCTCCTAGATCCTCATGTTCAGGTCCTGGAGCTTGGAGCGTGTAGATTCTCCTAGTTGCTAACCTGAGAAGTGCAGCGGTAGCGTGGATCTCCAGCAGACCGTCTGAAACCCTATCCTTCCAGGCCCCCTGCGCGTCTCTCGAGTTTCCTTCTGAAAACTCATGAGCGCCATTTGTATTGTTCATACTTGTACATCTCTTTGTATTCTCACATTTGCGCCTATCGATGATGTAATATTCTTGTAATATTTGTCACATCTGGTGATAACTTATAATTGCACTCATATGTTGGAATGTATAATGCACCAAGTGCTTTCGTACTCTGATTCTTACTTATATTGATTCTTAGTGTATATACGTCACAGTAGCGTCTCCGTACCCGCGGGATCGGGGCATTATAGGATGGTATCAGAGCCTAGGCTCTAACATCCCCAGTACGTCCAGATGGCAAATTAATGGTAAAGAAATTTGCAACTGGAATGCATGAGTCCTGTTATACAGTCCAACTACAAGTACAGAGTTATCTATTCTTTCTTGATTATCCTTCCTTAGTTCCTAATCCCTTCATCTTTCCACTGTTTGATTTTTCGTAGCCTTTATACTGACTTAAGATATGTATAGACTAGAGGTGTAGCAGCGGAGTACTGGATGTAAATCACCTAGAGGGGGGGTGAATAGGTGATAATGCTAATCTAGAAACTAAATGCGCTAAATGCGGAAGCTTAAAACAAATTTGCACAAACACTTAATACAACACACAAGTGTAGCCGAATTCCCCGTGAAGGGCTCTGGACTAACTCCTCTTGATTCCCCTAGATATGGGTTAAGGTGCTATGTGAAGATCTTGTGGTTAAGTATAAGTGAGGCACACACAAACAACCAAGCAAATAAGATGAATAGGCAATATGAATAAATGCAAGGCACAACACAAGCAAATATGATATGATGCTAAGAATGATGCTTTGCACAATATAAAGAGAGAGAGGGTTAGAGAGACAATGGATCAAACGCTAACAACAAGATATGTTTCGAGGTTCGAGCCCCTAGCTCTACATCCCCGCCTTCACCGAGAAGGATTTCAATCCACTATCTCCCACCGAGGGAACCTCCACCGAGGAGGATTTGTTACAACAATAGGAGTACCAAACTCCTCTCTCAAACACCGCCTCACAACCGAGGGTAGGCCCGTAGCCAAACAAAAACCAATCACCTCTACCGAAGAGGGATATACAAACCAACTCCACCTCTCACTAGAGGGAGCAAACCACAATCATCAACCTCTACCAAAGAGGGAGCAAACCAATCACCCGATCAACCTCTACCAAAGAGGGATACAACAAGAGTAAGGGTGTTTAAAACTTGGAGGCTACAACAACCTCAAACAAACTCTTTTCCACAAAACAAATGATCCTAATAGATTAGGATAGAGGATAGCTTAAGTGTGGAAAAACAAAGTGTTTTGATCAAAGAAATACTCTTGGGAAAATACCAAATAGATATGGAAACTTTAGATCAAAAACAAACTTCCCAAAAACCTAATTTCTTGAAATAAAACAAAACACTTTAAAAACAAATAGATGAATCTTTGGCACTAAGCTCTTTTGAAAACTTCTTTTAAACACAAAAAATAGAGAGAAATTTTAGCTCATCAAAACTTGGTTAAAACCATGAAGAGATGGGGTATTTATAGCCCCAAAAGAAAACTAGCCGTTAGGCTGATCTGGCAGCCTGACAGGCTAGCGGTCGGCTGGCGGGCCGACCGCCAACGGTCAGAAAAGTGACCGTTGGGGCAACCCGGTCGACCGCACGGCCGACCGCCCAGATACAGAGAGCAGACTCTCTGATCCGGTCGGCCGCTCAGCCGACCACCCAGATACAGAGAGCAAAGCTCTCAGGTCCGGTCGGCGCGCCGGCCGACCGTCCTGAGACTGCCAAACGTGCACAAGCCTGTACACGTCAGTCGACCGCAAGGGTCGACCGGCCTTTGGTGCGGTCGACCCGTGCGGTCGACCGACCTGGCCTGTCAGCCACAGTCCTGGGTCAGAAAACTGTGTTAAAAATATTTCAGAATTCTTTTATCTCTTGTAAAAATACCCAAAAATAGTTTTATCATTTTGCATTGATATATAAACATGTGATAAATATTTTAACTCAAATATCAAGCATATGAAACTATTTTTGTGTCTTATCATTTTTATCAAAAATCAAAACTTGTATTTTATCAAACTTGACTTTTTCAACACATGAATAGGATAGTCAAAATAAGTTTGTATAAGAAGTTTAAGCATGCATGTATAGAAAGAATATATCTACTATACATATAAACCATTTAAACTTGTTTTGATCAACTATTCATGAAAACACATATCAGTTAAACTAAAAAACCGAAAAACCATAAAACGTGTGTGTTGTGCACTTGAGCATATCAACTATTCTAAGCTTTACACATGGATTTAAAACACACAAAATAAACTAGGATACCTAAGTCTTCTTGATGATCTTCCATCTTCAAGTCGACTCGATCCCAAACGTGATCCACCGAGTGCAAAGGTAAGATCTTGATGCTCGGGCACTGGAATCACCAAGTGAAAGCTTCCAAACTCCTCTTTTGAAGCAATCACCAACTAATATCTTGCTTAATGATCTGAAATTAAAATCACAAGATTATTAGTAAACATAACTACATGAGTTAATCATCATCAAACTAGAGAGGAAGGCCTCCGGCCAACAATCTCCCCCTTTTTGATGATGACAAACTCATGGAGTTATATATGCATGGATTAAAGTTCTTCAAAGAAGCTCCCCCTTAACTCATGCATAAACAAATAAACATATAAATATACAATGAAGGCTCTTAAACATGAATGCATAGATATGCATAAACAATAAAAGGTTCTAGATACCAATGAAATGTTCAAAAACAAAACATGCTCTAGATACCAATTAAAATTAAACTAAACTAAATTAAACTTAATATATGCAAAAACATAAATATGCATATTAAACTAAAATCTTTCTCCCCTTTTTGTCAATCATCAACAAAGGGGTAAAAGCCAAAACAAAACACAATCTTCTCCCCCTTTTTAATACAAAGAAACAATCATCAATAAGGGGTAAAAGAAAAACCAAATCAATAAATTTTTCTCCCCTTTTTGTTCGAAACAATGAATCAACAAAAGGGTTAATAAAGAAATGTTCTCCCTTTTGTCTAAAACAAAAACAAAACCAAATAGGGGTGACAATCAATTAAGGTATCAATTGAAAATATGTCAAAGTAGCATTTTGATACCAATTGAAAGTAAACATAGATCGATAAAATAAATGGTATATGCTATATACATTCATGAAGAGGAAGATGTGAAGCTTCCCTACATAGATACATTACATGAAGGAGGGATGACAAGCCCTAATTCACATAACGTACACTATGCAATGAATAAGAGAGAGAGTGAATGCTCCCCCTACACACGTGTACCACATAAAGAAGATGATTGTCAAGCTTAAAACATATCACAGAATCTCAATATGAAGAAGAGATGTTAAGCTCTCCTAAGCATCATCATATAAAATAAATCAAACTTTTTGAATCAAAACTTTATACCAATCTTTATAATCACAATTTTAAAACATTCAAACAAACATTCAAAAAACATCATTGAATCAAATATCAAATTTAAATTTTATTGATATCAATCAAAAAAATTTCTGTTCATAGGATAAGCAAGGGAGTGGAAATACAATACCATTGAAAATATGAAAATCGAATCTTTCCCCTTTATGAAATAGCAACAAAACACATGCATAGGCTTGAAATAAGATACCAATAGCAAAGCAATTTAAAAACTAATCAATTGAAACAAAAATTCAAAACTTAAGCACAAAACAACATACATATATGTATGATAGATACCAATTGAAATGATGATATTCTTTGAATGAAAGCATACATACATACAAACATATATGAGAGTATACAAGAAAGGACAAAATTGATACTAATTGAAAGAGTCCAATGATACAATTGGAAAAACAATAATGATCAAGTGATACATCATATAACTACCCAACACATGTTCAGTTAAAATATTTCAATATTAAAGCATACTAAAGCATAGCATGATCCCATCCACCACTCCATCCAACCATCATGGATAGAGGTTTTCAAAAAATAGATTTGAAAAATAAGTATGTTTGAAAACTCTACCAAAATGAAGAATACGAACTAGTTAAATGGAAAAACTTAGTAAACTAGTACGAAATCCTTCAAGCAAGGAATAAAACAAAATTATTTTCATGAAACATGAACATCACATGATAATCAACACACTCTAAGCCAATTAAGCATAAATATGACTCATGAAAACAAAACAATGAGTAAACAATAAATGTGAGTGTACAAATAAGATGTGAAGATTATAATCATGAAAGATGGACAATAAGCTCAATATTCCTTGAAACATGAAAATATGAAAATCATCAAAACTATTAATCTTCAAGGTATATGTATGTCTTATCCAAACTAAAGTATACATACATATCCAAACACAACGAGTCCACAAAGATATATGCATGAAGGCACGTGGCTCAAAAGGATGTATATGTATAAAACTAAATAATTTGGATAAAATGGACATATACATGAAGTTAAACATAAGCACATGGAAACATGAAAAATTAAATTTCCATTAAAACAAATTTCATTTCAAGGTATATGTATGATTTCAACACAAAAGTATACATACATATCCCTAAACACAATTGAGTCCATGTGTATAGATTTGTATGAAAGGCAAATGACTCAAGTGGTATACATGTATATCTTAAAGTTTGGCAAAATAGACATATACATGAAATGAAAAACACATGATCATAAAACACAAATCAAAATGTTAATACAAGTTTAAATGTTTGAATCATCAAACTAGACTATACTAGCACATCTAATGGGAACAAATAAGCATTCAAGCACAAACATATATAGATTTATTTGTGGCCCACTATATGTACAAGTATATATCCTAGTCTATAATCTTAAAAAAACATTTAACATAATTCAAATCATCATCAAAATCAAACAAGATAAAAATCAATATGATAAACATAAAACAATGATTATTATGTAAATTCACATGTTATAAACTATGATAAACTATGATATATGCTAGAAAACAATGGTGAGACACAAAATAAGGGTCCATATAAACATGGGTGTCTCAAATACTATACATGTATGTCAAGAGTCTAATAATCATGGCATTGACATAATAATCTATAAACAATAAAACATACTATAAACAATGAATATGAAAGCATGTAAACAATAATAAGAAGTTAGGAATCGTTACCAAACCTAGAAGGCAACTTTCCTTGTCTCCAAAACATGGTGGTCATCTCCACCAAACCTTCCTTGAAAGTGATGCATCCAATTGATTTCCATGAAGCTCGGAACGCATCCACTCCAAGGTACCGCTACTCTCACGTCATGTGAGAGCCCACACCTACATCAAATATTTTAGGGGTGGTCTTTGTACCCATTTTCTTTGGGTCCATAGGGGTTAGTATATCTCTCTAACGTAACGTAAAAAGATTATTTGCTAAATTTTCAATATGTAAACAATCATAGCAAAATCTAGCAAGGTGGCCTTTTCGACCAAAATGTGTACACGTGTACACATGGGCATACATGTGATGGTGGTGACCGTGGGAAGCCTGTGTATGCCGTGATGGGTGTGCATGCAAAGATGGAACTTGTTCTTACAAAACAAAGTTTCCAAACGTGTATAGCTCTTGGCACATTGGCTCAAGGTGGAGCCCAAACAATCCACTCTCTTCTTCAATAAACAAAAATCATCGTTAATCCTAAAAGAAGAGGTGCATGCAATAGGTAGACTAGATGAAGAAGGTACACTAGCATGGCAAACATGAGAATCAATTTTATTTTTAAAACTTCATTTTTCTCTAAACAAACATTTAAATCATTAGAAATAGAAATTATTTTGTTTTTCAAAGCAACATTCTCTTTTAAAACAAAATCAATTTTTGAAGACATGTTTTCATTTTTCATTAAAATAACATGGCAATCATTTTTAGATTTTAAAAAATTATTTTCTTTTAGGGCAAGGTCTAGTTGACTTTCAATGAATCCCTTTCATTAGAAATCTCCACCTTCTCTTGCAAAACCATATTAAGTCTAGAAAACAAATCTTTATATCATTGTTAAGGCCTAGACTTTTCTTTTTCAAAATTTTATATTTTTCAATTAGTTTTTCACAAACAATAGATAGTTCTTCATTTAAAGCATGGGCATCAACATAATCATTTGAAGAACTAGCATCATCAAAACTATCTAGTTGAGTTTCCGATTGTATCTCAAGGGAGTCATTCCCTGGATCATATAGCATTGTGAATCGGATTCTCCACTAGTCTCCTCCGGTTGATATGGCATTTGAAGCTTGGAGGTGGTGGTTGTTGTCAACTTGTTCCACACTGTAAAGGCGGAATCAAGGTTAGAAATATGCATAAGATATTCTTTAGGTAGCGTGCTTCTAATGGCCTCAAGGGCTTGTGCATTGGCCCCTATATGCTTGCTATCACTAAGGTAGGATTCCTTGGTAATGGCAAGGTGAACCTTATGTCCTAGGGTTTGTAAATAAACGGACATCCTAATCTTCCAAACAAGAATGTTGGAAGGGTCAAACATAGGTGGGGTCATGAAGTCCATGGATGTAAAACTATATGTGTGCAAACATGCAAAAATGCAATTGAAGATTAGCAAACAAAGGATTTCACTCCTAGGATGTTAAGCCTAAGTATCAGGAGCGTAGGCTCTGATACCAATTGTAAATCACCTAGAGGGGGGGTGAATAGGTGATAATGCTAATCTAGAAACTAAATGCGCTAAATGCGGAAGCTTAAAATAAATTTGCACAAACACTTAATACAACACACAAGTGTAGCCGAATTTCCCGTGAAGGGCTCTGGACTAACTCCTCTTGATTCCCTAGATATGGGTTGAGGTGCTATGTGAAGCTCTTGTGGTTAAGTATAAGTGAGGCACACACAAACAACCAAGCAAATAAGATGAATAGGCAATATGAATAAATGCAAGGCACAACACAAGCAAATATGATATGATGCTAAGAATGATGCTTTGCACAATATAAAGAGAGAGAGGGTTAGAGAGACAATGGATCAAACGCTAACAACAAGATATGTTTCGAGATTCGAGCCCTGGCTCTACATCCCGCCTTCACCGAGAAGGATTTCCAATCCACTATCTCCCACCGAGGGAACCTCCACCGAGGAGGATTTGTTACAACAATAGGAGTACCGAACTCCTCTCTCAAACACCGCCTCACAACCGAGGGGTAGGCCCGTAGCCAAACAACAACCAATCACCTCTACCGAAGAGGGATATACAAACCAACTCCACCTCTCACTAGAGGGAGCAAACCACAAGCCTCAACCTCTACCAAAGAGGGAGCAAACCAATCACCCGATCAACCTCTACCAAAGAGGGATACAACAAGAGTAAGGGTGTTTATAACTTGGAGGCTACAACAACCTCAAACAAACTCTTTTCCACAAAACAAATGATCCTAATAGATTAGGATAGAGGGTAGCTCAAGTGTGAAAAAACAAAGTGTTTTTATCAAAGAAATACTCTTGGGAAAATACCAAATAGATATGGAAATTTTAGATCAAAAACAAACTTCCCAAGAACCTAATTTCTTTGAAATAAAACAAAACACTTTAAAAACAAATAGATGAATCTTTTGGCACTAAACTCTTTTGAAAACTTCTTTTAAACACCAAGAATAGAGAGAAATTTTATCTCATCAAAACTTGGTTAAAACCATGAAGAGATGGGGTATTTGTAGCCTCAAAAGAAAACTAGCCGTTAGGCTGATCTGGCAGCCTGACAGGCCTAGCGGTCGGCCGGCCGGCCGACCGCCAACGGTCAGAAAAGTGACCATTGGGGCAACCCGGTCGACCGCACGGCCGATCGCCCAGATACAGAGAGCAGACTCTCTGATCCGGTCGGCCGCTCTGCCGACCGCCCAGATACAGAGAGCAAAACTCTCTGGTCCGGTCGGCCGCCCGGCGACCGTCCCTGAGACTGCCAAACGTGCACAAGCCTGTACACGTCAGTCGACCGCAAGGGTCGACCGGCCTTTGGTGCGGTCGACCCGTGCGGTCGACCGACCTGGCCTGTCAGCCACAGTCCTGGGTCAGAAAACTGTGTTAAAAATATTTCAGAAATTCTTTTATCTCTTGTAAAAATACCCAAAGATAGTTTTTATTTTGCATTGATATATAAACATATGATAAATATTTTAACTCAAATATCAAGCATATGAAACTATTTTTGTGTCTTATCATTTTTATCAAAAACCAAAACTTGTATTTTGTCAAACTTGACTTTTTCAACACATGAATAGGATAGTCAAAATAAGTTTGTATAAGAAGTTTAAGCATGCATGTATAGAAAGAATATATCTACTATACATATAAACCATTTAAACTTGTTTTGATCAAACTATTCATGAAAACACATATCGGTTAAACTAAAAAACCGAAAAACCATAAAACGTGTGTGTGTTGTGCACTTGAGCATATCAACTATTCTAAGCTTTACACATGGATCTAAAACACACAAACTAAATTAGGATACCTAAGTTTTCTTGATGATCTTCCATCTTCAAGTCGACTCGATCCCAAACGTGATCCACCGAGTGCAAAGGTAAGATCTTGATGCTCGGGCACTGGAATCACCAAGTGAAAGCTTCCAAACTCCTCTTTTTGAAGCAATCACCAACTAATATCTTGCTTAATGATTTGAAACTAAAATCACAGATTATTAGTAAACATAACTACATGAGTTAATCATCATCAAAACTAGAAAGGAAGGCCTCCGGGCCAACACTGGAGTGTTCTATCTTTTCGACAACCTCTATGAAGTTTGGGAGTTAGAGAGTTCGGGTATTCTCAGAATGGATCTGCAATCGGGTTATCTTTCAGAAGTCAGTAGTCGGTATTCTTTAAGGGTATCTATATTCTTGGCTATATCTTTCAGAGTGATCGACGCTAGGCCTTCGGAATTCTTAATTATCGGTCTTCTTTATTATGCTCAGTATTATCAGGGTTTTCTCTATCTTCGGTATTCTGGCTCATTCTCAGAATGAAACTAAGTATGCAGTACAATGGGAATTCTATTGCAAGACGGTGTATCAGGTCAGTATTATTCGACATCGTTCGAAGATTTATACAGCCGGAAGTGCAGAAGATGTCTATATTCTGATTATTGTTCAGTCAACTTGAGAGCCCTACCTACAGTGATTCATATCTGGATTGGTATAATTCCCGTCCCTGTCCTCTTTGTGTTCATTTTACCCCTTATCAAAATTGCTAAGACGTAATTTTTGTAAGGTGGATGGAATGTAACACCCCGCTTCCAGAATACGTACTTAGTTGCATATTCAGATTTTATGATCATATTTTTTGATTTACTTCCTATATTTATTTTATATTATGAATATTTATATGATCGTTTTGCCTTGGATCCGAATTCGTGGACTCGGAGTGAGCCCTAGTCTGAACCGGGTACTCGATCCTAGGGTATTACTTGATTTGGTTTCTGATATTCAGATTTGACCGATTTTAGTTTCAAACATCGTTTTCTAATATTTTATATTTTCTATGATTTTTTGAAATTTTCTGAATTAAATTGAAAATCTTCAAAATCGGTGTCGACCAGTACCGCTGACCGATTCTCAGATTTTTAATTTACAAACAGAGTTGAATTTCTAGAAATATCTTTTCACATTTTTTCTTAAAATCATATTTTCTATCTAAATACTTTTTCTGAGGATTTCTGAATTAATTAAAATTCCACCGGATTTGGCGTCGGCCAGTATCGCTGGTTGATTTCAGGATTTTTAGTTTATAATTAGAATTAAACTTCTGAATTCTTCTTTCACATTTCTTCTTAGAATCATATTTTCTTTTTTAATATATTTTAGAGATTTCTCAGAATTTAACAAAATCTGGCCGACCCGGTGTAGAGCGGTATTGACAGTTGACTTTAGGATTTTAATTTAAAAACGAGATTTTATTTCTGAAAACCAATTTGTATTATTTCTCAAGATGATGTTTTCTACCTCTAGGGATTTTTGGGGATTTTTCTGGAACAGTCGATATTTTCCAACCTTATTATATATTATTTTTGGAATCTTTCCTTTCTTTCTTTCTTTCTTTCTCTTCCTTTTCCTTTCTTTACCCCCATCACTTCACCGCTGACTCACACCCCTCCACATGGGTCCGGTCCCATCACCCCCTCTCCCAATCCATCCTTCTTCCCTCTTTTCTTTTTCTTTTTCTTTTCTTTTCGTTTTTCCTTAACTCTTTCTTCCTTCTCTTCTTCTCCCTTCTCTTCTTCTTCTCCAATTGTTGGCCGACGCCCAAACGGGCCCAACTCTGACGTCTCTGGCCACCAACCCCAATGAAGACCCCCAATTTCGGCCATCTCCCCCCCCCATCTCCTCCCTCTCCACCATCTCCAAAATCAACATCAAAACCACCATCTCCACCTCCTCCTCCTCCTCCATCTTCTTCTTCTTCTTCTTCTTCTTCAAATTAACCACCATCTTCTTCATTCCAACTCTAACCCCACAACACCATACTCCTCCTTCTCCTCCTATCTCCTTCAATTTCTCCACCACCACCTCAAGTCACCACCAAAATCACCATATCCACCACCACCACAATTCTTCTCCATTGCCATATCCAAACCCCCCTCTTAGATTTTCCCTCTCCTACTTCTCCTTGGGGTGGCTGGCGGTGCCCCCTGGTCTGCGCCGGCCTGTGCCAGCCACTGAGGGTCGGCATGGCCTCCTTAGTGCCCCTCTCTGCCCTATGGCCGCGTTGCCGCGGCCAGAGTTTGGCCAGGCCAGGGCAACAGGCCCTGGTCGTGGCCTTGTTGGAGGGAAGGCGCAACCCCTTCCTATCTTTGGGGGCCGTGCCCGGCCAGGGGGCTGGAAGCCCCCGTGCTTGAGCAGGGGGCTGCCCCCTGTTTTCTCTCTCACTCTACCTGCCCCTCCTCTCTCTCTCTCTCATCTCTCTCTCTTTCATCTCTTTCTCTCTCTAGATATCCCCTCTTTACCTCTCTCTAGGCTTTCTCTCTTTAGATCTCCCCCTTTCTCTCTCTATATTTTCTCTCTCTAAAAATCTCTCTTTCTCTCTCTAAGTTTTTCTCTCTAAACTTTGTCTCTTTTCCCTATCCTCTTCTCTTTCTTTGTCTAAATATATATATTTAATTATATTTGGCGCGTGCGCTAGTTCTGGGGATTTAGGAGTTTTTGACATTTCTAAAGATTAGACGAGTGTCCTTGCCTCCTTTTGGTGTCCCCGCTTCGTCGGGTCGATGTGTATTTTATTTCGTATTTAAATATTTTGGATTACGCGGTGCACCTGTATTTGTATGTGGCCAAGTGCTCGTGATTGTACCTGTATATACCTATGACGAATGCTTGTGTTAGGGTAGTTTCCTTCTTGCATATATACCATGCCTGTGATGTATTTTTTCTGCTTATTACCATGCATGGCCGACCCATCGTGGTCGTTAGCCTCCAGGCTTCCTACTTGGCCTCTGGGCCCTTTCAGCTTTCGGGCTTTCTACTCAGCCTCCGGGCCCTATCAGCCTCTGAGCTTCTTCACTCCACAGTAGTGTAGATATTATCATGCTTATATGTATGCTGGGTGTGTACTAACATCTCTTGCAGGTACTCTCATACCAACTCTGGGTTTCTGTGCACTCCAAGGCTGGCTACCCAATGGTTCTGGGCCTGTACCCTTATGGGTTTCATGGTAGCTACCGAGCGTGCGCTTAGACCCGAGCGTACTTTAGCCTCCGGGCTCTCTTGCCAACTATCTCGAAAGAGAAATGCACTCAGACTGTCAGGTCTTTCATCTCCGCCTGGTAGGCATGCTTAGCGCTCAGCACTTTACCAATAGATTCGTCTAGGCGGGATGCTGCCAGATTTTCTACTGTACTTTAAGCTGAGTCGTCCTGGTAACCTCGCCAGGCGCTCTATGTTAAACATTGTTTGCTGTCCTACCTCCAGCTTGCTTAGCTCCGATTGGATGTCGCTTGCTCGCTAATTACCTGCTTGCCAGTCTATTAATTATTCTATTAATGGTTATGAAGACTTTAAAATTAATATTATATAATATTTTTTCTGAACTGTATGATTTTTCGGTATTCGTACCGATCTTGATTATCAATATTGTTTCCTGTATCACTTGACAACTGATGTGTCACCACCTGACACCCGACATGCTACTACTTGACAATTGCTCCTTGTTATGACATGACTTGTCACCTGCGCAATATCACCGTCCTGTCATACTATCACTTGACACCTAACATGATATATTTGACTCTTATAATTATCACATAACGGGAATGATGACCTGACATCTTGCTTACATCTTGATATATTATAGTACAAACTGTACTCTTGATATACCTGTATTCCTGATATTCCTGACTTGTTCCTGCTCATTCTCAAAATCTGATAATTATTTAAAAACTATAAAATAAGACAACTTACATTGGGTCCGGGGAAACTTACGGCTATCAATATATGTTCATGTTACAGTGGTATTAGGTATGTTATGCAACTAAAACTTTCGGTCTGACCTGAGAGCCTCCAAGCGACTGAGGGGAGTGCTGGCTCCTCCCTTCCTGGTACCATCTTGATAAAGAGCATTCTATAAGACCCTTTTGATCGCCTTGCGGTAGGTTCCGTTCTCCAACAATGGAACATCCTGGGCCGTGGTCCTGGGAATGCACGGGATCCATTGTAAACATTGTTCGTTAATACCCCTGTTGGTTTCCAATAACAACCTTACTTTACTCAGATGTGGATATATGCGTGTTGGGACGCTAGTTCACATATCTAGACATCTGGGTAAGATGAGTAATAATAACAATAAAAGATGCCAACTTTATATTGTTGTATGCTTTGCCGAGTTTGCTTCCATCGGTTTCACTTTTGATTTACAATTTATGATCGTTTCTATATTATACCTGCTTATATTCTATTTTACCACTTGTGTTCTATTTCACCAGTCTCCTTCTCTTATCATATCATACCATGAGTATTCCTTACTTGATATCGCTTGCTATATATACATCTACCTTCTTCTGTATCCTTGTGCTCATGACACAGTTTTCAATACATGTTTATGATTCGGATTTATCGATATACATATGTGTATCTTCGCACGCCACTTGGCATTCACATCACCACTTGCTAGGGAATTCTGACTCTCCTGGATCCTCGTGTTCAAGTCCTGGAGCTTGGAGCGTGTGGAGTCTCCCAGTTGCTGACCTGAGAAGTGCAGCGTAGCGTGGATCTTCAGCAAACCGTCTGAGGCCCTATCCTTCCAGGCCCCCCTGCGTGTCTCTCGAGTTTTCCTTCTATAAACTCGTGAGCGCCATTTGTATTGTTCATACTTGTACATCTCTTTGTATTCTCGGATTTACGCCTATTGGTGATGTAATATTCTTGTAATATTTGTCACATCTGGTGACAACTTTTTAATTGTACTCATATGTTGGAATGTATAACATGCTTCTGTACTCTGATTCTTGCCTGTACTGATGCTTAGCATATATACGTCGCAGTAACGTCTTTGTACCCGCGAGATCAGGGCGTTACAGAAATCAAACGATACCTCACGCAACCACCGTCCTTGTAGCTCCAGTTTCAGGAAAACCTTTCCTAATATATGTTCGAGCGATGGATCATTCCTTGGAAGCTTTGTTAGCCCAGAATAATGAGCAGGGACACGAGCAGGCAATCTACTATTTGAGTAGAACTATGATTGGAGCCGAACATCAGTACAACCCGACCGAAAAAGAATGTTTGGCGTTGGTGTTCGCTGTCCAAAAAATGCGACATTACCTGGTGGGTCAAGCCATACGCATCGTATCAAAAGTCAATCCTTTAAGGTTGCTTATGACAAAGCCATCGTCACTAAATGGTCCACTGGCAAAATGGGCCATATTTCTCTCCCAATATGAGATGCAATTTGTACCACAAAAGGCCATGAAGGGACAGGTGGTGACAGATTTCCTGGCTGAGCATCCAGATCCGAGAGCAACCAAACTTTACGAGGATCTCCTAGACGAGGTCGCTGAAGTTTGTCTGACTCAGATGTCTTTCGAAGGACAGATGTGGCAACTCTTCTTCAACGGTGCATCAAGAATGGTCCACGAGGGAATATCATAGTAGGAGTGGGGGTAGTCCTTATCTCCCTACAGAACTACATAATCCCTCATGCATTCTCATTAACTGAGCCATGTTCCAATAATGTAGCGGAATACAATGCTCTGTTGATCGGAATGCAAATCTACAATGAGATTGGCGTTAAAAATCTCGAAGCATACGGTGACTCTAAGCTCATCGTTAACTAAGTTCACAGAGAATATGAAGTCAGACACGAAGATTTAGTACCCTATTACAACGCAACTATCTACATGACCGAGAGGTTCAGAAACTTTTACATCGCCCATGTGCCTCGCCAGCAAAATGCTTATGCAGATGCACTAGCATCTCTTGCACCTCATTGGCTCTTCCAGCTGGAGTAGTAGAGAAAATACTTGTCTACAGCCATGACTTGCATTGTCAAAGGTTCGCTTTGGAAGACCACCAAAAGCCGACAGGAGACCGTCAAGTCAAAGAAGCTCTAGGACTTCAACAGGTCTAGAGCTCAGGGATTGGCGATTCTCGTACATCGACTATGCATTGTACGACATCCTTCTTGATGATCACAAAGAGGCGGCTGCTATTAGAAAGAAAGCCCCTAAATTCTACTATAATGTGATCACGTGAACACTGTATCGCCGATCGCATGATGGGATCCTCCTCTGCTGCCTGTCACAGAAGGAGGCACAGGAAGTACTTAAAGAAGCGCATGATGACATGTGGAGCTCATCAGCTTGGCCCGAAATTAGGGATAGACACCGTAGAGTGGGATATTACTGGCCCAAGATGATCCCCGATGTCAACGCTTACGCCAAACGATGTTATGCCTGTCAGGTCCATGGTAATTTCATCCACCAAGCACCAGGACATCTTCGCTCTACAACTTCAACCTGGCTATTTTAGATGTGGGGAATGGATGTGGTTGGGCCTATCAGCTCATCTTCATTCAAAAGACATCGGTTCATTTTAGCTATAATCTATTACTTCTCTAAATGGGCTGAAGCTATTCCCTTGAGAGAGGTAAAAGTATCTGATGTCATCAAATTCATTAAACATCACGTCATTTACCGCTTTGGTAATTGCTAAAATGAAAGAACAATCAAAGAGTTTAACAATTTATCGTGTACTTGTGGCTAACGGGTCGTGTCCACGAGGAGGAATGCGATGGAAGCTTTTCGGTGAATCGTTTAAAAACAAGGAATTGTGTTCGTTTTTAATGGAAAAGAGAATGGAAAGAAAGAGATGATTAAAAGAGAAATTGCAACTTTAGAAAAGGCTTTGGAGAAGGTGATTTAAAAACTTGAAAATTGTTTTGTTGATTATAGAAAGGAAGAAAAATCTGGGCTCACTATCTCACTACTCGATTGTTCATTCTTCTATTGAAATCCTAAGTGCCTCAAATTGATCATAGGCAAAACTTAAAGTTGATTTTTAGAAGTTTGAAGTAAAGCACATACGATGGTTAGAAGAGTTCAATCTTTTTCTTTGAAAATTGTTTAGAATCGAATATAAATCATCAAGCGCGAAGAAGCAAGAATGAAGAAAAAACAGTTCAAGAAACGTTTATGAAAGAAGTGAGAGTTTAACAATCCAAACCCATCCTCATGTGCCTTCAAGAGCGCTTTTAAGAAGAAAGGCTTTAAGTAAGGCATGCAAATGATTCATTGGGTCTTTTTCTTTAAAATTAGAAGAGAAGGAGAACTAGAGAAAGTTACAATAGTGAGCCCAAAAAAACCATTTTAGTTACTCATGGAAAACGAAGAAGAAAGCAAATAAATAATGCTAGCCATACCGTAATACGAGTGGAAGAAAAAGCAGCTTAATTCTTGTATTGATGTCACTTCAATCTTCAAGTACAAGCACTCAATTCCTCTCTCTCACAAGTATTGATACTGGATTACAAATAAAAAACAAGAATACAACTTTTGTGCTAGCTGACAAAGAACCTAAATCCTTAGAAAATAAATACAAATTCTAATCTAGTCTTCGCTCTCTTTTACTTTGCTGAAACTAGTATTTATAGGGAAAAACCAAAATGGGGGAATCTCGGGAAGATTGAGGGAGAAAACGCTCCCCCAACTGACTCCACTTGGCCGCGGAAACACGGCTAGGACCGCGTTTTCGCGGCCCTGGTGTGGTGATTGAAGCTAAACTTGCACATAAAAATAAAGAATTTTAGATTTAGAATGAAGATGTGCAAGTGCTCAATTATTACCGCTATAGCAAGTGGCTATGCGGGTCGTGATCCACAAGGAGGGTTTTGCGATAGAAGCGTTTACGTTCTTTATTGAAATCGTTATGAACACAAAAGCGAAAGTTCTTCTCTGTTTTAAAGAAATAAAAATGAAAGAGTTATGTTAAAGTTAGAAGAAAATGAGAGATGAAGAAGGTGGAAAGAAAAGACTATTTACAAAGAAGGGGAAAGAATGCGACTATGTACAAAATGAGTCGAAAAGAAAGAGTTGGAAGAAGTGGTGATCTATACTAAAGAAATAAAAGAAAAGAAAGAAAGGAGAGTGAAGAAATACTTATCTAGTTTGATTGATGACTTACTTGGAAACCTGTGCATGTTCTACCTTTGTTTAGGAGGCGTTCAATGCATAGATCATAAGCCCGAGCTCAGTCCCCGTTCGCATATATCATCAAGTCTAGCACAAGTATGAAGTGATACGTCTTGAGGAGGAGAACGTCTTCATGTACTATCGTTAGCACTCACATAACATCGTTGTACTTGTGCTTTAGAATTCACTTATAAACTCAACAAAAACAAACGAGGTAAAGTAGAAGGAGGAAGAAGAAAGCAAAAGAAATGTAAAGTAAAGCAGAACATAAAAACAAAGCATTTACCTTTATTACTTACTGAAACAATGGAAGAAAGGAGGAGGGTACATCGGTGTCACTCTCAACATCAGCTTCTCTCTCTTACTTATATGAATCATCATCTAATCTAAGCCTACATACAATTTACATGAAAAGAAAAGAAAAACCTAAACTAAGAAATGAAAAACTTGGCTAAGTCCTATCTCTGCATGGTCGTCCAATTTTCAGCGCAAGTACAGGCCTTTTATAGGCAAAAACCCAATCTATAGGATCCCGGGGAGGTCGGGGAGCAAACGCTCCCCCTAACTCCCCAACAAAGCCGCGGAAACGCGGCTTGGGCCGCGTTTCCGCGGCCAGGGTGTGGCCAGGTGGCCACACCCTGTTGGTGGGTCGCGCTGGTTAGGCCTTCTGCTTTTATCTTCAGTTGGTTTCTTCGTTTGAGTTCAGATTTCTGACGAAATGACCTTGGATTCTTGGCTTTAATCGATCGATTCTGAGAGGATTCTTCTCAACCGGTTTTCAACCTCTTGAGTTTGCCCTGATTTACTGAGTGCAAATAATTCTGATTTAATTCAGAAGTTTGGTGGGCTTTGGGCTCATTTCTCTTCATCTCCTTAAAGATTGGGCCTGCAAATAAATTAAACAATTAATTATGAAAATGCACGCTTTTATTCTATAATAAGTATGGACATATGATATTAAATATGCAACATTAGCGACCAATCACACCCCCATACCTATCTTTGCTCGTCCTCGAGCAAAACAACTATACTAGAGATTATTAGACCACTTTCGCAGGTCACGCGATTGCACTGAGCATGTGCAACAAGCCGTTAAACCTCTAGGTTTCCCCTAGAGGACGAGTTTTGTCTCGTGAGGGTTTTCAGCGGATTACACCCACAAAATCCATGAAGAAAGGGAAATAAAGAGTTAGTATTTTCAAAAAGCATTTTGAAAGAGAAAAATATTTGAAATATAATTGTAAGATCTAAGCAATCTATAAGTTATAGGAAGACTGAATTTTTCATTCCTAAACTTAGTCTCTATTCAAAAATTTGTTATCAATCAAGGTAAGGAGTCAAATTGTGCTTCTCATCTAATCTATTACTTTACCCTAAGTCATATGCACCTTGTGATCGTGAAAATTTTGACTAAGGGTTCAGTAACTCTAGCTCTTATGCCTTATTTATTTATACATATATATTTTTTGGTGGTATTATTCATTAGTTCTATTAGGCTTTCTAATCTGCCCATGTAACGAGCCTTTAATCGATGACTCCCAAACCAAACGGTCTTAGGGCACCGGGTGAGAAAACACCCTAAGGACTTAAGGACTCGAGCAAATAAGGCCACAAAACTAAGGACTTTATTATATGGACCACTTTTAGGCGTGAATACTTATGCTTTATTAGGCACAAATACCCAGCTTAATCAGAGGATTTTATATATATATTTTTCTTAAACTTATCTAATCATCTTTCGCATAAATACTAAGGCTTGCTTAGGCCAAAGCACCTAGCTAATCAATAATTAGATTTGTTTATCTTTTTTTTATTTTTATTTTTCAAACTTGTCTAATCATCTTTCGCATAAATACTAAGGCTTGCTTAGGCCAAAGCACCTAGCTAATCAATAATTAGATTTGTTTATTTTTTATATATATATATATTTTTTATAAGGCATAAGAATCATTGTTTTTGAACCCTAAGTGTGTAAGTGTATGAAGTGTGCATATTTCATCAAGGTAAAGATCAAGACTAAATTACTTTGACAAATTTTCTTCCTAACCCTAAAAATCAAACAAATAATCATATTTTGACCAAGTATAAGAAATCCGAATTTAGATTTTCCTATTCCTTAAAATTAACTTAATTTCTTACAAAAAATATGTCAAAATATTATTTCTATTTTCAAAAAGTTTTTAATAAAAGAGAAAACTAAGTTATGTTAGACCCTCCTCCACACCTATCTCATGCATTGTCCTCAATGTATGAATTAATGCATAGATGCATGAAAAAGACGAAAGGGAAGGAAAATGTTACCTTATGGTGGTGGTTCGGTGGTGGTTTGATGGTCCACGAAATGCGGCCCAATCGACTTTTCTTTGGGTTCGGAGGAACCCACCAACAATTTCTCTAATATAACCCATTAAAAAGATGTATCCATAAAGGATTTTTATTAAATATTTAACCCCATCTAATTTCCATATTCCATAACTAATTTCGGAGTCAAATTTGTAAACCACCTCGTCCCAGAATGGAGTATGAAATGATAGAACGGTTGACTTGGACTCAGGAAGGACAGGAACTAATACCGACTCAGGAAGGCGACTTAAGTCAAGTAAAGGTTCAGGAGTCGAAATTGGTTCAAGAAGCGGGTCCAAGTCAAGAAGTTGAAACTCAAGTCCACATGTATTTTCTAACAATGGGATGTGACCTAATGTGGGTGATTCCAGTTCAGGAATGATAGGTGGAGGAATCAAAACTGACTCTAAAACATTACTCAAGTTTGGTAACAAAACAGGAGTCAATATTGATTCAAAAAGTTGAACTGGATCATAGATTTGAGAATCTAGGTCACATATCTCATTGAGTTCAATATCAAAAAATTAAGAACTTACCAATTTGTCAATAGGATTTTCAAAATTGTATAATTGGTCAAGTTCAATATGATCCTCAAAGATGGGGATTCAATTTCATGATGAATAGGCATAGGATCCAACGTTGACTCGGGGAAAAGATCAAAATCAAGTGAAGATACCGGAGTCATAATCGAATCAGGAAGTAGAATTGAATCACTCAGTTGGGGTTCAGGATCATATTCATTTTCAAGTTCTATTTCAGGAAAAGGATAACTTGCTAAATTGTCAATATCTTTTTCAAAATTTGGAGTTTGGGCAAGTTCAAATGGTTGTTCTGAAATGGAATCTTGATTTCCAAAACTACAGGACTCTTCGGCTCTAACAGAATGGTTGGTGACATCAGAACTGGTCCAACGGTGAGAATGTAGAGATTCGACCATCATATCTATGTCACGATTACGAGTGTTTTGAGCCTGAGTCATGGCTTCAAGCATCTTTTCATAGTTGATAGGTTCATTGTTTTGATGAAAAGATAAAGAATTGTCTTGGAAGTGGTAGTGAAATTGTGAGTCCATCAGATTTGGGATTTGTGTTTGGACTCACGCATACTCATTTCCAAAATTGATGGTTTCCTATTTTGGATGGGTGGAACTGAGTATGAATCTTGAAAATATTGTGGACTAGGTGGAGAAGGAGGACAATTTGGTTGAAAATTGGACTCGGGGTAGGTGAATTTCACTGACTCTGTGAAGAGTTGAAATCGTTATGGAAATTATAGTCATACGATGGGGGACATGGGTTATATTGATTCGGATAAGACCAATCCGGCACACTAGGTTGGTTAAAGTTATGATATGCCGGGTTGGTAATATCCGAAAAAGAGTTTGATGTGTAATATGGATTATTATTGAAGTTAGAAAAATTGTTATTATAGGCCATATCACACAATGGAATACAAACAAAAAGAAAGAAAAACAAACAAATAAACAAACAAAGAAAAAAAAATTCTAACCTAAGTTAGGGTAGACCTATGACCTAGACGACTCCTAACTGGTTAGACTGTCCACGGGAGGTCCAATGCAGACTTTGACCACAAGCTAATCAGCCAGGTCAGGGCAAGGTTGGTGGGAGGTTTTCGTCATCAAAGACGTTCCTTAATTAAATAACCACCAACCTTCGGGCTTTCGACCCTCAATCCCTTTCCTAGACACTGATTTGGCAGGAGTCAAGTTTCAACACCTTTCCCTTTAGGATAGTCTCCTAATTGAGTCCGAGATGTCCCTAGGGCCAGCGTCTACTCATTTTTAGTTAGGCTTTGTTAGTGAGTGCTTGGAATCTGATTTTCGGGCTAAGGAAGGGTGATTAAATCCCCACCTTATCTTGTTAATGGATGGTGCCCTTAAAATCAATTTGTGCAAGTGTACAAGATATGTAAATAGGATTCACTCAAAGCAATGAAAATCAACCAAGAGATGAGTCCTATTCTACATGCAATGCATACGTACCTTGCTCCAGCACTCTTCAACAGTAAAAATAAATGAATTGAAAAGACACGTGCCTAAAATGCAAACGTCTAATCAATTTTTTATCTTTCAACAAATGTTTTACTGTTGATTATTAGCAGGCTTATGTGATGGCATATAAGAAAAAGTAAAGTTGTAGAAAACTACAATTTACAAAGCAAGTAGCCCTGCAAAAAGACAGTTGATTAGTATCCAATATTGCATATTTTACATCATAACTCCCATGCATATTACAAATAAATATGTGATTTTCACTCCTCTTCTCTACATATTTGCAGGTACACACTTAATGGAGAGATATCCAAATAATCACTTAATTAACACTAATTAAGTGATTAATCCATGATTAAGATAAAGCCAAATTCAAATCCAGATCTAGAGAGATCCGCGCGCCAATTGGAGAATCCAAGTAGTCCACGTGGCTAACAACCCAACAAGAAGATCTCACCAGAAAATCTGGGCTCAACGGCCCAGATCTCGCGGCGATCCCGCGGCAATCCGCGGCAGATCTAGGCCGTTGAGATCCCAGATTTTGTGGCAACAAACTTGATCTCGAAGATTCTCTCTTGGGCCTATAAATACCTCACTTGGACCTGCGTACAAAAACTGATCAGAGAAGAGAGAGAGATTAGTTCAAAGTTTTGTATTTTGTTAGTTTTTCTTTAGGATTTTTAGCTCTCTATGATCTTCTTCTCCCTAGATTTCATTGCAAGAGAGAGTTGTAAGAGAGAGAGAGCTTGTATCATCAAGGAGTGACAACTTGGAGCTATACAAGGATTGATCCATTCTCTACTTCTCTACTTGAGCTTGATTCTAGTTTGATTTCTTTCCTTACTTGCTTTGTTTACTTTCTTGCAATTTAATTCATGTTTAGCTTTTCTTTTGTAATGATGTGTAGCTAATTCTTTCTCCATGTACTAGCTAACCACTACCTTGCTAACTTCTAACTCATGGGTGATTGCTTTACTTCATCTTGCAATTTGTATGGTTTTCTCTTCTCCGATGGGTTTCTTTTCATTTCTTGGCAAGTATCTTGTTGTAATTCTCCATATGATTCATGTGTGCCTCACTTGGAGCCTAGTCTTTGAACTAGTGCCTTGATGGAACATGGAGATGGATCACCAATATGCTATTTGTTGTACAACTTCATTATGTCGATTCTTGAATGTTGTATGCCTATTCATTAGCATCCCTTGAGTGTAGCTCTTTTGTTTCAATTATTGAAAGTCTAATTTGTAGGCCGATGACCATCTATGGAGGCTACAAGACAAGTCCAAGAATGAATCCCCATCATCCAAGTGAGAAAGTAATTAGACCAACAAGCAAGACATATCCATGCCAATGAATCAACATGAGGCATGCATCACTATCAAGGAGTTTAGTATGTTTTGGCAAGGTAGTTAAGGTTAGCTAGTCATGGTTTTCTTTCATTCAAGTTTTCTAAAGTTTTCTTTTCTTTTAGTGTGAATACAACAAACCTCTTCTTGATTTCTTTTCACTTACCACCATGAACATATCCATACACTCTTTAATTCCTTTCTTTGTGTTTTATTCATTCTTTTAAGCAAGAGAAGAATTCTCGTTTTCTTTTTCTCACGAGTATCGTAACGCTTCTACGCTAGCTCTCCTTGTGGTTCGACTCGGTATAGCTTTATGCTATAGCGGAAGATTGGAACAAGGTATATCAATTACATATTTGAAGTGAACAAGAACCAAAGGTGAACTCTAAACATTGAACCATATCTTTTATACCTAGTTCTTGTGCAATAACTTCTTGTACCTTGGTTTGACCCAATCAATTTTTGGCGCCGTTGCCGGGGAGAGCAACGGTATTTTTAAAAGTGAGAAACTAAACGATATTTCTTCTCTGTTGCAGGTACAGGTTGAAGATACAGAATATCTTGCACAGAAGAAACATATAAGTGGACCTGGGACTCTGCTCAAGAAAGCAGAGCCCAGGATCCCTCCAAATTGCCGCGTAGCCGCGGCATTTTGCCGTGGGAACGCGGCAAAGAGGAGTTCATTTCTAACAATTTTTCTGCAGGGCTTGCTGCTTTGCAAATTACTTCTGCTGATATATCTGAAATCTTGTATTCTTCACCTGATATTTGCTAATCAACAGTAAAAGATTTGGTGTAAATTGATAAAAAATTGTTTAGACATCTTGCATTATAGGCACGTGTCTTTCAATTCTTTACTTTTACTGTTGAAGAGTGCGGGGGACAAGGTACGTAATTCATTGCATATAGACTAGGACTCACTCTTTGTTTGATTTATCTTACTTGGAGTGAACCTTGTTTGTTTCTATATCGTACACTTGCCCAATTCAATTTTAAGGGCAATACCTGTAAATAAGATAAGGTGGGGGAGGTCATTACCCTTTCCTTAGCCCGGAAATCATTCTCCCAAGCACTCACAATCCTAAGCTTGTAAATAAAATTTGATAGACGTTGGCCCTAGGGACATCCGGACTCACTTAGGAGATTATCCTAAGGGGGAAAAGTGTTGGAAATTGACTTCTGTAAAATCAGTGTCTAGGAAAGGGGTTGAGGGCCGAAAGCCCGAAGGTTGCTGGTTACTTAATTAAGGAACGTCTCCGGACGGAAAACCTCCCACCAACCTTATCCTTCCCTGGCTGATTTGCTTATAGTCAGAATCTACACCAAACCTCCTGTGGACAGTCTATTTAGGAGTCATCTAGGACCAGAAACTCTAGACAAGCTTGGATTGATTTTTTCTTTTGTTGTTTGTTATTTTTCTTTTTCGTTGGTGTGATCGGTGCACGTTGTTTGTGATTGTATATACGATAGTGGTTTTGTGATCCTAATTCTACACTTGCACTTACACATCCACTTCACATCATGACCAACAACGTCTCACTTCAGGATCGATTTTATCCGATTCGCACCTCCATTTCTTCATGCATTCTTCTCCCCGAGCCTAATGGAAACAATTTTGAGCTGAAACCACAATTCATTAGTACACTTCCCCATTTCCATGGTCTAGAGTCTGAGGACGCGTACCTCTTTATTCGTGAGTTTGAAGAGGTATGCCAAATGATGAGAATTTCCCAACTGTCTGAGGATGCTGTTAGGTTACGGTTCATACCATTTGCACTTAAGGATTTAGCTAAGAAATGGCTTTATAATCTTCCAGTCAGTTCCATATCTTTATGGGAGGATTTTGTTAAAGTCTTTCTTAAGAAATTCTATCCTATCCACAAAACAGCCCTCATGAGAAAGAACATAATGCAATTCAAGCAGGAACCAAATGAACCTTTTTGGAAGTATCTTGAGCGTTTCAAAGACCTTCTTGCCCTGTGTCCCCATCACGGCATAGAGAAATGGCGTCTATGCCAGATTATCTATGATGGATTAGATTACCAAACGAAAATACTTTTAGAATCCATGTGCCAAGGGGAATTCTTGAAAAAAGATGAACATCAGGGGTGGGATCTCTTTGAAACCCTAGCTGAAAAAACCATTCAGTGGGAGTCTTGTCCTGACAAATCCACTTCCACCACTTCCAGAACTGGTACACACTCCAAAGAATTCTCTCTAGCTGCAGAAACCAAGATCACACAATTAATGAAGAGGATAGAGTTGCTTGAGTCAAAAGGGAATTCTGTGGTCAACCAGGTCAACCCATTGCCTCTGATTAAACCGGGTTGCACCAACTGTCATGACCTGAGCCATGTCTTGGAGGAGTGTCCATTATCTCAGCTCCACTCATATCAGGAGAACATGAATGCAGCATTTACCAGACCCCCATACTCCAACACTTACAAGTCAGGATGGCAGAACCATCCAAATTTTTCATGGAGTCAGTCTGGTCCTGAGCATCATATGCCACCACTTCCACATCTGTACAATGCTCAGTTTCATCCATCCAGTTTCAGTCAGAATTCACTGTATGTTCATCCACCTCAAAGTCCACCACAGTCATATCAGTCATATCAGGACCCACCACCATATTACCAATCACAGTTCCAATCTCCATATCCTCAACATCCACCCAAAATAATTCCGAAATATCTGAGTTGAAACAAATGATAGAAACCTTAACAAAAAACCAGCAGCAGGAGTTGAATGAAATGAAGGTCCAAATTGGGCAATTGGCTGAGAATCAAAGAAATTTGTTCCCAAATCAGCCATTGCTAAATCCTAAAGTTGAAGATTCAGGACCCAGTCACTGTCATGCCATTCATACCCTGAGATCTGGTAAACAAGTTGACAATAAGATTTCTAGTCCACAATCTCATCCAGTACCAAAGCCTACACCTCATGTCCCAATACAACCAACTTTTGACAAACCATCCTCTATTTCAGAGCCATCCACTTCCAAGGCAAAGGGTGAAGAAAAGGTAGATGAGCATACATACAAGCCTATTGCTCCATATCCAAATAGGCTGAGAAATAACAAGTCAAATGCTCACATGGAGAAGATAAAAGAAACATTCAATAAGGTCCAAATCAATGTCCCTCTTCTTGATGCCATTCAACAAGTGCCATCATATGCCAAATTTTGAAGGAAATGTGCACCAAGAAGAGGAAGACCCAAGTCCCTAAAAAAGTCTTCCTTGCATCATCCATTAATGAGTTGCTCACTGGTCCAATTCCTGTTAAGTACAAAGACCCAGGGAGCCCCACCATTTCATGCATCATAGGACAGACTACAATAAATAGGGCACTTCTTGATTTGGGGGCCAGCATTAATCTCCTACCTTTTTCTGTGTACCAACAATTGGGGTTAGGTGATCTCCTCCCGACCCAAATGACCATCCAATTGGCTGATCGCTCTGTTACTAAACCCAAGGGGGTAATTCAAGATGTCCTGGTCAAAGTTGGAGAATTCTTTTATCCTGTTGACTTTGTTGTCCTTGAAACAAAACCAGTGTCAAATTCCAATCAAAGGGCACAAATTCCTGTCATTCTGGGTCGACCATTCCTGGCTACTGCAAATGCAATCATTAATTGCCGGAATGGATCAATGAGGTTGACTTTTGGTAACATGACACATGAACACAATGTCTTCCACACACAGCCTCATAAAACAAAAGATCAAACATTTGAGGTTAGCTTCATTAATAACAATTGTGAGGAGGAAAGTGAAGATCCAGAAGATGAGTCACAATCTTGTGATTCTCTTATCCGAGTACCCTTTCAAACGGGGAAAGTTGATTTGGATATTTTCACTTTCAATAAGCCAACTGAGAGTGTATTTGAACCTCCAATTGATATATCTTTTGAAGACTTGTTTGCTGATGAGATCATGTGTTTAGATGAGTCAACTCGGGGTAAATTAGCTGATTGTCCACTTCCGGATGTTGATTTGAGTTTTGAAGAATTATATGGAGAAGAGTTAAAATTTCTTAAAATTGGAAGTGATGAGATTCTGAGTGAGAGTGGTGATAAGGACTTTGTTTGTGAACGATGTGGTTGAATGAGTATGAATGAAAATAACAACCAATTGAAACTGGAAACACCTAGGGTTAGAATAATTAAGACCGTTTCCCAATGGAGCTCAAGAAAGAGAACACATTGGAACGATGGGAAACGGGCCAGAGGGAAGCGACCAAAAGCCCAGGTGAGAGTTACACTTGTATATTCCTTGTAAATAATTCCTTCCCCTTCCATTTTGTTTCATGCATACATATATCATAATGCATTGAGGACAATGCATGAAATAAGTGTGGGGGAGGGTTTACTAACATAGAGTTTTTAGATTTTCTTTCTTTTACATTTCTTTTACAAAAATAAAAAAATAAAAATAAAAATATAAAAAAATAAAAACTTTTTGAAATAAGAGACAAAGTTTTGTTCTATTTTTAAGAAAATTAAGATGTATCTTAGAAATTAAGAAAGCCTTAATTATGACATCTTAAACATAGTTGAAGTAATAGATCTTGTTTGAAATTATAGACTAAGTAAGTAAAATTGGTGAGATATTTTTATCTTGAATTTTACCTTAGATAAATATGCACTTTACACTTACACATTTCTTGGGATGGAGACAAAGACCAAAAATGCCATATAAATAAAAAAAAAAGAAAAAAAAATATATATATATAAATAAAAGATCACTTATTAAGCTGGATAACTATGCCTCAAGAAGCATGGTTACTCACGCCTAACGGTGATCTCACTTATTAAGCTGGATAATTATGCCTCAAGAAGCATGATTATTCACGCCTAACGGTGATAATAAATAATCCCCTTTAGTTTCGTGGCCTTTTCTACTCGAGACCTTAAACCCGAGGGATGTTTTCTCATCTGGTGCCCTAAGACCGTCTGGTTTGGGAGTCATCGGTTAAAGGCTCGTTACAAGGGTAGACTAGAAAGCCTAAACTAAGGGAAGAAAAAAGCATAAAAAAATATATATATAAATAAATAAATGGCTTGATGGTTAGAGTTGAAATCCCAGAAATCTTCACTTACACGGTGTGCATACTATCTAGGTTTTATGAAGGATAAAAATATTCAATCCAATTTTGAATTCTTACCTTAATTAAAAACAAGATCTTGCATGGATACTAAGTTTAAGGAAGAATGATTATAGGTGGACTTATGACCTAGGATCACTTATATTTTTGCAAAAATAGTTCGAAAACATGTCTCTTATTCAAAATGCGTTTTCAAAATACTAACATTTGTCTTCTTTCTTTATGGATTTTGTGGGTGTAATCCGCTGAAAACCCTCAGGAGACAACACTCCTCCTCTAGGGTAACCTAGAGGTTTAACGGCTTGTTGCACATGCTCAGTGCAATCGCGTCACCTGCGAAAGTGGTGTAATAAAACTGGTAGTATAGATTTTCTTTTTTTTTTTCTTAGTTTTGCTCGGGACGAGCAAAAGAATAAGTGTGGGGGTGTGATTAGTATCCAATATTGCATATTTTACATCATAACTCCCATGCATATTACAAATAAATATGTGATTTTCACTCCTCTTCTCTACATATTTGCAGGTACACACTTAATGGAGAGATATCCAAATAATCACTTAATTAACACTAATTAAGTGATTAATCCATGATTAAGATAAAGCCAAATTCAAATCCAGATCTAGAGAGATCCGCGCGCCAATTGGAGAATCCAAGTAGTCCACGTGGCTAACAACCCAACAAGAAGATCTCACCAGAAAATCTGGGCTCAACGGCCCAGATCTCGCGGCGATCCCGCGACAATCCGCGGCAGATCTAGGCCGTTGAGATCCCAGATTTTGTGGCAACAAACTTGATCTCGAAGATTCTCTCTTGGGCCTATAAATACCTCACTTGGACCTGCGTACAAAAACTGATCAGAGAAGAGAGAGAGATTAGTTCAAAGTTTTGTATTTTGTTAGTTTTTCTTTAGGATTTTTAGCTCTCTATGATCTTCTTCTCCCTAGATTTCATTGCAAGAGAGAGTTGTAAGAGAGAGAGAGCTTGTATCATCAAGGAGTGACAACTTGGAGCTATACAAGGATTGATCCATTCTCTACTTCTCTACTTGAGCTTGATTCTAGTTTGATTTCTTTCCTTACTTGCTTTGTTTACTTTCTTGCAATTTAATTCATGTTTAGCTTTTCTTTTGTAATGATGTGTAGCTAATTCTTTCTCCATGTACTAGCTAACCACTACCTTGCTAACTTCTAACTCATGGGTGATTGCTTTACTTCATCTTGCAATTTGTATGGTTTTCTCTTCTCCGATGGGTTTCTTTTCATTTCTTGGCAAGTATCTTGTTGTAATTCTCCATATGATTCATGTGTGCCTCACTTGGAGCCTAGTCTTTGAACTAGTGCCTTGATGGAACATGGAGATGGATCACCAATATGCTATTTGTTGTACAACTTCATTATGTCGATTCTTGAATGTTGTATGCCTATTCATTAGCATCCCTTGAGTGTAGCTCTTTTGTTTCAATTATTGAAAGTCTAATTTGTAGGCCGATGACCATCTATGGAGGCTACAAGACAAGTCCAAGAATGAATCCCCATCATCCAAGTGAGAAAGTAATTAGACCAACAAGCAAGACATATCCATGCCAATGAATCAACATGAGGCATGCATCACTATCAAGGAGTTTAGTATGTTTTGGCAAGGTAGTTAAGGTTAGCTAGTCATGGTTTTCTTTCATTCAAGTTTTCTAAAGTTTTCTTTTCTTTTAGTGTGAATACAACAAACCTCTTCTTGATTTCTTTTCACTTACCACCATGAACATATCCATACACTCTTTAATTCCTTTCTTTGTGTTTTATTCATTCTTTTAAGCAAGAGAAGAATTCTCGTTTTCTTTTTCTCACGAGTATCGTAACGCTTCTACGCTAGCTCTCCTTGTGGTTCGACTCGGTATAGCTTTATGCTATAGCGGAAGATTGGAACAAGGTATATCAATTACATATTTGAAGTGAACAAGAACCAAAGGTGAACTCTAAACATTGAACCATATCTTTTATACCTAGTTCTTGTGCAATAACTTCTTGTACCTTGGTTTGACCCAATCAACAGTTAGTAGTCCACTCCTTTTTGCCGCGTTTTCGCGGCTTTGGCCGCGGATCCGCGGCAAAGCAGAGGGCACTTGGTCTCTGCTTTCTAGAGCAGAGGCCCAAGGCCACTTATATGTTACTGCAACTTTAATTTCCTGCTTTGCTTGCCCTTAACCTGCAACAGAGAAGAAAAGTCGTTTTAGTTCTAAAAAAATTTTCAAAAAAAATCAGATTTCAATAAAAACAACGTTACCCTCCCCGGCAACGGCGCCAAAATTTGATTGAAGCTAAACCTGCACATAAAAATAAAGAATTTCAGATTTAGAATGAAGATGTGCAAGTGCTCAATTATTACCGCTATAGCAAGTGGCTATGCGGGTCGTGATCCACAAGGAGGGTTTTGCGATAGAAGCGTTTACGTTCTTTATTGAAATCGTTATGAACACAAAAGCGAAAGTTCTTCTCTGTTTTAAAGAAATAAAAATGAAAGAGTTATGTTAAAGTTAGAAGAAAATGAGAGATGAAGAAGGTGGAAAGAAAAGACTATTTACAAAGAAGGGGAAGAAAGCGACTATGTACAAATGAGTCGAAAAGAAAGAGTTGGAAGAAGTGGTGATCTATACTAAAGAAATAAAAGAAAAGAAAGAAAGGAGAGTGAAGAAATACTTACCTAGTTTGATTGATGACTTACTTGGAAACCTGTGCATGTTCTACCTTTGTTTAGGAGGCGTTCAACGCATAGATCATAAGCCCGAGCTCAGTCCCCGTTCGCATTATATCATCTAGTCTAGCACAAGCACCCACAAAATCCATAAAGAAAGAGAAAAAAGTTAGTATTTTTGAAAAGCTTTTTAAAGGAGAAAATATTTGAAGTATATTTGTAAGGCTTTAAGTAATCTATAAGTTACCGGAATATCAAATTTTTCATTCCGAAACTCAGTCTTTATTCAAAAACATGCCATCAATTAAAGTAAGGTGTCAAATTGTACTTCTCATCTAATCTATTAATTTACCCTGAGTCGTATGCACCTTCGTGACTGTGAAGTTGACTAAGGGTTCTTTAACATTAACTCCTATGCCTTATTTATTTTTGGTGGAATTTATTCCTCAATTTCATTAGGCTTTCTAATCTGCCCATGTAACGAGCCTTCAGTCGGTGACACCCAAACCAGGCAGTTTTAGGGCACCAGGTGAGAAAACACCCCTAAGAACTTAAACACTCGAGCAGACAAGGCCACGAAACCAAGGTTTTTATTTATAAGACGTACCCCTTTTAGGCGTGAATACTTATGCTTCATGAGGCATAAATATCCAGCTTAATCAGAGGATTTATATACACATTTTTTTTCCAAACTTACCTAATTATCTTTTGCATAAATACTAAGGCTTGCTTAAGCCAAAGCACCTAGTTAGTCATTTATATTTTTTCTTTTTCAATATATTTTTTATAAGGCATAAGAGTCTCTGTTTTTAAAGCCTAAGTGTGTAAGTGTATTTAGTATGCATATTTCATCAAGGTAAATATCAAGACTAAATTACTTTCACAAATTTTCTTCCTAATCCTAAACATCAAATAAGTTATCTGACTTTGACCAAGTATAAGAAATCCTAATTATGATTTTCCTATTCCTTAAAATTGACTTAATTACTTACAAAAATATATCAAAATATTGTTCTAACCTTTCCAATTTTTTTTTGTTTTGTTATATTAGTCATGTTAACCCTCCCCCACACTTATCTCATGCATTGTCCCCAATGTATGAAAGAAATGTATATATGCATGAAATAGAATAGGAAAGAGGAAAGTGACCGATACACTGGGTCAAAAAGACCCATAGCTGTTTCATTTACCGACACCGATTCCAAGAAAGGTTTAAGGCGTTGACCATTTACCTTAAAGTCATTTCCATTCTTGGTGTCACTGATCTCAACTGCACCGTATGGAAACACGGTTTTTATAACGAATGGCCCAGTCCATCATGATTTCAATTTTCCTGGAAAAAGATGAAGCCTAAAATTATAGAGTAAGACTTTTTCTTCAGGGACAAAGGTTTTTCTTATGATGTGCTTATCATGGAAAATCTTGACTCTATCTTTAGTGATCCTAGAATTTTCATAGGCCTCATTTCTCAATTCCTTTAACTGAGAAATTTGTAATTTTCAAAGGTCACCGACCTTAGTCAAGTCGAAATTCAACTGTTTGATTGCACATAAGGCTCGGTGCTCTAACTCAACGGGCAAGTGACAAGGTTTGCCATAGATTAACCTATAAGGAGACATTCCTAGAATCGTCTTGAAAGTGGTCCTGTAGGCCCATAGGGCATGTTTGATGGACCAATCTTTCTGGTTTTGGTTCACAGTTTTCTCCAAGATAAGCTTGACTTGTCTATTGGAAACCTCAGCTTGCCCACTGGTTTGAGGATGATAAGGTGTGGACAACTTGTGAGTTATGGTATACTTTCGCATAAGAGCTTCAAAAGATCTATTGAAAAAGTGAGTGCCATTATCACTGATGATAGCACGAGGGGTTCCGAAGCGTGAAAAAATGTTCTCTTTCAAAAACTTTATGACAACTTTGTTATCATTAGTTTTACAAGGAATGGCTTCTACCCACTTGGACACATAATCCACAGCAACCAATATGTATTGGTTTCCAAATGACTTAGGAAATGGACCCATAAAGTCGATGCCCCAAACATCAAAGAGTTCTATTTCTAGAATTGGGTTGAGGGGCATCATATTTCGTTTTGAAATCCTTCCTACCATTTGGCATCTAGGGCACGTCTTGTAAAATTCATAAGCATCCTTGAACAAAGTGGGCCAATAAAACCCGCTTTGTAGCACTTTTTTAGCAGTCTTGCGGGGACCAAAGTGTCCACCGCATGCAAATTCGTGACAAAAGATAGAACACTCTTAACCTCCTCATCGGGAATGCATCTCCTAATAATTTGGTCAGAACAGTACTTGAAAAGATACAGTTCCTCCCGAAAGAAATACTGGACTTGGGATAAGAACCGGTATACATCATTTTTGGACCAATGAGACGGAGTTTGGTTTGTGACTAAGTAGTTCACTATATCTGCAAACCAAGGTTCCATAGAGATAGCTAAGAGATATTCATCAGGAAAATCCTCATTTATGAGTAATTCATTGTATGGAGAATTAGGGATCTGTGAGAGATGGTCAGCAACGACATTTTCTATGCCTTCTTATCTCGAATCTCAAGATCGAATTCTTGAAGAAGGAGGATCCAACGAATGAGTCGGGCCTTGGCATCCTTCTTCATCATGAGGTACCTAAGCGCAGAATGATCGATGAAAATGGTGGTTTTGGACCCTACTAGGTAGGGACGAAACTTCTCTAAGGCAAACGCTTCAGCCAAGAATTCCTTCTCAGTCGTAGTGTAGTTCAATTGAGCATCGTTGAGAATCCTACTAGAGTAGTGATAGGTAGTAAAAAGTGCATATTTATCACCACATTTACTATCATATTTCCCTATTTATTCTTTTAATTATGCACTATTACTAATGTTTTATTATTTAATGTGTGCAGGCCTTGAGTAATTAAAAAATAAAGAAATAAAGCCTGAATGAAGCCCAAAAGCCCAAAAAGCCCATATGCAAAAATTGTAGTAATTTAGAAGTTTCTACATTATCTAACCTAATCTAAACTTAGATTTTAAATTCTTAATTTAAAATCTAAGGGAGGAAAAGGAAGGATAAGATAGAACTCCTAATTGCTAAAAGAGGAGAAAAAGGATAAGATGAGGATGAAGTTCTACTCAACCAGGTTGCTTGCACCACAGATGAAGATAAAGGAGAGAAAAAATTCGGATTCAGACTGTTTTAGTATTCAGATCATAACTTTTGCTACAGATATTCAAATCCTATGATGCAAGATGCTCCAGAAAGAAGACTTGAAGGACTGCAACTCTTATGTTGATCAAACTTTCCAATTCAGTCAGAAGATAAGTCATATTCGGTGATCAACATGATAACAAGTTGCAGGACAGATTTGAACTTCTATGGATAAGTCAAAACAAGTTTGGAGATAAAAGAAGAATTCAAATTCAGAGATATTTTGTTCCTCTTATCTTCATACGCTTCTTATCCTCTGGTTTTCTCCTATAAATACCCCTGACAGCAACAGAGGAAGGGCAGATCTCAGAAGCTCAAGGGCAGATCCAAAAACGAGCAAGTAGAGAATAGATCTTAGGCTAATTTGTAGTATATAACTTAGGTTTTTTTTATGTAATTTTTACTTTCCTTTATGTAACTGAGAGGAGAAACGAGTTTCATGGAGGAAGGAGATCAAACTTGTACTAAGGGTGACACTGGTGTAAGTAAGTCTTTTCTTTCATTGTTATTAGAATCGAATCGAAGTTTCTTTTTCTTCTTTACTCTTGTTTTCGTTTACTTTCCTCTGATGTGTTTGTAATCCAAGTGAATTCGATAGCCTCGAGACTGCTTCGCCGTGCCCTTGATGGCCTATGGTGATGAATAACCATTCTTTGTTAGTTTAGCTCGCCCTTTTATTCGTAGTGTAGATCGAGAATGGGGAAGATCCTATACGCCATGCTTGATTGGCTTCAAAGACAAGGTAAGTCGTCGCAATGGATCCAAGGTATATGAGCACTGAAGAGGTAAGTAATTTTTAGGTTGTCTTTCTTTTCTTTTATTTCTTTAGTTTAGATCACCAACACCAACAACACCCAACTCTTTCATCACTCATTTCGATTTCTTTGTATATATCTATTTTCTATTTTTCTCCACCTTCTTAATCTACCACTTTCTTTCTAATTTCACTTTAACTTAATTTTTCTCTTTTTCTTTTAAAGAACTAAAGAAGAACTTTAACCATACTTTGTAGCCTAAAAGAAAACTTACTAAAAAAGCTTCCATCGCTAGTCCCTCCTTGTGGATCACGACCCGCATAGCCACTTGCTATCGCGGTAGAATTGAGTAACTTGCACATCTCTCTTTTAAAGTTTTGAAATTCTGTATTTTGTGTGCAGGTAAAACCTCAATCAAATTTTGGCGCCGTTGCGGGGAGGGACGGTAAGTTAATCTCTTTAAAAGTTTACATTTTTTGTTAACTTTCTTCTTGTTTTTTTTTGTACAGATTTAACAACAAGGAATATCTGTTGCAGTGGACATATAAGTGGCCTTGGACTCTGCTCAAGAAAGCAGAGCCAAGAAGCCCTCAGATTTGCTACAGTCCTGTGGCAAACTGAATGAACTACTAACCTGTATTTTTTTTGCAGGTTGGCTGAATTGCATAGTTAAAATATCTGTAGCATTTATTTCTTATTTGACTCACTGTATATATATATATATATATATATATATATATATATATATAATATATATATATATATATATATATATATTTCTAACACAACAGTAAAATGATGATTGTAAATGCTAAAAAATGATTTAGACTTTGCATTTAGGCATGTATTTAGGCACGTGTCTATTTCATTACATTTTCTATTTACTGTTGAAGAGTGCTGAGCAAAGGTACGTGTGCATAGCATTTAGTATAAAAACACTTTTGGATTGTTTACATTGCTTAAGTGTTGCTTTTCTTGTACACTGCACTAAATGATCTAAGGGCTTGACCTATAAACAAGATAAGGTGGAGAAGTCATTATCCTCCCTTAGCCCACAAACAATCTCCTCACTCACTAACCCAAGCCTAACTAAAAAAGAGTAGACGTTGGCCCTAGGGACATCTCGGACTCAATTAGGAGATTATCCTAAGGGGAAAAGGTGTTGGAATTTGACTCCTGCCAAATCAGTGTCTAGGAAGGGGATTAAGGGCCGAAAGTCTGAAGGTTGGTGGTTACTTAATTAAGGAACGTCTTTGACGGATAACCTCCCACCAATCTTGCCCTCATCTGGCTGATTAGCTTGTGGTCAAAGTCTGCATTATACCTCCCGGGGACAGTCTAACCAGTTAGGAGTCGTCTAGGTCATAGGTCTACCCTAACTTAGTTTAGAATTTTTTTCCTTTGTTTGCTTATTTGTTTCTTTGTTTGTGTTTTATTGTGTGATATGGCTTATAACAATAATTTTTCCAATTTTAAAGATAATCCATATTACACACCAACCTCTTTTTCGGATATTACCAACACGGCATATCATAACTTTAACCAACCTGAAAATCACCCAGAGGGGGGGTTGAATAGGTGATAATGCTAATCTAATGAACTTAATGCGGAATTTAAAAATAAATTACAATTACAACAATTAATGCAACCAACAAGCGATGCACACACAAGCTAGCCAAGCATATAAATATGAATGATCAATATGAAATGATGCAAGGCACAAAGTAAAGAGAGAGAGTAAGAGTCAAGGGATCAAACTCAAACAATAAGATATGTTTCGAGGTTCGAGCACCCAGCTCTACATCCCCGCCTTCACACAGAAGGATTTCAACTCTACTAGCCTGTCCACACAGGACTCCCACAAAGGAAACCTCCACCGAGGATTTGGGGCAATACAATAAAAAGGAGTACCCAACTCCTCTCCTTACAAACACTACCTCCTCCTTGAGGCACAACACCAAGCCAACAAACAATTACCTCACAACTTGAGGGATTAGCACAAAGCTTACACAAGGATCACCTCACACCTTGAGGGATACAACCCAATAGCACAACCTCCTCAACACAATGAGGGAAAGACACAAAGCCAAACTAAGATAGGGTTTACAACTTGGTGATCAAAAGACCACAAACAATCTCTTTTCTCACACAAAGATCCTATAGAATAAGATAGTAGATATAGCTCAAGTATGGAGAAAACTAAAGGAATGGAAATCAAAAACTCAAAGAAAATCCTTGGGAAAAACTAGAAACCAAGATAAAGAAGTTGAATCAAATAATTTTCCCAAAAACCCTTTTCTTTGATTTTCCAAACCCTAGCAAAAACACCAAATAGATTGTTCAATTTAAAGCCCAAAAACTTCTTTTGATAGCTGTGAAAACACTAGAGAGTCAGGAAAAATTAGCACCAAAAATCTTAGAGAAAACCTCTTTCCAATGGGGTATTTATAGCCCCCAGAAAATTATAGCCGTTGGCAGCAGAAACTACCAAAAATGAACTACCGGTCGACCGGCCAACGGTCACATTTGACCGCTGGCAGCTACCGGTCGACCGGGCGGTCGACCGTCCCCAGAAACAAAGAGCAACGGCTCTCTAGCCGGTCGACCGCGCGGTCGACCGTGCGCAACCCGAGAGCAACCTGCTCTCAGTTGGTCGACCGTGCGATCGACCGGCTTATGGGTAAGCCAGCGTGCACGTATCCGTGTACGTCAGTCGACCGCTACGGTCGACCGGCTACTTGGTCCGGTCGACCGTCCGGTCGACCGACCTAGCCTGGCAGCAGCAGTTCTGGTCAGAAAAATATGTAATTTTTAATCCTAAAAATTCTCATAAAATCTCTAAAATTACACAAAAATAGTTTTATCATTTTATTTTGAAATATAAACTTGTGATAAAAATTTCATCACAAATAACATACATTTTGAATCATTTTTGTGTCTTATCATTTTTACCAAAAATCAAAAACTGTATTTTCTAAAACTTGAATTTTTGAATTGAAAATACATTTTGTCCAAAACTTATCTAAATACAAAAACATGGTATTAAACAACATTCAGGCATGATGTATATGGATATAATCCTATATACATGAAACATATATATATCCATGTTTTTGACTTTAATTACAAAATATGTTTTGTTAAAAATGCCAAAACATAAAACACATGAATAAGTAAGTCGAAACTAAGTTTGTCTAGGAAGTTAAGCATGCATGTATATAGAACAAATCTAATATACATTAAACCATGTAAACTTGTTTTGATCTATCTATTCATAAAACCAAGATCGGTTAAACCAAAAACGGAAAAATCGAAAAACAATATTCAAAACATGAAACGTGTGTGTTGTGAACTTGAGCATATCATACTATTCTAATCTTTACAAATGGATCTAAAACTTAAACTAAACTAGGTACCGATGTCTTCTTGTAGAGCGCCGTCTCCAAGCCGACTCGAACCAAAACTTCGTGATCCACCGAGCTTGACTCCAATGAGTGCTATATATGATCTTGTCGCTCGGGCTCTTGAATCAACATGTGAAAGCTTCCAAATCATCTTGTTGAAGCTAATCACCTACTAATAACTTGATTAATGATCTGAAACTAAAATCACAAGATTATTAGTACACATAACTACATGAGTTAATCATCATCAAAACTAAAGTGGAAGGCCTTTGGGCCAATAATCTCCCCCTTTTTGATGATGACAAAACTCATGGAGTTATATATGCAAGGATTAAAGTTAAGCTTCAGAGAAGCTCCCCCTTAACTCATGCATAGGAATAAACAAATAGATATGCAATGTAAGCTCTTAAACATGTATGCATAGACATGCATAAAATAAGGTACCAAATACAAAAACATGCTCTTGATACGAAACATATGACATATGAAATGCATCATGCATAAAACGTGCTCTTGATACCAATAAAAAATGTTCTTAAATAATGCTCTTGTTACTAATTAAACAATTAAACGACAAACTAATAAATTAAACAAAACATGCATATAAAACATGCATATAAACTCAAATAATTCTCCCCCTTTTTGTCAATCATCAATAAAGGGGTCCAAGTAAAAACAAATCAATAAATTCTTCTTCCCCTTATTGTTCGAAACAAAGAATCAACTAAGGTGTTAAAAGCAATAAAATAATGTTCTCCCCTTTTTGTCTAAAACACAAATGATGTAAATAAGGGATGACAATCAATTAAGATATCAATTAAAAATTTGTCGAAGTAGAGCATCTTGATACCAATTGAAAGGAAACAAAAAAATTAATACCAGTTTTAAGCAAAACACATAAAAATCTTGATACCAATTGAAATTAAACATAATAAATTTTGAATGTCTAAACAAAAATTTTGATACCAATTGTAAATATTTTTCATTTTGAACATATGATACCAAATTAAAATTCATAAAGTATGGGAGTGAAATCAAATACCGATTGAAAGATGAAATACAAGTTTTCTCCCTCTTTATGAATTACCAAATAAAAACATGTAAAGCTTGTATATGGATACCAATTGAAAACTAGTCAATTGAAACAAGATAGTCATTATAAAACAAGCTTTATCATGATCAAAATTTGTGCTCTAAGATATATGAATATAATAAGTATAAATAAAAACATATATATGTATGAAAATTAGATACCAATTGAAATTAATACTCTTTGAAGTGCAAGCATACATATACAAAAAAAATATATGAGTATACAAAAATGTCCATATTGATACCAATTGAAAGAATCCAATGATACCAATTGAAACAACAATAATTTCAAGTGTATATCTCATATTACCTAGCCTCCCAATCATGTTAAAGTTTAAAATGATTTTCACTATAAGGCATACATGAGCATGATCTCCCATCCAACCACCCTTAGATGGTAGGGGTTTTCAAAAAATAGATTTGAAAAATAAAGTGTGTTTGAAAACTCTACCAAAATGAAGAATATAGCAACTAGTTAAATGAAAAATTTGTAAACTAGTACGAAATCCTTCAAGCAAGGAATAAAACAAAATTATTTTTCATGAAACATGAAATCCACATGATAATCAACACTCTAAGCCAATTAAGCATAAATATGACTCATGAAAATAAAACATGAGTAAACAATAAATGTGAGTGTACAAATAAGATGTGAAGTTCATAATCATGAAAGATATTCAATTAAGCTCAATTTAAATTCTTTTAAACATGAAACATGAAAATCTAAAATTTTTCAATAAAACAAGTTATACTTCAAGGCATATGTATGTTTTGTCAACACAAAAAGTATACATACATATCCCTTAACACAATTGAGTCTATATATAAAGATTTGCATGAAAAGCAAATGACTCAAGGGGTATACATGTATATCTTAAAGTTTGGCAAAGTAGACATATACATGAAGCGAAAACACACATGATCATAAAACATGTCCAAAATAGGGAATACAAGTTAGAATGCTTGAATCATCAAAACTAGACTATACTAGAACATCTAATGGGTACAAATAAGCATCCAAGTACAAACATATATAAAGATTTATTTGTGGCCCACTATATGTACAAGTATAAATCCTAGTCTTAATGAAAACTAACATCTAAACAAGTAATCAAATCATGAAGCATAAAACGGGATATAAATCAACATGAAAATTATAAACATGATCATTATGTAAATTCACATGTTATTAGAGCTATGATGTGCATAATAGCTAAACAAATGGTGAGAACACAACATATGGGTCCATATAAACATGGGTGATCTCAAAAGCTATACATGCATGTCAATGATCTAAGGATCATGGCATTTAACATAATAAACTATAAACATCAAAAACATGAAATATCAAAACAAAACATCATAAATATGATCATCATGTACATGCACATGCATTAGATATAGGATATACATATTAGTTCAAAACAAGGTGAGAATCACAAAGGTATAGATCCATATAAGCAAGAAGTGACTCAAGTAACTAAACATGTATATTACTAATCTATAAACATGGTATAAGCATAATGAACAATAAACCATGGCATGCTATAAATCGATGAAATGCATGCAAATATAAAAATAGAGTTAGAGATTGATACCAAAACCGATGAAGGCACCTCTCTAGTTCTCCAAACCAATGGTGGTTCTCTCCACCAAACTCTCCTTGAAAGTGATGCATCCAAATTGTTTTCTTTAAGCACGGAACGCATCCACTTCAAGGCACCGCTACTCTCACGTGATGCGAGAGCCCACACCTACATCAAAAATTTTAGGGGTGGTCTTTGGTACCCATTTTCTTTGGGTCCATAGGGGTTAGTATCTTTCCTAACCCAAACAAGATTATTTGCTAAATTTTCAATATGTAAACGATCATAACAAAATCTAGCAAGGTGGCCTTTTCGACCACAATGTGTACACGTGTACACATGGGCATACATAGTGTGAAGTCTGTGATTGTGATGAGCATGTGTATGCCGTGTATGGTGTGCATGCAAAGATGGAACTTGTTTCTTACGAACTAAGGTTTCCAAGCGTGTATGATTCAAAGTACATTGGCTCAAAGTGGAGCCCAAACAATCTACACTTTTCTTCAAAACATTTATGTCATTTTCAATACTAGAAGATAAAGTGGAGCATGCAAAAAATGTGCTAGGTGAAGCTACACTAGCATGGCAAACATGTGAAGACAATTCAATTTTCAAAGATTCATTTTTCTTTAAAACAAAATCAAATTCTTTTGTAATGAAATCAATTTCATTTTCAATACAAGGTTATCTTTTAAAACAAAATCTAATTTAGAAGATAAAACCTCATTGTTTTTCACAACATCATCACAATTATTTTTCTTTTCAAAACATCAATCTCTTTTAGGGCAAGGTCTAGTTGAGATCTTAGTGAGTCACGTTCACTAGTAATCTCTTCCTTCTCTTGCAAAACAAATTCAAAAGTTGAGCACAAATCTTTCATTTCTTCTTTTAATTCAAAATGTTTCTTTTTCAAAAGGTCATGTTTTTTCACAAAATTTTCAAGCTTAGAGGCAAGTTTTACATTTAAATTTTGAACTTCAAAACACCCATAGCAATATGAACTAGAGCTATCATCTAGTTGAGAATCTGATTGTACCTCAAGGGAGTCTTTCTCTTGGACCATGAGGCAATGCTCGTCGGACTTGTCTCTCCTAGATCTTCTCAACTTGTTGATAATCCTTGGTAGCTCGAGAGAAGTCAAAATGCTCCAAACTGCAAAAGCCGAATCATAATGAGCAAACACATGTAAAAGATCTTCATTAAGAGATGCTCTAAGTGTCTTAAGCGCAAGTGCATTTGCCTTTTTATGCTTGCTAGCATTAGGGTAGGATTCTTGAGTAGTGGCTTGATAAACTAGATGTCCTAGGCTTTTTAAATGACTACTCATCTTGGCCTTCCAAATATCATGTTAGAAAAATCAAACATAGGAGGGCTATCCATGAGTGCAAACTAAATGTGTGCAAATGAAAAAAAAATGCAAATGAAGATTAGCAAACTAAGATCTCACTCCTAGGTGGTTAAACCTAAATGTCAGGAGCGTAGGCTCTGATACCAATTGAAAATCACCTAGAGGGGGGGTGAATAGGTGATAATGCTAATCTAATGAACTTAATGCGGAATTTAAAAACTAATTGTAATTACAACAATTAATGTAACCAACAAGCGATGCACACACAAGCTAGCCAAGCATATAAATATGAATGATCAATATGAAATGATGCAAGGCACAAAGTAAAGAGAGAGAGAGTAAGAGTCAAGGGATTAAGCGCAAACAACAAGATATGTTTCGAGGTTCGAGCACCCAGCTCTACATCCCCGCCTTCACATAGAAGGATTTCAACTCCACTAGCTTGTCCACACAGGACTCCCATAAAGGGAACCTCCACCGAGGATTTGGAGCAATACAATAACAAGGAGTACCCAACTCCTCTCCTTACAAACACTACCTCCTCCTTGAGGCACAACACCAAGCCAACAAACAATCACCTCACATCTTGAGGGATTAGCACAAAGCTTACACAAGGATCACCTCACACCTTGAGGGATACAACCCAATAGCACAACCTCCTCAACACAATGAGGGAAAGGCACAAAGCCAAGCTAAGATAGGGTTTACAACTTGGTGATCAAAAGACCACAAACAATCTCTTTTCCCACACAAAGATCCTATAGAATAAGATAGTAGATGTAGCTTAAGTGTGGAGAAAACCAAAGGAATGGAAATCAAAAACTCAAAGAAAATCCTTGGGAAAAACTAGAAACCAAGATAAAGAAGTTGAATCAAACAATTTTCCCCAAAACCCTTTTCTTTGATTTTCCAAACCCTAGCAAAAACACCAAATAGATTGTTCAATTTAAAGCCCAAAAACTTCTTTTGATAGCTGTGAAAACACTAGAGAGTCAGGAAAAATTAGCACCAAAAATCTTAGAGAAAACCTCTTTCCAATGGGGTATTTATAGCCCCAGAAAATTATAGCCGTTGGCAGCAGAAACTGCCAAAAATGAACTACCGGTCGACCGGTCGGTCGACCGGCCAATGGTCACATTTGACCGCTGGCAGCTACCGGTCGACCGGGCGATCGACCGTCCCCAGAACCAGAGAGCAACGGCTCTCTGGCCGATCGACCGCGCGGTCGACCGTGCGCAACCCGAGAGCAACCTGCTCTCAGTCGGTCGACCGTGCGGTCGACCGGCTTATGGGTAAGCCAGCGTGCACGTATCCGTGCACGTCGGTCGACCGCTACGATCGACCAGCTACTTGGTCCGGTCGACCGACCTAGCCTGGCAGCAGTAGTTCTGGTCAGAAAAACATGTAATTTTTAATCCTAAAAATTCTCATAAAATCTCTAAAATTACACAAAAATAGTTTTATCATTTTATTTTGAAATATAAACTTGTGATAAAAATTTCATCACAAATAACAAACATTTTGAAACATTTTTGTGTCTTATTATTTTTACCAAAAATCAAAAACTGTATTTTCTAAAACTTGGATTTTTGAATTGAAAATACATTTTTTCCAAAACTTATCCAAATACAAAAACATGGTATTAAACAACATTCAGGCATGATGTATATGGATATAATCCTATATACATGAAACATATATATATCCATGTTTTTGACTTTAATTACAAAATATGTTTTGTTAAAAATGCCAAAACATAAAACACATGAATAAGTAAGTCGAAACTAAGTTTTGTTGGCCCAAAGGCCTATCACCCTAGTTTTGATGATGATCAACTCATGAAGTTATGTTTACTAATAATCTTGTGTTTAATTAGTGACAGATTCATTATCAAGATCTTAGTAGGTGCATAGCTCAACAAAGGATAAAATGTCAAGATTTGGAGCTAGCACGGTGTGATCCAAGGAGCTTTTGGATCAAGCTTGGACCAAGTCAAGATGATGAGAAGACTTCAAGGGAAGACTTCAAAATCAAGACTTGTGTCTAGGTATAAGATTTTCTTTTTGTTTTTAGATAAAATGTAAAGGATAGAATAGTTGGTGCATTGCTCAAGTACATATACACACACACTCTTGATAAAATTGTTTTCATAAAAGATTTTTTAGTTTAGAAAAGATTTTTCTTTGTGACAAAATACTATTTGGTTTTTGGTATTCATGTTTACATCTTACAACCAAAACCAAGTTTATGCTTATTGTCAAAAACATAGATATTTCATCTTGATTGTGTAGTGGATCATATCCACACACACTATGCTTTAAAAGTATATCTTATTTTTGTATTTGATGAAGTTTGAAAAAATAAGTTTTGGAAAATACTGTTTTAGTTTGAACCAATATTTTCATATTACAAAAATAGTCCAAATCTTTTATAACATGCCTTGATTTTGTGCAAGCATGTTTATTTATCAAAGTATATAGGTTAAACTATTTTTGTAGATTTTTATGTATTTTATGGGATTTTATTTGAACCAAAAGACTTAGTTTTTAAATCCCAGAAAAACAGTTTCAGGCTTCAGCAAGTCGACTGTATAGTCGACTTGGTCTGAAGTCGGTCGACCGGATCGGTCGACCGACGTGCACAGACGTGCACGCCTTTGTGCACTGGAGGACGGCCGACCGGATCGTCGACCGCTCCAGAGAGCTCTGCTCTCTGGAAATTTCGGCCGACCGTATGGGTCGACCGACAGAGAGTTCGACTCTCTGCTCCAGTGGCTCGGTCGACCCGGGCAGTCGACCGTGGCTCCAACGGTCGGATTTCTGACCATTGGCGGTCGACCAGGCGGGTCGACCGGCAGGTTTGACAGAGCCCCAACGGCTAGTTTTCCAGACTCTATATAAAGGGTCATTTGGGGGCTGTTTTCTTCAAGATTTGGAGATTATTTTAGAGCCAGTTTTTCCCACTCTTTTCAGAAGTTTTTCTCCACAAAATAGAGAGCAAATATTTCCTATCAAAAAGGAAAGTTTTATCAAGAGTGTTAAAAAGAGATCTTCTTGAGTTTTCCTCCACCATCTTTTTCCTTGTTTTCTCACACAAACACTTGAGCTATCCATTGCTATTCATCTTATAGGAGTGTTGTAGTGAGAGCTTTTATTGGTGATCAAAGTGTTTAGATCACCAAGAGATCATTTCTTGTACTTTGAGGAGGCGGACGTGTGTGTCCGCGTTGTTTCGAGTTCGGGTGCGAACTCCGTGTTTGAGGTGCGACCTCGGCAAGCTTGTGGGGCTTGCGTGTGTATGGGACTAGGGAGTCCGAGGGCTTGTAGGTGTTGCGACACCGGGGAGAGATCCATTGGGATCTTGCATAGTGGAAATCCTTCGTGTGTCGAAGGCGGGGATGTAGAGTAAGGGTGCTCGAACCTCGAAACAAACCCTTTGTGTTTGCGATTGCCATTTCTCTCTCTCTCTCTCTATCTCCTTATTTATATCTTGCATTACTTATCTTGTCTTTACCTTTATATGCATGATATATTCCTTGTGCTCATATTGATATATTGCTTGGGATTGTTGACTAACACTTGTATTCAACCAAGAGAGCCAACGCGGCACCTCAACCCATTCAAGGAGAATCTAGAGGAGTTGTCCAGAGCTCTTCACGGGGAATTCGGCAACACTCTTTGGTTATACGTGGTGTTTAGTGTAAGAAGTTTAATTAGGTCATAACTGTTTTAATTTTGCATTATTTGGCATTAAGTGACCATTAGATTAGCTATCACCTATTCACCCCCCCTCTAGGTGAACCTTCAATTGGTATCAGAGCTTGGTACTCTGATTTGGGTCTAACAACCTAGAGTTAAAGATCCTCATTTTTAGGCTAATCACAATATTTTGTACACACACAATGGAGTTCATGTTACCACCCACTTTTGACATTCTTAACATCCAAATTTGGAAGGTTAAGATGTCATTGTACCTCAAGGCCTTAGGCATTCATGTTTATCTTGCTACAATTAAAGATTCTTATATTAATGATAGCAAGTACATTGAGGCTAATGCAAAAGCCCTAAATGCTTTGAAGAGTACCCTAAATGATGATTACTTATTTAGGGTTGCTAACATTGACTCGGCTTTTGTAGCTTGGAACATCATCACCTCCCTTGGCGAAAAGGATCTATATTATGCCGGGAGCGATTCGGATGTTGGAAGCGACGCCTCCAACAAGTGCTATATGGTCCAAGGGGATAACCCCCTTGAGGTAAACTCCGAATCCGACGATGAAGACATGTCATATGATGAGCTTACTACCTTTTATCATCTTGTGCTTGAAAAATATGACATGCTTAAAAAGAAGAATAATAATTTGAAAAAGAACATTGCTTGCATGCATAAACAACATGATTCTTTTAGAGATAACATTGCATGCTTAGAAAAAGATAATAAGAAAACTAAAAAGGATTTTGATTGCATGCTTAAAGAAAAAGATTCATTAGCAAATAAGGTTGCATGCATTGAAAAAGAAAATAAAGATTTGAAAAATGAGAATGTTTCCTTGCTTACAAAATTGAATGATTTATGTGAAGGGAACACTACTTTGAAAAATAAAATTGCTTTGGTGGAAAAACAAAAGGAAGTTGTTTTTCAAGAAAATAAGTCCTTAAAAAGAAAATTTGTTGAAAAAGAGAAAGAAAAAGATTTTGTTTCGAAAAAGAAAAAGAAAAATGATTCTTTATCTCATCATGCTTTACATGCCACCACTAATGAGATTAAAGATTTGAAAAATAAAATAGATAGTTTGAGCTCTAATTTGAGCACATGTGCATTTAATCATACTAGATTGGAGTCTATGTTTTCAAAGAAACAAACCCCATCCATTCATGCACATCATCATGCTTATGTTGAACATCATGATCATTCACACACACATAAGCATACTAAGGTGTACGTATGTACACATTGTGGCTGCAAAGGCCATTTAGCAAAATTTTGTTATGACAAGTTGCATTATTTTAATTTTGCTAAAAATAAAAATGCTTGGGTGCCTTACAACAAGACTAACCCCAAAGGACCCAAGAAAATATGGGTACCAAAATCTCCACCTTTTGCTTTTGATGTAGGTGAGGGCTCTCACAAGATGTGAGAGAATTGGTGCTTTGGTGGTGGATGCAATGGACTCTATGGGCACATCTTAGACGCATCACTATCAAGGAAGCTTGGTGGGAGAACCACCATATTTGGAGTTTTAGAGTTGGTAACAATCTCTAAACTCCTACTTTTATGTACATGCTTTTAATTTCATATATCATATAGCATGTTCATATTTTTGTGTGCTTCATGTTGTATTTACATGCTTAGATGTAGAATGTGTCAAACTTGCATTTATACATATATGAATAGTGAACTACAATTGACTCATATATATTTGAACTTCATGCTCATTTGTATCCACTATATGCATATGTATAGACTAGTTTTGATGATTCTCTTTTATACATGTTTTTGCCTAATTTTATGCTTTACTTCATGTATATGTATTTTTAATTCAAATCTAATAAATATACATGTATACCCGTGAGTCTCTTGCTTTCATGCAAATACATTTAATAGACTCTTTTATACTTGGGATATGTATGCATATTGTTAGCTTTGGATATACCATACATATACCTTAAAGTTATTTGAAAGAAAAATGAATTTTTATGTTTGATAAAAATAATTTTCATGTCTATTTTAAGCTTCATTGAATTTTTTTTTAAAAAATGCTATTTACACGATCGTTTAACACTCACACTTTTGTTAAAATCATTTTGAGCATTATAGACCATGAGTGCTTAAATTTTTGTGTGTCTAGTTATGTTTATGAAAAACATAAGATTTGATATATTTGAAGGATCTTTAACTAGTTTTTCAAAATAATTTATACTAGTTATTTATTCTTCAAATAGTTTTTGAGATTGACACATGATTCTATTTTTCTCAAAATTTGACGCTTCATGATTTGAATATTAGTTTATGTTAGTTTTTGTCAACACTAGGATTTATACTTGTACATATCGTGGGCCACAAATAAATCCATTTATATTTGTGCTTGAATGCTTATTTGAACCCATGAAATGTGCTTGTATTGCTTGGTTTTGATGATACATACATTTTTAAACTTGTATTCCCACTTTTTGGATTTGATTTATGATCATGTGTTTTCATTTCATTTATATGTGTATTTTGCCAAACTTTAAGATATACATGTATACCTCTTGAGTCATTTGCCTTTAATGTAAATCTATTTGTATGGACTCAATTGTGTTTAAGAGATATGTATGTATACTTATTGTGTTGTCAAAACATACATATATCTTGAAATATAAATTTTGTTTTTAATAAAAAAAAATGTGTGATGATTTTCATGTCTTCATGATTTAAAGGAATATTGAGATTAATTGACATTTTTGCTTTATTTCTTGCCTGAAGGATTCCGTACTAGTTTTTAAAACATTTTCATATTAACTAGTGCAAATTCTTCATATGGTAGAGTATATGATAAGCTTACTCTTCAATTGGTATCATTGGATATTTTCAATTGGTATCAATATGATTTTTATGTACTCATATTTTGATTGTATGTATGAATGCTTTCAAATTTAAATTATATCAATTTCTATTGGTATTATCTTTTCATACATATGATCTTTTGTGCTTTAAGAGAGTGAATCAATTGTTCTTAAAACACAATGTATATGCTAAGCTTAATTCAACTTTCAATTGGTAATTCTTAAAGCTTATGCAATATGTTTTCAAAATTGATATCAAAATAAAAAAATATGTTTACTTGATATCTCAAAACGTGTTTTATTAAGAAAGTTCAAAATTTTGTTTTGATAAAGAAAAAATTCAAAATTTTTGATTTGTATTTCCTATATGCAAGGAGAGCTTAACATCTCTCTTACATATGGATTCATGTTGAGTATATTATAAATTGAGGAGCTTGACAACTCTTCTTTATATGATATACGTGTGTAGGGGGAGCTTCACATCTCCTCTTATGCATTACATAATATGTGTTATGTGACTTAGGGCTTGACATCCCTTCTTCATGTAATGCATATGTGTAGGGAAGCTAACTTAGCGTCTTCCTCTTCATGAATGTATATCGCATATAAATTTTTATTGATTGATTTGTATTACCCCTTCTTGATCTCTTTATTTTTGACAAAAAGGGGAGAAAAATTTGTTTGATTTGATTTCACTTTGAACCCTTTGTTGATGATTGACAAAAAGGGGGAGAAAGATTTTGAGTTTATATGCATGGTTGAATAAGATTTATGTTTATGCATATATATTTTTTGTATTGCAAATAGGAGAAAAGATTTTGATTTATGCTTGTTGCATGTTTTATCTCCATATTTGCATACATATTCATGTGCCCTCATTGCCATATCTATTATTTATTTGTTATGCGTGAGTTAAGGGGGAGCTTCTTTGAAGCTTTACTTTAATCCATGCATATATAACTTCATGAGTTTTGTCATCATCAAAAAGGGGGGAGATTGTTGGCCCAAAGGCCTATCACCCTAGTTTTGATGATGATCAACTCATGAAGTTATGTTTACTAATGATCTTATGTTTAATTAGTGACAGATTCATTATCAAGATCTTAGTAGGTGCATAGCTCAACAAAGGATAAAATGTCAAGATTTGGAGCTAGCACGGTGTGATCCAAGGAGCTTTTGGATCAAGCTTGGACCAAGTCAAGATGATGAGAAGACTTCAAGATCAAGACTTGTGTCTAGGTATAAGATTTTGTTTTTATTTTTAGATAAAATGTAAAGGATAGAATAGTTGGTGGATTGCTCAAGTATATATAAACACACACTTGATAAAATTGTTTTCATAAAAGATTTTTTAGTTTAGAAAAGATTTTTCTTTGTGACAAAATACTATTTGGTTTTTGGTATTCATGTTTACATCTTACAACCAAAATCAAGTTTATGTTTATTGTCAAAAACATAGATATTTCATCTTGATTGTGTAGTGGATCATATCCATACATACTATGCTTTAAAAGTATATCTTGTTTTTGTATTTGATGAAGTTTGGAAAATAAGTTTTGGAAAATACTGTTTTAGTTTGAACCAATATTTCCATATTACAAAAATAGTCCAAATCTTTTATAACATGCCTTGATTTTGTGCAAGCATGTTTGTTTATCAAAGTATATTGGTTAAACTATTTTTGTAGATTTTTATATATTTTATGGGATTTTATTTGAACCAAAAGACCCAGAAAACAGTTTCCAGGCTTCAGCAAGTCGACTGTATAGTCGACTTGGTCTGAAGTCGGTCGACCGGATCGGTCGACCGACGTGCACAGACGTGCACGCCTTTGTGCACTGGAGGACGGCCGACCGGATCGATCGACCGCTCCAGAGAGCTCTGCTATCTAGAAATTTCGGCCGACCGTACGGGTCGACCGACAGAGAGTTCGACTCTCTGCTCCAGTGGCTCGGTCGACCTGGGCGGTCGACCGTGGCTCCAACTGTCAGATTTCTGACTGTTGGCGGTCGACCGGGCGGGTCGACCGGCAGGTCTGACAGAGCCCCAACGGCTAGTTTTTCAGACTCTATATAAAGGGTCATTTGGGGGCTGTTTTCTTCAAGATTTGGAGATTATTTTAGAGCCAGTTTTTCCCACTCTTTTCAGAAGTTTTTCTCCACAAAATAGAGAGCAAATATTTCCTATCAAAAAGGGAAGTTTTATCAAGAGTGTTAAAAAGAGATCTTCTTGAGTTTTTCTCCACCATCTCTTTCCTTATTTTCTCACACAAACACTTGAGCTATCCATTGCTATTCATCTTATAGGAGTGTTGTAGTGAGAGCTTTTATTGGTGATCAAAGTGTTTAGATCACCAAGAGATCATTTCTTGTACTTTGAGGAGGCGGACGTGTGTGTCCGCGTTGTTTCGAGTTTGGGTGTGAACTCCGTGTTTGAGGTGCGGCCTCGGCAAGCTTGTGGGGCTTGCGTATGTACGGGACTAGGGAGTCCGAGGGCTTGTAGGTGTTGCGGCACCGGGGAGAGATCCATTGGGATCTTGCATAGTGGAAATCCTTCGTGTGTCGAAGGCGGGGATGTAGAGCAAGGGTGCTCGAACCTCGAAACAAATCCTTTGTGTTTGCGATTGCCATTTCTCTCTCTCTCTCTATCTCCTTGTTTATATCTTGCATTACTTATCTTGTCTTTACCTTTATATGCATGATATATTCCTTGTGCTCATGTTGATATATTGCTTGGGATTGTTGACTAACACTTGTATTCAACCAAGAGAGCCAACGCGGCACCTCAACCCATTCAAGGGGAATCTAGAGGAGTTTGTCCAGAGCCTTCACGGGGAATTTGGCAACACTCTTTGGTTATACGTGGTGTTTAGTGTAAGAAGTTTAATTACGTCATAATTGTTTTAATTCCGCATTATTTGGCATTAAGTGACCATTAGATTAGCTATCACCTATTCACCCCCCTCTAGGTGAACCTTCAAGTTTGTCTAGGAAGTTAAGCATGCATGTATATAGAACAAATCTAATATACATTAAACCGTGTAAACTTGTTTTGATCTATCTATTCATAAAACCAAGATCGGTTAAACCAAAAACGGAAAAACCGAAAACCAATATTCAAAACATGAAACGTGTGTGTTGTGAACTTGAGCATATCATACTATTCTAATCTTTACAAATGGATCTAAAACTTAAACTAAACTAGGTACCGATGTCTTCTTGTAGAGCGCCGTCTCCAAGCCGACTCGAACCAAAATTTCGTGATCCACCGAGCTTGACTCCAATGAGTGCTATATATGATCTTGTCGCTCGGGCTCTTGAATCAACATGTGAAAGCTTCCAAATCATCTTGTTGAAGCTAATCACCTACTAATTACTTGATTAATGATCTGAAACTAAAATCACAAGATTATTAGTACACATAACTACATGAGTTAATCATCATCAAAACTAGAGTGGAAGGCTTTTGGGCCAACAATCTAGTGTGCCGGAGTGGTCTTATCCGAATGAATGTAACTCATGTCTCCATCGTATGACCATAATTTTCACAACAATTTCAACTCTTCACAGAGTCCATGGGGATTCGCCTCCCCCGAGTCCAATTTTCAACCAACTTGTCCTCCTATCCACCTTGTCCACAATATTTCCAAGCTCATACTCAGTTCCACCATTTCAAAATAGAAAACCATCAATCTTGGAAATGATGGAAATGAGTATGCATGAGTCCGAGCAACAATCACAAAATAGAAAACCATCAATCTTGGACATGATGATGCGTGAGTCCAAGCAACAGTCACAGAATCTGACGGACTCACAATTTTACCACGATTGTCACAACACCACTTCATCTTTTCAAGTCCAATCACAACAAAACGATGAACCAATCAACTATGAAAAGATGCTTGAAGCCATGACTCAGGCTAGAATCGCTCGTGATCATGAAATAGATATGATGGTTCAAACTTTACGTTCTCACTGTTCGGCCATTTCTGATGTCGCTAACCATTCTGTTAGAGCTGAAGAGTCACGTTACTTTGGAAAATAAGATTCTATTTCAGTACAATCATTTGGACTTGCCCAAACTCCAATTTTTGAAAATGACATTGACAGTTTGGCAAGTTATTCATTTTCTGAAATAGAACTTGAGAATGATCCTGACCCTCAACTTGGTTATTCAATTCCACTTCCTGATCCAATAATGACTCCGATGTCTTCACCTGATTTCAATTTTCTCGAGTCAACATTGGATCCTGAGCCAATTCATTATGAAATTGAATCGCCAATCTTTTATGATCATCATATTGAACTTGACCAATTTTATACTTTTGAAAGTCCCATTGACAAATTGGCCAGTTCTCATTTTTATGATATTGAACTCAATGAGATATGTGACTTAGATTTTCAAATTTGTGATCCAGTTCAAATTCTCGAATCAATATTGACTCCTGTTTTGTTACCCGATTTGAGTAATATTTTAGAGACAGTTTTGATTCCCACACCTATCATTCTTGAACTTGAATCACCAATATTAAGTCACATTCCATTGTGGGAAAATAAATGTGGACTAGAGTTTCAACTTCTTGATTTGGACCCACTTCTTGAACCAAGCTCGACTCCTAAACCTTTACTTGACTTAAGTCACTTTCCTGAGTCGGTATTAGTTCCCATACGTCCTCAGTCCAAGTCAATTATTCTATCTTTTCACACTCCATTTTGGGACAAGGCGGTTGACAAAATTGACTCTGAAATTTATTATGAAATTTGAAAATTAGATGGGGTGGAATTTTAATAAAAAATGTTCATACATACATCATTTTAGTGGGTTATACAAGAGAGATTTCTGGTGGGTTCCTCCGAACTCCACAAAAATTCAATTGTACCGTTTCGTGGACCAATTAGACCACCACCGGAACCACCACCTTAAGGTAATATTTTCCTTCCCTTTCTTCTTTTTCATGCATAAGTGCATTAATTCATAGATTGAGGACAATGCATGAGATAAGTGTGGGGGAGGATTTACTAACATACTAACATAGGTAGATATTAACTAAAAAAAAAATTGAAAAGGGGACAATATTTTGACTTATCTTTTGAAAGAAATCTAAGCTAGTTTTAAGAATTAGGAAAATCATGATTAGGATTTCTAAAAACTTGGTCAAAATAAATAAATTGTTGAATTTTTAGGTATAGGAGGAAAATTGAATAAGTAATTAGTCTTGATTTTTACCTTAATGAAATGTGCATACCTAATACATTTACATATCTAGGATTCTAAGACAAAGACTCTTGTGCCTTATAAAAAAAAAATATAATAAAAAAAAATCAAGAAATTCACTGATTAAGCTGGATACATGTGCCTCAAGAAGCATAAGTATTCACGCCTAAAGGTGATTTTATAAATAGAATCCTTGGTTTTGTGGCCTAGTCCATTCGAATCCTTAAGTCCGTGGGGTGTTTTCTCACCTCGTGCCCTAAAACAAACCAGTTTGGGAGCCGCCGCCTTTAAGTTCGCTACATGGGTGGACTAAAAAGCCTAAGAAAACTAAGAAATATTATTTATATATGTACTAACACATCTAATAGTCAATTAGTTGGTATGAGGGCCTCAACAAGCCTTGATACTTATACGAAAGAAAATTAGATGAGTTATACATATTAAGAAAAAAAGAAAAAAATATATATAAAAAAAAGGGGCATGAGAGTCCAAGTTAAAGAATTCCTAGTAAAGATTCACAAGGATGCATATGACTTAGGGTAATGAAAGAGACTATACAAAAATTCAATTTTGATTCTTACCTAAAATGGATAACAATTTATTATATAAAGACTAAGTTTAAGAATGAATAAAAATGATAATCCTAAAACTTATAGACTACTTAGTCTCTTCAAACATATTTCAAATATTTTTCTTTTTATGGATTTTGTGGGTGTAATCCGCTGAAAACCCTCACGAGACAACACTCGTCCTCTAGGGTAACCTAGAGGTTTAACGGCTTGTTGCACATGTTAAGTGCAACCGTGATTCCTACGGAAGTGAGTTAGGATAGATTAGTTTTTCTTTTTCTTATTCTTTTTTATTTTTACTCGAGGACGAGCAAAAAGATAAGTGTGGGGGTGTGATAGGTAGTAAAAAGTGCATATTTATCACCACATTTACTATCATATTTTCCTATTTATTCTTTTAATTATTACTAATGTTTTATTATTTAATGTGTGCAGGCCTTGAGTAATTAAAAAATAAAGAAATAAAGCCTGAATGAAGCCCAAAAGCCCAAAAAGCCCATATGCAAAAATTATAGTAATTTAGAAGTTTCTACATTATCTAACCTAATCTAAACTTGGATTTTAAATTCTTTATTTAAAATCTAAGGGAGGAAAAAGAAGGATAAGATAGAACTCCTAATTGTTAAAAGAGGAGAAAAGGATAAGATGAGATGAAGTTCTACTCAACCAGGTTGCTTGCACCACAAGATGAAGATAAAGGAGAGAAAAATTCGGATTCAGACTGTTTTAGTATTCAGATCATAACTTTAGCTACAGATATTCAAATCCTATGATGCAAGATACTCCAGAAAGAAGACTTAAAGGACTACAACTCTTATGTTGATCAAACTTTCCAATTCAGTCAGAAGATAAGCCATATTCGGTGATCAACATGATAACAAGTTGCAGGACAGATTTGAACTTCTATGGATAAGTCAAAACAAGTTTGGAGATAAAAGAAGAATTCAAATTCAGAGATATTTTGCTCCTCTTATCTTCATACGCTTCTTATCCTCTGGTTTTCTCCTATAAATACCCCTGCATAGTAACAGAGGAAGGGCAGATCTCAGAAGCTCAAGGGCAGATCCAGAAACGAGCAAGTAGAGAATAGATCTTAGGCTAATTTGTAGTTTATAATTTAGGTTTTTTTATGTAATTTTTACTTTCCTTTATGTAACTGAGAGGAGAAACGAGTTTCATGGAGGAGGAGATCAAGCTTGTACTAAGGGTGACACTGGTGTAAGTAAGTCTTTTCTTTCATTGTTATTAGAATCGAATCGAAGTTTCTTTTTTTCTTTACTCTTGTTTTCGTTTACTTTCCTCTGATGTGTTTGTAATCCAAGTGAATTCGATAGCCTCGAGACTGCTTCGCCATTGCAAGTGCGCTTGATGGCCTATGGTGATGAATAACCATTCTTTGTTAGTTTAGCTTGCCCTTTTATTCGTAGTGTAGATCGAGAATGGGGAAGATCCTATACGCCATGCTTGATTGCCTTCAAAGACAAGGTAAGTTGTCGCAATGGATCCAAGGTATATGAGCACTGAAGAGGTAAGTAATTTTTAGGTTGTCTTTCTTTTCTTTTATTTCTTTAGTTTAGATCACCAACACCAACAACACCCAACTCTTTCATCACTCATTTCGATTTCTTTGTATATATCTATTTTCTATTTTTCTCCGCCTTCTTAATCTACCACTTTCTTTCTAATTTCACTTTAACTTAATTTTTCTCTTTTTCTTTTAAAGAACTAAAGAAGAACTTTAACCATACTTTGTAGCCTAAAAGAAAACTTACTAAAAAAGCTTCCATCGCTAGTCCCTCCTTGTGGATCACGACCCGCATAGCCACTTGCTATCGCGGTAGAATTGAGTAACTTGCACATCTCTCTTTTAAAGTTTTGAAATTCTGTATTTTGTGTGCAGGTAAAACCTCAATCAAGTAGTAAATCAAATCACATGTTGCTTGTTTCAATGCGTTGTCCTAGGACAACGCCTATGGCAAAATCGGAAGCATCGCACATGATCTCGAACGGCTTAGACCAATCCGGTGCAGATATAATTGGTGCAGAAATAAGCTCTCTCTTAAGCTTCTCCCAAGAATTCATGCATTCAGTATCGAAAGTGAAGGACACATCCTTAGCTAACAGATTAGTTAAGGGTCTAGCAATTTTGCTAAAATCCTTGATAAATCTTCGGTAGAAACCAGCATGTCCTAAGAAGGATCTAATGTCCTTAATGCATTTGGGCATGGGAAGCTTAGCAATAACCTCGATTTTGGCTCTATCCACTTCAATTCCTTTCTTGGAGATTTCATGTCCCAAGACAATTCCATGTTTTACTATGAAGTGGCATTTCTCCCAGTTCAATGTCAAATTTTTCTCATCACAACGTTGGAGGACAAGTTCTAAATGGTGGAGACATTGAGTGAATGAATCTCCGTAGATGGAGAAATCATCCATAAAGATCTCTAAGAATCGTTCTACCATATCAGAGAAAAGACTCAACATGCAACATTGAAACATTGCTGGGGCATTGCATAAGCCGAAAGGCATTCGACGATAAGCAAATATCCCAATGGACATGTGAATGTAGTCTTTTCTTGGTCCTCAGGAGCAATAGGGATCTGATTATACCCCGAGTAACCGTCCAAGAAACAGTAATACTCGTGACCCGCCAAACGTTCAAGCATTTGATCAATGAAGGGAAGTGGAAAATGGTCCTTATGAGTTGCAGCATTCAGCTTCCTATAGTCGATGCAAACTCGGATCTTCGTGGGAAGTCGAGTTTGGACCAACTCTTTATTCTCGTTTTCCACTACGGTGAAACTGGATTTCTTTGGAACTGCGTGGACAGGACTGACCCATTGGCTATCAGAATGGGATAAATTATCCCATTATCTAAGAGTTTTATGATTTCAGCATGAACAACTTCTTGCATTTTAGGGTTTAACCTATGCCGCGGGTCTCTTTTAGGTGTGGCGTCTTCATTGAGATGAATGCGATGTTGAACGATGGTTGGACTTAATCCCTTTATATTGGTCATAGTCTAACCAATGGCTTTCCTATGTTTTCTTAGAATAGCTTAAAGATCTTCTTCTTCCCTGTCATTTAAATGGGAGGCAATGATGATAGGAAAGGTCTCTTGTTCGCCTAGATAGGCGTACTTGAGATGTGCAGGTAAGGCTTTCAATTCTAAGGAGGAGGAAGGCTCACTGGAAGGACTAGTCAAATCTGTTGGCTCCATTATTGGTGAAATAGGGTTCGAGGCCCAATTCACAGCAGAATCTACAACCTGATCCAGATTAAAGTCGTTAGACTCTAACCCGAAGTCACACTCTGTTTCTAATTCCAATTCTTCCTCATGTTCACTTGTCAAGTTCTCAATTAGGTTGACTTCAAATGTTTGGTCCTCGATATCGCGGGGTTGTTTTCCTAGATTGAAGACATTGACTTCTCTAGTCATGTCCCCAAAGGTTAGCCTCATAGACCCATTCCTACAATTGATGATGGCATTAGCAGTAGCAAGGAATGGTCGCCTTAGGATAACAGGAGTTTGAGCCCTATGATTGGAGTTGGAAACAGGTTGTGTCTCCAGAACTATAAAATCGACAGGGTAAATGAACTCTCCTACCCGGATCAGGACATCATTAATCTCCCCTTTTGGAACTTTTACAGAATGGTCAGCCAGTTGGATGGTGACTCGAGTTGGACTAAGATCGCCGAACCCGAGTTGTTGATAAACTGAGAATGGAAGCAAGTTGATGCTTGCCCCCAAGTCAAGAAGTGCACGACTAATCTCGGCTTGTCCTATTGTGCAGGCAATGGTGGAACTACCTGGATCCTTATACTTGACAGGGATCGGACCCGATAGTAGCTCACTAATGTTAGTGGCTAAGAAGACCTTTTTTGGTACATTAGTCTTTCTCTTCTTGGTGCACATGTCCTTAAGAAACTTAGCATAGGAAGGGACTTGTTGGATGGCATCAAGAAGTGGCACATTTATCTTCACTTGATTAAATATCTCAATTATCTTGTCCATGTGTGGATTTTGCTTGTTGTTTTTTAGCCTATTAGGAAATGGTACTATAGACTGGTGCACCTGACTGGCTGACTTATCTTTTTTAGATTCGTCAGAATTGGAAGGATTTGGATTAGATGAGGTGGATGCTTGATTGTGGTTGTGTTGAATGGGATGGGTTGGTGTTGACACTTGATTATCAACTCTCTTTCCCGACCTCAATGTATGAATAGCATTACATTAATTTAATGAATGATCCTCAACCAAATGAGCTTGTTGAGAATTCCTAGGATTAGTTATTGGCTGACCTGGCAAGGTACCCTTCTGTCTCTCATTCTGTGGAGTAGCTAGTTGACTCATTTGAACCTCTAACCTCTGGATAGTTTGCATGAGAGAATCTTGGTTTTTCATATATCTTTCCATGTTTCTTTCAAAGTCAGTCATTCTCCTTTCTAGTTGAGGATTCTGGAAGGAGGATTGCGGAGCTTGGTTGAGAAAGTTCTGTTGATAATTTGAAAAGTTAGGTGGATGGTTGGGAGAATTATTATGGAAGTTGAAAAAGTTAGGTTGATGATTGGAAGAATTATTGGCATGATGGAAGTGGCTAGCATGATGTGATCGTGAATGGTCATTGTTATTTTGGCTTCATGAGAAATTAGGGTGATTTCTCCAGCCAGGATTGTACGTTGGTGCATAAGGATTATTGTTCGGCCTTGAAATAGCCGCATTCATCGTTCATGGTAGGGTTGCTGAGCCTGAAATACAGGGCATTCCTCGAACACATGATTAATGGCTTGACAGTAAGTGCAGCCTGGGGTTGAAAATTGGTTTGGGCTGACTTGATTGACTAGACTTGGTTCTTTCATTTCTAGAGCTTCCAGTCTTCTAGCCAGTTTAGCTAACTTAGCCTCATTAGCGATGGATGATTCGATAGAATGGAGACCTCCTTTTGAAGAGATGGAGTTAGGATTCCTAGAGGTCTCACTAGTGGGTTCCCATTGAATGGTCCTCTCAGCTAGATTTCATACAAGTCTTATCCTTCATTTTCATCCTTCTGCAATAAACCCCCTTGGTACATACTTTCTAAGAGGGTTTCGGTGGAATAGTCTAAACCGTCATAAAAAATTTGGCATTGTCGCCATTTCTCTATTCCATGATGTGGACATTGGACAAGGATGTCTTTAAAGCGTTCAAAGTACCTCAAGAACGGTTCACTAGGTTCTTACTTGAATTGCATGATTGTCTTCCTAATGAGAGCGATTTTATGAATTGGTTAGAATTTCTTCAAGAAGACCTTGATGAAACCATCCCAAGATGTGATAGAACCGGCCGCTAAGCTGTAGAGCCACTTCTTTTCTAGGTCCTTAAGTGCGAAAGGGATAAATCTCAACCTAATAGCATCGTCTACAAGGTGTGAGATTTTCATCATTAGACATACTTCCTCAAATTCTCTTATGAAGAAGTAGGCATCTTCGGACTCTAAGCCATGAAACTCGGGGAGTGTGTTGATGAATTGAGGCTTGAGCTCAAAATTGTATTCACCAACCGATGGAAGTAGAATGCAAGATGGAAGTGAGGTTCTAATGGGATAGAACCTATCCTGCAATGATGTTGATTGAGCCATTACTGGATCTGGTCTTGGTTCAAACTTAGGTGGTGATGTGTTTTTAGTCAACCAAGATGAATTTGGTTCTCTTGACCACACTTGCATACACAAACACAATCACAATCACAAACAAGTTTACCAACAGTCAACAAGAGTAATCAACCAAGCCTAGTATAAGGTAACCTTGATCTAGACAACTCCTAACTGCCTGATTGTTCACAAGAGGTAGAATGTAGACTTTGATCACAAGCTAATCAGCCAGGTCAGGGCAAGATTTGTGGGAGGTTATCCGTCAAAGACGTTCCTTAATTAAGTAACCACCAATCTTCGGGCTTTCGGCCCTCAATCCCCTTCCTAGACACTGATTTGGCAGGAGTCAAATTCCAATACCTTCCCTCTTTAGGATAATCTCCTAGTGAGTTCGAGATGTCCCTAAGGCCAACGTCTATTAGATTTTACTTAGGCTTAGGTTGTGCGTGCTTGGAGATGGTTTGTGGGCTAAGGAAGGGTAATGACTTCCCCACCTTATCTTGAATTGGGTTTTGCCCTTAGAGTTAATTGTGCAAAGTGTGCAAAATATAGAAAAGTAACATTCAAAAGCAAATATCACCCAAGAATGCTTCCTAAACTATATGCTATGCATACGTACCTTGTCTCCAGCTCTCTTCAATAGTAATTGTAAAGTAAACGTCATTAGACAAATGCCTAGATGCAAGTCTAAACATTTTTTTTAAGCAATTACAATCACTCAAATTACTGTTGGATTAAACAGGGATGGTGGATAACAGAAATAGCAAAAATATAACATACAAAAACTTAAATTTTTGCAAGCAATATGTCTTGCATAAAAGAGTTTTTAGTAGTCCAATGAATTTTTCAATTTTTGCAACGCAATTTCTTGAAATTCTATTTCCCACTTTCGAGAGTAGGGGCACAAAATTTGCAAGTCTTCTCTTGCAAAGATTGAATGTTAGATCTGAATCTTTAAGTCCCTGAAACAACACACAAAACTTGTTAGAAAACAAATATACCGTTTCCTCCCCAGCAACGGCGCCAAAAATTAATTACTAAAATGAAAGAACAATCAAAGAGTTTAAGAATTTACCGTGTAGCTTGTGGCTAACGGGTCATGTCCATGAGGAGGAATGCGATGGAAGCTTTTCGGTGAATCGTTTAAAAACAAGGAATTGTGTTCGTTTTTTAATGGAAAAGAGAATGAAAAGAAAGAGATGATTAAAAGAGAAATTGCAACTTTAGAAAAGGCTTTGGAGAAGGTGATTTAAAAAGCTTGAAAATTATTTTGTTGATTATAATAAGGAAGAAAATCTGGGCTCACTATCTCACTACTCGATTGTTCATTCTTCTATTGAAATCCTAAGTGCCTCAAATTGATCATAGGCAAAACTTAAAGTTGATTTTTAGAAAGTTTGAAGTAAAGCACATAAGATGGTTAGAAGAGTTCAATCTTTTCTTTGAAAAATCGTTTAGAATTGAATATTAAATCATCAAGCGCGAAGAATCAAGAATGAAGTAAAAACAGTTCAAGAAACGTTTATGAAAGAAGTGAGAGTTCAACAATCCAAACCCATCCTCATGTGCCTTCAAGAACACTTTCAAGAAGAAAGGCCTTAAGTAAGGCATGCAAATGATTCATTGGGTCTTTTTCTTTAAAACCAGAAGAGAAGAAGAACTTGAGAGAGTTACAATAGTGAGCCCAGAAAACTGTTTTAGTTACTCATGGAAAATGAAGAAGAAAGCAAATAAATAATGCTAGCCATACCGTAATACGAGTGGAAGAAAAAGCAGCTCGATTCTTGTATTGATGTCACTTCAATCTTCAAGTACAAGCACTCAATTCCTCTCTCTCACAAGTATTGATACTGGACTACAAAATAAAAAATAAGAATACAACTTTTGTGCTAGCTAACAAAGAACCTAAATCCTTAGAAAATAAACACAAATTCTAATCCTAGTCTTCGCTCCCTTTTGCTTTGCTGAAACTAGTATTTATAGGGAAAAACCAAAAGGGGGAATCCCTGGAAGATTGGGGGAGCAAACGCTCCCCAACTGACTCCACTTGGCCGTGAAAACGCGGCTAGGGCCGCGTTTCCGCGGCCCTGGTGTGGCCATGTGGCCACACCCAATTGGTGGAGAACACTGGTTTGATGATTTGCCCGTATCTTCTGCTAGTTTTCTTATTTCTGCTCCAAAAGTTGACGAAACAGTTTTTGATTGTGTGGCTTCAACCGCTTGATTCAGGGAAGATTCTTCTCAACCTCTTGATATGCTAAGATTTTGCCCTGATTCCTTCATTTCAAATTTATTCTGAATTAAATCAGAATTTGGTGGGCTTTTGGGCTTGTTTCTCTTTTCTTTCTTTTAGCACTTGGGCCTACATTTAACAAAGAAAAAGAAGACTTATTAATAGGATTTATTAGCTAAAAAGTATGGTAAGGTGACAATGTAAATGCAATATATGTGACTAATCATGTTCCACGACGGATTGCTCATGATAATGGGCCCCAGTTCGTCTTCCAAGCTTTTCAAAGGTTCTGCAACAAGTTCAGAATTCAGAGTGTGTCTTCAATGGCATACTATCCAGCCGCTAACAGTCTTGTAGAAGCTTTCAATAAAACTATTGAAAAACTTCTCAAGAAATTCGTCTCAAAAAGCCAACGTGACTGGGACGACAAATTAGGTGAATGTTTATGGGCCTATCGCACGACAGTTCGAACTCCGACGAAAGCTACACCGTTCTCCTTGGTATATGGGTGTGAAGCTATACCCCTTTAGAAATCCATATCCCATCTCTACGCGTCGCCTTGACAGCAGAGATTACAAATGTGGAGAAGCATCTACTGCGACTCCAAGAGCTGGAGGCTTTGGATGATAAATGCCTACAAGCTCAACAACAAATCGAGCTCTATCAAGCTCGAATTACTAGAGCCTTCAACAAGAAAGTCAAGGAGCAGACTTTCAAGAAAGGTGACCTTGTCTTAGTGGTCAGTTTCAAGAAAGGTGACCTTATCTTAGTGGTCAGAAGACCCATGGTAATGATGCATAAGACAAAAGGGAAATTTCAACTTAAATGGGAAGGACCATTTGTAGTGGAGTCAGTCTACTCAAATGGAGCATACTGTCTTATAACCCCAAATGGTGATACTCTCATGATGCCAATCAACAGTAGATTCTTAAAGAAATACTATCCTTGATAGCATTCTTCTATTGATCAGGTTAATACTACACCTCTGATCAAAATCCCAGATTCAAGGTGTTTGGGGGAACGCCAACGAAGAGCTTCTTTCTTCCTCCCCTGGATCACATCACGATCAATCAACCTCGATCCGATCGAGTGCAATACTTCAGTTTTTTGCCTTGTTTCTCTTCTTTAGGGTACCTATGGACATCCGACGCCTCCAATGGTTAAGGATAGAGGAAAGTATTGGCTTTTAAGTCCAACATAAGTCTTCGACAACTCATCATGCTGAGGGGAATAACATGGCTAGCTCAACTCAAACAGTAGTTGGTAAAGGCACACTAAATCCATTGATAGCTAAGGGTTTGCTAAAAATCCTAAGGGACTTGGTCCCATCCTCCCCTCCAAAATCTCATACTAATTCTCTTCCATAGAATGGTAGGGCCATAAAAAAGGTCTGGGTTCATTTCCTCAACGAAATGAGCTGGGACCTGTCACATTAATAGTAAACCTCTGACAAACCAGATTCCTCGATCTCCAGTGGATTCAGTCAAGTTAATATTAAACCTCTGACAACGAAACTCATAAAAAAATCTCAGTTGTTATGTTAATATTACACCTCTAATGGCGAACCTCCCATGTCCCTAAGAAATCAATGATTGTCACGTTAATATTACACCTCTGAAAATTCATTTTGTTTTTTCACCTAAAGTCCCCTACCAATTCTCTTCCATAGAGTGATAGATCCACAAACACAATCATTGTTAAGTTTAATACTAAACCTCTGACAGTGGAAGGTTTCAATACTCCCCATCGAGTACAAACTTCACTTGCTAATTCTTATTAATAGAATGGCAATCCCTCAAAACTGCTCATATCGCAAGTCAATTCTTGTCAAGTTAACACTACACCTCTGATATTCCAAACTCCATTTGTCAATTCTCATCAATAGAATGATAAGTCCTCAAAATTGCTCATATCAGAAATCAACTCCTGTCATATTAATATTATACCTCTGACAAATTACTGTTAAGTTTAACACCACACCTCTAACAGTGGCTAAGTTGCTGTCAAGTTCAACATTAAACCTCTGGTAATCAATTTTCCTCAGGCTTCCATATCGAAGCTGAGATGAGTGACACTAAGTTTAACATCACACCTCTTGCGTCCAGTTCATTGTTAAGTTCAATAATACACTTATGATAATGACTTTCCCTCGAACTTTCCTATAGAAGTCGAGATGACTAATGTTAAGTTCAAAATTACACCTCTAGCATTATCTTCACTGTCAAGTCTAACACTACACCTATGACAGTGATGTTTTTAGTTTTTTCAAATGAAGCTGAAATTCCTGTTGAGCCAAGTTAATATCACACCTCTAGCTCACATTCTTGTCAAGTTAATACCACACCTCTGATAAGATCTGATTCAACCCGTTAAGTTAATATCACACCTCTAATGGTAAAAGTTCTCTTAGATCCCCAACGGGTATTGTCTCACTTGTTATTCTCGTCAATAGAATAGCAGGTCCACTTAAAAGCACTGTTAGGTTAACCTTATACCTTTAACAGTGTTTCCATCAAATCCCAAGTTGAGTCCTAATTATGTTAATACTAAATCTCTGATGAATATTCAGTTATAATCCTTATTGGGGGTGAAAACTTCACTTGTCATTCTTATCTGTGATTGGTAAGTCCACAGAAACTATCTCACTCCTGTCAAGTTAATATCACACCTCTGACAGTAATCTTAAACTCCTGAAATGGAAAATTTTCCCAACTTTGACCTTGCCAAAATAAATATCACATTTCTAGCAAGCCAGGAGTTGCTACTTCTATTTGTCTAATTTTCAATACAAAAAGAAATTCAAGACATACAAGAAGGCAGAAAAAGTGTTACTTTTATTGATATTCAAACAGATGAAAGTGATACAAGACGCTCTCTTATGTAATAAGATTGAGTGTTACAATAAAGGAGTACAAAGAAGTCTCTCTTGCTCAGTGAAAGGTTGCACTCACTCCTCAAGACATCTACATCGCTCCAGATACAAGATGTTTGGAAGAGCACTAAAGAAAGACCCTTTCTTCCTCCATTGGATCATATCACAGTTGGTCAATGTTGAGCCAATCGAGCGCTGATTATATCATGATGCATGATGTGAACATTGAGAACAATGGTGTTTCTCGAGGTCAAAATACAGGGGAACATTCTGATTCCACCCGACCAACTGGTGTGGGCCATAATCCTTCGCTTAATTGCAGATTTTGCCACCAGAAAGCTGGATCTTACTTAATAAAAATTGGCAAAGGGAGGATCTGAGACCTTACTGGTGGCCTCTTTCCTGTGACCTTCAAGGCCTCCATACCTACAACCATAGCCATATGACCATGAGGAACCCGGGGCATGGTTGGTGCATCATGTCCAATAAGGCCTTGACGGGTATCAATAATTGTGCGGATCCTCCTCGCCCATGGACAGAAGCCCTGACTTGCCGAGTGCTCAAAGGGCTGGCTGGTCGAAATATTCTCCTATGAACCAAGCGCGCCCATGGACAAGAGCTCTGACTCCTCGAGTACTCGAACGGGCTGGCTAGTCCAAATTGTCTCCCATGAACTAAGCTTGCCCATGAACGGGAGCTTTGATTTCATGGACACTCGCTGACCGAACAAGTTGTCCAGTCAAAATGTTCTCCCATGAGCCCAGCAAAGACGCGGAAGACTGACTGAGGCTGCCAGAACCTGCAAGGCACAAAAACCCGAAGGTTAAAATTCTGCGAAGTCAGAAATAAAAAAAATCTGAAGCACAAATGCGAGACTGAAGTCATGAACTCCAGATGCGGAGTTAACTAAAGTAGAGAATATGGATCCAAATACAGTCTGGTCTTAGACTTGCGTCCGAGACGGGAGGCATAAATCAAGAACGTTGATGCGGGTCTCAAAAATTGACTGAGGTAACTTCAAGATACAGAGTTCACCACTCTCGCGTCTGAGACGCTGGGTTTACCATATTCGCGTCCAGAGGTATCAAGAGAGCAGACTTAAAATTCTCTAAGTCAAGAACCCCGAACGTGAGCTTCATATACAAAACTCGCGTTTTGAGGTCCCAATACAGAGTTTATCACACTCGCATTCGAAGAACTTGTAACTTAGATTTTTAAAGTCAATAAACTCGTGTTTCATCAAGAAGTCTGAAAGACGCGTCTATCGAATACGGGCGCATCAATCAGATTTTAAGAGGAGATCAAGAGATGGAATCTCTTCAATGGACAGGAAAAACAAAATTTCATGGAGATTGAGTATTTCATGGCGACAGATAATTCCTACCTGGGGAAGAATTCTCCAGAAGTTGGACTTCATTCATTAAGGTACGGCTGTAAAAGCACTTAAAGCAATATTTTTTGATCTTAAAATCACTTGACAGTGATAATCTTTGGAGAAGATTGAAGGAAAGTGATTGAGCTTTTTCCTGCACACAAAATATAAAATATTAGATCTGAGAATTAAAGGTGTGCAAGTGCTCAATTCGAATCCGCTGTAGCAAGGCTATGCGGGTCGTGATCCTCAGGGAGGGACTAGCGATTGAAGCGTTTGTAAGATTCTCTAAAATTTTTATTTATTTTATTAGTTATGATGGTATTTACAAGGAAGTGTGGTGAAAAGAATTTGAGAGAGATAGGGATAGAAATCTAAACTAAAGAAAGAAAGAAAGAAAGAAACACATACCTCTTCAGTCTGCTTACCTTTTGAACCGTTGCGATGATTTACCTTTTCTTGGAAGGCGTACAAGCATGGCGTATAGGATCGTCCGCCTTCTTAATCTACACTATGAAATAAAAGACAATTATGAAGACCTGTTCATCGCCATAGGCCATCAAGGGCTCTTCTTCGGCTAGGTAGTCTCAACGCAATTGGGTCTCATGGTTCACAAAACCTTAGAGAGAAAATAGAAGAAAACAATAACAAAAGAAACACAAGATTAAACAAGAATAAATGAACATAAAATAAAACAAACCTCAAGTGGATTTTATTAACAATGGAAGAAAAGTAGGCTTACACCGCTGTCACCTCAGTACAAGCATGGACTCCTTCCTCCATGAAAGCTTCCTCCACTCTCAATTACAAAAATTACAAAAAGAAAAACTAACCTAAACTACAAGTTAGCCTAAGAAACCCTAGAATTTTCTCTGTATTTTTTGTGTGTCCTTCTCTGTTGCTCTGCAGGGGTATTTATAGGAGCTGGAAGAAGTAGAGTCCCAGTACAACTCTGTCCTGCAACTTGTTATCATGTTGATCACCGAATATGTCTTATCTGCGAATTGAATTGGAAAGTTTGATCAAGTAGGTCTTCCAGTCTTCTTTCTGGAGCATCTTGTATCATCGGATTTGAATATCTGTAACAAAAGTTATGATCTGAATACTAAAACGTGTACAGTCTGAATCCGAATTTATCTTTAAACTCTTCTCCTTTTATCTTTAGGATTGTCTTGCAAGCAACTAGGGTTGAGTAGAAGTCCATCCCTTTCCTTTCTTTTAGTAATTGCAAATTTTGCTCATGGGCTTGTAACTTTGACATTTGGTAATTGCAACTTTGCATTGGGCTTGGACATGGGCTTCTTTTGGGCTTCTTTTAAGGCTTTATTCTTTTATTTTTATTTCTCAAGGCCTGCACATAATAAATAATAAATATTAGTAAATGTGCATGATTATATGAATAAATATGAAAATGTGATGGTAAATATAATGGTAAAAATGCACTTTTCACTACCAATCACACCCCCACACTTATCTTTTTGCTCGTCCTCGAGTAAAAATCAAAAAGAAAAACTAAACTAGCTAACTCACTTTCGTAGGAATCACGGTTGAACTTAGCATGTGCAACAAGCCGTTAAACCCCTAGGTTACCCTAAAGGACGAGTGTTGTCTCGTGAGGGTTTTCAGCGGATTGCACCCACAAAATCTATAAAAAGATAAATATTTGAATTATATTTGAAGAGACTAAGTAGTCTATAAGTTTTAGGATTATCATTTTTATTCATTCTTCAAACTTAGTCTTTATAAAGTAAATTGTTTTCATTTTTAAGTAAGGATCAAAATTGAATTTTGTGTATAGTCTTTTTTCGTTACCAAAATCATATGCATCCTTATGAATTTTTACTAGGAATTCCTTAACTTGGACTCTCATGCCTCTTTATTGTTATTTATTTTTTCTTCTTCTTTTTTTTTAATATGTATAACTCATCTAATTTTCTTTCGTGTAAGCATCAAGGCTTCTTGAGGCCCTCATACCTAACTAATTGACTATTAGATGTGTTAATACATATATAATATTTCTCAGTTTTCTTTGGCTTTCTAATCCACCCATGTAGCGAACTTAAAGTCGGTGGCTCCCAAACCAGTCGGTTTAGGGCACCAGGTGAGAAAATACCCCGCGGACTCAAATTCGAGTGAACTAGGCCACAAAATCAAGGACGCTTATTTATTTAGAACTCACCTTTAGGCGTGAATACTTATGCTTCTTGAGGCACATGTATCCAGCTTAATTGGTGAATTTTTTTTTTTAGACATTTTTTTTTATGAGGCACAAGGGTCTTTGTCTTAGAATCCTAGATATGCATTAGGTATGCACATTTCATTAAGGTAAAAATTAAGACTAACTACTTATTCAATTTCTCCTCCTATACCTAAAAATTCAACAATTTATTTATTTTGACCAAGTTTTTAGAAATCCTAATCATGATTTTCCTAATTCTTAAGATTAACTTAGATTTCTTTCAAAAGATAAGTCAAAATATTATCTTTTTTATATATATTTTTTTTAGCAAATTTTTGTTAGTTTCTACCTATGTTAGTATGTTAGTAAAGCCCACCCCCACACTTATCTCATGCATTGTCCTCAATGTATGAATGTATGCATATATGCATGAAAAAGAACAAGGAAGGCAGAAGTTACCTCAAGGTGGTGGTTCCGGTGGTGGTCTAATTGGGCCACGCGTTGCTACCCAATCAAGATAACATAAAATTTGGTGGAACCCACCAGAAATTTTCTTTACATAACCCACTAAAATATATGTATAATTATTTTTTAAAATTTCCATCCTATCAAATTTTCAAATTCCATAATTAGTTTCAGAGTCAATTGTGTCAACCTCCTTGTCCCAAAATGGAGTATGAAAAGATGGAATTATTGACTTGGACGTGGGAAGTATGGGAACAAATACCGACTCAGGAAAGAAACTCAAATCAAGTAAGGGTTCAGGAGTCGGGCTAGGTTCAGGAAGTGGGTCCAAATCATTAAGTTGAAGCTCAAATCCACAATAATCCTCCCACAATGGAATGTGACTCAATGTTGGTGATTCAAGTTCAAGAATGATAGGTGTGGGAATCAAAACTGACTCTAAAATATTACCTAAGTCGGGTAACAAAACAGGAGTCAATAATGATTTAGGAATTTGAACTTGATCATAGATTTGAGAATCTAGGTCACCTATCTCATTGGGTTCAATGAAATAAAAATCAGAACTTGCCAATTTATCCATGGGACTTTCAAAATTGCACAATTGGTCAAGTTCAATATGATCATCAAAAATGGGTGATTCAATTTCATGATGAATTGGAACAGGATCCAATGTTGACTCGGGAAAAGTGAAATCAGGTGGAGACACTGGAGTCATTATTGAATCAGGAAATAAAATTGAATCATCAAGTGGGAGATCATGATCATATTCATGCTCAAGTTCTATTTCAGGAAAGGAAAAACTTGCCAAGTTATCAAAATTTGAAGTTTCGGCAAGTTCACATGATGGTACTGAATTAGAATCTTGTTGTCCAAAGCAACTTGGTTCATCGGCTCTAAGAGAGTGGTCAACAATATCAGAAATGGCCGAATGGTGAGAACGTAATGATTGAACCATCAGATCTATGTCACGATCACGGGCTAATCTAGCCTGAGTCATGGCGGCAAGCATCCTTTCATAGTCGATAGGTGCATCATGCTGTGATTGGACTTGAAAAGATGAAGTGTAATCGTGATGAAGTTGTGAGTCGGTGGACTCACGCATAATCATGTCTGCGATTGATGGTAATTGTTGCTTGGACTCATGCATACTTATCATTTCCCCGATAGATGGTATTCTATTCTGAATGGGTGGATCTGAGTATGACTCTTGGGAATATTGTGGACAAGGTGGAGACGGAGGACAAGTCGGTTGAAAATTGGACTCGGGGGAAGCGAAACCCCATGAACTCTGTGAAGAGTTGAAAGTATGAAAATTATGGTCATAAGATGGGGGTATGGGTTATAATCATTCGGATAAGACCATTCCGGCACACTAGATTGGTCAAAGTTATGATATGCCGGGTTGGTAATATCCGAAAAAGAATTAGATGTGTAATATGGATTAAAATTAGAAAATTATTATTATATGCCATATCACACCAACACAACAAAGAAAAAGAAAACAAACAAACAAACAAAAAAGAAAAAAAATTCTAACCTAAGTTAGGGTAGACCTATGACCTAGACGACTCCTAACTGGTTAGACTATCCACGGGAGGTAGGGTGCAGACTTTGACCACAAGTTAATCAGCCAGGTCAGGGCAAGATTGGTGGGAGGTTTTCCGTCAAAGACGTTCCTTAATTAAATAACCACCAATCTTCGGGCTTTCGGCCCTCAATCCCCTTCCTAAACACTGATTTGGCAGGAGTCAACTTCCAGCACTGTTCCCCTTAGGATAATCTCCTAATTGAGTCCGAGATGTCCCTAGGGCCAACGTCTACTAATTTTAAGTTAGGCTTGGGTTAGTGAGTGCTTGGGATATGATTTTTGGGCTAAGGAAGGGTGATGAAATCCCCACCTTATCTTGTTAATGGGTTATGCCCTTAGAATAAATTTGTGCAAGTGTACAAAATATGTAAATAAGATTCACTCAAAGCATCAACCAAGAGATGAGTCATATTCTACATGCAATGCGAACGTACCTTGCTCCAGCACTCTTCAACAGTAAAATAAAGTAATTGAAAAGACACGTGCCTAATATGCAAATGTCTAATCATTTTTATCATTAACAACAAATATTTTACTGTTGAATTAATTAGAAGTATACAGGTTTATCACAGAACAAATTTTAACAGAGAAGTACACAGATTTTGCAATTTGCAGCAACCTGCAAAAAGATGGATCAGTAGGGAACTACTCAGGCCGCGGTTTCGCGGCAATTGCCGCGTTTCCGCTGCTCTGAAGTAGGCTCTTGTGCTCTGCCTTCGAGGGCAGAGGCACAGAGTTGCTATATGTCCACTTCTGCTGTTAGTTTCCCTGTTCTCCAAACCTGCAAACAGAAAAGAATAAAAGAATTAGTTAATAATTTTTTATTATTATTAGAGAATAACTTACCGTCCCTCCCCGGCAACGGCGCCAAAATTTTGATTGAGATTTTCACCTGCACACAAAATAAATAATATTAGATTTAGAACAAGTTGTGCAAGGTTCTCAATTCGAATCCGCAGTAGCAGTGGCTATGCGGGTCGTGATCCTCAGGGAGGGACTAGCGATGGAAGCGTTTAAGTAAGATTCTCTAAAAATTATTTATTTTATTAGTTATGATGGTATTTACAAGGAAGTGTGGTGAAAAGAATTTGAGAGAGATAGAGATAGAAATCTAAACTAAAGAAAGAAAGAAAGAAAGAAACACATACCTCTTCAGTCTGCTTACCTTTTGAACCGTTGCGATGATTTACCTTTTCTTGGAAGGCGTACAAGCATGGCGTATAGGATCGTCCGCCTTCTTAATCTACACTATGAAATAAAAGACAACTATGAAGACCTGTTCATCGCCATAGGCCATCAAGGGCTCTTCTTCGGCTAGGTAGTCTCAACGCAATTGGGTCTCATGGTTCACAAAACATTAGAGAGAAAATAGAAGAAAACAAGAACAAAAGAAACACAAGATTAAATAAGAATAAAAGAACATAAAATAAAATAAACCACAAGTGGATTTCATTAACAATGGAAGAAAAGTAGGCTTACACCGCTGTCACCTCAGTACAAGCATGGACTCCTTCCTCCATGAAAGCTTCCTCCACTCTCAATTACAAAAATACAGAGAAAATTCTAGGGTTTCTTAGGCTAACTTGTAGTTTAGGTTAGGTTTTTCTTTTGTAATTTTTGTAATTGAGAGTGGAGGAAGCTTTCATGGAGGAAGGAGTCCATGCTTGTACTGAGGTGACAGCGGTGTAAGCCTTCTTTTCTTCCATTGTTAATGAAATCCACTTGAGGTTTGTTTTATTTTATGTTCTTTTATTCTTGTTTAATCTTGTGTTTCTTTTGTTCTTGTTTTCTTCTATTTTCTCTCTAATATTTTGTGAACCATGAGACCCAATTGCGTTGAGACTACCTAGCCGAAGAAGAGCCCTTGATGGCCTATGGCGATGAACAGGTCTTCATAGTTGTCTTTTATTTCATAGTGTAGATTAAGAAGGCGGTCTCTAAAGTTTTGTGAACCATGAGACCTAATTGCGTTGAGACTACCTAGCTGAAGAAGAGCCCTTGATGGCCTGTGGCGATGAACAGATCTTCATAGTTGTCTTTTATTTCATAGTGTAGATTAAGAAGGCGGACGATCCTATACGCCATGCTTGTACGCCTTCCAAGAAAAGGTAAATCATCGCAACGGTTCAAAAGGTAAGCAGACTGAAGAGGTATGTGTTTCTTTCTTTCTTTCTTTCTTTCTTTAGTTTAGATTTCTATCTCTATCTCTCTCAAATTCTTTTCACCACACTTCCTTGTAAATACCATCATAACTAATAAAATAAATAATTTTTAGAGAATCTTACTTAAACGCTTCCATCGCTAGTCCCTCCCTGAGGATCACGACCCACATAGCCACTGCTACCGCGGATTCGAATTGAGAACCTTGCACAACTTGTTCTAAATTGATTGGTAGTCAAAAGTGCATTTTTATCATCATATTTACCATCACATTTTCATATTTATTCATTTAATTCTGCACATTTATTAATAATTTGTAATTTATTGTGTGCAGGCCTCGAATAATTATTTTTATAATAAATAAAGCCTAATGAAGCCCAAAGCCCATATTTGAAGCCCAAGAGTAAAAGTGCAAATATCAATTGTCAAAGTGCAATTATGCAAGGGCTAAAGTTGCAATTATTAAAGATGAGGGAAGGATAGAATTCTACCCAACCCTAAACTCTTGCAGGATGAGGATAAAAGCCAAAGAGAGTGCAAAGATAAAAATTCAAAGAATTCGGATTCAGACTGTACACGTTTTAGTGTTTAAATCATAACTTTTGCTACAGTTATGCAAATCTGATGATTCAAGATGCTCCAGAAAGAAGACTTGAAGACCTACAACTCTTATGTTGATCAAACTTTCCAATTCAATCCGTAGATAAGCTGATTTCGGCGATCAACATGATAAGAAGTTGCAGGACAGATTTGAATTTCTGGAGATAAGATCTTTTTGGGAGAGTTGTACTAGGACTCTACATCTTCCAACACCTATAAATATCCCTGCAGATGCAACACAGAGAGTACACAGTCCAGAGAAGAGCCAAGGGCCAAAGTTAGGGTTTTTAGGTTTTCTTTCCACCTCTGTATATTTTTTATTTTCTTTTTGTAAAAGCTGAGAGGAGATGATGTATTCATGGAGGAAGGGATCTGCTTGTACTGATGGTGACAGTCGGTGTAAGTGTTATTTTTCCACCATTGTTTAATAATCAAATCAAGACTTGTTTTATTTTATTCTTGTATTATTCTAGTTTCTTTATTCTTATTTTAATCTTGTATCTACTTTCTTCTATTTGTTCTCTAATGTCTTGCCCACCATGAGATCCAACTGCTTCGAGAATACCTAGCCGAAGAAGGAACCTTGACGGCCCAATGGCGATGAACAGGTCTTCATAGCTTGTTTTTCATTTCGTAGAGTAGATTAAGAAGGCGGACGATCCCATAAGCCGTGCTTGTACACCTTCCAAGAAAAGGGAAATCATCGCAACGGTTCAAACGGCAAGCAGACTAAAGAGATAAGTTTTCTTTCTTTTTCTTTTCTTTTCTTTTTGTAGATTAAATACAACTCATCTCCATATTCTTTTCTACCACCCATTGTAAATACCACTTCCTTTCTAACTTAACAAATAAAAATAAAAACTTTAGAGAAACTTGCTTAACGCTTCCATCGCAGTCCCTCCCTGAGGATCACGACCCGCATAGCCCTGCTACCGCGGATTAGAACTGAAACTTGCACATCTATTTTTAAAACTAAAATACCATCTTTTGTGTGCAGGAAATCTCAGTCAACAAATTGGCGCCGTTGCCGGGGAGGGACGGTAAGTTTATCTCTAAAACAAAAATTTAATTTTTAACTAATTCTTTATTCTTTTCTGTTTGCAGGTTTGGAGAACAGGAAACAGAAACATAGCAGCAGCAGTGGACATATTGCTATTCTGTGCCTCTGCCCTCGAAGGCAGGCACCAGAACCCACTGTTTTGCCGCGGATCCGCGGCCAGAGCCGCGGAAACGCGGCAACAGTGGTGAATTACTGATCCAAATTTTTGCAGGGTGCTTCAAGTTAAAAATTCTGCTTTCTGGTCTGTTCTGATTTGTTCTGTGATATACCTGTAAATTGCTAATAATTCAACAGTAAATTATGGTTGTTAAAAATAAAATTTGATTAGACGTTTGCATATTAGGCACGTGTCTTTTCAATTATTTTTATTTACTGTTGAAGAGTGCTGGAGGAGCAAGGTACGTACGCATTGCATGTAGAATAGGACTCATCTCTTGGTTGATTTTCTGCTTTGAGTGATTCTTATCTATTTATCTTGTACACTTGCACTAATTCATCTTAAGGGCATAACCCATTAACAAGATAAGGTGGGGATTTCATCACCCTTCCTTAGCCCAAAAATCATATCCCAAGCACTCACTAACCCAAGCCTAACTAAAAAAGAGTAGACGTTGGCCCTAGGGACATCTCGGACTCAATTAGGAGATTATCCTAAGGGGAACGGTGTTGGAAGTTGACTCCTGCCAAATCAGTGTCTAGGAAGGGGATTGAGGGCCGAAAGCCCGAAGTGTGGTGGTTATTTAATTAAGGAACGTCTTTGACGGAAAACCTCCCACCACTCTTGCCCTGACCTGGCTGATTAACTTGTGGTCAAAGTCTGCACCCAACCTCCTGTGGACGGTCTAACCAGTTAGGAGTCGTCTAGGTCATAGGTCTACCCTAACTTAGGTTAGAATTTTTCTTTTTTGTTTGTTTATTTGTTTGTTGTGTTTGTGTTGGTGTGATATGGCATATAAGAATAATTCCAATTTTAATCCATATTACACCCCTAACTATTATTCGGATATTACCAACCCGGCATACCCTAACTTTGACCAATCTAGTGTGCCGGAATGGTCTTATCCGAATGAGTATAACCCACACCCCCCATCTTATGACTATAATTTCCATAATAATTTCAACTCGTCACAGAGTTCATGGGGTTTCGAGTCCCCCGAGTCTAATTCTCAACCAAATTGTCCTCCTTATCCATCTAGTCCACATTCTTCCCAAGATTCATACTCAGATCCACCCATTCAGAATAGAAAACCATCTATCGGGGAAATGATGAGTATGCACGAGTCCAAGCAACAACCACCATCAATCTTAGACATGATGATGCGTGAGTCCACCGATTCACAACTTCATCACGATCTCACTTCCTCTTTCCAAATCCAATTCCAAAGAGGCTTGAAGCCATGACTCAGGCTAGATTAGCTCGCGAGCATGATTTAGATATGATGGTTCAATCTTTGCGTTCTTACAGTTCGGCAAATTCTGATATCGCTGACCACTCTCTTAGAGCCGACGAACCAAGTTGCTTTGGACAACAAGATTCTATTTCAGTACCTCATGTGAACTTCAGAAACTTCAAAATCTGATAACTTGGCAAGTTTTCCTTTCATGAATTAGAACTTGAACATGAATATGATCATGATCCCCAACTTGATGATTCAGTTTTATTTCCTGATTCAATAATGACTCCAGTGTCTCCACCTGATTTCACTTTTCCGGAGTCAACATTGGATCCTATTCCAATTCATCATGAAATTGAATCACCCATTTTAGAAGATCATATTAAACTTGACCTAGATTCTCACAATCTCTTTACTTCTGAAACTGATTGTACAATTCTGACGGAAGATGTTGACCTTAGTTTTGAAGAATTGTATGGTGATGAGCTAGAATTCCTTAATATTGGAAGTAAAGAGATATCACCCATATTAGGTCACATTCCATTGTGGGAAGAAGATTGTGGACTTGAGTTTCAATTTCTTGACTTGGACTCAATTCTTGAACCTAGCCCGACTCCTGAGCCCTTATTTGATTTGAGCATCTTCCTTGAGTCGGTATTCGTTCCCGTACCTATAATGTCCAAGTCGATAATTCCATCTTTCCATACTCCATTTTGGGACAAGGCGGTTGACACAATTGACTCTGAAATTTATTATGAAATTTGGAAATTTGATGGGGTGGAAATTTAAAAAATGATCACACATACATTTTCGTGGGTTATACAAGAAAAATTTTTGGTGGGTTCCTCCATGAAATACTATATTATCTTGATTGGGTAGCAACGCTTGGCCCAATTAGACCACCACCGGAACCACCCCCTAAGGTAATTTTCCGCCTTCCCTTGTTCTTTTTCATGCATATATGCATTCATTTCATACATTGAGGACAATGCATGAGGTAAGTGTGGGGGTGGGCTTTACTAACATACTAACATAGGTAGAAACTAACAAAAAATTTGTGTCTAAAAAAAAAAAATCTAAAAAAAAAAATTTTAAAAAAAAATGTTATAAAAAGGAAATATTTTGACTTATTTTTTGAAAGAAATCTAAGTTAGTTTTAAGGATTAGGAAAATCACGATTAGGATTTCTAAAAACTTGGTCAAAATAAATAAATTGTTTAAATTTTTAGGTATAGGAGAGAAATTGAATAAATAATTAGTCTTGATTTTTACCTTAATGAAATATGCATACCAAATGCATATCTAGGATTCTAAGACAAAGACCTTGTGCCTCATAAAAAAAAAAAAAAAAATCACCAATTAAGCTGATACATGTGCCTCAAGAAGCATAAGTATTCATGCCTAAAGGTGAGTAAATAAAATAAAGTCCTTAGTTTTGGGGCCTAGTTCACTCGAATTTGAGTCCGCGGGGTGTTTTCTCACCTGGTGCCCTAAAGCCAACCGGTTGGGAGCCACCGACTTTAAGTTCGCTACAGGGCGGATTAGAAAGCCTAAGAAAACTGAGAAATATTATACATGTATTAACACATCTAATAGTCAATTAGTTAGGTATGAGGGCCTCAAGAAGCCTTGATACTTATACGAAAGAAAATTAGATGAGTTATACATGCCAAAAAAAAAATTATATTAACACATCTAATAGTCAATTAGTTAGGTATGAGGGCCTCAAGAAGCTTAATACTTACACGAAAGAAAATTAGATGATGTTATAAAAATAATAAAGAGGCATGAGAGTCTAAGTTAAGGAATTGCTAGTAAAAATTCATAGGATGCATATGATTTTTGGTAACAAAAAAGACTATATTAGAAATTCAATTTTAATCCTTACCTAAAATGAAAAACAATTGACTTTATAAAGACTAAGTTTGAAGAATGAATAAAAGTGAGGATCCTAAAACTTATAGACTACTTAGTCTCTTCAATAATAAGACAAATATTTCCTTTTTATGGATTTTGTGGGTGTAATCCGCTGAAAACCCTCACGAGAACAACACTCGTCCTCTAGGGTAACCTAGAGGTTTAACGGCTTGTTGCACGTGCTAAGTGCAATCGTGATTCCTACGAAAGTGAGTTAGGTTAGATTAACTTTTCTTTTCTTTTTCTTTTCTTTGTTTTTACTCGAGGACGAGCAAAAAGATAAGTGTGGGGGTGTGATTGGTAGTCAAAAGTGCATTTTTATCATCATATTTACCATCACATTTCATATTTATTCATTTAATTCTGCACATTTATTAATAATTTGTAATTTATTGTGTGCAGGCCTCGAATAATTATTTTTATAATAAATAAAGCCTAATGAAGCCCAAAAGCCCATATTTGAAGCCCAAGAGTAAAAGTGCAAATATCAATTGTCAAAGTGCAATTATGCAAGGGCTAAAGTTGCAATTATTAAAGATGAGGGAAGGATAGAATTCTACCCAACCCTAAACTCTTGCAGGATGAGGATAAAAGCCAAAGAGAGTGCAAAGATAAAAATTCAAGAATTCGGATTCAGACTGTACACGTTTTAGTGTTTAAATCATAACTTTTGCTACAGTTATGAAAATCTGATGATTCAAGATGCTCTAGAAGAAAGACTTGAAGACCTACAACTCTTATGTTGATCAAACTTCCAATTCAATCCGTAGATAAGCTGATTTCGGCGATCAACATGATAAGAAGTTGCAGGACAGATTTGAATTCTGGAGATAAGATCTTTTTGGGAGAGTTGTACTAGGACTCTACATCTTCCAACACCTATAAATATCCTGCAGATGCAACACAGAGAGTACACAGTCCAGAGAAGAGCCAAGGGCCAAAGTTAGGGTTTTTTAGGTTTCTTTCCACCTCTGTATATTTTTTATTTTCTTTTTGTAAAAGCTGAGAGGAGATGATGTATTCATGGAGGAAGGGATCTGCTTGTACTGATGGTGACAGTCGGTGTAAGTGTTATTTTTCCACCATTGTTTAATAATCAAATCAAGGCTTGTTTTATTTTATTCTTGTATTATTCTAGTTTCTTTTATTCTTATTTTAATCTTGTATCTACTTTCTTCTATTTGTTCTCTAATGTCTTGCCCACCATGAGATCCAACTGCTTCGAGAATACCTAGCCGAAGAAGGAACCTTGACGGCCCAATGGCGATGAACAGGTCTTCATAGCTTGTTTTTCATTTCGTAGAGTAGATTAAGAAGGGGGGACGATCCCATAAGCCGTGCTTGTACACCTTCCAAGAAAAGGGAAATCATCGCAACGGTTCAAACGGCAAGCAGACTAAAGAGATAAGTTTCTTTCTTTTTCTTTCTTTTCTTTTTTGTAGATAAATACAAACTCATCTCCATATTCTTTTCTACCACCCATTGTAAATACCACTTCCTTTCTAACTTAACAAAATAAAAATAAAAACTTTAGAGAAACTTGCTTAACGCTTCCATCGCAGTCCCTCCCTGAGGATCACGACCCGCATAGCCCTGCTACCGCGGATTAGAACTGAAACTTGCACATCTATTTTTAAAACTAAAATACCATCTTTTGTGTGCAGGAAATCTCAGTCAACATAAATCTAATATTATTTATTTTGTGTGCAGGTGAAAATCGCAACGGCGCTAAAATTTTGATTGAGCTTTTTCCTGCACACAAAATATAAAATATTAGATCTGAGAATTAAAGGTGTGCAAGTGCTCAATTCGAATCCGCTGTAGTAAGGCTATGCGGGTCGTGATCCTCAGGGAGGGACTAGCGATGGAAGCGTTTGTAAGATTCTCTAAATTTTTATTTATTTTATTAGTTATTATGGTATTTACAAGGAAGTGTGGTGAAAAGAATTTGAGAGAGATAGAGATAGAAATCTAAACTAAAGAAAGAAAGAAAGAAAGAAACACATACCTCTTCAGTCTGTTTACCTTTTGAACCGTTGCGATGATTTACCTTTTCGTGGAAGGCGTACAAGCATGGCGTATAGGATCGTCCGCCTTCTTAATCTACACTATGAAATAAAAGACAACTATGAAGACCTGTTCATCGCCATAGGCCATCAAGGGCTCTTCTTCGGCTAGGTAGTCTCAACGCAATTGGGTCTCATGGTTCACAAAACATTAGAGAGAAAATAGAAGAAAACAAGAACAAAAGAAACACAAGATTAAACAAGAATAAAAGAACATAAATAAAACAAACCTCAAGTGGATTTCATTAACAATGGAAGAAAAGTAGGCTTACACCGCTGTCACCTCAGTACAAGCATGGACTCCTTCCTCCATGAAAGCTTCCTCCACTCTCAATTGCAAAAATTACAAAAAGAAAAACTAACCTAAACTACAAGTTAGCCTAAGAAACCCTAGAATTTTCTCTGTATTTTTGTGTGTCCTTCTCTGTTGCTCTGCAAGGGTATTTATAGGAGCTGGAAGAAGTAGAGTCCCAGTACAACTCTATCCTGCAACTTGTTATCATGTTGATCACCGAATATGTCTTATCTGCGAATTGAATTGGAAAGTTTGATCAACATAAGAGTTGTAGGTCTTCCAGTCTTCTTTCTGGAGCATCTTTTATCATCGGATTTGAATATCTGTAGCAAACGTTATGATCTGAATACTAAAACGTGTACAGTCTGAATCCGAATTTATCTTTAAACTCTTCTCCTTTTATCTTTAGGATTGTGTTGCAAGCAACTAGGGTTGAGTAGAAGTCCATCCCTTTCCTTTTCTTTTAGTAATTGCAAATTTTGCACATGGGCTTGTAACTTTGACATTTGGTAATTGCAACTTTGCATTGGCTTGGACATGGGCTTCTTTTGGGCTTCTTTTAAGGCTTTATTCTTTTATTTTATTTCTCAAGGCCTGCACATAATAAATAATAAATATTAGTAAATGTGCATGATTATATGAATAAATATGAAAATGTGATGGTAAATGTAATGATAAAAATGCACTTTTCACTACCAATCAGAAAGCATGAAAGCTTTGAGTTCTTGCTGGTCATCAGAACACATGCCCTTGAAGGAAAGACAGACAATCAAGATGAGGTCCTTTAGAGCACATGCTTGCAAAGGAAAATAGTTTAGATAAAGGACTATTAAGAGGCTAAGGCCTATTTATAGGCAAGCCATAAGGCTCACAATTAATGACATAAAAACAAAGCCATTAGCTTTAATTCCCGCACGGATATCAAATCAGTATAGAGAGTACACGTGGACTGCCGCTTCGGGAAACACCAATGACACAAGTCCCCAACCATCAACGCTGACTTGGCATTAAAAGACCACAAGGTCTTTAAGACGAATTGCATGTGATGCTTCGGAGTTTGCGTCCCGAGTTCGCGTCCATTCACAAGACTATAAGGCTGCGTCCCGGAGGCTGGTTCTGCACAGACTCAAAGGCTACGTCCATAAATTCACAATCTTTCATAGACTTGAGGGCCGCGTTCCTTCCGTCTAACTGAAGAAATCACAATCGCGTCTCCTTAATGATCCAGACTGCGTCTCCTCAGCAAGCTGAGACCATATTCCACGACAATGCAGAGTTCGAATCCATTCACAAGACTAGAAGGCTGTGTCCTGAAGTCCGTGTCCTTTCACTAACCTGGAGGCCGCGTCCCTTTATCGAGAACGCAAGTTCGCGTTTTAGAGTCGCGTACTCTCAAGGAGCCAGAGCCGCGTCCCCACACAACAGCTGAGATTCACTCCGTCTTCCTTGATGAGCCAGAACTGCGTCTCCATTAGTAGTTTAGAGTCGCGTCTCTTTGTCCGCTTCTCTACTACAAATAAGAGCCGCGTCTTAATCACGAACTCTGTACAGCTTGAGTTTATCACTCGATGACCATGCCTTAACAAAATGGCTAAGGACTGCGTTTCCACATATTCAAGAGTTGCGACTAAAGCTAAGTTCATCCAGGCAACAAAAGGTCCGTCTAATTCTCAAAGACAAAGAAAGGATAAAGACGAGACAAGAATTTAATAACTTATTATTTAGCTCAAAAATGATAAAAGTAACACAGGACACTCTCTTATTCAAATGGAGTGTTATGCAAAAATGGGACGATACAAAAAGGAGAAGAAGACTAATCCTGCTCCGCTAAAGAGTGATCCGTTCCCAGAGGCGTTGCATCTCTGCTGACGTTGCCCTCTCAGTTTCTGCCAAAGGTTGAAACCACAAACTCTTTCTCTAATAAGAATCTCTTCGTAGCCAGTTGTGCCTGAAGAGACTCCAACCTAGAGGCATGAGAATCAAGGTTTTCTTGAACTTGCGTCTTGGCGGTTTCCAGCTCTTCCAGCTTTTTTCTGGCAACATCAAGCTTCTGATTGTTGGCTTCAATCAAGGCTCGCGCCTTACAATAGCAGCCTGAGTGATTAGTCTCTAATTTGCATAATTTTATCACATTCGCATATTTATTTGATAAAATTCTACTAATAAAGTTTTACTTGCTTGATCCTAGGTCCATGGTGTACAAATAAAGAAGAAGACCCTAAATCACCATTTAATGGGTGATTAAAGGTCTACCAAGTAACCATTGACCTTAGAGAGGCAATTTTGTCAGCCCAGAGCATCAAATCCAGAAACCAGAAGATCCACCTGACGGGGGACAGAAAAGACGACACGCTGCCCGAAGCCAGGCGCGCGCCGCCCTGGCCGCGTTTCCGCGGCCGTATGGGCGCTGGCGCGCCTGGGCTTTGGGCCAGAGGTTGTTTCCTTGGCCCCCTTCCCCTGGTGCCTATAAAAACCCCCTAGGGTCTGAAGAAAAGCAGATCCAGAGTTTAAAACATTGTTGTTATCTTGTTTTTAGGATTGTAGTTGTTGTTGTCTCTTTCTTCTTCTAGTTTTAGTTTTAGCTATTAGAGTAAAAGAGAGAGAGTGTGTGTAGAGTTGTATTTGAAAGGTGATAAGCTAATACAAGTAATTACTTCTCTTTCTTCTTTCCATTTACTTTTACTTTCTTGTTTTAGTGTAACTCTCTTTCTTTTACTTTTTTTCTTTTGTTGTTTCCTTTGCTACAATTTCTAACTAACTCTTCCATTGTATGGCTAACAACTACTAATCCACTAATCTCTAACAACTTGATTGATAAACCCAAATGAGTCAATAGTGTCAAATAAGCCTTGTGCAAATAAGAGCTATGATATCTTAAGACGAGGGTTCTAACTCTAACTTACTTATAAGTATTAGTTCTCTTATATTTCATGCTTAACGCATTTTTGATGATCTATAGAGTTTAAACTTTGTTTGTTTTTGTAAGTTAGAGATTTTCCTTTATCTTTGCTGATACCATTAGTGCACTTGTGTCTTCCCGTATGCTCGTTTTTAATTAGATCTTGATAAGGGAATGTCCAAATTTTGCCGTGTAAAGCTAAGTTAAAGGAAGAACTTTAACTCGATTTTCACGTGAATAGTTTCTATACATAAGGGTTATGCTTGCCTATGATCCATCGTGAGGCTACATCTTAAGAAGTTAGAGATTAGTGGGAACACTTAGTAGAAAGTTAGCCATGCGTTTTTACCATCTAGAAAAAATCACTTTACAAACCACTAAATTATTCTAAAATAATCTTTGAAACCAACTTGTTTTCATTTTTAAATTTTTTATTTGAAACAAAGAACTTTCTCTTTTCTTGAACAACGAAGTCGCATCAAGCTTTATCGCTCTCCCTCCCTGTGGATACGACCTGTAGAGCCACTTTGCTACTACGGAAGAATCGCAAAAGCAGTAACATCGACCCACATTCCTTTACCTATTTTGTGCTTGCATTTTGCCGATCAAATTTTGGCGCCGTTGCTGGGGAAGGAACGGCTTTATTTTCAATTAAAGATTTTTCTTTGTCTTGTGTAGGAAGGAGCTCACTATCATGGGAAGCAAAAGTGGTGGCCAAAGACGTTGCACGAGGATTCATTTGTCTTCAGAAAATTCGTATAAAAAGTGAGTTTCTCCGATTGAAGTACTAATGAACTCTTCTGCAGGGTTGCCGAAAGGCGCTCAAATTGCTTTCTAAAATTTTTTTAGTTCCCTTGAATACTTCACCTTATACATGTGTAATAAACTCAACATAAATTCATTGTTACTTAATTGAAATTTGGATTAGACTCTTGCATTTAGGGAACGTGTCTATTTCAATTCATTTCAATTTCTGTTGAAGAGTGTTGGAGAAAAGGTATGTGTGCATTCATATAGAATAGGACAACATTTTGAAGTGATTTAACGCTTTGAATGTTACCTTGTTGTGAATAAACTGTACACTTGCACAATTGAATAAAGGGCAAAATCCCAAATAAACAAGATAAGGTGGGGATTTTATCACCCTTCCTTAGCCCAAAACCATTTCCAAGTGCACTCACACTATCCCAAGCCTTAACTAAAAATTGATAGACGTTGGCCCTAGGACATCTCGAACTCACTATAAGAGATTAACCGAGGGGTGGAAATTGCAAGAACTATACTCCTGCAAAATTGGTGTCTAAGGAAAGTGGATTGAGAGGCAAAGCCTCGAAAGCTCCGTGGTTTGGCGTAATTAAGGCCCGTGGCTCAAGCACGGATACCTCCCTCCGAGTTTGTCCTTTCCTAGCCGATTAGCTTGTAGTCGAGTTCCTGCAACAACCTCCTGTTTTCCATATAATTTGCAAAGGGAAAACTTACAATAAAAAGAGTGAGGAGCTAAATTACAAATATTCTTAAAAAGATTACAAGTAGATCTCCTCAGAGATTCTGGAGAAGTGTGCCGATAGGAGTCTGGTCAGGCGCGCGACCATTTGTCCCCTTTGACGATGCGAACGATGAGATTCCCTTCTCGCATGGTTCGGGGAATCAGAGAACAGAAGGTTGGTAGAACCCTCTTGCTACCTCTCAAAACCGTTTCAATTAAGAATTCCTTCTCGCCTGGTTACGGGAGATTCCTTGAGAAGAATGTATTAGGGTATCAGCACCCTGATTAGAGAAGAAGCAATCCTCTAAAAGTCTCTGAATTCAAGAAAACGCACGGTGCGTCGTGAAGAAGCTCTGCTTTGGAGTCTCTTGTGTGTGTCGTCTCAGAAAAGCTCTCTCTCTCCTTGTGCCCCTAGTGGGCTATTTATAGGGAGAGTAAGGTATAATCGTTCCTTGAAGATATGAAAACATATTGAATCAAATCTGTTGAATCTGGAAAGTAGCCTTGCTGCGAGGCTAAGATCAGCTTCTGCGAAGTTAGAAATGGCAGGTCGGTTGATCTTCTTGATCTGTTTTGATCCTTTCCATATTGTTGGAGGATTTCCCCTGATCTCCTTACTCGTTTTAAGAGAGTCAAGAGATTGTGGCAATCAACTGTCGAATTTGATATCGATTTGATCTGATTAGATCTGATCTCATCCGGAGATTGATTGGTCAAAGTTTGATCATAGCAGACCAATAGTGGCGCTGCCCGCCTTGAACTTACAGCGGAGCTGGAGGCAATTTCTGGCGAAGTCCGAAAGAAACTCTTCGGCAGAGCTAGAAGTCCTCTGTGGCGAGGCTACCATATACCCTTTCTGCGCGCAGTGTGTATGGCTTCAGGCGGAGCTAGCTCTCTCTGCGGAGGTGCGCTTCAGCAGTTCAAGCGAAGCTACGAGTTAATTTCCTGGCGGAGCTGTGAATGGTTTCAAGGCGAAGTTGGATAATCTTAGCCTCTCAGGCGAGGCTATCCCTTTGGGCTCATGTGATGCTAAGTGCTAGCATCTTTAGACCTGCTGAGGTCTGTTTAGATACAATCCGGGCTCCACTGTCTGCTTGCTGGATCAGTGGAGTCAAGTACTTCCTTGTCCCTCAGAGATGGGTGAAAAACTGGTCGTCAACGTTCTGTCACTTTCTTTTGTAAATGTCAACAAGTTTAGACATTGTTTGGGCCAGTAAAGAATCTTGCTTTTTTAAGTGTCAACAAGACCCCCTTCAAAGTTTTCGAAAGTCTGCAATGGCTCAGACTTTGAAATACTTTGAACTGCTTTAATCGGTGGTATGTGAAGTACGACATCGCCATGGTGGTTGAGTTCAGCTTCGCTTTCAATCCTACTTTGGGATAAGTTCGCCGAAGAATCATGTAGATTCGCGACTCTGAGTAGCTTCGCGTCTGGGTAGCCCGCGTCTGAGTCTCCCGGAATAAGTTCGCTTGGAATGCTGTTCCTTTCCGAGCCCAACTGCTGTGGGTCAATCACGAGAAGGACTACTCCTTTTTCGAGGTCAGAATGACTTCTCTCGCATTAATCGAGGGAGATATTCTTCCTCGCGCGCGTTTCAAGGAGGATATTCCTCTCTTCAAGGAGTCTTCAAAGGCGTAATAAATGCCTTTATGAGGGAGAGCGTTTCTTCTTTGCACGGTTCCAAGGGAAATGTCCCTTTTCTAAGGTGCAAAATGCCTTAAATGCGCTCGTGCTTCCACGCTTGAGGCGGCAGCGCTCAGACCATGAGGCCTATAAATAGGACATTTGAGGTCCTCTGAAGAGAAGTGATCTG